>CM059188.1:43702895-44316532 GCA_030323885.1 Branchipolynoe longqiensis
GTCTGGAGCAAGATAGAGCGTAAACTCCTTCCCCTCATTATCGGTAACCTTCTTAGAGCGAGCCACTTCTTTGCCAGCATCTGTGCAAACTGACTTGAAGACATTTTCATATCTTCGAAACGACAGGTAATTACCTGCCGCCGCTAGTACTGCAATGCCTTTGTCCATTGTCTTAGCCAAAGACGAGAACTTATTTTCACTCTGCATCCTATTAGCCACAGGAACAATAGCTGTTAGGGTAGCCAACACTGCCTTATGCACTGTGTGCAACACATCCTCAAACTTCTTACGGTCATCCGTCATATTGACATCCCGATCCATCTCTTTAATGATGGAGTTGGGAACACCCTTTATGCCTGTTAACTCATCTCCTAACTTGGAGATAACCTCCGCCGGTTTGAACGTGCGAAAATGACCATTCACGGTCTCGCGCATAAGCGTAGTGGTTTTAACCCGCTTAGCCTTTGGCTTCTCCACCTTCTTAGCCACTTTAGTGCCAATGTCCGCATAGACCCCTTCATAAACGGTGTCTGAGTCTGATTCCGTAGAAGTAGACTCAGTGGACGACTCAGAAGAAGAATATTTCCTCTTCCTCTTCTTCTTTTTGGACTTAGTCTTCCGCTTTTTGCGCAAACCAGACTCTGCCCGCTCCTTGGTGAATTCATCACCCGAAGAAATCACCTGTTTCTTCTTCTTCCTCCGTTTAGGAGAAGGAGGAGGAGGAGCCTTAAGCTCCACCGCCGAGTCTGTGTCCAAGAAATCCTCAAATGAATCCTCTTGGACACTCGGCCTACGCCGCTTCCGAGACACAGGCGATTTGGCAGTCAAGATGTGGCTTTCCAATCTTGCAAAGCGAGCCTCCCAATCTGGAGGCGCAGGCACATCAGGCACTGCGTCCTCGTCCGGGTCGGAGAGGATATGCGCCCGGGGCTGTGTCGACGGCCCTGCCGACAACACGGGTGAGGAGTCGTACTCCTCGTCCACTCCACTCGGAACACGCCCCTCGGCTGCTGCTGCACCGCGCTTACTCCGCTTCGTGGCCATCGGGAACTGAAACAAACATTTTTGATCAGTCCCGGTATATATATATGTCACAATATGGTTGTTTCAAACTCATTTGGACATCTATTGGTGTTAAAGAACGTGTTTATACCGTTATAACACAGGCGTAATAAGCTAAATTTGTGCGTGGGTTGTGGGTCAAGCCCAAACCTTACGCGGGGTCGGGACCAGTGTATCGGCCCGCCCATCCCTCTGTTCCGCACACTTCTCCCACCTGTGACTACTACGTCAACAAGTTGGAGAAAATGCTACGAAACTCGGAGAAACGCCTGAAAAAGTTTTGTCTAGGGGAGTCTATAAAAGAAACCCAGGAGCATCTCCAACATTACTCTCTATTAGAGTACGAGAGAATTTCCACATGAGATAGGGCGAAACCCACATCTCTACCCATAGTCACACGGTGACCCGGGTGTTGACATAACCGCTAATGACCGGTTTGGTTCCTTCGAGAAACCCACTCGAGTGTTCTATCCTTGGTTGTTTATAACCAAATAACTCGTCCAAATTGGACCAACGAAAGTCTAAACTTTCCATATTGATGCTCTAATGCATCATAATTAAGCTAACCACAGTTTTTATTATACTTACTGCGTATTTGCTTGTATGTAGACTAATTTTGCCGGAGCAACCCAACGACACGTTATCCAGTCGTGAGTTGTATATGCTAATTGCTGGTACCGGACGTGCTTACCTCTCCCTAGCCTGAGGCTAGCCTGAGGCTGTTTACCGAGGTAAAATATATATATGTATATATACATTGCGTCAAGGATCACGGTGAAGCTGGATTCGATGTATCTCCAATGAGGTAATACGGCCGTAAATCATACCGGAAGTCGATGGACCAAGACGCTTAATTAAAAACGGTTGATGCCCTGGCACACTTCCTCTAAGAGCCCCATTGACTCGTCCCGTTGCTTACCCCCGAGTCGAATTAAGATTCACTACTCGGCGCGTGGGAGAATTAAGAATGTAATTATCAGCGATCATCGCTTCATATCGGGTATTACTTTTTAAATACCACCACCTCCCCCCACCCCCACCCCCCACCCCCACCCCCTCCGCTCACACCTTCTTTCCTCTAAAGCAATATTCTAATTTAATGGCCATAACCTCCACGGTCATGCGCCGCTTCACTGGGCTAGATCGATGGAACTTATTTCCAAGTTGGGCACAGCGTAATGATTGGCCGGTTTTCCACACTCCACCGACATCTTTATTGGTATTGCCAACATCCTTGATATCGATTCCTCGTAAAAAGTTAAAAGGTTCTCAACCCTCTGGGGAAATGACCGTTGGCTTGAATTTCCATTTTTATCGCGTTTCTTCCGAAGCGGTGTATCGACTTTCCGTTTGTCACAGGGAATATATTTGAACTTGAACCCAAACAATGTCGAGTACCGCTCGGTCAAAGCCTATCTAGATGGTGTCTTATGTCCTGGGGGGGGGGGGGGGGGGGGGGGGGGGGGGTAAGGAGTGATATGGGGGAGGGGAATGATATATATAAGTTATTGTGATGTTAGTAATACTTCAGGTATTACCTCAAGTATTATACCATATACATATATGCAAATAATATATATATGTATATATATATATATGTATATGTGGAATATAAGCATTATATGTATAAAGATTGGCGGTGCTGCCTTTTATTATTTATTTATTATTATTTACTTATTTATTCACTCTATGATATACGATTTGATCTGGGTCTGCTGGCGCCACTGTCACTTCCGGTGCCGAGCCGGCCCAAATCGCCATTCGGCCTGAACGATTTTAGCTTATATGATGTATGGTAGGGCTTTTTTGTCCGGCCATTAGCCCTGAACAAATAAATGAGGGTTCCACCTCACTAGTCATCTGACTTTGTCCTTGATTTACACACTTTGCAGCAAGACGAATTTATATATTCATATGTATCTATGTATATATTATATACATATACAGTAAAACGTCTCAGACTGACCAACTCCACAGATCTACCACTCCCCTATATCGATCGCTTTATTTGGGTCCCAACAATACCAATACCATTGTAACCATATTCCAACTCCCTAAACCGACCACCTCCCTAAATGGACCACTTAAAGTCGGTCCCAAGGTCGGTTGATTTAGAGAGGTTTTACTGTATATGTTAATATATATTTCCCCTGCTTAATCCAACAAACAAACACAAATTAATATGGTGTTGATAAAACACTCTGTACAATTAGATCTAGTACAATACCCACAGACATATTCTGGCTAAGATGGATATTGGGGCTGGAACCATTTTGGTATCAAGTTTGTTATGTTCTGTTTTAACTGTGGTTAGTTACATTTTAAAAGGCGTTGGAATTTAAGGACCGGGCACGGTATCCGAATCTGTAGAGCGCAGGCTTCCAGTGCGGAAGGTCTGGAGTTCGATTCCCAGCCGAGTCCAACCTATGACTTATAAAATTGATACTTTCCACCATCTAACCTGGCACTTGGCAATGGAATTACTAGGATAGGACAAGGAGTGGTTAGTTCAGAATCAGGTTAATGTGATTGAGTGGATCCATATCAAGTCATGGTGCTGGTAGCATGGTCTCCCAGTGGGGCAGCATTAGAAAGTCGCCATGAGTGCACACTGTCACAAGTCGGTACCCGTCCTGATATGACCATAAATGTTCCTAGGACTCAAAACCCCAACAAACGAACTGGAAATTAAGGTTCTACTTCGCCTAATGCCTAAAAGCTCAGGTCACTTAATACCAGTTGCATAGTCATTACATGGAAAGTGTTAGTGTTCCTTGAACCTCTGAAATGAGCATCGATCGACGTCTCGTCTTGATCAATACTCATCGAGCTTCAAACACAATACCAGGCAATAACTGTGTATTTATTACATGTCTGCTCCGACCAAAGTGGTGTCGGAGTGATCCCAAAGGAACAAACGACATATACCCATAATCCTCCTCTACCCTCTCAGCCAATTACAACCCTTGCCTCCCAAATATGCAGATTCTAGCTTTCCAAATCCAAAATCCAATAAACGCAGTCAATATCATTACAACTTTCCCAATCACAACACAGTGCTTTGTATTCACCTTTGTCATCGACAAAGTGCTCTATTACGGCACACATATTCCTTATATTATGTAGAATATAATTTATTATATATATATAAGGAGGCGGAGTTTCCCCCTTCTCTCTTTAATTAATTATTTATTATTAATTTCTTATTTATTCTTCACTGTACATTCACCCCGGGCCACTCTTTTGCCCCGAGACTGCCACTTCATTGAGCCTGTCTCAAAATGTGATAACTGTTTTTTTGTTTGTCCATTGTAACGATTGACACAAAACAGCACAGAAACAGTTACACTGAAAACACAAGGACCTTTGCTTCAAATCAATATGTATTCTATTGGGATTATGAAACACCATGTAAAAAATAAATCAGTTTATCCTGAGCAAATGCATAAGCAGATAGTATGTTGATCATTACAATGGACACAGTTTTGTCCCATATTGCTTAGCACCTTTTGAGACAGTCTCATATATATATATATATATATCCAGACAGGATGGCCGAATGTGGAGTTGATTAATCACTCTCCACAATTAAAGCTATTGCAATACCCAGAGAAATAGACAGGCTGTTATTACTGATATCGGGCTGGAACCAGTCTGGTATCAATGTTTTTTGTGTTTTTTTTTGGTACATTAGTTGTTTAAGCAGGGGAAATTTCAGTCACAGATGACTGGTCTTCCTCATTCCACTGCTCCTTGTCCTATCCTAGTAATGCCGATCATCTGGCTAGGAAGCGACAAGTATCAATTTTTAAGTCATTGGTTTGACACGACCAGGTTTTCGAACCCACGATCTACCAACACGGGAGACGGACGCTCTAACTCATTCGGCCATCCCGTCTGGTTATGTTTGTTTTAGCTGTGGTCAATTACGTTTTAAAAGACGTTGAAATTTAAGGTTCTTCTGATCTACTTCACCTAATGTAACCCCCCCCCCCAACATAATGATAATGTACTGTAATATGAGTATCAAATAGCCATTTAATGCAACTTACAGTGCATCTAATTAGTTTCTTAATCGATAACTACACATTTTGCTTTAAGAATGTTGCAAAGAATAGCTCAATTAAAATGTATTTATTGAATCATCATGTTTATGACTGCTGGTGAAACACTCACTCCTCGCGAATATAGGTCTATGTATCTCCAGCTCTGGCAGTGCCTCCTCTTGGCGCAAAAATGTACTAGCAGTAGCATGTAAAGAACGAGTCACGTGATTTACAATGTATTCCTGAAATGATTGTTCTATTTATCTTAATGAAAGATCACCATTAGAAGCAGCTATTTGAGCTCGAATACTCTTGCTCTCTCTCGCTCTCTTTCATGCTCTCTCTCACTTTATCTCACTCTCTCTCACTCTCTCTCGCTCTCGCTCGCTGTCGCTCTCACTTTATCTCACTCTCTCTCGCTCTCTCTCACTCTCGCTTTATCTCGCTCTCACTTTCTCTCGCTCTCACTTCAGCTTTCTTTCGCTCTCGCTTTCTTGCTCTCGCGCTCTCGCTCTGGCTTTCTCACTCTCTCACTCTCACACTCTCTCGTTCTCTCTCTGGTGCCCTCTATCCCTCTGTCGCCCTTTTTCTACATATATATATATATATATATGTATGTATATGCTCTATATATATATATATAGTATAGTTATACGAGTCTTACCTTGGTACAGATGATGGATAACTGTTGTTTTACCGAGGTATAAGCCTCGGATAGATGTGGGCTAGGGAGAGGTAAGCACGTCCGGTACCAGCAATCTTAACCTACTTATTGAGGATAAAAATGACTTTCAAACAATGGATACTATTACTTTACCGAAAAGGTACACCAACGGAATAGATGTGGCAGGGTGTGGCGGGAGGGCCCTAGCCCACATCTATCCGAGGCTTATACCTCGGTAAAACAACAGTTATCCATCATCTGTACCAAGGTAAGACTCGTATAACTATACTATTTTACCTCGGTAAACAGCCTCAGGCTAGCCTCAGGCTAGGGAGACCTTTACATAATTCATTTTTATCCTTAATATCATTCTTTCTTATTATTATAACATTCTAAATTGTTGTTCTCACCTATTCTTGTTAGTTGGCGAGAAGACGCTTTGCAACGCCGGTAGGCTTTTCTAGTCGTTTATTATAATGTTTTGCAAACGACTTAGCCGTCTTCCAGCCTGCATGCGCTAGTATTCTTTTCACAGAAATACCAAGCACCCGTGCCTTGGAGACCATGGCTCCTCTAGTTGGGTGGGAAGAGTATTGTAGTGGTCTGCACTGACCTCTCAGGCAAGTAACCACATAGACAGGTAGGCGTGGGGAGTGTATTGATATCAGGGAGCCTAGGTGGTGTAATGGTTAGCACACTGGCCCGGAATGCAAAGAGATGCGGGTTCGAGTCCCGCTCTAGGCACAGTATTTCCCATTTTCATCACCCCCACGACACTGGTTGCCGTGATCAGGATCCTGTACAAGCTTTGCGCTGTATGGTTGTTGAACCTACCCTGTGTATGTATGTGTTAGTGCATTGCCTGTATGTATGTAATTGTAAGCATTACAAGACTTACAATTCCAGGGGGACGAGTGTAGTGGTCTGCACTGACCTCTCAGGCAAGTAACCACATAGACAGGTAGGCGTGGGGAGCGTGTTGATGTCAGGGAGCCTAGGTGGTGTAATGGTTAGCACACTGGCCCGGAATGCAAAGAGATGTGGGTTTGAGTCCCGCTCTAGGCACAGTATTTCCCATTTTCATCACCCCCACGACAGTATTTACTCGTATCCACTCCAGCCAATTTCAACACCGTAATTGTCCATCTGGCAAGTGTGTCTCGTGAAATCGCCTTATGTGGCTTTATAAAGCTCACTAATAGTTGTTGTGATGCACGTAAATCCTTTGTCTTGTATATATAAGCCCGTATGGCTGACACAACACATAATTTCCGATCCTTCGGAAAACAGTCTAAGTGAACCGTTGATAAAGGGTCACCTAACGTGTTCGATTTAAGCAATTTTTCTAAATCAAACGTAGCTTGTTGCTTGTCTATTTCTAATCCAGTTAAGGATAAAGCAACAATCGTCTGTCCTCTGTGTCCGGTTACTAACAATAACAGGACCGCGACCTTAAAACCTAACTGTTTTATATCTAACCACGAGTTGTGAGGCCAAGCCTGAAACAACTTAAATACTATAGAAACATCCCAAAACCGACTATACTTTGGTTTTGGAGGATTCCTTTGATAAATTGAACGAAGTAAATAACAAATAACATAATGTTTTCCAACTGTTTCGCCATCAATTCTAGGTAATATAATTGATAACGCACACCTCGCCGCATTAATCGATCCAAAGGAAAGTCCTTCATCCTCTAGAGAACGAAGAAACCGAGCTACTTGTGAAATCTTTGGATTTGTTGGCTTAACTTTCATTAACAAACAATGTACACCCCATTTCTTTAAATAGGTTGTATACATTTTGACAGTTCCTGGCCTCCAGGCATCCGATACTATCCTATCCTCAGTAATTCTGTCCAATCCAAATTGCTGTAGCTGCTTCCTTAGAAAAGGAATGCCAATAGGGGCGTCGTTGACACGTCGCCGTGAACCACTAGCGGTCCGTGGTGCGTCAGATTCCCGAGTTTTCTTGGGAATCGTATACGATCTTTTGCCAGTTGTGAAACTGCTGGCAGCCAAGGTTGCGTGTCCCAATCGGGCACCACCAGTATCACATGTGTCCCTTCCAAGCCGATTTTTCTCACTACTCGGCTGATAATGCTAAATGGTGGGAAAATATAAAAATAATTATTTTCCCAGGTAATAGCAAATGCATCTACTTTCCAAGCATCCGGTTCAGGATGCCAAGAAACATAACAGGGTAACTTGTTATTATTTCGTGATGCAAATAAGTCAACTTCAGGTGTACCCCATTTTTCACAAACGAAGTTAAACAAAGGTGTAGAGAGAGACCACTCTAAATGGTCATGGAAATTTCTACTTTTATAATCTGCAAGTGTATTTTGTGACCCTGGAATATGCGCTACAGTCAGCCAGACTTGTTGAGCCTGTGCCCAGTTCCAAATCAGTTTAGATAACTGATTGCAAGACTTTGATTTGGTTCCACCCATGTTACGAATATATGCCATGGCAGTAGTATTATCAGTTAGTATTCTAACCTGTGATTTATTTATCTTTACTAAACTACATAAGCCCAGATAAATAGCACGCAATTCTAGTGCATTAATATAGTCTGATTTTTCATCATCAAGCCATCTACCTCCTGTTGTGACCCCATCTCGATGAGCTCCCCAACCTTCTAACGAAGCATCAGTAGTAATTACTGTATTAGGTTCCGCCATGCGGATTGGATTTGGTGAACTTGCTATATGTTGCATCCACCATCCAATATCCTGTAACCCTTCTTGCGAAATAAACATCTTTCGCTCAAAATTGCCTTTAGTTCGTGTTAACGCTAAATTTTTATCTATTTCTAGCGACTTAATATGGGCCTTCCCATATAACACAGCAGGTGCATATGATGTTATTATGCCAATAAGAACAGCAACCTGTCTAATTTTTGGCTTTGATAACTTAATAAGCTGAGTCGCTGTAGTCATAAACTTAATTAGTTTTTGTTCTGTTATCGACACTGTAAGGGACTGTGTATCCAGAATAAACCCTAAACATTTGAGTTGTTTTGTTGGTTTAAACACTGACGGTTGTTGATGTACATAAAACCCCAATTTAGTGAGTAATGCACATAAATCCAAAACTGCATTCACACAACCAATTTGTGTTGATGCTATAATAAAAGAATCATCTATGTATGGAAACATTATGTGACCCTTCCTCGCCATTACCGAGAAAACAGGTTTAAGCAATTTAGTAAATAAACGTGGCGCACAAGCTAAGCCATTCGGCATGCAGGTAAACTCATAGAGTTGGTTATCCCAAATAAATCGAAGAAATTTTCGGTATTGTTCCATTATGGGAAGCGTATAATATGCATCCTGTAAATCAACACTAGCCATCCACGCATCTGGTGTAATCAGATCTCGTGCCGTATCTAGAGAGAACATTTTAAAATGTCGATATTCCACCCTTTTATTAAGGATTGTTAAATCCAGGATCATTCGAACATCACCATTAGGCTTCGGTCTCGAGAAAATGTTTGAAATAAACTGTCCTGAACAGTGTGTCACTTTTTGTATAATTCCTTTCTCAAAGAATTTATGTACCTGTTTAGTTAGTGCGTCTCGTTCAACTGGTTGAATGTTATATGGAAAAGGTATTATACTTTGTACAGGAATTTGTGTAAAGGGAATGTGAACACCCCTAACTATTTTTATAATTTCTTGGTCACTAGTAATTTTGTGCCACTCAGAAATATGATTACTAATATTACCAGCCACAAAGTTGCTTACAGTTTGTGTGTTTTTAGAGGCTTCAGGGACTTGTAAAGTTTGTGTTTGGACCTCTACTTGGACCCGCCCCTGGGGAAAGGTCTCGACGAGTTGAACCCTCGGCCTATTGGCCGTGCGGTGTTGTCGGTCCAGCCTGGGCGAGCGCCCCGGCCCCGAAACCCTTGACCGAAGCTTGAACTCGGTCTGGTTCCTCTGGTGAACCGTCGTGGACGAAAATCCCCTCGTGACTTTTTGAAACGAGGACCTTCCTGTTTCTTCTTGCCATCCATGTTTTTGCCACTCTTGGCTGCAGTCTCTACCTCTTTATAGAGGTATTGTAGTTGACCGCCAAACATCTTGGTGTTATCTAAGGGTTTCCCTTTAATCGGCTCTGGAGCAAGATAAAGCGTAAACTCCTTCCCCTCATTATCGGTAACCTTCTTAGAGTGAGCCACTTCCTTGCCAGCATCTGTGCAAACTGACTTGAAGACATTTTCATATCTTCGAAACGACAGGTAATTACCTGCCGCCGCTAACACTGCAATGCCTTTGTCCATTGTCTTAGCCAAAGACGAGAACTTATTTTCACTCTGCATCCTATTAGCCACAGGAACAATAGCTGTTAGGGTAGCCAACACTGCCTTATGCACTGTGTGCAACACATCCTCAAACTTCTTACGGTCATCCGTCATATTGACATCCCGATCCATTTCTTTAATGATGGAGTTGGGAACACCCTTTATGCCTGTTAACTCATCTCCTAACTTGGAGATAACCTCCGCCGGTTTGAACGTGCGAAAATGACCATTCACGGTCTCACGCATAAGCGTAGTGGTTTTAACCCGCTTAGCCTTTGGCTTCTCCACCTTCTTAGCCACTTTAGTGCCAATGTCCGCATAGACCCCTTCATATATGGTGTCTGAGTCTGATTCCGTAGAAGTAGACTCAGTGGACGACTCAGAAGAAGAATATTTCCTCTTCCTCTTCTTCTTTTTGGACTTAGTCTTCCGCTTTTTGCGAAAACCAGTCTCTGCCCGCTCCTTGGTGAATTCATCACCCGAAGAAATCACCTGTTTCTTCTTCTTCCTCCGTTTAGGAGAAGGAGGAGGAGGAGCCTTAAGCTCCACCGCCGAGTCTGTGTCCAAGAAATCCTCAAACGAATCCTCTTGGACACTCGGCCTACGCCGCTTCCGAGACACAGGCGATTTGGCAGTCAAGATGTGGCTTTCCAATATTGCAAAGCGAGCCTCCCAATCTGGAGGCGCAGGCACATCAGGCACTGCGTCCTCGTCCGGGTCGGAGAGGATATGCGCCCGGGGCTGTGTCAACGGCCCTGCCGACAACACAGGTGAGGAGTCGTACTCCTCGTCCACTCCACTCGGAACACGCCCCTCGGCTGCTGCTGCACCGCGCTTACTCCGCTTCGTGGCCATCGGGAGCTGAAACAAAAACTTTTGGTCAGTCCCGGTATATATATATGTCACAATATGGTTGTTTCAAACTCATTTGGACATCTATTGGTGTTAAAGAACGTGTTTATACCGTTATAACACAGGCGTAATAAGCTAAATTTGTGCGTGGGTTGTGGGTCAAGCCCAAACCTTACGCGGGGTCGGGACCAGTGTATCGGCCCGCCCATCCCTCTGTTCCGCACACTTCTCCCACTTGTGACTACTACGTCAACAAGTTGGAGAAAATGCTACGAAACTCGGAGAAACGCCTGAAAAAGTTTTGTCTAGGGGAGTCTATAAAAGAAACCCAGGAGCATCTCCAACATTACTCTCTATTAGAGTACGAGAGAATTTCCACATGAGATAGGGCGAAACCCACATCTCTACCCATAGTCACACGGTGACCCGGGTGTTGACATAACCGCTAATAACCGGTTTGGTTCCTTCGAGAAACCCACTCGAGTGTTCTATCCTTGGTTGTTTATAACCAAATAACTCGTCCAAATTGGACCAACGAAAGTCTAAACTTTCCATAATGATGCT
Organism: Branchipolynoe longqiensis; assembly: GCA_030323885.1. Taxonomy (NCBI): domain Eukaryota; kingdom Metazoa; phylum Annelida; class Polychaeta; order Phyllodocida; family Polynoidae; genus Branchipolynoe; species Branchipolynoe longqiensis. The sequence continues at coordinate 43,714,389 of CM059188.1, forward strand.
CTAATGCATCATAATTAAGCTAACCACAGTTTTTATTATACTTACTGCGTATTTGCTTGTATGTAGACTAATTTTGCCGGAGCAACCCAACGACACGTTATCCAGTCGTGAGTTGTATATGCTAATTGCTGGTACCGGACGTGCTTACCTCTCCCTAGCCTGAGGCTAGCCTGAGGCTGTTTACCGAGGTAAAATATATATATATATATGTGCGTGTGTGTGTATGTATGTGTGTAGAAAAAGGGCAAGAGAGGGAGAGAGGGCACAAGAGAGGGATATTATATCCATCACATCAAACAACACGATGTTAACAGAGACGAAACCACTCGGCACATGTTATTTTTACAGCCACGTGACCGTGAATCTCGTTGCATTGGCGGTAGTGCCTTCATCATAGATAACGGAGCCTGAGCTTCCTACGCGCGCGTACCCCCGAGTGCGGATAGACCGCATCCTCACCGCCCCGCCCCGCCCCGCCCCGCCCCGCCCCGCCCCGCCCTGCACTGCCACACACCCGCCCTGATCAGCTACCCTTCCCGCCCCGGCCGGTCCAACCTTGCAAATACTTCTCCCCATGTCCCCATGTATCTTATCACTCCTAACATCGCTCTCCCACATACCACATCGCTCTCCCACATACCACATCGCTCTCCCACATACCACATCACTCTCCCACATACCAGTCTCGCACATCACTGTAACATTGAGCCTCGCTCTCTCGCTCTCTCGCTCTCTCGCTCTCTCGCTCTCTCATGCTCTCACTCTCTCGCCTTCTCGCCTTCTCGCCTTCTCGCCTTCTCGCCTTCTCGCCTTCTCGCCTTCTCGCCTTCTCGCCTTCTCGCCTTCTCGCTCTTTCGCTCGGTCCCTCTCGGGCTCGCCCCCTCTTGTTCTCTCACTTTCTCTCGGATTCTCTTGGTTGTTCTCGATCTCACACTCTTTTTTGCTCTCCCTCTCCCTCACTCTCTGTCGCTCTATTGCTCTCTCTCCGCATAGAAAGCCTGCGCTCTATCGATTCGCCGACCACATCCAGTCCCACACATTTATATATATACAATAAGACAAATATATATATATAACAAAAACAATGTGTGTACATATAACATGACCTATATATATGTGATGTATAACGCATTATACGAGTATAAATGTAAGGGGAACATATACTGTATATATCTATTCCTCCTTGGCACATTGCTGGGACCCCCCTCGCGCCACACACACTGGAGGAATGTTGTATGGGTGATGGAAATGGGAAATAATTCGTTTAGAATAGGATTCGAACCCACACCTCTTGTATTCCAGGATAGTGTGCTAACCATTACACCACCTAGACTCCCTGATGTCATCACCCTATCCACGCCTATCAATGTTCGTGCAGACGACCAGTAAGGACTACATAATGCACCTCACGTTGCTTCAGTGCTCTGAACATTTTGCTGGTTGCTTGGTTGGTTGTTGATTTTTAACGTTCTAGCAACATCTAAGGTCATATCAGGACAGGTACCGACTTATGACAGTGCACACTCATGGCGACTTTATAGTGCTGCCCCACTGGGGAATCAGGCCACTGGCACCATGACCCGATATCCCACTCAGTCACATTATCCTGACACTGAGCTAACACTAATGACGAGCGCCTGGCTAGGATTAGTTTAAAGTCATTGGTTTGACTCGACCGGGAACCGAACTCCCGACCTTCCGCACGCGAGGCCCGCGCTCTACCGATTAAACCAGCGCCCCCGGTGAGCATTATGCAGTCATTATTCAACCCCATTAAACCTACCGGCATGTATATACACTTAGCTGTGCAAAGTCTTTATCCAACCACCTGATATTTGACGGCATGACCTTTGGCTCACCTGACATTTGGCCAGCTGTCAGGGCCAGTCTGGCATTTAGCCCACATGGTTTAAGACCATCTGGACAGATGCATGGCTATGTGAACATTATTATTTTACTTAGGATACCCACGTTGCTCCTTGTTAGTTAACGAACACTGGGCCTGTGGGTAATTCCAACAAGAGAGAGATATTATTCTCGTGGGAGGCTTCTGGGAAGAAATGGGGATAGATGACTACAGCGTGACTCGAACCCACACTTCTAGCATTCTGTTGCAAGAGTGAAACCCATTGAACCACCTAGGCTCCCTGAGGCAATCAACCCGCCCATGCCTACTTGTGCCCTTCAATTGATGAGATTTGTTTGTTTGTTGTTGTTTTACGTCCTAGCAACATCTAAGGTCATATCAGGACGGGTCCCGACTTGTGACAGGACACACTCATGGTGATTTTATAGTGCTGCCCCACTGGGAAATCAGACCGCTGGCACCATGACCCGATATCCCACTCAGTCACATTATCCTGACACTGAGCTAACCAGTCCTTGCCCTATCCTATTAATGCCGAGCACCAGGCTAGGAAGCAACAAGTATCAATTTTTAAGTCATTGGTTTGACTCGACCGGGAACCGAACTCACGAACACCCAATCTTCCGCACGGGAGGCCTGTGCTCTGCCGATTCGGCCACCGCGCTCGATCACTTGATGAGATGGTGAGATGGATGCTGGACACCCTTCACCATACTGTTCCCATCTGGAACTGCCAGGCTTGATCAGATAGTGTTTGTAGTTTGCATATGTGTTTAATATATTAATATATTTAATATGTTTAATATATTACTTAGACAGCATATTCATATATATCTATATTATATTATATATATTAGATATATTATCACGGGCAGAGTGAGTGAGCGCCACCAGACAAGATACAGCATTTGAAGGCAGGGGGCGACACAATCGGTCCGGTTGCATAATTGATGAACAATTGAATAACACTAACAGATCAGTATAGTAGATGACTAATATAATAAGGTGTGAAAGATTCCGATTAATTATACTTGTATAATGCTTATGCATCACATAATATATATATATATATGTTATCTATAAGTTTACCTGGCCACAATTTTGCATCATTGTGAGCTTTTAACTTCAAAAGTGTCTCTGACACAAAGTTGATTGTATGCTTTTTACAATCTGGTTAAAGGCGATGATAATATGCAATACTTAATATGTATTATATCAAATGAAATCCAGACCAGGGAACACTTACTCATTTTTCTGAGATAAATGAAATGAATTGGTATAATCTACCTTACGTTAGCTTGAAGTAACTTTTTTTTTCTTCAAAATGGTTAACTTTTGGGATATTTGAAGTGCAAACATGGCAAATTAATTTTGGCAAGCTGCCAAAACTCTGACCCGATAGGCTTCATCAGTAACAGGTTCTATTGAATTGACTCAGTGCTTGTTCCCTTCTATGTGGCACCGCATGCTTGCTAAAAGCACCTGTAGCATATGTAGAATCAAATCTAGATAATTGTTTTGATTTTGAAAATTTGATGCTCCATCGGATTATGCAGCTTTAAAATAATACCGCAAAGACATATTTAGAGAAACTATATTTTAAAATCGCCTCAATGCAGTATTAACTAGCAGTGTGAGGAATGAATGCTCTGGGTAAAAGAGTGAGATTCCTACTGGTAATTCTTCTTCTTGATATCATGGATAAGTCTGAATAGACTTGATTTCACCATCAGCCAGTTTGTTGATAGAAAGCCCCAGCCTACACTTTTACCGACCCAAGGGATTTTTAACCTCCCACACCATATACTGACACAGTCATGGTATGAGAGCAACTGGCCTTTGATGATGCTGTAAGTTATACATAGTGGTGGAAATCCAAATTGGCAGAGGTGGGGGCATGGGGAATTGAACCATTGATCTCCAGAGTAGGAGTCTGACCTAGAAAAAAGTCAGGCACTTTAACCACTCCGCCACAGAGAACACCAGAGAACTTCCCGGGATTTCAGCTGGTTAGTTACTTGATGGGTAACCAGCGTTCAAAGACAGTCCGCTGAGTAAAATGTTCTAGACCCAGTTTGAGCACGCCAGTCCGCTTAGTCAAATGTTCTAGACCCAGTTTGAGCACGCCAGTCCACTTAGTCAAATGTTCTAGACCCAGTTTAGCACGCCAGTCTGCTTAGTCAAATGTTCTAGACCCAGTTTGAGCATGCCAGTCTGCTTAGTCAAATGTTCTAGACCCAGTTTGAGCATGCCAGTCTGCTTAGTCAAATATTCTAGACCCAGTTTGAGCATGCCAGTCTGCTTAGTCAAATATTCTAGACCCAGTTTAGCACGCCAGTCTGCTTAGTCAAATGTTCTAGACCCAGTTTGAGCATGCCAGTCCGCTTAGTCAAATGTTCTAGACCCAGTTTGAGCATGCCAGTCTGCCTAGTCAAATGTTCTAGACCCAGTTTGAGCATGCCAGTCCGCCTAGTCAAATGTTCTAGACCCAGTTTGAGCACGCCAGTCTGCCTAGTCAAATGTTCTAGACCCAGTTTGAGCATGCCAGTCCACCTAGTCAAATGTTCTCGACCCAGTTTAAGCACGCCAGTCCGCTTAGTCAAATTTTCTAGACCCAGTTTGAGCACGCCAATATTTCATTGTGCATCTATAATTATAATCTCCCAATCACCTCACGCTCACAGCGACACTAGGCTTCTGGCGGGGATTAGTCGCACTAATTTGAAACTGTAATAACTTTAATAATAATTACATTAGCCATCCAAAGCCGGAATGTGGCCACCCTCCAAAGGACGGTGTTATTTTTGTATGTTAAAGAAACTTTTCAATTTGTAGAAAATATGGCATGTGTGATTATAATAGCAGTTCATCACGAAAATTGGTGATTGGTCTTGTTCTGTTTGGTATTGCCTATCTGAATGTCGTTAACTTTGGAGTAGATGTAAATTATAAGTATATGAGGTGAGCTAACAAAAAGTAAAAGTGCCGCACACCTCTCACATATTTAGTGTTGACCGCCATTGACTTAGTAAAGCTTCATAGTCCGATGAAAGGATCAACTTTTCTAAAGCATAACTCTTAAACTTGCGTAGCCCAATGGTTTTATGTTTTATTTAATGAATATATTAGTTTGATCGTTGTAATCTATATTGCTTTAGTTTTATCTTAAATGACTAACTTTGGATTTCCATGAAGTGCAAATATGCAACATTCATGTTGGCATGCATGTCACAGCTATAACACCTTATGGTGCAGTCACACTACGAAGCTTCTCGCCGGCGACACGGCAACGTGTAGTGATTTTGGGCGATAATAAGTGAAACGTCTGGACGCGCTGGTGGCGCGCTGGTGGCGCGTTATGAGCGCGTCGGTACACGTCGGTACACTATCCTTGACGTTGATGGTCGGCAGACAACGTCGGCGCGCATTGCCGGTCGCCCAAGGTTTTAAGCATGTAAAAAAAAAACAACGACCGTCAGCACGCGTCAACGCGTGGGTTCCAATATTATGGTGACGTCAGAAGGACGTTGCCATCGCTGGAATATCGTTATGGGAATGCTAGGCAGTCGCCGTGCGCGCGGGACGGTCGTTCCCACACATTGCGCCAAACTGGGCCATTGCTGTTTTACACCCTAGCAACATCTAAGGCTATATGAAGACGTCGTGCCAAACTTTTTTTTTCTTTTCCTCACGCGTCGACACCCGTTGGCCGCGCGCAAATAATGCGCCGCGCTGATGCCGAACTTTTTCCCCAAACCGCCGAAAAGTTGGACGTTTCTCGACGCGCAGGATTTTATTTTCAACGCTGATGGGTCGCCGGGAGAAGCGTCGTAGTGTGACTGCACCATTAGGCTTCAGCAGCAACATGTTATATTAAATTGACTCAGTTTCCCCTTAAATGCAGCAACAAATGCTTAATAAATGCACTAATACTATTTAAGTTGGATATGAAGAATAAAGTCTCGTTGGGTGTTTTGGTTTCAATATTTATATATTTTCATCGGACTATGGCTGCTTTAACTTTAAAATCCACTTTGATTGTAAATATCCAATTTAGACACTATCCGGTGCAGTTAATTCCTTTTTTGAAAAGACAAGTCCCCTGATGGTTATGTGTTTCAAGCTGGATAGTCTGATGAAAGCGTCAACATTTCAAAACCAAAACACTAATCTAGAATTGATTCTACATATCCAATGGACGAGATCACGGTTCCGACTGCGCATACGCTGAAAACGGCGTTGGCAGCAAAGCAAATGCGAATGGCCATTGAGTTTGTTGATATGCGTAGGGAAAGACTTCGATTTTATTCAAAATGAATAGAAATACATACGATTTTGGCATCAACATGGATGCACACATGCAATATAATGATCTGATGAATATAGCTAAGACAAAACTAGCCATAGTTAAACATTTTGAGCTAAGACACATACAATTCCACACAAAACAATCAGTGATATCCACATCACCATTATTAATTCTTGTTCTAAATATTAAAATGCCAAATGTGTCAACATACACTTGTTTCAGAGAAATATATAACCAATATCTGATTAACCCTACTAATTGTTGAGTTCTACATATGTCATTAACCATAGGATATAAATAGAAACATGAATAAAATAAGTCAAACTGACTCTGGCTATGGCTCTAATAGTAGTCAGAGTACACAGATTTGTCTAAATCTGAATGCATATGGCATAAGATGTGCTGATTATATTGATGTAAATGCAATGCTGGATAAAATAATAATATCTTAAATTATTATATATATATTTTAGTTAGTGTTCTATGTTTCAACCAAGAGCTGAGATGAGCTGAAACTACCACATTTCATAACTGCACCCAGTGTATTAGCATGGGCCATGTGCCATGTGCTTCTCGCTGGTTTGTTTTGCTTTGATGCATCCCACAATGCAGCAGACCGCTGGAATGGTGATGTAGTCTATCGAAATGCTGGTACAAGTATACAGCATGTGTTGTTGCATAGATAAGAATACTAAGTCAATTCAATAGAACCTTTTACCTCTGAAGTTTATGTTGTCAGCATTTCAACGGTCAGACCAAAATTAATTTAAATCTAAAACACCGATAGGTGGTAATATATGTCTAACTGTAAGTGCTTAGAAGTGTCGAAGTTTAAATACAAATATGTGAAATCATGTCCATCACTTGTCATTCCCTATGTACAACGCTAGTTTCCTATTGACTTCAGAATTACATTCTAGTGAAGGTTATATGGTCCTAGTGACATTCAGTTGGGCAGAAGGCACTAAAGTAAGTGCATTAAGGTGATACTTTTGCACTAACAATGCATATTGAAATGTGTCATGTCCAGTGATAGAGTGGGCAATATCTTGCTATGCCAGATCTGCAAAATGCCTCCAAAGTACTAACTGTACTTTTTTTTCACCTGGAAAAAAATATATGAACTGCAGCAAAACTACATCCCTTCTAAGTAACCTTGACTATTTTTCCAAATGGGAGAAATGTTCCCGAGAATCATATACAAGGGAAACGCATTAACTACAGCTATTGTTGTCGGACCTGATCCATCATAATTCTAGCCGGTTGTTTTGGGGTTTTTTTCAAAGCAAATACCCTCCAGTGACAGACAGCCTTCTTCTAGTTCTACATGTAATTCGAAACAGAATCAAAGTCGACTCTGCGCATTCAAATTACTATCTGCGACATCAGAATCGCAGTTGCATTAGCGTCAGTGACACCGGTCACCATGGCAATTCTGAACTCGCATCCAAACAAACCCCCGCCGCCATAATACCCTCATTCAGCGAACACTGACCTCTGACCCGCCGCCGCAACTTCCGGTGCAGGCGCGGGAGACAGGAAGTGGAGCGCTGTGGGTCAGCGTCTCCCTTTGCTGTTGGAATAACTTTGCTATTACTGCTTCCGGTGGAGCTTGATATGGGGCGCGGTCCGGTGGCTGGCTATAGGGCGTGTCCGAGGTGATGGAGTGTCGGCCTGAACCCCAAACACTGGGCGCCCCAGTACCGCATTCAGAGGTCCTCCAATACACCCACCCACACCACCTTTTTTTTAGCTTCATCCCCCCCCCTCCCCGGCTCGTCTTTTCAATACTGCGTTCATACAGAACAATGTTCGCCATAACCGCACCGCACCGCACTGACCGCACCGCACCGCACCCCACCGTAACGCACCGCACCGCACTGTAACGCACCGCAACGCACCGCACAGCACCGCACTGCACCGTAAGACCACACCACACAGCACCGCACTGCACTGTAACGCACCGCACCGCACCATAACACACAGCACCGCACCGCACCGCAACGCACAGCACTGCACCGCACCGCAACGCACAGCACCGCACTGCACCGCACCGCAAAGCACCGCACCGCAAAGCACCGCAATGCACCGTGCCGCACCACATTGCACCGAAACGCATCGCACTCCACCACATTACAATGCACTGTACTACAATGCACTGCAACTCATGGCAACGCACGGCAAACAACACACTGCAACACACTGCAACACACTGCAATGCACTGCAACGCACTGCAACGTAACGCAACGCATCGCAACTCACCGCAAATCAACACACCGCTATGCACCGCAATGCACCACAATGCACCTCAACGCACCGCAACGCACCACAACACACCGCAATGCAACACACCGCAACACACCGCACCGCAACGCAATGCACCGTACCACAATGCACCGCAACCCACTGCACCACAACGCACCGCAACCCACTGCAACACACCGCAACGCAATGCAATGCAATGCAACGCAATGCAATGCAACGCAACACACCGCAATGCTCCCATAACGCACCGCAACGCTCCCGCAACACACCACACCACAACACTCCCATAATGCACCACAATGCACCGCAATGCACCGCACTGCAACTCACCACATTGCACCGCAATGCATCGCACTCCACAACATTACAATGCACCGCAACTCACCGCAACGCACTGCTAATCAACACACCGCAACGCACTGCAACGCATAGCAACGCACCGCAACGCACCGCAACACAACTCAACGCAACGCAACGCACCGCAACACAACGCACCGCAACGCACTGGCTTCTCCAACTGCACCGCTCCTCTCACCCTGCAGACTGCCGGCAGTGGGTATCTTTCTGTGCGTGGGCGATGTTGGAATGCTGGGGCGTCAGATGTTAAATGATGTGCGGGCGGGGTGCGGGGGGGGGGGGTGATTAAGCAGTGCTGGGAGAATGAGGTGAACTAAACAATTATATATATATATAATAATAATGTATATATGTATGCAAATATATATGTATGTAAATATATGTCTATGTGAGAATAGAATATGGGTGGGGTGGAAAGTGTTAACGCTAAGTAAAAACAGTCGAATAAAATTAATCGGGGTGGAAGAAATGGGAAGTGTGTGTGTGTGTTTGTGGGGGGGTGAAGGGAGCGGATGCCATTGTATACCAAGGACGATGTGGATATTATCAGGGTTGGGGTAGTGGAATGGGGGGGGGGGGGGGGGGGGGATGACTGTGGGGTGGTGCGAAGGTGTGGAGGGGTGGGATGGGGATGGGGATGAGTGAAGTGGAGTGGGGTGACTGAGGGTCAGCAGCAGGGAGGTGGGGTGTGAAGTGCGGGGCGGGGGTGGGATTGATCCCATGCCCCGTGTCCCCCCCCCCGCCCCCCTCACCCTGATCACCCCTTTGACCACCATGCAAGGGGACACACACACAGGGCGGTGTCACCGGTTCGTCGCCTGCACACTCTCCCACCCTGGAGAACCGCACTGCCGGGCACTCTCTTTGATTGGGGGCGGGGGCGGGGCGGGGGCGGCGGTATGGGGCGATGGAGCGGCACTGGCGACAGGAGGAAACTCACTGGAGCAAGAGGCTGGGTGGATGAGGATTGCCGATGAGCGCGCGTGTATGGTGGAGGGTAGGGAGGGAAGGGGGAGGGGGAGGCAGGGGCGATTGGTCAGCATAGAATTGAGGGAGGTGATTAATGCCATGTTCCATTAAACTAGCCCTCAACCAGCGCTGAGGTAATGACACCAACATGATTAAAACGATGCAGTAATCCTCACTTTAGTTGGTTGGTTTTTGGAATTGCATGTCCTGGCAACATCTAAGGTCATATCAGGACGGCCCTGCAGAGTTGTAAACCACTGCTGCCTTGTGGTACAGGTTCTTGACAGAACTGAAGGCTAAGGGAGCAAACCCTAAACAGAAAACCATGTCACTGTGGCAGCATTAAGGGCGGTTGATATATGGAACTCCCAGCATCTCCCGACCAGCCACTGCAGGCAAAATAGTTTTGCACCTGTCTTGACATGTTCTTGCCGGTGTGAAGCCTCCATTTGCTCCCCGAGAGAGTGCCGCTGGTAACTTGCAAAAGCCAACAGCACTTCAATACTTTTGCAGGCAGCTTTCATGAAATGTACAACGCACAAAGGAGAGTGGCAGTCAAGTATTGAAAGCAGTATTTGTCGCATCGCGACTGACAGCATGATGATGATGATGACCGACTTATGACAGTGCACACTCATGGAGACTTTCTAGTGCTGCCTCACAGGGAAATCAGGCCACCAGCACCATGACCTGATATCCCACTCAGTCACATTATCCTGATACTGAGCCAACCAGTCCTTGCCCTATCCTAATATTAATAATGCCGAGTGCCTGGCTAGGAAGCGACAAGTGGAGCGGAACGTAGCTTAGGCAGTAGAGTGTCCACCTGTGAAACTGTCGGCCATCGGGTCGATCCTTCTCAGTGGATCCATTTGCAGTTTGGGCTATTTTCCGTTCCAACCAGTGGACCAAAACTGGTTCACCAAAGGATGTGGGATGTGCTCTAATGTCTGTGGGAAAGTGCATATAAAAGACCCCATCCTGTTTATCGAATCCCAAGATTATACATATAGATGTGCATGCTGTATGTATGCGTATGTATATGTGTATCCATATATATAGAGAGAAATGGGGGAGGGGAGAGGGGGGGGAGAGAGGGAGAGTGGGAGAGAGGGAGAGAAGGAGAGAGGGAGAGAGGGAGAGAGGGAGAGAGGGAGAGGGGGAGAGAGGGAGAGAGGGAGAGAGGGAGAGATAAAGACAATCACCAATATGATCACTTCCCGCGTTGTGGGTTCATAATCAATTGGTCAGTTGTTCAATACTCATAAATTAGAATATATTATATTAGTATGGATGGGCATGGTCTATGTGATGTGTCCATAAACACCGATTTCCCTATTCGTAATAGGTTGGAAGGTAATAAATATTATTACCTTCCAACCTTTCCATAGAGGAAAATCCACTAAACCAGAGAACAATGATAATGTTGTCAGTACCGATACAAAATTAAAATGCATGCATTTACCTTATATTCCTAACTAGGACTAAACTATATATATATATATATATATATATATTGTACATTTAATTATGTCTATTGGTATATAATTATAAATATGATATATATTTTTTCAATTATATATTCACTATTAAGATGCTACATCGCATTAAAGGATTACAAGACAGACAGGTTGGGTGAGTCCACACCTCCGGTTAGTCCCAACATTCCTGTCATTATATTATATTAAAGCTGCATAGTCTGATGAAAGCATCAACTTTTCAAAACACAAAACACTGACCTAGATTTGATTCTACATATCTAACTTAGATATTGGGGTACATATTAAGCATGTGTTGCCACATAGAAGAGCATACTTAGCCAATTTAATAGAAGTTAGAACCTGTTACTGGTGACGCCTATGGTGTCGGAGTCTTGGCAAACTTGCCAAAATTAATTTTGCCTGTTTGAACTTCAAATATCTCAAGAGTTGGCCATTCAAAATGAAAGTTACTTCAGACTAAAGTATGGTATATCATAATAATTAAATTTAATATCTTTATTTCAGAAAAATGACAGAAACTCAAAATCATTTGACATTGGAACTTCAAGAGATTTGCAAATGAAATGTGATGAGTGAATGGGTTAGGAGTTAAACCCGGAAGTAGAGCGGTCCAGACTGACCCTACCACAATGCAAATGACCCTCACCCATGCCGCTCGAGCTACCTTAACCCAATAATAAATACATGAGAATAGCACAGATAAGAAACTCCATATTTCAATAACGTGTGCATACCATGTTATACCACACGTGCAATACCACTAGTTATATCACAAGTGCCGTGTAGTGGGTGCATTCTATACTACTAATACTACTGTTATATAAATGGCTACTTATGACAAAACGCACATCGAGTCATATCACTTGAGAATCTAAAGCTAATTACGTTGGTGATTGGTTCTGGCCCCAGGTGTCACTACACGGTGTGACAAACGTCCGGCGTCCCACCCGCCGGCGGGACAGTAGCAGGTCACACTCACTATTCGCCGATCAAATACCGCGAAAAGAAAAACCGCCCTCGCTAATCGCGTCGCGTCGCGTCGCTCTATTCCGTCGAGTCGGCGGGACTTGTCTATGTGTTCTCCCGCAGGAAATGAAAGGGTTATTTACTTGTTGGTGATTTAAAAAAAGTTATTTACGAAAATAAGTCTTTGGCAGGTGAAGAGTTGGTCAAACGCGTCGCGGAGGTGGCAGAGGACGCGGGTTCAGATGACCATCTGCCTGACGCAGTGTGAGATTACAGACAGGCGCCACATAACAGCCAACACAGCCGACACAGCCGACACAGCCGACACAGCCGACACGGCCGACACAGCCAACACAATCAACACAACCAACACAACCAACACAACCAACGCAACCAACGCAGCCAACGCGGCCGACGCGGCCGACGCGGCCGACCCGGCTGACGCGGCCTGATGCAGTGTGAAATTACAGACAGGCACCACATAACAGCCAACGCAGCCAACGCAGCCAACGCAGCCAACGCAGCCAACGCAGCCAACGCAGCCAACGCAGCCAACGCAGCCAACGCAGCCAACGCAGCCAACGCAGCCAACGCAGCCAACGCAGCCAACGCAGCCAACGCAGCCAACGCAGCCAACGCAGCCAACGCAGCCAACGCAGCCAACGCAGCCAACGCAGCCGACGCAGCCGACGCAGCCGACGCAGCCGACCCAGCCGACCCAGCCGACCCAGCCGACCCAGCCGACGCAGCAGTCGTCGCAGTCGCACCAGACACAGCAGACACAGCAAACACAGCAGACACATCAGACACAGCAGACACAGCAGACACAGCAGACACAGCAAACACAGCAAACACAGCAGACACAGCAAACACGGCAAACACGGCAAACACGGCAAACACAGCAAACACGGCAAACACGGCAAACACGGCAAACACGGCAAACACGGCAAACACGGCAAACACGGCAAACACGGCAAACACGGCAAACACGGCAAACACGGCAAACACAGCAAACACAGCAAACACAGCAAACACAGCAAACACAGCAAACACAGCAAACACAGCAAACACAGCAAACACAGCAAACACAGCAAACACAGCAAACACAGCCCCTTTCCTGCAAGGCCTAACCTCGAACCGGAACACTTCCGGTGACATTCTTCCTGCGCCTGCGCACTTCGTGCATGAGCACCAACTCGACATCCGGGTATTTGTGTGTTGCTAAGTAGTGGAGTTTCAAGGAAGTGGAGTTGCTTTGTTAGTTGATTTGGTGTGGGTTTTTTGTTCGGCTGCGTGCGGGGCTCTGGCCGGGGGGCGGACTTGGCCGGGTTCCCGGACTATCTGCGCACAGTGTGGGATTACCTTCTCCGGGTGGCAGCGGCGGGCCTCCAGGGTTCATTACCCCGTTCGGGAGGAGCGCGATAACCCCGGGCGGAGGGGGTCAGTGGGCGGCCGCCCGACCCGGGTCGGCCGGAAGCGACAGCGGCGGCTGCATATGTACATGGGGCGCCCCGAGCCCCACGCTCCGCACCCACCACCTCACCATCCACCACCTTACCACCACAACTTCCCTCCCACCTCCACCACACCTCCACATTCACCACACCACACCTCTGCACCCACCACCTCACCACCCACCACCTTACAACCACAACTTCCCTCCCACATCCACCACATCTTCATCCACCACACCACACCTCCACATCCACCACATCACCATCTCACCACACCACCACATCACCACCTCACCACCTCACCACCTCACCACCCCTACACCATCACACAACACCTCCAAATCCACCACATCACCACCTCACTACCACCACTTCCCTCCCACCTCCACCACATCTTCATCCACCACACCACACCTCCACATCCACCACATCACCACCTCACCACCTCACCACCTCACCATTTCCACACCACCACACCACTCACCACCTCACCACCTCACCACTTCCACACCACCACACCACACGCCACATCCACCACCTCACCACCTCACCACACCATCACACTACACCTCCACATTCACCACACCACACCTCCGCACCCACCACCTCACCACCACCACTTCCCTCCCAGCTCCACCACACCACACCTCCACATCCACCACATCACCACCTCACCACCGGAACACCATCACACTACACTCCACATTCACCACACCACACCTCCACATCCACTACATCATCACATCACCACATCACCACACCTCCACATCCACCACATCACCACCTCACCACCTGAACACCACCACACCACACTCCACATTCACCACACCACACCTCCACATCCACCACACCACCACATCACCACACCACCACACCTCCACATCCACCACACCACCACCTCACACCTACACCACCACACCACACTCCACATTCACCACACCACACCTCCACATCTACCACACCACCACATCACCACACCACCACACCTCCACATCCACCACACCACACCTCCACATCCACCACACCACCACATCACCACCTCACTACCTCCACACCACCACCTCATCACACCACCACACCACCACACCACCACACCATCACACCACCACCCCGTCACACCACCACACCACCACCTCACTACCTCCACACCACCACCCCATCACACCACCACACCACCCCACCACCACATCACGATCCTGATACTGCCTTCCCTTATACCTCGCCTTTTTAATAGCTCATCTATCACACCTTAACATTAGGCTTCTTTTGGGGGGTTTTACGTCCTAGAAACATATATGGCCATGTCAGTTCAGGTACCAACTTGTGACAGTGCAAACTTATGGTAACTTTATAGTGTTGTCCCACTGAGAGACCAGGCCACCAGGCCACCAGGCCACCAGGCCACCAGGCCACCAGGCCACCAGGCCACCAGGCCACCAGGCCACCAGGCCACCAGGCCACCAGGCCACCAGGCCACCAGGCCACCAGGCCACCAGGCCACCAGGCCACCAGGCCACCAGGCCACCAGGCCACCAGGCCACCAGGCCACCAGGCCACCAGGCCACCAGGCCACCAGGCCACCAGGCCACCAGGCCACCAGGCCACCAGGCCACCAGGCCACCAGGCCACCAGGCCACCAGGCCACCAGGCCACCAGGCCACCAGGCCACCAGGCCACCAGGCCACCAGGCCACCAGGCCACCAGCACCATGACCAACCCTATTCAACTACATTATCCTGATGCTGAGCGCAAGGCTATGTGGAGGGAAGTGTCAATGTTGTAAGTCATTGGTTTGACTTGACTGGGATTCAAACACCTAACCTTCCATACGGGCAGCCAGCACTATTACCGATTCAGCCACCTCGACCAGTCGTTAAGATTAAGATTGGTTGGTCGGTTGGTGGAGATTTACGTCCTGGCAACATTTAAGGTCATATCAGATTCAGAACGGGTACTGACTTGTGACAATGCGCACTCATGGCGACTTTATAGTGCTGTCCCACTCGGAAATCAGGCTGCTGGCACCATGACCTGATATGCCACTCAGTCACATTATCCTGACACTGAGCTAACCAGTCCTTGTCCTATCCCAACGCCAGGCTAGGAAGAGACAAGCATCAATTTTGTAAGTCATTCGTTTGACTCGACCGGGATTCAAACTCCCGACCTTCCGCACAGGAAGCCTGCGCTCTACCTATTCAGCCACCGTGTCCAGTCCTGTTAAAATTAAGAGTATATATATACACAAATAAGTCTTTGGCAGTTGAAGAGTTGGTCAATATATATATATATATATATATATATATATATATATATATATATATATATATATCGCAAAGTGCTTGGACACTCATCAGCCAGTGAGTTGTGCCATTATTCCAGTGTACCGCCCCGCCCCGCCCCGCCCCGCCCCGCCCCCCGCCCCGCCCCACCCAGCCCCGCCCGCCCCGCCCCGCCCCGCCCCGCCCGCCCCGCCCCGCCGCCGCCCGCCCCGCCCCGCCCCCGCCCCGCCCCGCCCCGCCCCGCCCCGCCCCGCCCCGCCCCCGCCCCGCCCCGCCCCGCCCCGCCCCGCCCCGCCCCCCGCCCCCCGCCCCCCGCCCCGCCCCACCCAGCCCCGCCCCTCTCCTCTTCACTACGTACACTCCTCCACATCCTCAGCGCTCCCAACTCGCCAACCCTCCTGCCTCGGTCTGATCTCCTTCACCTTCTCCATTCATCTCCTCCGTGATCCATCGCTCCGCGTCACGTGACCACAAAGCGGCAGAGATGAGTCTCATAACTCAACGCACAATATGGCGCCGAGCGGACCTGCGGGTAGCCAGGGGCAGGGGGGAGGGGGGAGGCTTGACCAGTGGGCAGTAAGTGGTCAGCGTACCACCCCAACACCCACGCGCATGCGCACCCCCAGACCCCATTGCACGCCCATGCAGAGAGCGCGCCCTGTCGGTGTGAACATTGCGCATGCCGGTCCATCAGCGGCTCTTCTAAAGGCCGTCTTCTCCACATTGAAACTCTACAGCCACATCGTGTGTCCAAACCTTCTTCCACCCCACACTTTCCCCACCCATCCACCCACACAAACACATAAACACACATCCCCACTTCTTACCCAACTGCCCAACACCTCAACATGCCCGTATAACGCCCATGGAGCACAAAGTCTGCAGTTTGGTGTAGATACACATGTACATGTGAATGCTAATTAACATAATATTAATATATTTATATTTAACATATTATATTAATGTGTTGTTTTTTTAATTATTTAAAATTATTCTATTAACTAAGTCACTTACTAAGTGTCGAACCAATATGCTACTACAACTACTACTGCTGTTGTGATTGCTATATCCCACTCGAGTGCTCATGTGTGGTTTAGAATTTTGCTACGGCAGGTTTATATAGTACGTTCAAACTCCAAATGTGTCACAGTGTCCACCTGTTAGCCAGATGCAGAAAGTTGAGACCCCTCCATAATGTGAGGGGTAAGTGGGGGGGGGGGGGGGGTAACTTCTTCGATATACTTATTTTAATGGGTTTG
Source organism: Branchipolynoe longqiensis (assembly GCA_030323885.1). Taxonomy (NCBI): domain Eukaryota; kingdom Metazoa; phylum Annelida; class Polychaeta; order Phyllodocida; family Polynoidae; genus Branchipolynoe; species Branchipolynoe longqiensis. The sequence goes on from CM059188.1 coordinate 43,731,620, forward strand.
GTTATTGGTTTTTTAATATTTTAATTTCAAAAACTGATGGTAAAAATATTAGGCCCGCTACTTAGCATAATCAGTTCATAATTGGAAGGCAATACAGTGAGTCACGAATATGGTGGTCTGCTCGGCCTTTTCATTTCCCAGAGCTTCGATTGAAACAACCCCTTACCTTGTCAGTCATTGACAAACACGAAGGGACTTGAATAAAACACAATGAGGTACCGCCCTCGCCTTCAACAACAACAAAAATAGAAAAATAGAAAAAGAAACTAATTGCAAATCATGCTCTATATACGCATCGCCCAATGATTACCTAATGCGCACGACACCGGTGAGAATTCCGGGGAATGAAATAAGCAAACTGGGAGAATAATTAGAAAACACACCTAATAATACGCGGCATGATCGATAGGCAATGCCACGGAGGAGTCTCGCAATTTCCCGCCACAGTTCTTGCTGCTCCAAATTGCCGGGTTTTGATCAAAGGGAATAAGTTTGGTAGATAAACACACAACTTTAAATGTGAATTTTCAGCGGCGTGCTGTTGTGGACGGCCATGGGAGGGAGGGGGGGGGGGGGGGGGGGATGGGAGAAGGGGGAAGAGAGGTGGGGAGGGGAGGGGAGGGGTAGGAAGAGAAAGGGGGGTCAGGGGAGATAGGGAAGGCGGGGGGAGGGGGAAGGGGGGGGGGGAGAATGGGGGAGGGAGGGGAGGGACGGAGGGAAGGCATGGAGGGAGAAAAGAGATGGGGAGAGAATGGGAGGGAAGGGAGTAAGGAGGGGAGGAGGGGAGGAGGGGGGAGGGAGGGAAGGAGGTAGGGAAGGAGGGAGGGAAGGGGGGGAGGGAAGCAGGGAGGGGAAGAAGGGAGGGAAGAAGGGAGGGAAGAAGGGAGGGAAGAAGGGAAGGAAGGAGGGGGGAAGGAGGGCGGGGAATGCGGGAAGGAGATAAGGGGATCGGAGTGACTGGGGGAGGAAGAGAAGAAGGAAGAAATGAAGGAGGGAATGAAGCGGGAGGGAGGGAGAGGGGAAGGGAAGGGGAAGGGAGGGGAAGGGAGAAGGGAGGAGGGAGAGAAGGAGGGGAAGAGGGAGGAAGGGAAGGGAAGGAGGAGGGAAGAGGAAGGAAGGGGGAAGGGGAGGGAAGAGAGAAGGGAGGGAAGGGGAAGGAAGGGAAGAGAGAAGCAAGGGAAGAGGGAAAGAAGGGAAGAGGGAAGGAAGGGAAGAGGGAAGGAAGGGGAAGAGGAAGGAAGGGAGAGGGAAAGAGGGAAGAGGGAAGGAGGGGAAGAGGGAAGGGGAGGGAAAGGGGGAGAGGTTGTGGGAGGGGGAAAGGGGAGATTGTGAGGGAGGCAAGGAGGAGGTGAGGGGGCGAGTGGCGGCGCTCCCTCCGTGCGGTCGAGCCCGGCCGCCGTGCGGGCACAGTCCGGGTGGCGCATGCGCGCGGGCTGGGCGGTCTGCGCGGCGCGCATGCGATAGGCCCATTGCTAATGTCACTTAGGGCGTTTTATTAAAAGTTTACTCTATCTGCTCCATAATTGATTGACATGGCGGCGTTGATTAGTCTCAGTGTAATGCCCAGATAGGGTTAGCCGTGCATGAGTCTGCCGATTAGACCCCGCCTAGTAGACTGTGGGGGGTGAGCGTGAGGGAGGGGGGTGGGGCTGAAGCGGAGAGGTGTGTGGGGGGGAGGGAACTCCCCCCCCCCCCCTTCTCCTCCCTGAACACACACATATCTCTCCCATGTCACACACAAACGCACACATGTTCATCCTGATACCACCCCCGCCTTGACCGTCCATCCCTAAAGGCGTATATTGTGGGGTTTTAAAAATCAAGTCGCGCTCCTCTCCGATCTGAACTTGTGTTGGGTGCATTCGGGGTCAAATATGCGAGGGGGAGCCATTGGTTAGATTTTTCTTCTTCATCGTGTCCTTTCAGGTTAGATGTGCATCAGAGACCCCCCGCCCCCGCCACCTCCCCCCTCCCCTTCAACTCCCAGCTATCCTCTCCCCCCCCCCTCCTTATCTAGCTCCCTCCTCCTCCACCTCCTCCTTTGTGGCCCACCCATCACCAACCTACCGCAGAGCTATGTTCGACTTGGATGCATAAAATATCTTATAGTAAATACCAAGGGCGTGATCAATTGAAATGGCATGTAAGACTAATTCAAACCCGACAAAAAATTGAATAATGGGATAAAAGAAAATATAACATTCGATATCATGTATATCACATAGTATATATATATATATATATATATATACATCATATATAATGCATAATATAAAATGTATATAATATATATAATATATATAATATATATAATATATATTATATATATTATATATATTATATATTATATATATTATATATATTATATATATTATATATATTATATATATTATATACATTTTATATATATATATAATATATATATAATATATATAATATATATATAATATATATAATATATATTATAATGTATATAATATATATAATTGATATAATATACATAATATACATAATATATATAATATACATAATATACATAATATATATAATATATATAATATACATAATATATATAATATATATTATATATATATAATATATATAATATACATAATATATATAATATATATAATATATACAATATATTATAGTATATGTATAACACTATGGTCTACTGCCGAGGGAACTAACCCGACATCACTACTCCGTGGGTAATAATATTATTGATATATTCAAATATACAACACATTAACCTATATATTATTAGGTATTCCGGATATATATAGATGTGATCGAAAACCATTGCATCCAACCCTCTACTAGAGGACGGAACTATTGATTGATTGATCGAATATCTTTGGTTGGTCATCAATCAGGCCTGCCGATTTCATTGACTAAGAGTTAACAAAATAACTCCATAAACCTACATAAAGCTACATAGTCCGAGGAAGCATCAAATTTTCAAAAGCAAAACAATTATCTAGAATTGATTCCAGATATCTAGCTTATACCCCTGTCACACTACGACATAACGAGCCAACGTGAGCCTGACGTGATCACTTTTCGTTATTACGTTGCCGTACGTTTGGTTATGTTATGATGACGTCAGAATGACGTTAGACTGACGTCGAGATACGTCATGTTACATCATGTTACGTCGGTGCGCGTCAAGGTTTTGAACCTGTTCAAAACTTTCGACGTGACGTGAACGTAAGGGTTTATGTTCGCCATAAGTTCTGTACACGTTCGGCAAACGTCAATGACGTTAAACGGACATTAGTCAAACGTTCCTCACTACGTTCCACTCATTGACCCACATTAAAGCCAGTGGAAACGTCCATGTGGCATAATGGGAACGTCAGGAGAACGTCAGGAGAATGTACGTTCAGCGTTTTGCCAACGTTTAATGACGTAAGTAACGTAAGGTAATGTAAAGCAACGTAGTTCTGGTGATGGAATAACATTCATAATGTTCCATGAGCGTCATTACATTGTCCTCTCTCGTTGAATGACAGTATCACTACGCTTTACCGACGTTACGCTCTCGTCCACTATGCTGCATCCACGTTCAACTTGTGCCCAAATTTGCATACTACGCCGAGAAGTTCAACGTTCTTCACCTTCTCCCTACGTTGATGTCGTTACGTCGTAGTGTGACAGGGCCATTAGACACTGGCTTATTAAGCATTTGTTGCCAAATAGAAGGGAATACTGGGCTAATTTAATAGACGCTGTTACTGCTAAAGCCTATGGTGTCAGGGTTTTGCCATGTGTGCCAAAACTACTTCTATTTTTGAACTTCAAATGTCTCCAAATTTAGCCATTTTAAATAAATGTTACTTCAAACTGAAGGAAGGTAGATAATAACAATCAATTTAATATATTTTTCTTTAAAAAATGACAGAAACTCAAAACGATTGGACTATGCAATTTTAACTAACCTTAAATTGTCAATTAAAATGTCTTTTATTTGTTTAAAATCCTGGGAGAATCTCCCAGATACTGTCATAGTTCAGTGCAGAACGCAAGCTGTGTTATTATATTTGAGTACAACTGAATAGCAATTAGAGTGTTGACCAGGCTGCTCCAGTGCTTGTGCATTGAACTTAGCACCTCCAAATACAGACTCCATTAAAATGATATATGTATAATACTGTATACCACATATCTGTATGTATATATAGCATGTAATATATATACAGTTAAGCGATATATATATATTATAACATCGCATAAAATCACTTTTATACGTCGAGATGCATCAAACTTTTCGGCACGGGGGGCAAAGTTGTATGTATACAAACTGTATACATAGCGTAAGGCCAATGTATGGCCAATCTATGGCTAATGTGCCTCCCGGCAAAAAACGCTTGAATTATGCTTACGGTACGTTCACAGAACGCCGGTGAACATTATATATGTTATTCGATTGCCAGAACTACGCCTCAGATGTTACATATATCAAGACATGGTGGAGAAACGCAAGATGTATATTAGATGTGAGACTACTTTATCCATATGTTGTCAGTATGCGGACTGTACATTTCCACTGCCTTTAACGTAGGTCAATGAAGTGAACAACATATGTCTATCGTACATCAACGTACACCTAGCGTATACATAACGTACGGCCGATGTAACACCCATACATTGTCATACATCGAAAGTTTTGTGCATACAAAAAACATTCGCGACCCCCTAATGAGCATTGACATACATCGACGTACATCGACGTGCCTCGATGTACCTCGATGTACGCATATCAAACGCATAACGCATTATGACGTATCCCAACATAGCGGCCAAAAATCACTTACGTCAGCGTATGTTTGCGTGATGCGTTGTAATGTGACAGCCCCTTCATGGCTTAGAGAGGTTGCAGACAAATCAATGGTGATGTCGTAAAGTGGAATGTGTTTTGTGGGTTTGGGTAGATTCTGGAGGTTTTTTAGGGGTTTTTAAATTTTTAAATCATATCACCATCCCTCCAACATTTTGTTTTACTCTTCGCTGTGCCATTATCACATATGAACACTAAGCAAATTGCATGTTGGTGCCAATTAGGAACATCGGTTTTCACGGAAATTAGAAGCAGATGGAGGGCATCAATGATGGCGAGTTCGGCATAATATTTTATATACTTTCTGTATTCCATTTAAGATGGCGGACTCAGCATGTTGGTTGGTTGTTTGAGTTTTACGTCTTGGCAACATCTAAGGTCATATCAGGATATATACGTCAGAGACCCCCTGCCTTCCTACCGACTTGTGACAGTGCGCACTCATGGCGTCTTTTTAGTGCTGCCCCACTGAAAGACCAGGCCACCAGAACCATGACCTGATATCCCACTCATTCACATTATCCTGACACTAAGCCAACCAGTCATTGTCCTATCCTAATAATGCCGAGCGCCTGGCTAGGAAGCGACATGTATCAATTTTTAAGTCATCGGTTTGACTCGATATGGGTTCGAAACCACGAACCCATGGGTTCGGATCCCCCGATCTCCCAAAACAGGAGAGGGACGCTCTACTCATTCGGCCATGTGCATTGAACTTAGCACCTCCACATACAGACTCCATTAAAATGATATATGTATATTACTTTATACCACATATATATGTATGTGTATGTGATATGTAATATATACAAGTAACTGACTACATGATATAACATGACTAACGGTTTAGAGAGGTTGTAGACAAATCGATGACGATGTCGTAAAGTGGAATGTGTTTTGTGGGTTTGGGTAGATTCTGGAGTTTTTTTTAGAGGTTTTTAAATCTAAAAATCATATTACCATCCCTCCAACATTTTGTTTTACTCTTCACTATGGCATAATATCAAATATGAACGCTACGCAAATTGCATTTTGGTGCCAATCGGGCACGTTGGGTTTCGCAGAAAATATAAGCGGATGGAGGTCACCAATGATGGCAAGTTTGGCATAATATTTTATATACTTTCTGTATTCCATTAAAGATGGCGGACTGGGCATGTTGGTTGGTTGTCATATCAGGACAGGTACCAACTTGTGACAGTGCACACTCATGGTGACTTTATAGTACTACCCCACTGAAAGACCAGGCCACCAGAACCATGACCTGATATCCCACTCAGTCACATTATCCTGACACTGAAGCCAACCAGTCCTTGCCCAATCCTGACAATGTCAAGCGCCTGGCTAGGAAGCGACAAGTATCAATTTTTAAGTCATTGGTTTGACTCGACCAGGGTTTGAACCCATGGGAGCGAATCCCACGATGTACCAATACGGGAGATGGGCGCTCAACTCATTCGGCCATCCCGCCTGGTTGACTTGGCATGTAGTAGGGAATCTGCAAAGTATTGGCGCGTTCCTTTGTAGATCGGAATGCTGACGAACAAAGGACACGGCGGATGGAGGGAGGGAGGGCCGCCCGGCTCCGTCAGCCAGCCTGCGGGGCGCACACCATCACTTCTAACTGCATAGTCCGATGGTTTTGAGTTTCTGTCACCTTTTGAAATAATATAATAGGGTGCTTGTTATACTCAACCTTAGTTTTTAGTTTGAAGTAACTTTGATTTTTTTAATGGGTAACCTTTTGAGATATTTGAAATACATGCAAAATTAATTTCGGCAAGCATGCCAAAACTCGGACATCATACTAGGCTTATGTAGTAACAGGTTCTATTAAATTGACTCAGTATTCCCTTCTATGTGGCAACAAATGCTTAATAAGTGCACCGATATATAGGTTAGATATGTAGAATTAAATTGAAATGATTGTCTTAGTTTCGAAAATTTGATGCTTTCATCGGATTATGCAGTTTTAAAACAAGAAATTAAAACTACTTTTCATGTGTGAGTTTTGAGAATTACGGAACGGGTTGTAGGTGTGGTGGTAGGTGTGGTGGAGGGTGTGGGGGGGGGGGGTACATAAGATGTGAACTACTTACTTCAGCCCAATTTAAATTCCACCCAATCGTTGTTCTGGTATTTGTTATCACACCTACAAAATGTTACATCGTTTATTTGTTGGGTGGTACATTAGTTGATTAAGCAGGGGAAATTCCAGTCGTGCATAATTGGTCTTCCTCATTCCACTGCTCATTGCCCTATCCTAGTAATGCCAAGCACCAGGCTAGGTAGCGGCAAGTATAAATTTGTACGTCATTGGTTTTACTCTAACAGAGTTTGAATATGTGAAAGCCACGACCTACCAAAAAAAGAAGCGGATGCTCAACTAACTCAATCGGCCATCCTGCCTGATCATTCATAGTCATCCTGCCTGATCATTCATAGTCATCCTGCCTGATCATTCATAGTCATCCTGCCTGATCATTCATAATCATCCTGCCTGATCATTCGTAGTCATCCTGCCTGATCATTCTCTGTGGCGGAGTGGTTAGAGTGTCTGACTTTTTTCTAGGTCGGACTCCTAATCTGAAGGTCGGTGGTTCGATTCCCCGTGCCCCCACCTCTACCAATTTGGATTTCCACCGCTGTGTATAACTTACAGCGTTATCAAAGGCCAGTTGCTCTCATACCATGGCTATGTGGTGTGGGGGGTTAAAAATCCCTTGGGTCAGTAAAAGTGTAGGCTCGGGCTTTCTATCGACAAACTGTCTAATGCTGAAAACAAGTCTATTCAGACTTATCCATGATAGGCAGTATAAATCTTCAAGAAAAAGAATATTTAAAAAAAATAGTTATCCTGCCTGATCATTCATAGTCATCCTGCCTGATCATTCATAGTCATCCTGCCTGATCATTCATAGTCAGAGCCCACCCACTGGTGTGTGACGTACTTGTTGGCCGGGTCCCCCCCCCCCCCAACCCCTAAGTGCATTACCATTCACTGAATTAGTTATGGAATCAGACCCAGTTGATCCCCGACCTCTACCCACACCCCCACACCCACCCCCACCTACACCCCCACCTACACCCACCTGGAGAGCTAACAGTAACAATAGTGCAGCTGGTGGTGTTCGTGGACACACTGTATTCTGGGTGTTGAAGTTTTACGTCCTGACAATATCTAAGGTCATACCATGACGGGTACTGACTTGTGACAGTGTGCACTCATGGCGACTTTATAGTGCTTCCCCACTGGGAGACTAGGCTGTCAGCACCATGACCTGATATCCCCCCCCCCCCACACACACACTCAATCACATTTTCCTGACACTGAACCAACCAGTCCTTGCTCTATCCTAATAATGCCGAGTGCCTGGCTAGGAAGCGACAAGTACCAATTAAGTCATTGGTTTGACTCGACGAGGGTTTGGACCCATGGGTTCGAATCCTACGATTTACCAAAACGGGAGACGGACGCTCAACTCATTCGGCCATCCCGTCTGGTTACACATGGTAGGCTAGTCATTACGTATGAAATCGCCGTCGGCCAAGACACCGGATATATGTGTGTTTGCGATTCCACTACGACACAATGTAGCAAGTGGGGTAAAACTGTCATCTCTCTTTCTTTTTAATTTTCGTTTTTTAAGTTGTGAAAGTGCTCAAGTTGAAATCGGACATCGGCAATTGTGTTATCGGTGTGCGTGTGTGTGTGTGCGTGTGTGTGTGAATAATGCATGTTTACAATTGAAGTGTGCCAGAACCTGGGACCAGGAGAGTACACAAGGTGATTGGAACAGGTACAGAGGGGGGGGGGGGGGGCTGGTACCAGTCTGGGGGAACCGGAAAAGAGTGTGCGGAGCGGTGGGCCGGCGGGGGGGGGTACTTATACTTTAAATGTTAATTAGTGCGTCTGTTTATTTGTTTAAGCATGTGGGTCTTGATTAGAACCCTTCCCACAAACCCCTAACGCTTTTCTAATTTGTTATTACACTGAAAGTTGCATAGTCCGATGGTTTTGAATTTCTGCCATTTTTCTGAGATAAATATATTTAATTGGTTGTTATAACCTACCTTACTTTAGTTTGAAGTAACTTTCATTTTGAATGGCTAACTTTTGAGATATTTGAAGTGCAAACATCCTATATTGATTTTGGCAAGCATGCCAAAACTCTCACCATCGGCTTATGCAGTAACAGGTTCTATTAAATTGACTCAGTATGCCCTTCTGTGTGGCAACAAATGTTTAATAAGTGCACCAATATCTAAGTTAGATATGTAGAATAAAATCTAGGTGAATGTGTTTGTTTTGAAAATGTTATGCTTCATTGGATTATGCAGCTTTAAGATTCATATATTAATGTTTTATAAATGCTGATGGTGAGTTCGGGTGTCTTTTTAATTCATGCAAACTGATGAATAATTATTATTAGATTACATCCATCCTTGGCCAAAGTGAGTTCTGTTATTTGTATTTTACAATTTGAAATATATGTGTAGAGATACCTAAAGTGGTTTTAGGAACTTGTAGTGATGTTTATATATATACAGTAAATGGTATGTTGGTATTATATACTTTGTTTTAATGGATTTGAGAAACATGGTTATCGTTACGTGTGTTCGGTGTGTGCGGGTGGATTTATGGAAGTGTGTGTGTGGCTGTATGTAAATTGTAAATGTGTGGATGTAAGTGTAGATGTGCCTGTAGTTTGTTTGGGGTTTTACATCCTGGCAACATCTAAGTTCATATCAGGATGGACACCGACTTGTGATAGTGCGCACTCATGTCGTGGTGACTTTATAGTGTTTCCCCACTGGGAGTCCATGCCGCCGACACTTCACTTCCCACTCAGTCACATTATCCTCATACTGAGGTTACCAGTCATTGTCCTATCCTAGTAATGCAGAGCGCCCACTAGGTAGCGACAAGTATCCATTTTGTAAGTAATTGGTTTGACTTGGCTCTCGAACTCTTGATCTTCCGCATGGGAAGCCTGCGCTCTAGCGATTTGGTGGGAAACAATAGTTGGGGGTAAGGGTTAAACATACTCTGGTTCCTTTACGAAATAGCGAATGGTAGACAGGAAGTGTGAACAATTATTTGTCTCTCATTTTTGCTTGAGTGCAAGGAAATATGCAACACAAGGAATAATTAGTAGCATGTGGTGAATAAGGGGTCAAATTTCCCTGGATCATCAGCCCATGCTTTTTCTAATCTGTTCTTGAATGAATTTATTGACTCGGCATCAATAACATTTTGTGGGAGACTGTTCCATATATTTATGATCCTGTTTGAGAAACTGTGTTGCCTTAACTTTGAAATGGCTCTGGGTTTTACTAGTTTGAGAATATGGCCCCGGCTGCCTTCTCTTTTATTCAAGGTGAAAAATTGGTTCATATCTATTTTATCAAAACCTTTCATAATTTTAGATAGGGTTATATCGGGTTATATCGGAACAGAGGACGGAGAGAAGGGGGGGGGGGGGGGGGGGGGGGGGATATGAACTGAATTGAAAGGATGGGGACCTGATCTATGTGTGTGCTTTCGCCCAATTGAGATTGTGGTCATTGCTTGGACGTGAGTGTCGAATTGAAACCACCATCACGCAATTTAACAGCCTGGCTGCTTGCATGCAGCGTAAAGCTGGCATTCCTTACACGTGTAATGCGTAATGCGTTATGCGTTATGCGGTATGCGAATGCCATCATTCCTTACACACGTTATGCGTAATGCGTTATGTGGCACACGACTGGCTATATTTAAAAAATAAAAATAAACAATTATTCTCCATACTGCTCTGTATATGACCAAATATTGCATGCATATATATGTAACTTGTTGTACGTCACATGGGGGTTCCTACCTTTATTATAACCAAATTATAGATAAGTATTCATATTTCTGTACATATGGTAGCATTTTAGCTTTCCCCTAACCGTATGTCTCCCGGGTGCCCAGCTCACCATGTGTTTCCAATCAGCACCCCTGTGTGTGACTGTTCCGTAATGCTCAGTCGGCTCTCCTGGTGTTAAACTAATGGACACATCAGACTCAGGTTTCTATTCACACCCAGCTTGACGCATAACGCATTACGCACCGATCGCTACATGGACCGATCGGGAAAATGCATTCGCATTCGCATTATGCATGTAAGGAATGTAGCTCATAGGTTTCAAGGCATTTCGATTTTTTGTCGCATTCGTATTCACATTCACATTACGCATTACGCGTGTAAGGAATGCGCCCTTAATGCATGCATGGATGATCAGAGTGTATCGGTTACCCAATAGGCTGGGTTGCACCGTGTCTGGCTGTGGATTATTGAGAGGGGATGGGGGTGGGGAGGAAAGAGGTGGAAGAATGTGAGGAAGATGGGGGGAGGGGGAGAAGGAGAGGGTGAGGAGCAGGGTACGAGGAGCAGGAAGGAGGAGAGGTAGAGGCGCAGGAAGGAGGAAGGGGGGAGGAGATACATCTTGAGAGAGTGGGATTGGGGTTGGAGTAGAAGTTGGAAATAAAGGAGAGGATGAACAGATTTTTTTTAAAGGGGAGGATGAAGAGGAGATGGAGAAGAGGATGAGTGGGAGGGGGAGGAGTGGGAGAAGAAGGAGGAGGAGTGAGAGGACGAGGAGTGGGAGGAGAAGGAGTGAGAGGGGGAGGAGGACTGGGAGGATGAGGATGAGGAGTGGGATGAGGAAGTGGAGTGGGAGGGAGGAGGGAGGAGGAGTTGGAGGGGGACGGGGAGGAGGGAGGCGAGGGTGGAAGAAGAGGGGAGAAGGATGACGATGGTCAAATGGATGGGGTGGGGATGGAGGGGGGAGAGGAGAAACGGGAGGAGAGGATGGAGGGTAGAAGGACGGAGATGGAAAGAGGAGGAGGTACGAGAACGTCCGGGGGGAGACTATGGAGAGAACCGTGAGTAGTTGGAGGGGAGGGGGGATGTGAGAGGGAGAGGGGAAAGGGGGTGGAGAAGGAGCGGACAAGGAGAGAGAGGAGGGGGAGATGGAGGGGGGGGGGGGGAGAGGAGGGGAGAGAACAGAGGGAGAGAAGGAGGTGGGAGAGGAGGAGGAGGAGGGAGAGGAGGAGGGAGAGGAGGAGGGAGAGGAGGAGGGAGAGGAGGAGGGAGAGGAGGAGGGAGAGGAGGAGGGAGGAGGAGGGAGAGGTGGAGGTGAGGAGGAGGGAGAGGAGGAGGAGGGAGAGGCGTAGGTACAGAGTAGGTACCTCGCCAGCACGCCATACTCTAATCCGTCCAGCATGACCCCGAACAAGGTCACCCCTTTGCGCACGCTCCGAGTAGACCCTTCGAGCACAAGCCACCAATTTCCTTAATTATACTTCACTGCGTTCGCTTGCAGCTTCTTTTTTTTCGTCTATTGTAACTACCTCAGTGACTTGCTACACTTGTGGTTGCGTTATGGGCTCGCCTTCTGAATAAAGATTTTTCTTAGTTTTTTGTTAACCTACCCCCACGTGATTCCAGTGTCGTGCATGACTTGTACTATTACAACCCCCTTCTCCAACTCCCCAACTCCCTATCCCAACCCACCATACCTGCCTCTCTTTAACCCAAGAAGTCCAATCCCCGAATCGCATGCACCCGCCGGGACCGGGCCGCGGTGTGAGCGCAGCACAGGGCCGCCACCTGGCGTCACCCGACAAACTATCGTCTGTAATTAAATGAAAAACGCCCGGCTTCTCAGGGCTAAATTAGGCGGTTGACTTTCATTCGGGAGTAGAAACCTCAGCGTCTGCGCATAACATGTTATTGTTGGAGATTTGGATTTCGCCGACGCTAAATGTTCAGAGAGGTACCAACTACAATTTTCAAATTATCCCAAACATTCAAATTATAATTTCTTTTGAAGGTCGAATGAATCAAAAGCAAAATGCTTTTTGAATTTTTAAGATATTCCAAAAATTGAGTAAGCTAATGTGCATTTGAAGGTTGTTGAATTTCAGATCTTTTGTATTAGCTAAGAAGTGCCTTATTTGGGACTTTTAAATAGACTAATTATAAAAACGTGTCTTTGTAGTTTCTTTATTAATGATCAGATCCTGATCAAACTTCACAGCAAGGTTCTTCTTCGTATGGCAAATCACCCCAGCTTATCAAAACTGATAACAAAAAAATTAGATCACAGGAAAATGTAGGTTTCCATGGCAACCATAATACAATCACTCACACCTACAATATGAGTCAACTGTAGCTTTTTTTAAATAATGGTCAGATCCTGATGAAATTTGACATCAAGGTCCTTATTGGTCTGGCAAATCACCTCAGCTTATCAAAACTGATATACAAAATTAGATCACAGAAAAATGTAGGTTTCCATGGCAACCATAAATCAATCATGCCCACAACTGTAGTTTCTTTATTAATGGTTTGATCCTGATCAAGCTTGATACTAAGGTTCTTCTTGCTATGGGAAATCATCTCAGCTTATCAAAACTGATATAAAAAAGTTATATCAGAGAAAAATGTGGGTTTCCATGGCAACTGTTATACAAAACTGCCTGACACCTACAATATTCTGCCAGGTTCTAGACTTGCAATTCCAGTTGTAGTCATGCTATGACCATTTTTAGGAAGAAAAAATGCTAAAGATTCACATTCTAATAGTTAGCATGGACATTCCTGGCAGTCTTCCCTCTAAATTTTGCATCTGAAGACTTGAATAGCTTAGTCAAACCAATGACTTAAAAATGTATACTTGTCGCTTCCTAGTCTGGTGCTCGGCATTATTAGGATAGGGCAAGGACTGGTTAGCTCGGTGTCAGGATAATGTGACTGAGTGGGATATCGGGACATGGTGCCAGCGGCCTGATTTCCCAGTGTTATCGGCAAACTCAATGCATTGTCAATGGCCGTGAGCAATCTTCATACAGAAAAAGTTAAATATCTCTAAAACCACACCACCTAGAAAAAGACCTCTTGTAACACATATAGAAAACATGTTTACCGAACAGATTATATTAAATTTAAATGGTTAGGGTTCTGCATTTCTATTAATTTTGAATAAAACTTATGTTTTGCACTGCTCGTACCAGCAAACGCAATGCATTGTCAATGGCCGTGAGCAATCTTCATACAGAAAAAGTTTAAATATCTCTAAAACCACACCACCTAGAAACAAACCGCTTGGAACACATCGAAAACATGTTTAACAAACAGATTATAATAAATTTATACAGTTAGGGTTCTGCATTTCTATTAATTTTGAATAAAACTTTCACTGCGCGTATTGGCAAACTCAATGGCAGTCTGCATTCATTCTGCAGCCTGGCTGCGCGCGCATACACGATGTTCATAAACATTGAAAGGAGTCTATACATAAACCACACACACACACACACACAACACACATACACACACAAAGAGCTGTCACATTACCTTTAAATTAAGTCCACTGATTCCAGCATCATTCATTGTGCATGTCTAACTACACCCACAGTGAGTTTCACTTTCAGCAAGCGGTATAATATGGAATGTTGTCAGAATTGTGGACTGTGCCATGAAGGAAGCCTCGACGTGTCCTGTCGTCTGGTTGTGTCCTGGAATCGGACGTGACCTGATTATGACGTAACGCAATCCCCGCCTCGTGCCAGGTCTGAGGGTCCTTTCCTTATTGCTCTCTAGTCAGTCCAGCCAGGTAGGTAGGTCCGAGCGTGGCGTAATTTCCACGCAGTCTAATGTGGATGTTTATATATATATATACAGTACAACCTCGTTAAACCAAACTTGAAGGGACCCTAGAAATTTGTTTGGATTAACCGATCATAGCTTTAACCGAGCTTTGGCTTTGACTTTGAGTAATTGTGCATTGCACATGTAATATACAATGTATGTAGACACTTTGATTATTGTGTTTTATGTATGTACAGTATAACCCCGTTAAACCAAGCCCAAACGATCGGTTAATCCAAACTTTTTTCGGCGGCCCGGCAAAATACTACTATTTATCACATAAAAAAAGTCAGTGGGGTCTCAGATGATCTTATAACCACATGAGAGTTTGGTTTAACCATACCGGAGTGGCCTGGGGTCCGACAATATTGTTTGGATTAACCGATTATTTGGATTAACCAACTTTGGTTTAAGCAACCCTTTTTATATGATAAATGGTAGTATTTTGCCGGGCAGCCGAAAAAAGTTTGGATTAACTGATCGTTTGGTTTAACCGAGCTTGGTTTAACGGGGTTATACTGTATATATATATATCTATATATATCTATAATTATATAGCCCCTCCCCCACTGCCCTTCCCACTATACACATGTATACATACACTATTTTAGCATGGTTAGGGCCCCAAGTGGCTGGGTGGCACCGACTTTGATATCTTGGACGTTGCATGTTGGCAAAGACCCTATAATACTAAGACGCCTCACTCAGCCTGTACTGTGTAATCAAAATGATCAAACCCACCACTTGGTGAGCTGGCTGTTCTCTTGGTTAAACAGGTGCTATATTATATGTATAAATGTATATATGAATGTGAAAGATGTGTGATGATAGCGATGATGATGATGATGATGGGTATTTGTTCATAGCAATTTCATATTGATGTGTATTCATACTTACCTATCTCATGTACAATATAATTGTATGTGTTTACATGTGAAACACCAACCAGCAGCCAGGCTGATCAAACCCACCACAAGGTGGCACTGCGAAATTTACATTACCAATGGAGAGATAGGGAGTGAGCCATCTTAGAAGGGTATTTGATGTTGGCTAGTTCCTGAATACTGTACTGGATTTAGATGAAGAATTGAAAGTTAAATAAATCTGAGATATATAAAATAATTTTGATTATGTATATCCCACAGAGCCTATGACAGTGTCAACAATATTATAGACGGTGGTCGAAGCCCCCACCCCCCACAAGCCTTTGAGGACCTACATACATGATGACACTTGCTATCTGGACCGCACTTCGTCCACACCTCTCTCTATCTCCTCTCTTCTGGCCTTGCTCCTCCTTGATAATGTCTGAAGAGTTCCAGGAGGGGGAGCCCGCCAGTATTTCACTTTCTACTCTTACTCTGTTTGTGTCTTTGGCTCGTCGGCTGGTCACCATAGAGCAAAGAGACATGGTCCTTTGACTCAACTCTCATTTCTCTGTCCTATACTCTACCCTTTTTTTTTTCCTGGGCTTACTTCTCCCCCCCCCCCCCCCCCCCCTCTGATTAAGGGAGTTAGTTGTTTGCTTGAGTGGGGCCATGTATCTTATCGTTTCTCTCGCTTTGTTCTTGTTGCTGGAATCTGCTGGACCCACCTTTACCCGTCCCTCCCTCTTGAACCCTTGCTGCTGTTACTGGATATGAGCGCTCTGCTACCGCCGGACCGGAGTGATTCGGAGCCGCCCCAATGATTCGTCGTTTAGAATGTTGTAAAGGCATCCCCAGCTTCCACAACCGTCCCACCTGAAGATTAATCTTCAATCAAAGATTGGACCGATTTATCGGGGCCTTTGTATATTGCTGCAGTTTTGCAGCCAGTAACCATCATAAGATTACAAACCCCCCAAAAGCTAAGCTACATGATGACGACGGTGTGTTTGTTTCTCTGTGTCTGTGTGTGTGTATGAGGAATAAGTCATATGGGTGAATAGATATTACTGAATTGCACCTTTAAATAAATATTTCATGGCGAATTAGGTTCATTCTTCATTAAAAACTACTACAGTTGACCCGAGTTTGAGAGTTCTTATATAATGCTGAAACTTCTTCAATGTTGCTTTTTCTTCTTTACAACCCTATAAAGGTTGCATCTTTGTACGCTTCCCTACTCCGACTCACTTGACCAGTGGGTGTGTGTGTATGTATGTGTGTATGTATATGTAACATCTAAGGCCATATCAGCGCAGACGGATGTATGTATGTGTATGTTTGTTGGAGTTTTACATCCTGCTAACATCTAAGGTCATATCAGGACAGACGGATGTACGGTATATAAGTATGTATGCATTATACATGTATGTATGTATGTATGTATGTATGTATGTATGTATGTATGTATGTATGTGTATGCGCATAGTGTGCCAATACGGTTTTGTGTGGGCGTGTGCATGTTGGTATGAATACGGAACTTTGGTCTGCGTTAAGGTTTTAAACTTAAGACAATATACTTAGATGCGAAAATAATACTGAGAATCTGATCTTAAATTACCAATTAACAAATAAGATGAGGATTCTAAATTTATCCATTTATTATATAAACAACAAAATATCGTAAGGAACGATGGCGTAATGTATCAACTTAACAAATATATTTTTATTGAATTCAAAACGTATATACATTGAAAATTCCCCAGTGTTAGTGGTGCATTATATCTCTATGAAGAGTATGGATCATGTATAATAAATGCTTTATTATACCGCTAACTAGTGTATTTTTCAAAGACCTTTATAACTCCCATTTGTTAAATAAGCTAACTATTCAAATTACAAAACATGAATCAAATGTGTCGATATTTTAAATGCTTTGAAAACTCGGTTTGCGCTGGTTCACATTGAAAGTTAGATAGAGATAACGGTGCAGCAGTAGTTGATATTCTGTACACCAGAGGGTGCCACTGCCTCGTAGTAAATCTCCATGTTTCCGCTAGAGGGCTCCTCCATCAGCCGATTCGAAGGCGCTTACAAATTTCTTCTGGATTTAATAGACATCGTGGCCCCAAATAACGAAGGACAAGCTTGAGAACATTTCGTTGTGTGGAAAGAAGTGACTTGCCCTCTCGTCAAATATGTCTAGAATACGTTTGTATTTCTATCGATATCTGTTGGGAAATAAAGTAGGATTATTGTAAGTATGTATAACACTAAATGACTAGTTAGCATTTCAAGTATGCACATATTGCTAATAGAAATAAACAATTTAAGCAGGAAGAACATTTCAATTGCATGCATGATTTATTTATTTAAATATGGATTTGTAAATAATATAAAAATGGATTCAAGTCTAAGTAACCTGTTAAAAGATAATGTGATTGAAGATTATTGCCAATGCGCGTATACTTTTTAGTGCACTCTTTTTACATCGAAATTTACATGAACATTTACCTCTAAGTGTCTATTACTAAATCCAGATCAAGTGGTTGAAGCACCAATGGTAAAATCATTTGCGAGAAGGCTGGATAGACATTGGAGAGGACACCCACAATTATATGACTTCAGGGCTCCGCCCACCTCCAAATATGTGCAAAAAAATGTTCTTTTTACAATAATGAGCTGACATTAGAGGCCCAATAGGGCCTAGATCAGCCAGAAGAGGATCTGTAAGTTAAGATTCAAGTCTAACCAACCTGTTAAAGATACTGTGATTAAAGATTATTGCCAATGCGTGTGTACTTTTTAGTGTGCTCTTTTTACATTGACAATCTACACGAAAATTTACTTCTTACACGAAAGTTACAGTCTATTACTAAATCACTGCGCGTGTTACACAGTGCTCTGCACCCACCCGTCTGCCGCTCACTTCTTTGACACATTGCTGAACCACAGCGTGCTCATGTTGGCCAGGAAACCGCTCGACTCGTTATGTGGCATCGAAACAACAGGGGGCGCTGCTGTCGCTTCCGTCGGCGACTGTTAGAGCAGTGTGTGGCGTGGAATGGGGAGAGGGGGGGGGGGGGATGAAGAAAATACACAACGTTATAAAAGAAATTGTTGCACTTATCAGCCACATCACACGGAATCGGTAAGTACAGAATAAATGGTGAAATGTTATAGTTTTGGTGTGTTCACATGTTACCCATCAAGAATGGTAATTGTGGACCAGGAAGATCCTAGATAGTTCTGAGATAAATACACTTGGCAAATATTACTAACAAATCATTTAAGACAATAGACCACAAACTAATGACTAAAGCTGTTTTTTTTTTTGTCCATTAGTTGTTTAAGCGGGGCAAATTTCAGTCATAGACGACTGGTCTTCCTCATTCCACTGCTGGTCGATAGAAAGCCCGAGCCTACACTTTTACCGACCCAAGGGATTTTTAACCTCCCACACCACATAGACATGGTATGAGAGCAACCGGCCTTTGATGACGCTGTAAGTTATACACAGCAGTGGAAATCCAAATTGGCAGAGCTGGGGGCATGGGGAATCGAACCGCCAACCCTCAGATTAGGAGTCTGACCTAGAAAAAAGTCAGACACTCTAACCACTCCGCCACAGAGAACGCATTGAAAAGAAGTTCTATCATGAACTTATATGTTATGAACAGGGTAAATAAACCATCATTTAAAAAAAATAAATATTAAAACTCCAGCTTCCTGATCCATCAACCTACCCACACCTACCTGTGTATGTGGCATTTCACCCGGGGAGGTGAGTGCAACTTAAAACAAAATTGAGTCGGGAGAGGTAAGTTAAATTTCTATAAATGATTTCTTAAGTTGAATAATTAGTTTCCCAGAGCCCCAGGCATGGGTCTTCTTCCGGTTGTCAGCTTATACATTAATTATACACCTATGTTTAACAATTGAAAGGGACTAACAAGATCTAAATCAAAATCTAGATTTATCTAGTTCTAGAATTATCTATATCTTAATGCAGAAACGGTAGAAAAGATTCTCAAGGAGAATTTGCTTAAGACGTTTGGCCTATTTATTCTTTATTCTTGCTACCAACCATCACAAATAATGAAAAAAATTAATAAGATTAGAAAAACCTTCCATTAAAGTATACATTTATCAAGGTCTAAATCTAGACGCAGGTTGTAAAATATTTGGGAATTTCGGGGTGAATAGACAAACCTTTCAAGGTGTTAAATTTGTTAAACAGGAAATTGGGACAAAGTCAAGGATGCATTGAGATGACATCTATTTACTTCTAGAATTAATACCTTGAATGAATCACTCTACTTTCTTCTTTTTCCCTCATTTAAAATAAAAGTCCTATCATGTCTGGTATTTGTAATCAATATTGCTGTTGTTTTTGTAGTGGCTTATGTTCTCTACGGTCTCTCCCATTGCATTAGCTTTGGATTTTCACCCACAACATTAGTTATATCTAGTGCCACCAGGTGGTGGAGTGAGTGAGTGAGTGAGTGAGTGAGTGAGTGAGTGAGTGAGTGAGTGAGTGAGTGAGTGAGTGAGTGAGTGAGTGAGTGACTTGGAGATTCATGGCATGTCGGCAACTATGGCCACATTCATGGCGAGTCAAATGGTGGATATTGTCTAAATCGATTTGTCTAAGTCGACATAAAAATTGTGTGTGTGAACACAGCTTAAAGCTGTGTTCACACACACAATTTTTATGTCGATTTAGACAAATCGATTTATATGAATCGATTTAGTGTCGTGTTCACACATGCAATACTTTTAGCCGGAAATCGATATCTGCGCATGAGCAAGTCCATTCTAACCAGCGCCACTTTCGGTTAGTCGACGTCGCCAGTAGAGAGTGGGTTCGACCTAGATCTGTATGGACTGAATCGTATTGGTTTGGAACGGTCAAAACTTCTGCTGGGCAGTGAAACCCTAAAAATAAATGATGAAAAAAATATCTGTGCACAGCTAGCGGTTTCATAGACTAAATTAAGGTCTCGACTGCGCATGTGCATGACGCGCTCAAGCCAAATCGATTCATATAAACTACCGCACAAAGTTGGTTTCCATGAACCGATTTATACGAATCGATTCAGCCCTAAATCGACACAGCGTCGCATTCACACGGCAAATGTGCGTCGAACTAGGCAAGTCGATTTATATGAACACAGCTATAGAGAGAGTGTGTGTTGGGGGGTTGGGGTTTGGGGGTTAGGGAGGGGAATAAAGAGACAGAAGCGCGACGTCCCCTACCTTTGATTTCGGCGGCTGCATGATGGGCGGCGCCATGGAGCTCCTGTTCTGGACGCTGAGTGGGAGGAGGGGCAGCCTGCTCTGCGAGCTGCTCAGGGTGAGCACATTGTGCTGCTCAGCCTGGCTCGTCTGAATCGGTCGCGTGCTCAAGTAGGACCCGTGCTTATCCAGGCTCATCAGGGCTCCCAGCAGCACCTGCGGGGTGAACACGTGTATTCTGGGTTACTGTCACTCCGCTGTTTTCTGCTGAGGGACTGAAGCTGCGACCCGGCGTGTTGACCAGATTTCCATACCCCGTCCCTCCCAGCCCTTCACTATAGGCCTTATTCTTTAAGCACACTTTGATGTTTGTTTGTTTGTTTGTTTGACGTCCTAGCAACATCTAAGGTCAAATCAGAATTGGTACAAACTTGTAGCAGTGCACACTCATGGTAACTTTATATTGCTGCCCCACTGGGAGAGACCAGGCAGCTGGCAGCATAAACCCGATATCTAACAGTCACATTATCCTCACACTGTGCAAACCAGTCCTTGTCCTATCCTATTAATGCCGAGCGCCAGGCTAGGTAGCGACAAGTATCAATTTTGTAAGTCATTGGTTTGACTCGGCTGGAATTCGAACTCCCGACCTTCAGTACGGGAAGCCTGCCCTCTACCGGTTCAGCCACCACGTCTGGCAGTACACTTTGAACCCATAAATATTTAGTTCTTAATAATCAAACTAACTAGGATAGCGGTTATTTGCACTTTTTTCCTTTTTTACACATAACAAGACATTGAAATGATAATTGGACAATTATTAATTGAAATATTCAAGAGCTCAGTGGATCACTACTATATAAATACTAAATTGCTATGGAGATACAGATCTATTAAGTTGGTGATAGCTAGTCTTGTGTACATTTATGTAGAGGCTGATGGTGATGGTGTAAGCAGTGGAGGAACACTCACACAGTACTATAATCCTATTCCCGTACCTTGAAATATTAACACTTCAATCAATTAATTCATTTTTTTTAAATTACGAAATGAGTATTACAAAAGTGATTCATTTGTCCACTGCCTCTAGGGGTTAAAAATCTATGACTCACATTGAAGCGCTGGGTCTGACGCGAGATGTGGGTGTTCATGTGGGGCATGAAAACATCAAGGTCAAATGGATCAACATGACCTTCGAGTGCCTCAATTACCCCCTGCACGCGCTGCTGGTACTTCTTGTTCTCCTGGGAGTTGGAGCAGATTAGAAGCAGATTAAACAGGTTCATAGTCAAAGTCATAGTATAATGAGAATTTCAACCTATATTATTCGGTGGGGGGGCGGGAAGATAGTAGGAAGGAAGGAGAAGTAGAGGCACAGGAGAAAGGGGGGGGGGGGGGGGGGGGGGGGGGAGCATGACACACGGTTGGACATGTGTGGTACACTTTGGTGTCTCAGTCTGTAAGTACAGCACCACACTTTTGGTGGTATGTGGTCTATGTAATATAACATACTATTCAATGTAATATAATAAGCTTACTCTTTTTCTTATTTTTCTTTTTACAAATATTTCTTGGAACCATAAATCTACATTCATTGTTATTTCCAAAGGTGCACAGCCACCGATATCACTACATCCCAGTGTACAGTTTGTATGCTCGTGATAATGTTGGCAATTGTCAATTGTTTGTTTGTTTGTTTGTTGTTTTATATCCTAGCACCACCTAAGGTCATATCAGGACGGGTACCGACTTGTGACAGTGCGCACTCATGGCGACTTTATAGTGCTGACTCACTGGGAAACCAGGCTGCCGGCACCATGACCTGGTATCCCACTCAGTCACATTATCCTGACACTGAGCACACCAGTCCTTGCCCTGTCCTAATAATGCCAAGCGCCTGGCTAGGAAGTGACAAGCACCAATTTTCAAGTCATTGGTTTGACTCGACCAAGGTTCGAACCCACGATCTACCAGCACGGGAGACGGACGCTCCAACTCGTCAATAGCTCATTTACACATCAACAGGCAGCTTTCGTGGCTGTGGTGATAGCATTGAAAACAAATGATACTTTGCCTCAAGAGGGACTAGAACCCACATTTCTGCCATTCCAGGGCGAGAGTCCTAACCAATAGCTTATCCACGCTCTGTGATGCCATCAACATACTCTTTGCATGTGAGACCATTCGGGATGGCCGAATGAGTTAGAGCATCCATCTCCCGTGGTGGTAGATCGTGGGTTCGAATCCTGGTGGAGTCAAACCAATGACTTAAAAATTGATACTTGTCGCTTCCTAGCCAGACGCTCAGCATTATTAGGATAGGGGAAGGAGCAGTGGAATGAGGAAGACCAGTCATCTGCGACTGAAATTTCCCCTGCTTAAACAACTAATGTAACAACAACAAAAAGATAAATATGGCCTACTATACTACTATGATATAATACTGGAACAAGGTCAAATACATTGATCTCAACAAAAAATGTAATATATATAAAATAATTCTTCACAATTAGACACCCTGAGAAAAATAGAATATAATTATATATATTTAAAAAATAAAAATAAAAGATAATTAGGCCATACCGCTGTGTCCTCTTTGCGCGGCAGTAGGTTAGTGACAAGGCGCAGGTCGAAGCTGAGCTGGAGGGCCCGCATCTGGTTGATGGCCATGTGACCTTTGAGCTGCTCCTCCACGAGTGCCAGCTCCTTGCCCATGCTCACCTCCTCGTATGTACTGATGCACGTGTCCGACAACTGCTGTACGAGTTTGCGCAGAACCGACCTGAAGCATGTCGAACCCGCCATGTATTAGCGCGCTAAACCTTTGGGTTTAGCTTCTGATCCACAGTACCAAAGTGTAAACAAAGCGCAGCTGGTTGATTGGTTGGTTGTTGGAGCTTACGTCCTGGCAACATCTAAGGTCATATCAGGACGAATACCGACTTATGACAGTGTGCACTCATGGCGACTTTATAGTGCTGCGAGACCAGGCCACCGGCACCATGACCACTCCCACTCAGTCACATTATCCTGACACTGAGCCAAACAGTCCGAAAGCATAGATCCTACGCATCAGCATCATAATCAAGATGTCAACTATTTCCGCATTGTCTTTACATTGATTCCAACACCACTGCAAAACCCAGTATGGTTTGTTTGTTTGTTGTTTTACATCCTAGCAACATCTAAGGTCATATCAGGACGGGTACCGACTTGTGACAGTGCGCACTCATCACGACTTTATAGTGCTGTCCCACTGGGAAACTAGGCTGCCGGCACCATGACCTGGTATCCGACTCAGTCACATTATCCTGACACTGAGCACACCAGTCCTTGTCCTGTCCTAATAATGCCGAGCGCCTGGCTAGGAAGCGACAAGTATCAATTTTGAAGTCATTGGTTTGACTCGACCAGGGTTCGAACCCACGACCCCACGATCTACCAGCATGGGAGACGGATGCTCTAACTCATTCGGCCATCCCGTCTGGTCGAACCTAGTATGGATGTAATAGTCTAAAAATTGCACAACCCAGCATAGAGTTAATAGTCTATCAGCGAATTTGTGAAAAGGATGACTAGATGTCAGTTAACAGTTTATATATCGAAATAGGAAACACAAATAAGGCTTTTTGTCTGCCCCTGTTTAAATAGCCATCTAGATATTAGTTAACTTTTTATATATTGAGATATACATTTTATATACAGTAAAACCTCTCTAACCAACTACCTCCACAGATCGACCACTCTGCTATACCCATCGCTTTATTTGGGTCCCAACAATATCCATTGTAACCATATTCATCATCATCATGCTGTCAGTCGCAATGCGACAAAGACTGCTTTTATTTCTTAAGCGCCGCTATTTTGTGTGGTTGTGCATTTCATAAAAGCTGCTTGCAAAGTGTTGAAGTGCTGCTGGCTTTTGCAAGTTACTAGCAGCACTCTCTCGGGGAGCAAATATAGGTCTCACACCGCAAGAACACGTCAAGACAGGCGCAAACTATTTGTCCCTGCAGTGGCTGGTCGGAAGATGTTGGGAGTTCCATTCATCACCGCCCTTAATGCTGCCACGGAAGCATGGTTTTCTGTTAGGGTTTGCTCCCTTAGCCTTTGGTTCTATCAAGTACCTGTATACCACAAGGCAGTGGTTTATAACTTTGCATGGCAGGGGCATCAAACTCCCTGAGGTATTTTAGCAGGTAGGTACTGCAATATACCACACATATACATACACACATACATACACACATACACGTACATACATATACACACACATACATATACATACATACACGCATATACATACATATACATATATACACATACATGCATATACATACACATATACATGTATATACATACATATACATGTATATACACACATATATATACATACATATACACACATACATACATGCATGCATACATGTACACACAAACACACACACCCATAAATACACCATATTACAACTCCCTAAATCGACCACCTCCTTAAATGGACCACTGAATGTCAGTCCCATGATCGGTCGATTTAGAGAGGTTTTACTGTATATCAAAAATTGTGGAAATCCGCGAAATGGCGGAGATCTTTCATCCCTGCAAACCAGAGCTGAGTGTAATGTGCCGTGCACATGTTTGTTCGTTTGTTGTTTTATGTCCTAGCAACATCTAAGGTCATATCAGGATGGGTAACGATTGTGCAGTGCGCCACCCTGTGGTGGTTTGATCAGCCCGGCTGATCTGTCCAATGGTGTGTCACATGTTAAGCACCATACAATTGTATTGACACCCGATGATAGGTTGAAGTTTGAATGTACACATACAATATGAAACTGAGATAGGTATATGAAACAACATAGCAATTGCATGCATCAGCATCATCAGCATCATCAGCATCATCATCAGCATCACCATCATCACACATCTTTCACATTCATATATACATTTATACATATAATATAGCACCTGTTTAACCAAGAGAACAGCCAGCGCACCAAGTGGTGGGTTTGATCATTTTGATTACACAGTACAGGCTGCGTGAGCCGTCTTAGTATTATAGGGTCTTTGGTGTAACTGTGCCGTGCACATGGCTCACTTGTTGATGGTGTGGCCGCCGACCCGGTTGATCTGCTCACACAGGCTGTACAGCAGGGTGGTCACATAGCTGGAGGCCTGCGTCGGCACACGGATCTTGGACGTCATCGTCTCCCCAGACTCTGTCTCCTCCTCGATCTCGATCTCACCCCATCTCTGGTAATACACACAGATGAAGTAAGGGTCTAGAGTGGTATGTGACTTAGCAGCATTATCGTCATGGTCTTCATCATTATCATCATCTTCATTATTACTATTATTATTTTCCATATTGATGCATGAATTGTGAACATTATCATTATCGTTAGTATTATTGTTAGTAACATTATTATCCACTTTGATGCATGACTTAGAAGCAGTCTCTCTATAATAATAATAATTATTATTATTATTATTATTATTATTATTATTATTATAGTAGCAGTAATAGTACTAGTAGTGAATTATTATTGTCTACACTGGTGCATGATTTGGGAGCATTATTAACAGTATTGTTGTTATTATTATTATTATTGCCAACAATGGGGCATGACTTGGGAGCATTAGTAGTAGTATTTCTATTAACAATAGCAATCCTACTACTACTAATTATTCCCATCACTACATTACTTAGGAGCACTATTATTAGTAGTAGTATTGATATTATTATCATTATTATTATTTCCACATTTCCACATGTCTTAGGAGCATTGGTCATAATCGTATTTTTATTACTGTTCCCATTGGTACATGACTTAAGAGCATAATTATTAGTAGTCGCAAAGTGGTCGCAAGCGGTCGTAAGCAGTAGTGTGACTGGGGTACTAGTAAAGTGGCCGCCTTATTAGAGGACCGAGGCCTACCGTGCTGCACCGGAGGATGGAGCTGCCCCGCTGGTCCAGAAGCGCCTGGCGGTATTTCTCCCCGATGTAGGTGGCCGTGTATTCTGCCCAGAACCTGGGAACCCACATGAGGCAGTTGTTAAATGGTGCTGCTGGGAACTAGCAACACAATGTGTGGGTTGTTAGGACTCTACGCTGTAGCATTCCGCTGATAGCATAATCTAAGGAAGGGTATCAGTTAGGAAATGATAAGAATGAGTGGTGTCACTATCAGTTAGGAAATTATAAGAATGAGCCAATCGTACCATCACTGTAGAAATTGTCTGGAATGAGCGTCAGCGCTCATTTGGGTTCATTGCTGGACACGGGAGACTTGAGGCTGACACCAACCAACCCCTCCACCCCCCACACCAAGGAGAGAGGGGGGCGGGAAAGGCCCCTCCCACACCCACCCCAGCCCCACTGGACCGGGGTCTCCCCCTCGCCTCGACACTCTCTCCACCCACCAATCACTGGCTGCCACTCCTCAGCCAATCAAAAGACAACAAATTCTGGGTGCCCCGACACAACACCTCAGCTGGTCAGTCTGCCTCAACCTCCCGCACTGACCACTTCCCAGCTCCAATTTTACTGAGTCGGAGATGCCGCATCAAGGATCAGCCAAGAAGAGAGGCCGGGGTCAGCCAGCCAAGCCGCGCCCCCAGGAAGGAGCCTCGGGGTCAACCACACTGCCAATACTACTCAGCACGCGGGATAGCGATGGCATCGAGAACGACGGAGGCACCAGCAGCATGCTCCGTGCCACCACAAGCGTGCCCAAAGCACCGCGCTCGCACGACTCATCGAGTGGGACCGACCCGGACTCGGACGACTCTTACCCGGAGCCGGGCCAACGGGCCTATTGGGAGCGCACATTGGCGCCCCCATGCCAGACGGCTGACGACCAGCGCATCCAACAGATGGAGGAGCGAATCCAGGAGCGAATCATGGCACAGATGGAGGCCATGCAGGTCTCCATCAGGGAGATATCCGACAGGCTCCAGGGCGCGACCCACCGCCCCAGGACCGCTCGCCACCGCACAGGGAACGGAGACGCCACTCGCCCACACCCCAGCGTCGAAGGCGGGCAGCCGAGCCAGACGACGTCCAGAGGAGACAAGATGCAGCAAGGACGAGACGGGACGACCGTGGGACGACCGCGTTCTCCGGACAGGAGGAGGGGTGAGCATAAGCGGCACATGCTCTCCCACCGCGCAACAGCAACCCCCGCCGCTCCTCGAGCAGGACCGAACGACAATGCCGCTCCCCCAGCAGGGTGGAGGTACGCCGACGCCCCAGACACCACGACCGTGACGCCGACTCGGAGGGCGACCTTGACAGGCACCAAGTCCGATAAAGGAGGATAGAAGGTAGGAGAGCGGTGCTACATGACATGTTTATTACACATCCCATATCAAAGCCCTACATGTACATTAAACGCCCTGAATGCTATTCGGTCGCTCAGAAGCTGGCGGCACGCGGATCTATGACGGAGAGGGGATACATGAGGGCATTCATTCCTCTTCTCGATGACCATGCAGCCTATGACAGTCGGGATTTCCCCCACATGTTCGCCCACCTAAAATGCATAATGGATGATTGTGTACACAAGCCGTGGCCGGATGTGAGGAAATGGTCCCAAAACATCTTTGACATGGTCGAGAAGGACACCATCACCTGGCACGACCGCCAGGAGATTCAAAACGACAGAGCAAACTTCGCGCCGACGCACAGCTACAACCCCACACACTCAAGAGATGACCGCGCCAATGCCCACACGGCAGCAGACAAAAATGCCAGGGGACGCATTGAGGCTGAGGCTGATGAGCGCCCCTGCACCTCATTTAATTCATCCCAGAGGTGCAACCTCAAACAACGCCACCAGGAGGGCATGATCAATGTCGTCCATGCCTGCCCATACTGCTAGCACATCACACAGGCGTTCTACGACCATGCGGAGCAGCAGTGTTGCAGGAAGACACGCTACAACACACACACAAAACTGGAAACGGGGTTGGCAACGAGGGTATACGGCCCTGATGCCACCCCCCCCCTGGACTTAACAACCCCACCCTGGATACCAGAAACCGCACCGCACACTGACCGGCCACACTGACGGAGGCGTGAAAGCAGCCAATGCGAAACAACCACCGAAACAACTTCTTTCACCAAAGGCCGAGGGCTTCCCTCCGGCGCTAATCTCACCGGGCCCACAAAAAGGGGTGGGGCGGGCACGCCCCACTCCAGCCCCCACACCAACACCTACAATGGTGATGACATCCCCCGCCGTCAACACCACCAACACCCCAGCCGCTCTCAACACACCGCTCACGCATGGAGCGGGCCATGTCACAACCAGCCCCCCCCCCCCCCCATAGGCCGCCACTCAACACTCAAACGGGGTCCAGTGGGGAGGGATCAGCGGCTGTGGCAGTGGCCATGCCGCCCCCCCCCCCCCCCCCCCCACCCAGGACGCCCCGACACACGCGGGTCTCGACTTCAAAGTAATAAGCCAACACTGCGCCGCTGACGCCGCTGACGCCCTGACCTACTGGGAAGCAGCATCGACATGCACCCCGGAGCCTTCCAGCAACATAGACGTGAAAACTGGCCCAGCCCACATGACGCACTAGACCTGCACATTGCCGACATCTACCGTACTGTACGCAGCACTGGCATGCCCAACGCCACACATGCTTGCTTGCGTGCCAGTCCCATCCGACTTAAACATCAACCGCTGGAGGGACTACTTCTCACAATCACCTGATCACCAACAGCTCATAGACTTTATCCAGTACGGATTCCCCCTCGGGTCCGGAACCGGCCAACCTAAAAACCACCCGAGTGCAAGTCAACACGCCGCCGCAGCAGATGACTACATCGACAAGGAGGTGAGCTGCGGCGGCCTCTACAGCCCCTAAAAAAAATTATTTGTACAATAGTATCATGCATCACCACTAATGACCCGTGAGAAGGCCGATCCCAAAAAGCGCTGCATCATCGCGGACATGTCCTTCCCCCGCGAAGAATCTATCAACGCATACATTATAAAGAATACGGCACTCGGCCACACATGCGAGCACTTCCTCCCCCCCAGTCAACGGCTTCACCAGGGAGCTCTGCGATGCTAGTCGAGGGAGCCGCATGTTCACAATGGACATCAGCAGGGCCTATAAGAACTTTAGGTCCTGCCCCCTCGACTGGCCCCCTCCTCGGCGCCTGTTTGGAAGACAGCTAGTACCTGGATATCTCCGTGCCTTTCGGGGCCCGGGGCTCCAGTTGCCATATCCAACGGGTCACAGAGGCTGTCGTCTACATCCTCCGCAACAAGGGCGTCAAAGCTACCATGTATTTGGACAACCTCATCGTGGTAGCACCAGACAAGAAGACCTGTGACGAACAATTCCACATAGCATGCAACATATTCAGACAGCTTGGACTCCCTGAGGCGGTCGACAAAACCCAGCCACCAGCCCCAGCTGTCAAGTGGCTCGGCATCTGCATCAATGCACCCACCATGACACTCACCATGCCCAGGGACAAGATCGACAACACAATCAAACTCGTTCGAGCCACAGCAGACAAGCAAATAATCACCAGGAAGCAACTCCAGTCCCACTTCGGAAAGCTCCTACACTTGTCCAAATGTGGCCCCCCCTGCCAGACTCTTCGTCGGCCGCCTCCTCCAGGCCCTCAGGGAGATGGACAATAACCACACAATAGTCACCACCGAGATGAGGTGGGACATGGCCTGGTTCCCCGAGTACGCCCACCAATGGAACAGCACCTGCATAATACCCCTCAACAAGCCAGACAGAGAGATCCTAGTTGATGCATGTATGGGGGGGCATAGGCGGAGCCGATGAAAAAGCTGCGTACTCGGCCCGCCTCCAAGAACACACAGCAGATGACGACGACAGCATAACCCAGCTATAGGCAGGCAACGTACTGGTAGCACTCCGTACACTAGTACGCCACAGCAACGCAGGCCACCACATCGTCATACGATGTGATAACATGGCGGCCATACAAGTCCTCACAACCGGGAGAAGGTCACAATCCCCGCTTACTACAAATATCCAGGGCCGCCTGGCTGTTCCAAGCCATCCACAAAATCCGCATCACCTACCTACACATACCCGGCACCGATAACATCCCAGCAAATGCCCTAAGCAGGGCCCTCATTAGCCACGAACACCGCCAAACTGCTGCCCGAATATGCATTGAATGCCACATCGCCCCCATAAAACCCTCACTCAATGCATACCAACAACTCACTCCCATTCTCACATGCAGATCCGGAATACACCAGGCTGACCGAGGCAGAGGCCAGGCAGACAGAGGCCAGGGCACCGGGCACCTGGGCCAGCTATCACACCACAGTCGCAGCGTACAAGAGACATTGCCACAGGTACTCCAGAGGTACGCTGCTGGCTCGAGGAGCTAGCGGCCCGACAGTGCCCATCCTCGGTCGCCAACTCTGCATTGAGCATAAGGATGTACTTCCGGCTGCACGAGGCAGCAAGAACCCCCTTGGATCACATAACAGTCAAGCTCGCCCTCGACGCCCTCAGTAGATCGAAATCGCACATGCCACGGCCGGCCCAGGACGCACCCATACAAGTCATAAAAGAGGCAGAATAATACCTCAATCGCACCAAGGAGGGCAGGGTGGTCGCGACTGTAATCTTGATGTTTTACACAGGAGCCAGGCAGTCAGAGGTCGCCCCCCCCCCGATCCGCAGCGACCTTTGACCACACTAGACATGCTACAAGGGGAGACGCCACCCTCATCGACAGCCGCCTGCGCATTCACCAGAAATGTGCAAAAACTGGGACATCATCAGCATTAGAGTAAGTAAGCAGGTTGGAACGGTATTCAAATAGTAGAAGCTGTACTCAGATTTATTAATTGATTGATTGATTGCTTGATTTCTGATGGTTTAACGCCAAGCTGGCAGCATGGACCACATTCATGGTGAATATTGTATTCTGTCAGTTTTGTCAATGCCTACATTCAAATTTTAATTTAAACAAAAATCTGAGATTGTCATATTTGTAACAGCAACAAATAATCGCAAATGCAATGTTGAAATGGTTAAATTTGTGTCAAATGACATAAAGAATTAACTTACAAATTATAGCTAAATTTACAGGAGACAATACAGTCTAGTTGTTCTTAGCGACTCTAAAATGAGTGCACTATACTTTAGTAAAGAGGTCTTGCATGCTATTGTAGTAGTCTGCACTGACCTCTCAGGCAAGTAACCACATAGACAGGTAGGTGTGGGTAGTGTGGTAATATCAGGGAGCCTAGGTGGTGTAATGGTTAGCACACTGGCCCAGAATGCAAAGAGATGTGGGTTCGAGTCCCACTCTAGGCGCAATATTTCCCATTTTCATCACCCCCACGACACTGGTTTCCGTGACCAGGATCCTGTACAATCTACGCACTGTATGGTTGCTGAACCTACCCTGTGTATGTATATGTTAGTGCATTGCATGTACGTATGTAATTGTTAGCATTAAAAGACTTACAATTCCAGGGGGATGAGTCTAGTAGTCTGCACTGACCTCTCAGGCAAGTAACCACATACACAGGTAGGCGTGGGTAGTGTGGTGATATCAGGGAGCCTAGGTGGTATAACGGTTAGCACACTGGCCCAGAATGCAAAGAGATGTGGGTTCGAGTCCCTCTCTAGGAGCAATATTTCCCATTTTCATCACCCCCACGACACTATTTACATTAAAACATACTGTAGTAGTCTGCACTGACCTCTCATGCAAGTAACCACATGGACACGTAGGCATGGGTAGTGTGTTGATATCAGGGAGCCTAGATGGTGTAATGGTTAGCACACTGGTCCGGAATGCAAAGAGATGTGGGTTCGAGTCCCGCTCTAGGTGCAACATTTCCCATTTTCATCACCCCCATGACAATACTGTAATCAGAGACCAGATTTTATATGACAACAGAAAGGCTATGCAGGCAGTGATCAGTGATGCTCAGATGTTGGATTCTTGTTCACTGACTTACCCAAAGGCCTCATTGTTAAACGCATGCAGTTTCTCCTTGACCTCGGTCCATCGCGGGTCCTCAACATACTTGACGCCACCCTTAACGCCAGGGCCACGTTTTCCAGGCCTGAACAAAATATGGCATAATGTAGCTGAAGTACCATGTCACACTGGAACATCTAACAATGTCAATATACAACTAGAAACTATATTCCTGGATCGATATGCTGAGGAAACCTTCAGAAAAATGAAGCGAATTAAACGCTTTTGTGTCATGTGATAGTGCTACCTTCTTTCAGAAATTATTATTAAAATATAGTATATAGTTAATATTAGTACAAGTTGAATTTTGAAAATCAGAAATAATTCCCTCTATAAGGACAATAGTCTTGTACACAGTCAACAGATCTATTTTTTACAAGACATTTAGGTCAAGCAGTGACGTCGGTTAATACGCATTATACGCTAAAAATGAGGACTATAAATATTTATATATTTTGTTAGTCAGTCAAGTGATTAGCATTATCATAATGACTACACAGTGCATATAAAGGCTATATAAGTTAATATGGGGACTATAAACATTTATATTTTTTTCAAAGTCAGTCAAGTGATTACCATTATCATAATGACTACACAGTACATATATAAAGGCAAATAGGAATCATCCACTCGTTGGATATAAGCATATATGTTCCATCATAGTGATACCCAATAGAATATACAAATATATAAATCATTTTTATGGCACGCAACAATTATGGCCTAATTGTAGATTGCTTAAGGTGGTTTTCCCCTCCTCCTCTGTATGGGAGAGTGGGTTGGGGTAGGGATGAGGGTAGGGGTGGGAGGGGGGTTCTTAGATGTTATCCTCCTCTATATGGGAAAGTGAGTGGGGTTGGGGGTTGGGGGTGGGAGTTCTTAGTTATGCTCCTCTATATGGAAAAGTGGATGGGGGTGGGGCTGGGAGTGGGAGTGGGGTTCTTAGTTATCGATATGCATAAATTGCTTATTTATTACCTTCATAGGTAACATTGTGGAACAGTTTAGAAGCTTTCTGAAGTGAACGTTAAAATAACATGAGCAAACAGTTCACTTGAGAGATGCGATTAAAAACCGACAATTTAAGCTCTAAATGGAACCACCTAGAAACCAGCTGCAAAGTTGGGTCTAATTAACCGGGGAGAAATGTTTTGGTTTAGACAGGGTTCCTACACTTTTCACTGAATGTAAATCCATAACTTTCCAGTACAGTAAGCTACTATTTTCCAATATCTTTATAGACCATGAGCCACCATTGCCCATTATTTTTTAACCTCTTTAGTTCTGTAAATATGTGTCGTTGTTTTCTTTTGTTTTTTAAAGTGTTATCGCTTAATTTTGGATACACAAATATACATAGACATTGTGTAATACAATATATGAAATGAACAAACCTTCGATCTATTACCATCCATGATCTTCCACAATTTAAACAAAGTTTTATTAAACAAATGTTTGCTTTTCAAGGGCGTTGACAAATTATTCTGAATTTCCATAACATTCTAGGTTTTCTAGAATCGTGTAGGAACCCTGTCATAACTTTGGGGTGGGACGGGGGGGGGGGGGGGTATTCGGGGATAGGGTTTGGTGGATATGGAATGGAGGCTTATAGTTAAAATCTTAATATTTATTAATATTGTACTTCATCAAGGTAAGAATACTGAAGTATTTTAACAACATAATATAATCCAAGATATTTATACTTGCGATGAGCACCTTAAATATGTTATTAGATTCGCATTGTATACATTCCTGCGTGACATCCTGCGAGTAAGCGCGTTGGTGAATGAAAGAAAATAATTGTATGTACCTTCCAGACAATCTTAAAATGCATTACATTTAGCCTTTGAAAACAAAAGAAAACCTACAAAACAAACAACAAAAACCATAGTATACCTCATCGTATAGAAAGACAGAGCATCTTTACCAAGAGGCCTATGTACTTTCCCTTGGAGAATCTAAATTAAATTAACCCCCAGAGAATGATAATATCCAACATATTTATTTCTCACTTGGCAACATCTTAATTGAACTACATTACATATGAAAATGGAATAATCAAATAGGAGATTTATACTGAAATATTTCAATGAAATTGCCATGGTAATTTATTTTTCTTATATTTCTTTTTTACCATGTGGTTACAATTTCAAAGTGAGTTTAAAGTTGCATAGTCCGATGGTTTTGAATTTTTGTATTTTTTCTGAGATAAATATATTAGATCGATCACTAGTATCTACTTTACATTAGTTCAAAGTTACTTTTAATATTAATGGTAAACTTTTGAGATATTTTGAGTGCAAACATGGAAAATTAGTTTGGGCAAGCTTGCCAAAACTCTGACACCAGAGACTTCTGCAGTAACAGGTTCTGTTAAATTGACTCAGTATTGCCTTCTATGCAGAAACAAATGCTTAATAAGTGCATCAGTATCTAAGTCAGATATGTAAAATCAAATCTAGATAATTGGTTTGGTTTTGAAAATTTGATATTTAATCGGACTATTCAAACAATAGGGCCTATACTGAAGGGTTGAGCTGGGAATGAAACTACTTCCAGGAATATATACACGCCGGGTCACAGCTTCAGGCCTTCTTTAGGGACCAGCAGAAAGTAACTCGGAATGTACATCTTAGGGAGTGCTTATTCACCAGCCAGAGTAGCTGATACTCAACCAAACTATTACTGCGCAAGTTTTTCTAAACTCGATTAATCAAAGAATATGTGTGTCTTATACCAAGATATGCAAATATTATGATTGTGAATGTGATGATTTGGATACTACCGACATCATTCCGAAGGCTGAGGAGGGTGCGAGTTGAGCAGCCTGGAAAACCAGGGGTCTGCATATGAGCAGCAAAGAGTAAGGTTCCACTAACGTCCACCAGGCTCGCCCCACTCGTGGTCTATTTACATATGAAATTTAATCTTGAATCCAAATAACGGTGGGTAATTAGGAACCCCACAGAGTCTAGGCTCTCTCCAAATACTCACCTATTTTTTAACTCTCTAATAATACATAATAATAAATTTATAAATGCTCCAATAAAATTAGAATAGAAGAATGGTTTCAGACACAGCCTCATTGACCACTGACCTTGGTTGTTCAACCTTCTCGGTTGTTCCCAGCATGCATTGCTGGAGATGAGTGCTCAGCTCACAGAGGGCGCCACTCAGTCGTCCCAATAACAGGATCCTGAAAACAAGGAACTACAGTTAATTTGTCACTCTGAGATGTCACGTTGGTGTCCACAGTGTCCTTTGGTGTGTCTGTTAGGGTTTTATGTCCTAGTAACATCTAAGCTGTGGCAGTGCGCACTGATGGTAATTTCATAGCGCTGCCCCACTGAGACACCGTGCCACAGTTGCCACAACCATGTATCCCATTTAGTCATTTATCTGACAACGAGCAAACCAGTCCTTGTCCTATCCTGGAAATGCTGAGTGCCAGGCTAGGTTGCGACAAGTATTAATGTTTTAAGTCATTGGATTGACTCGGCCTGGACTCGAACTCACAACCTTCTTCACAGGAAACAAGTGCATTTACTGTTCCGGCCATTCGGTTCGGTGCCATCCCAGTCCTAGTGAATCACGGGTACACATACATATAGGGAATGGTATTTAATCTAAAGAAAACTATCTTCTAGCACAATTTCACTGATATCCACACCAGAAAAAAAAGTACGGCAAGAACTCTACCGAGGTTAAGGCCCTGTCACATTACGGCGTATGGCGGGAGCGTATTGAAAACCTACGTAGGTCCTGCGCGTGCCGGCCTATGATGACATTTGGTGACCTTTCGGGTGGTTTTGAGCGTATGTGGAACCTACGAGGAGCCTATGAGGAGCGTATGGGAGCGTGCTGTGACATTTTTTGACAGTATGGGCCATACGCCCTCATAGGTCGGTTTTTTTTTAGCATGCACAAAAAAATTTGGACGGACGGATTTATGAAAGCGTATGGCGGCGTATGCCTCATACGCTTCACATACGCCGGCATCTGGCGGCGTATGAGTGGCGTATGAGTAGCGTATGAGTAGCGTATGCGTAGCGTATGAGTAGCGTATACGGCGTATGCCGACGTATATGACGTAATACGCTTACGCCGCCATACGCTCCCGCAAAAAACCCTAATGTGACAGCCCCTTTAGTCATCAGGAACCATGTGTTTATGGGTTCAAAGTGAACTTTAAAGTGTTGGGCCTAGAATGTAGGTAGGGCTGTGTTTAGTTGGTATTCAACCACTGAACTGTTGGTTGTTGAAGTTTTACATCCTGGCAACATCTCAGGTCATTTCAGGACGGGTACCGACAGTGCGCACTCGTGGCGACTTTATAGTACTGCCCCACTGGGAGACCAAGCCACCAGCAACATGACCTGATATCCCACTCAGTCACATTATCCTGACACTGAGGCAATCAATGCAACGCGCCTGGCTAGGAAGCGACAAGTATCAATTGGTTTGACTCGATCAGGGTTCGAATCCCACGATCTACCAAAATGGGAGTCGGACGCTCAACTCACTTGGCCATCCCGTCTGGTGGGTGGGGCTGTGAGAGAGACTTATCTTAATTCCAGCGTCTAAACAAGCCAGGTCGCAGTTTCAGTCCTTCCTCGGAGACTAGCAGACCCTAATTCAGAAGAGACATATTGACGTAGCTGGGTGAATAGAAGTGACACACAGACCAGCAATGTGTAGTATATCTAGGTTATCGCATATGAAGTCCGTGCAGGTACTTAGGTTAGGGAGTTCTGCACCCACCTGTCCAGAATGATGATGTTTGCAGCATGGTCGGTACTGGAGGAAAGCTGCTGCCGATAACCCTCCAGTTGGCCTTTAAGGAACTCCAATAACCTAAGGGAAAATGCAAAGAATAATTTACATTTCTTTGGTCCTTTCTTTTTTTTAATTTTTTTTTAGCTCAATTCAATTCAATTCAATTCAATACATTATTCCAGACTTAGTATTTTGGCAGTTACATAAAGCGGTCCATATTGGGTACATACAAGAATAAATGTGAATAATATGCATGTAATAGTAGGACCACTGCAATAATAACGTTTATCAAAATATTGGCCCACAAACAGTAGTTTGTACCAATCTCTCCATATAGCAGAGGTAAATCTGAGATCATTCTTTCCTATTTTCACAAGTCCTTATATTATAGCATTCTCTGACTTGGCAAGTCTAGTAATAAATTTGAATATTAAATGCTTGATAACAGACTGGAAAACTGGGACATCAATATTGGCAAATAGCTGACTAGCACTGGGATACTTGGTAGACGGGGTAATAATCTCATGTCATAGTTGTTGTGCAGTTAAAACCTTTGCTACAAGGTACAAGTTGTCTTCTACATTCCCATAGTTGATGGCCCATGAATGTCAATAGTTTTCATGATCCTAATAATGTCAGTTAGGCTTGAGCCCCAACCCCCTCTCCATCTTCGCTACTAATCCAAACATAAAGACCATTGATCAAATATGATCGACGCTGCAGCTGTAAAAAAGCAATCTGCACATGGCGTTTACACCCTCCCCACCCTCTTCGAGCAGTGTCTGGAATGCTATTGATGGCCCGCCCTAAAGCTTCATTGATTTGTTTGCGGTGTTAGGTCCTAGCAACATGTGAGGTCAAATCAGGACGGGGGCCTAGTTGTGAGAACGCCAGTCATCTCCGATCACCAAACTTAAAGCTGCATAGTCCAATGAAATATCAAATTTTCAAAACCAAACCAATTATCTAGATTTGATTTTAGATATCTAACTTAGATACTGATGCACTTATTAAGCATTTGTTTCTGCGCAGAAGGCAATACTGAGTCAATTTAACAGAACCTGTTACTGCAGAAGTCTATGGTGTCAGAGTATTGGCAAGCTTGCCAAAACTAATTTTCCATGTTTGCACTCAAAATATCTCAGAAGTTTACCATTTAAAATAAAAGTAACTTTGAACTAATGTAAAGTAGATACTAGTGATCGATCTAATGTATCTATCTCAGAAAAATACAGAAATTCAAAACCATCAGACTATGCAACTTTAAGCAATTCATGTAGACATCATAATGCAGGTCTATAGCCGGCCAAATCAATAATGGATAAGATGTAAATCTATCAACAGCCATTTTGGAGTCATCCAGTTTTCAACATTTTCATGGCCGTACACAGAGCACTCATTTTCTTGACACCCTCCTCCCATCCACCCTCCGCTCTCGCCCCCCTCGCTCACACACATCAACATCGTATCACAATGAATTGACTTATTTATGTTGCATTGTTTATTGCGGTTTTACGACCTAGCAACATCAGGGATGAAAGTGGTCTCCGGGAAAAAAAGCGGAAATGCTGATATTCTCCCATAGGTTTAAGCATTGTCAGGGAATCGCGGAAAAATACCGGATGCCAGATCTGAACTAAGCCTTGTTGTGATTGCATTATCGCCCATATCTAACAGTTTCTTGCTTAGGTTTTATGTTCTAACTACATCTAAGGTCATATAAGAACGGGATTCGAACCACGACCTCTTGTCATATATCCCATCTTTTGGGATTTTGTTTAACATTAATCGGTGGACATAAGAAATCCCGGAAATCCGCGAAACCGCGGAGGTCTTTCATCTCTGCAACATGTATTATATCAGCACAGAGGTTTAGGCTATATCAACTTTTTTTATTTTATTAAACCATAGAAATCTTACATGAGTACTAATTTGCCTGACACCCTCCTCCGACCCATCCTCACCCTCCGTCTCACCGCCCCCCATCAACATTTTGTCACAGAAAATGAGTTGTTAAATTGCTTTGTTTATTGGGGTTTTACAACCTAGCAATTGTTAAGGTTATATCAGCACAGAGGTTTATGTGGTATATCAACATTTGTTGTTATTAAACCATAAAAATCTTACATGAGTACTAATTTCCCTGACAGCCATCCTCTCCCCGCTCCCCCCACACAGACATCAGCATTTTACTACAGAGAATAAGTCGTGTTGCTTATTGGGGGTATACAAGCTAGCAATAGTTAAGGTGATATCAACACATAGGTTTATGTTATATCACATTTAAAAAAAAAAATTAAACCATAACTAATTATACATAACTTAACACTTCCACTCAAACTGCTCATTAGCTTTGTAAGACCGTGGAAATGTTGGGTTTTTTTTTTAGTGGACTACCCTTACGGATTTTATATTAAAAAGATGGACTACACACATCGTGACGCAGTTGCCCCCCGACTCCTGGAGGAAGGCGAGCACGGCCGGCGTGTCGGCGTACAGGTCGAAGGGCCCTGTCGTGTCCATGTTGGCGGGACACAGGTAGTGACCCGCATCCTCCACCAGGGTGCGCAGGCGTCCGTCAAAGCCCCGACACAGGCTGGCCAATAGGAACAGAGGGCGGTCAGGGCGTGGCAGTGCACAGGTGTGTACAGGCGTGTCTTGTGTATGTGGTGGTGGTGGTGGTGGTGGTGGTGGTGGTGGTGGTGGTGGTGGTGGTGGTGGTGGTGGTGGTGGTGGTGGTTGTGATGGTGGTGATGGTGGTGGTGGTGGTGGTGGTGGTGGTTGTGATGGTGATGGTAGTGGTTGTTGTGATGGTCGTGGTGGTGGTTGTGATGGTGGATGCGGTTGTGGTGGTGGTGGTGATGGTTGTGGTGGTTGTGGTAGTAGTTGTTGTGGTTGTGATGGTGGTGGTTGTTGTGATGGTAGTGGTTGTTGTGATGGTGGTGGTTGTTGTGATGGTAGTGGTTGTTGTGATGGTGGTGGTGGTGGTTGTGATGGTGAATGTGGTTGTGGTTGTAGTGGTGGTGATGGGTGTGGTGGTTGTGGTGGTGGTGATGGGTGTGGTGGTTGTGGTAGTAGTTGTTGTGGTGGTGGTGGTGGTGGTTGTTGTGATGGTGGTGGTTGTTGTGAGGGTTGTGGTGTTTGGTGGTGGTGGTTGGTGGTTGGTGTCGTGGTATATGGTATGTGGTACGTGGTGATGGTGATGGTGTTAGTGGTGGTGGGTTCCTGATCATAATTTTAAACATTCGGAATGAAGCAATAGTTTTTTGGTACATTAGTTGTTTAAGCAGGGGAAATTTCTAGCATGGATGATTGGTATTCCTCATTCAACTGCTCCTTGCCCTATCCTAATAATGCCGAGCACCTGGCTAAGAAGTGTCAAGTATCAATTTTTAAGTCATTGGTTTGACTCAACCAGGGTTGAAAAAAGAAAGAAAGAAGGAAAGAAAGAAAGAAAGAACGAAAGAAAGAAAGAAAGAAAGAACGAAAGAAAGAAAGAAAGAAAGAAAGAAAGAAAGAAAGAAAGAAAGAAAGAAAGAAAGAAAGAAAATTTGTAACTAAAATCGAATCAGCTTTTGATTGAGTTTTGCTAAAATTAGAATTTGATTGTATAGTGGGATAGTAGAGTTACAAAAAGTGCCGGTACCTCTGGACGGCTGGAGTGTAAGCCTTGGCCTTCATGGAGAGCGTGCCCCCATCAGCTAGCTTCTTTTGCCCGACAGTAACCCAGGCCATATTTGTAGGTATGTCTGTGCTCGCCTCAGCCCACACATAGTGAGACACATCCCGCTCCACCACCGCACACCTGCAGCGACAGAATGAACCCTGCCTAAAGCACAGCAAAAACTTCAGTAGGAATTAAATGTGGAGTTGGTGGTTCCAATGTGCAGTGTATATTGGCATAGAGTTGATGAAATGGGAGAGAATGCAAAGAAACCACGATGGTGGTCACTAGATGCTCTTGATTCGACTTTTAGAGTATTAATCTACATGATTTCATTAATTCTTCACTCAGAAGATAGCGGGCTATAATAGATACGCATTTAAACCATATACTTAACAGATTTGATTCCAGGTTCATGTGGTTATGTCAATAACCCAGCCTTCCAACGTTTTTTTTCTATAGAGCTGTTTAGCAGCCCTGTCCTGGAGACAGTGCTGTCGGAGTAACTGGGGAGTGACAATTATCAGTTTTGTAAATCTTTTGTTTGACTCGGCTCAGGATTTATCACATGGCCACATGATCTACGCAGTCACCAATCCCAGCCATGTTAGCAGGTGAAGTAGTGCATTGAACTCACTTGTCCGGTGAGGAGAGCTCAGTGAGTACCCGGATTATTTGCAGCTTGCAGGTGGACACAGCGCCGTCGTACTGCGACTGCAGTAATTCCTGTTAAAAACACCAGATGTCAGCACATAAGCACTATTCTAGTGAAATTAAGGATTTTTACCTTCTTTTTTATTTTTAACATAGCAACAAATTTTAAGCGAGAGAAAAAAAAAATGCCTTCCGTGTAATTATATGCACTTTATTACAAGCGAATAGCAACATGAGTCAATGCAACAACAAAAAGGAGTATATTCTTAGGAATTAATGTTTACAGCACCCAAACAAAAATCAAATATATGCTGTACAAGTATTATATGTGCATAATAAGGCCGTTAGCTTCCATCGACTCCTCAGTCCTTACTCCTCCCTCACTCATCGACTGGAGGAGCCTTGATCGAGCTATCTACTGTTCCAGCCTGGCTAATTTCAAAACCGATTGGGGGTGCCACCTGTCTGCTTATGCGTCAACTGCCTCCCCATTTTCCTTCACTGTACTGCTGAAAATGTATATATTTAATTTTTTAAAATATATTTATATATATATATATATATATATATATATATATATATATATATATACATAGATTAGTTAGACGAATCTTACCTGGGTATAGATGATGGATAACTATTGTTTTACCGAGGTAGGAGCCTCGGTTAGACGTGGGCGAGGGAGAAGGAAGCACATCCGGGTCCAGCAATCTTTACCTACTAATTCAGGATAAAAATGATTCCAATAAACCAAAAAACTATGGTCATGTGACCTAATCTTGGTACAAGTGATTGAATAGACGTGGCAGGGCGTGGTGGGTGGGCCCTCGCCCACGTCTAACCGAGGCTCCTACCTCGGTAAAACAATAGTTATCCATCATCTATACCCAGGTAAGATTCGTCTAACTAATCTATTTTACCTCGGTATACCGCCTCTGGCTAGCCGCAGGCTAGGGAGACCTTTACGTAATATCATTTTTATCCTGATATTCCTGTTAGTTATTATGATTCTATTATC
Organism: Branchipolynoe longqiensis; assembly: GCA_030323885.1. Lineage (NCBI taxonomy): Eukaryota > Metazoa > Annelida > Polychaeta > Phyllodocida > Polynoidae > Branchipolynoe > Branchipolynoe longqiensis. The sequence continues at coordinate 43,774,373 of CM059188.1, forward strand.
AAGTCTTATTTAAGTATGTGTGTACAATTGGTATGACAATAAAGCGAAAAGTCCACTTTGTCTCACCTTTGTCGTTTAGTTGGTGAGTAGCCTCTGTGCGATAGGTTGAGGCTTCTCTAGTCGCTTGTGATAATGTTTTGCAAACAATCTAGCGGTTTTCCATCCTGCATGAGCCAGGATCCGTTTCACGGAAATGCCTAGTAATCTGGCCTTCGATACCATTGCACCACGTGTAGAGTGCGATGAATATCTGTTTGTGTTGACTCCTGATAGTTTTAACACAGTCATGGTCCATCTGGCGAGGGTGTCCCTCGAAATGCCCTTGTGTGGCTTAATAAAGCTCACCAAAGCTGCCTTGAGTTTCGTATTGTTCTTGTCTTGGATATATATGTCCGTATTGCGGAGACTACACATAATTTGCGATCCTCTGTGAAACTAGTGACACTGATTGTCGACAGGGGATCACCTAAACGATTTGATTTCAACAAAGTTGTTAAATCAAACGTTGCTTCCTTGCTATCGATTTCAAGACCATTGAGCGACAGGGCGACTATTGTTTGGCCCCTGTGTCCTGTAACCAGCAGAAGAAGCAAAGCTACTTTGAAACCTAATAGCTTAACGTCCAGGAACTTATTCTCTGGCCATTCCTTGAAGAGTTTAAACACAAGAGATACATCCCAAAACCTATTATATTTGGGTTTGGGAGGGTTCCTCTGATAAATTGATCGTACGATCCAGCAAATAACATGGTGTTTACCCATTGTTTGTCCATTAATCCTAGGTAGGATTATTGACAGCGCACATCTGGCTGCATTGATAGCGCCATATCCTAAACCTTCGTCTTCTAAGAAACGTAGGAAACGTCCTACCTGGGATATTGTCGGGTTCATTGGCTTAACTTTCTTAAGTAAGCAATATATACCCCATTTCTTTAAATAGGTTGTATACATTTTCACAGTTCCCTTCCTCCAGGCGTGAGAAACCAACCGTTGTTGTGTAAACTTATCCAAGCCGAATTGTTCCAAATATTTATTTAAAAAAGGAATGCTACCAAAGGAGTCGTCGACACGTTTCCGTGGCGCGCTAACGGTCCCTGATGTTTCAGGTTTCCTCGGTATCTTGGGAAGCGTAGGCTGCTTTTGGCCGTCGCGACTAATCTCGCTAGCCACGGTTGAGTGTCCCATTCGGGGACGATGAGGATGGCGTGTGTTTTCTCCATTTGTATCTTTCGGACGACTTTGCTAATAATGGTAAAAGGGGGGAAAATGTAAAAGAAATGATTTTGCCAATTTAGCGAGAAGGCATCTATGTGCCAAGCATTCGGTTCGGGGTGCCACGAAACATATTTGTCCAGTTTAAAGTTATTACGTGAAGCAAATAAATCTATATCCGTACAGCCCCATATGTTACAGATCTCTTTGAAAATTGATGGGTTTAGTGACCACTCTAAGTGGTCATGGAAATGGCGACTCATCTTATCTGCAAGACAATTCTGCGTACCGGGTATGTGTGTTATTGTTAACCAGACCTCAAAGCTTTGCGCCCAATTCCAAATGAGTAGTGCCAATTCATTACACTTTATTGATTTTGTACCTCCCATATTTCTGACATAAGCCATCGCCGTGGTGTTATCCGTAAGGATACGTACATTATTTTTGGGTACTTTAACAAGGCTGGTTAAGCCTAAGTAAATGGCTCTTAATTCTAAAACATTAATATGATCGGAAAATTCCGATTCTAGCCATCTTCCTCCCGTTGCTACATCATTGCGATGTGCCCCCCAACCTTGCAGTGACGCGTCAGTTGTAACTGTAGTATTGGGCTCACCCATTCTAATGGGATTGGGGGAGTTATCAAAGTGACTTAGCCACCAATAAATGTCGGCTAGTCCATTCTCAGAGATAAACATTCTCTTTTCAAAGTTACCCTTTGCTCGGGCCAAAGCTAGATTTTTATCAATTTCCAGGGACTTAACGTGTGCGGCCCCATATAAAATAGCAGGGCTGTACGAAATCATTATACCGATTAAGACTGCGACCTCTCTTATCTTTGGCCTAGAAATGTCTAACAGCTGTATCGCTGTGTCCCGCAACTTATCTTTCTTTTGTTGTGTAGGTGACACGGTCATAGCTGTCGTGTTTAAAATGAAACCTAGACACTTAAGCTCCTTAGTAGGAGAAAACACAGATTTCTTATCATGTATGAAGAAACCCAAGTTTGAGAAAAGTTGACATAAATCTTGAACGGCAAGCTCGCATTGTGTGAAAGATTGTCCCATAATGAAAGAATCATCAATGTATGGAAACATACAATGACCAAGTTTAGCCATTTGTGAAAAAAACGGTTTCAACAACTTAGTAAAAAGGCGTGGTGCACACGCCAACCCATTAGGTACACAGGTAAATTCAAAAAGCTGGCCATTCCAGACAAACCTTAAATATTTGCGATACATCTCCTGAATAGGGACGGTATAGTAAGCATCTCTTAAATCGACACTCGCTAGCCAACACTCTGGGGTGATCAAATCGCGAGCTGTTTCTAAGGAAAACATTTTGAAATGTTGGTATTCAATGATTTCATTTGATTTAGTTAAATCTAAGATCATTCTAATGGACCCATCTGGTTTAGGAGTGGAGAAAATATTTGAAATGAATTCACCTTTAGCATGTTGTACTCTTTTGACGATGCCTTTGGCTTCAAAAAGCCTAACCTGTTCATTTAATTGAAATCTTTCTTGCGAATTGAATTTATATGGAAAAGGAGCTCTTTTCTGGACAGGTAATTGTGTGAAAGGAATTGCAATGCCTTTAACAATACTAATAACCTCTGGGTTTGTGGTTAATTGTTGCCATTGCTCTAAATAATTAACAATATTGCCCGCTTGAAAAAAGCTTACGTCAGTTTGTGTTTCCTCTGTGACCATTTCAGGGCCAGGAGGCTGAAAAGTTTGTGTGGCGTTCTCTACTTGTTCCCTGGTTTGGGGAACTGCGGCTTGGGAACAAACTCCCTTTTGTAACCGCGGTTGTCGTTCCAGTTTGAGGGTTGTCTGTCGCCTCGACCTCTTCCCCTCTGGCTGAATGCGAAGGATGGGCCGCCCCTGAACGGCCTTCCTCCCCGGCGGAAGCGAAAATCCGTCCTGCTTCGTCTGAACCCGAGTGGGTTTTGGGATTTACGGCCCTTGAGTTCCGTGTTCTTGGCACTCTTAGTGTCCACCTCTACTTGCTTGTACAGATAGGCAAGCTGACCCCCAAACATCTTGGACTTGTCCAGAGGTTTGCCTTTGATGGGGGTAGGTCCGGAATACACTGTGTATTCCTTGCCGTCATGATCAGTCATCTTCTTTGACCGGGCGACCTCTTTGCCCGCGTCGGTAGTGACGGATTTGAACACATTTTCGAAGCGGCGATGTGTCATGTAGTTACTCGCCGCAGCGAGCAAGGCAATGCCCCTGTCCATTACCCGAGCCAAGGACGAGAACTTATTCTCGGTTTGCATGCGGTTCGCAACCGGGATAATGGAAGTCAAGGACCCCAAAACTGCCTTATGGATCAAAGATAGGGCAGTTTCATAGCGGCGACGTTCGTCTGACAGATGGATGCCAGCATCCATCTCCTTACATACCGTAGCGGGAATACCTTTGACTCCGGAGATCTGTTCAGTCAATTTATTAATGACCTCAGCTGGTTTGAAGGTTGTAAAATGGCCATTGACCGTTTTCCTCATCATGGTTGTGGTACGAACCTTTTTTGCCTTTTTTCTTGACAATCTTCTTCCCAACCTTAGCGCCTATTTTGGCGTACACCCCAGCGCGTTCCGTATCGGAATCTGATTCCGTGGAAGAGGAGTCGTCTGACGAGTCCGAGGACGAGTCTTTCTTTTTCTTTTTCTTTTTCTTCGACTTCTTAGGGCGTTTAGCGTTAGCGGCCTTGGTGAACTCATCACCTGAGCTGCTTACTGTGCGGCGTTTCTTGCCGCGCGCTTTCGGTTTCGGAACCTCTGGGGCCGAAACCGTGTCTTCCTCGTCGTCGGAAAAGTCTTCCCAATCCTCATCAGGGATTTGGGGAGGGCCCGCAAAGGAAAGAGCCTGGAATTGGCGCATCTTTTCCTCCATCATGGCTGCCATCTTAGCCTCCCAATCACTTGGTTGAGGTGGCTGGTCACTGTCCCGGTCGGACGTCTGTGCCCCGGGCTGTGGGGACGGCGGAGCCGTAGCCGCTGGTGACGAATCGTAATCCGTAGGGGCAACGCCCTCGGCTGCCGCAGGCGGCTTATTCCGCCGAGTGGCCATCGGTTCCTGTAACGACAAAAGTGTTACTTAACCGGAATCATCTCAACTACACAAAGTGTAACCAGTAAACTGGGTTGAGGTAACAGGTACAGAATAGCGTGTATTACGTTTCAGTACAGGCGTGAAGCTAAATTTTGCCGTAGGTTTTGGGTAACGAAACCAACCAAACGGGGGGTATCGATCCTAAGATCGCCCACTCTCTCTGTTCCGTACACTTCTCCCACCCGCGGCTACGACGCCAGCAAGTTGGAGAAAATATTACGAAACTCGGAGGTTCGCCTTAAAACCGGTCTGGGGTGTCTATAAAAAACACCCAGAAGCATCCCCAACAACATCCTCTATTCAGGATCCGGGAGAATTTTCTTAGGAAATGAGCAACTCGGGTTACCATTTCTCCCTGTCTCAAAAACAGGTGTCGATAGAACAAAGGACTATCGGTTTCGTTTGTGCCAGCGGCACCCAGTGTTCTATCCTCAAGTAAAAAACACGTACAAAGTCCAAAAGGGACCTGAGAAAGTTCTGAACTTTCATAATGTGATGCTATAAAGCATCATACACAATTTAACCTAAGATTCCATTACTTACTTTGTGAATAAGTAGTCTTAGTAGATAAATCCTGTTGGAGCAACTCACAAACGTCCTCCCGTTGTGAGTCACTTATGCTAATTGCTGGACCCGGATGTGCTTCCTTCTCCCTAGCCTGCGGCTAGCCAGAGGCGGTATATCGAGGTAAAATATATATATATATATATATCTGGAATTCAAGGCTATTTCAAGGCTGTTTTTGATAGGAATTCAAGACTATTTTCATTTGGATTTCAATAGCGAATGATGCTTTCAAGGCTTTTCAAGACTAATTACTCAAAATAGGTAAATTCAAGGCTTTTCAAGACCTTGAAAAGGGGCTAATGAAGTTCAAGGCTTTTCAAGACTTTCCAGGCCTCATATTATTTGTTATATATAGATACTTTTATATTTTTTTGTTGCTTTTGACTGGGTCGGAGACCTGATAGCACGACCTCCCGACTACGCCACAGTATCCGGTTTCGGCCATGTAACAGTATCCGGTTCTGGCCTGAGCGGCACTGCACTCAGTCGCGAGCGAGGAGCCTCACCTTGGTGCGCTCCTGGAAATGACGCTGGAAGAACTCGTCCCAGATGTTAAGCTGGCGACGGAGCGTGGCGGTGCAGACGGCGTCCCACGTGACCAGGCGCGCGTCCTGCGCCAGCTGCTCCCACACGTTGGCGCGGATCGAGGCCAGGCCGCGCACCGTGCCCACGTAACCGAGCAGTTGCGCCAGTCCCGCACTCACCATCTGCCCGCAGCTGCGGGGCGGCAGTAATAAAAACCAAGCTTATTACCACAGCAGCAGGGCTTAGTTAGCAGTTTTCAAAACGAGGCACAAAGACTTCTTTCTTTTGTGGGAGGATGGTGGTGGCCTTATTTTAGGGACTTTATTAATACTTTAAAAAAATATATATATTTGTATATATTTCTTACTTTCCTAACCGTACCTTTACATCATTTTTGGTTGGCTTGCATACATTTGGTATATATTTTGTTAGCACATATATGTCAGAGGTGCCAAGTTTCCCGATTTGGCGGGAGATCTTCCTAAAACACAGCAAAATAACCCCAATCTCCTGATTTCCTGCTTTTAATTAGCAAATTCCCTATCCAAGGACTAACAAATTCAAAAGAGCACCTATTTATCAGGGAAGCCAACTCTGGAACAAACTGTCTGCCAAAACCAAGAATGCAACAACCTACCTGCAATTTAAATCTAGATTAAAGGTTGAGTACCCAACATAGACATACATTAATAAACCTACCTGGATAGACCACAAATGTTGAGAACCGAAATAAATACATAGTCCCAAACCACTCCCTTCCCTCTCGCTCTCTGAAATCCCACCCTGGCAAAAAGAGTAAAAGAAATAACTACCAAAGTATACCCACCAGCCTATAAGACCTATAATTATTAAGGCCGGAAGACCACCGCCTCGGTGCTGAAAACAGATGTTAAATTTGAACCAAAAAAAAAGAAAAAAGAAATCTCTCGCCAAAGAATCATTTTAGCTTGTTCTTTAAATAAATATATTTGTATGCATATTTTTCGTCAAAATACACCATTTTGTATCACCGCCCCTCTCGGACCTTCCTCCCTTCTCCCCTCAGGATTGATACCATGGCCTCCCACAGGTCTACGCGGTCGGCCAAACCAGCCATGTTAGCGGGGGGATGTAGTGCGTTGAACATACTTGTCCGGTGGGGGGAGCTCTATGAGTACCCGGATGAATAATTCAGAGAGAAATTCTCAAATTCTCAAAATCCTAAACAGGACCAAAAGTGTGAAATTGAAGCTGGCTGCATTACAAACATAAGTGTTGAACCACGGCACAGGAATATGACAGTCTTACGATTTGACCCACTGCAGACAATTCTCCTGCAGATTCTTCTCGGCGATAGGCGTCGCATGGTTCCGCAACACGGGTCGGAAATCTATAACAAAACATAGACTAAGGATAACATGTCTTGATGTTTGAGTTGAGTGTTTGAGTTTTATTTAACCACAAACATTTGGCAAGGTGAATGCATGGCTTCCCCAAGGGCTGATCTTCCAGACGAGCAACCAATGTTACATTAAATTAAAGTTCATACTTATGCTAAATACATTGTTACAACAAATCTTCAATTGAAATTGTTACGTGGAATCAGATCTGTCCCTGTATGTATTGTATGCATATATCATTATATGTACAGGGATGAAAGTGGTCTCCGGGAAAAAAAGCGGAAATGCGGATATTCTCCCATAGTCTTAGCATTGTCAGGGAATCGCTGAAAATTCCCGGAAGTCGGGTTTCATACATATTGGTATACGCTGATAGTGCTGCGCCGTTTGAAGCACGTATTAGTAGTATATGCTGCTAGTGCTGCGGCGTTTGCATCACATATCGGTATACGCTGATAGTGCTGCGGCGTTAGAACTTGTAGAAGCACATATTAGTAGTATACGCTGATAGTGCTGCGCCATGAAGGCATTAGTAGTACACGCTGCTAGTGCTGCAGCATGAAACAACGTATTGGTTGTTTGGTGGAGTTTTATGTCCTTGCAACATCTAAGGTCATATCAGGACGGGCGCAACTTATTAGCATACACTTATAGCTACAGGAAAAATCCCGGAAATCCGCGAAATCGCGGAGATCTTTCATCCCTGTATGTAAGTATTTTACATGCATACATATGGCCACATGAGAAGTGATGTCAAAGTTATATAATATTAATCAATCAATCAATAGTTCCGTCCTCTAGTCGAGGGTTGGATGCAATGGTTCTCCACTTGTCCCGATGGTGTGCTGTTCTGATAGACTGTGAATAATTCAAGCCTGTCCACTGTGAAATATTTGTAAACCATGATGTTCTTGGTCTCCCTCTCCCTCTCCCTCTGCTGCCATTCACCTTCCCTTCCAACAATGTACAGTATATTGAACTCTGATGAATGATGTGGCCAAAATAAATAAGTTTCTTTGTCTGTATAGTGGCAAACAAGCGTTTCTTATTTTTAATTTTTCTGAGAACTTCTTTGTTGGTGATCTTCTTTGTCCATGATATTTTCATCATCCTTCGATAATATTAATAGTGACTCCTTTTTTCTTTATTAATGTTTTTGCCCTTTCTGTTCATTCCTTCTTGCTTCCTTTCTTCTAAAATTACAGTACATATTCATAACGAAATACACCAATTCAAACTCTTATCATCATTAAAGGAATATGACTTATCATCATTAAAGGAGCATCACTTACCCTTGACGTTGGCAGGAAGGAACCTGATGGTTGAGGCCCCGTTTGTGTCAGTGAGGATAACACCTGTAAATCATCAAAAGCCAGTTTGACACGGCTGGATATCGCTACAATTACACATACAAAATCCATGTCCGTCACAAACGATTTATTTATTCGTTTGTTGGGGCTTTACGTCTGAGCAACATCTAAAGTCATATCAGGATGAGTACTCACTTCTGACAGTGTGCACTCATGGCGACGTCACAGTGCTGCCCCACAGGGACACCAGGCCACCAGCACTATGACCGGATATCCCACTCAGTTGTTATCCTTAATAGTGAGCAAACCAGTTATTGCATTATCCTAATAATGTTGAGTGCCAGGCTATGTAGCAAAAAGTATCAATTTTGTAATTTACTGTTTTGACTGTTGCGTTTGAATATGATGATAAATGACTATGATATGATACTATGATTCAGAAGCCTCAGCAGGCATGTCTACAGTAGGGCCGGAGTGTCCGCAAGTTGCATATACAAAGGTAACATCAACTGTAGCAGTGAGTAATTATGGCGCCATGACAATAAAATTGATATCTCAATTTTAAAATCGGGAATAAATGTCACATATTGTACTTACCCGATTCTCCTTTGTCTGTCACCTTCGCAAGAATGGACATCAGTAAATTACTCTTCACTGAAAATATATATGCACACACTGATTATTTCAATTAAATGTGCATCCTTTGGTTATCCAGTGTAAATTAGACGCAAATATTTAAACATGGAAGAGACTTTCAGCTGATATATACCGGCTTGAAATATTAAAATCTATATTAAAATCTATATTAAAATCTATATTAAAATCTATATTACAATCTTTATTAAAATCCATATTAAAATCTATATTAAAATCTATATTAAAATCTATATTAAAATCTATATTAAAATCTATACACAGTAAAACCTCTCTAAATCGACCGATCATGGGACCGACTTTAAATGGTCCAATTAGGGAAGTGGTTGGTTTAGGAAGGTTTTTTTTATTATCGTTACAATGGTATTGTTTGGGACCCAAATAAAGCGATCGATATAGGGGAATGGTCAATCTGTGGAGGTGGTCGGTTAGAGAGGTTTTACTGTGTATATATAATCAAATTTAAGACTGGTTCTCCTGGCAATTCGTTCTCTTGCCTCCTGGCTGTTGCTGGACTGGAAACGAATCACCCTATTCTAGCAACGGTCATTTATGAAATGAACCAAGTGACAACGGATGGGTATGACATCCACCTGTGCTGGGTGCCTGGCCATGCCGGCATACAAGGAAACGAACGAGCTGATCGGGCTGCGAAGAAGGCCCTGAACTGTGATCTTGAACCGTGTCTGATCCCTCACTCTGTTATGAAACCACTAATAGCCACCCACATAAAATCCAAATGGCAACATGAGTGGGATGAAAACATTAATAAACTTAAAGAAATTGAACCATCTGTGGGAAAGCCACCACAGACTCATGCGGGAGGTCGGCGGGACCAAGTGGTCCTTAGCCACTGCCGTATTGGCCACTATTGGCTTACACATGCTTTTCTGCTCAAGGGGGAACCTCCCCCTGAATGTATTGGGTGTCAGTCCCCGCTGACACTCAAACCCATTTTACTAAGTTGCGTTTTGGCCCTGCGCCAACAGTTCTACATTGCAGACAGTATGCATGACCTTTTTACTAAGGTAAAACAGGAAAACATTTTAGCCTTTTTGAGGGCAGCTGGACTGTACCACCTCATATAGTTTACTAAATAGATTCTATCAATTATTAATCAAACTTTTCTTTTTCTATGGGAATGTGTTTCCCTTGACCACAAATATATGATTGTGAGCTTTCTAATTTAATGAGTGTCTATTAAATTAGCATGTAAAAGCGATGGTTTGAACAAAAAACAAACATTTCTCGCCGTGAATATGGCCTATGCTGCCGACACGGTGTAAAGCAACCACCAATCAATCAATCAACCTGGCACATTTGCAATCAAAACAATGTAAAATCGTCTCAAAAGGTTATTTCATGATTAGGAATATTGTCCCTTGATCAATGTCAAATTGTCCATTCATTGATGACAAATCTCACATAATACCTAACCTTATTGTCACCGTTTACTGATTGATTGATTGATTTTCTGTAATCACACCCTATTTGAAGTGAGTTATTTAATTGGCTTCCTCCGTATAGATGATTCTACTACCGGAACATATAGGGTATGAATCACTAGCTATAGCAGCTAATCCATAGAAGGGTGACGACAGTAGGTAGTAAGTCCTTAAATTAAATGCACATTTGAAAATAGTTACAAGGGAACAGAAGAAAGCTGATGGTGATAGATAAAATGGTGGGAAGAGGAGAGTAGTGTTCCACCTGCCTGCAGACCTTTTTCTTTTTTTCTTGTTGTTAATAAATAGAACACTTTTAAAGGTGCATATTTCAATTGATTTGAGTTTCTGCCATATTTATTTTAGGTAATATATTAGGTTGATTTATAATCGACCTTATATTTGAAGAAACATTTATTATATACGGTTAACTTTGGATATATTTCAGGGGAAAACATGAAAAAATACTTTTGGTGTGCACACTAAAATGCTGGACACCATAGGATTAAGCCGTAACAGATTCTATTAAATTGATTGTGCATCCCCTTCTCTCTAATAACAATAATTAATCATTCCACCGGGATCTAAGTTAGCTATGTACGATCAAATTTCGGTAAGTCCTTTCGTTTCGACAAAGCTACACTTTCATCAGACTATTGCAGCTTTAAATTTGGGGGCTAACGTCCCAGGAAATGACACAAGAACTCCAATTCTAACTTGATGACTGCCATATAAAAGTGCCCTGTGGGCGTGGCTTACTGCTGGCGTCCCGGTCGTCGCTATAGAAGACAGCGTAGATCTGGTGGAGAGTGTGCACGATCATGCGCACTACTGCACACACCTGGTCCTTGACGCTCATGCCTGACTGGTCACCCTGGAACAACTGCTGCACCGCAGTCTGCAAAACACCCAGACATGTGTGTCAGTTCTTATAACTAAGAGTGCAGTGTCTTATAATTTTGCTAATAGTGGCGATGGATTTAGCGTTTCTGTCCATCTTTTCATGAGAACAAAAGTACCAACAATAAAAGTAGTCGATTTGGTTTGATTTAATTTAATAGAAACACGCAATTTTAACAAAGGGATGGTACTTTAATCGCATTTTTCATTAGGTTCTCACATAAAACAGTGCAATTGGATTTTACGCAAGTTAGATGGGTTTTTTTTTCACTTGTCGCCACATTATCCGTGGCTTGAAGTCAAGCATATCATTCACAGAAATCAAGAAAATTCCAGAACAATTCCGGTAAATTTAGAAGGACATCAAATGCACTCAAGTGTTATTGGTTGCAAATTTGTAGCTCTAATCATACTCATCAATATATCTCAAAGTTTGTTTTTGTCTTTGATTTGAATTAGGATAATAATTCGAAAACACTTAATAAGATATATGTACCTTCGACGAAATCATAAAATATTACGTTGATTGCTGGAGCCTCTCTTAGTTGGTGAGCGATAAGTGCTTCCATCATACAGATATTTATTATTTACCAAAGAAAGATAACATAATCCAGCCTTATAACTTACTGGACCGGACGCGGTGGCCGAATCATTAGTGCACAGGCCTCTCGTGTGGGAGATTGGGAGTTCGATTCTCGGTCGAGTCAAACCAATGACGGACCAAATTGATACTTAACGCTTCCTAGCTTGGCGCTCAGCATGAATAGGATAGGGCAAGGACTGGTTAGCTCAGTGTCAGGATAATGTGACTGAGTGGGATATTGGGTCACTGTGCTGGTGGCCTGATTTCCCAGTGGAGCAGCACTATAAAGTCACCATGAGTATGCGCTGTCACAAGTCCGTACCCATCCAGATATGACCTTAGATGTTGCCTAGATGTAAAACTCCAACAACCAACTATAACTTACTGTGCTGAGGATGAGGAAGTCGTTGAAGACCTGCCTGGGGGTGCTGTCTTCCAACAGCAGCAGGGAGCAAAGGGACTCCGCAGCATCCTCATCAGCGATCGTCGCCACCTTCAGCATGTCACGGCATGCCTAGGCAACAGCAGACGTGTGCAGACATTACTAATCGTAGAGTTTTTGTTAATGATCTTCCGTTTCCAACTTTTCCTTATGTACATGTATCAGGACTTTTTTCTAGGTCAGACTCCTAATCTGAAGGTCGGTGGTTCGATTCCCTGTGCCCCCAGCTCTGCCAATTTGGATTTCCATCGCTGTGTATAACTTACAGCGTCACCAAAGGCCAGTTGCTCTCATACCATGTCTATGTGGTGTGGGAGGTTAAAAATCCCTTGGGTCGGTAAAAGTGTAGGCTCGGGCTTTCTATCGACAAACTGTCTAATGGTGAAAACAAGTCTATACAGACTTATCCATGACAGGCAGTATAAATCTTCAAGAAAAAAAGAAAAAAAACTGTGGTGGCTAGAGTCTCTAACAGTACAAATATTAGCACATTGTATTCACATGTACAGATACCTTAATCTGTAGCGGACATTTCTTCTTTTTTTTTTTACTTTTAATAGAATTGAAAACAAATTAATGAATTCTACATTTTAATATGTAGAAAGCGCAACATTCTATGATTTTTAAAGACTTAATCAATATTAGACCAAATTCCATGACGATTACAGACTTAATTATTAATAATCCAAATTCCACGATTGTTAAGTCATGGAAAATGTTGTTTTCTTTTATTTGGGGGGAGGGGGGGGGTTTAAATCTATAACATTCAAAGATTTTGAAAAAATACGGGAAGGCTGTTCCAAATTGAAAGCGTCTGCGAACTACTGCTTTATACAACGAAGTGAGTACAAACTAAATTCACAAGTTATTTTCAGAGCACCCATTTTTTTTTGTAAATTTAGTTAGTAAATTCAAAGCGGTGATTTATTAGTAAAGCACCCACCTGAAGGATGACGTCCTTGAAGTGGCTGATGGTGGACCAGGTGCGGGCCAGCACGGGGAAGCACTGGAGGAGACGCGCCGCCTGTGCTCCAGGGTATGCCTGCAGTCCTGCGTGCATATGGCGGGCCAGCAGATACATCCGCGTAGCAAGCAGGTACGACCTGCTGTCCAGCGCACTCCAGATCTGACAAAGTCAGCGATTCCAAGTCATATTTTAACATAGTACTTAACCACCACTGATTTGTAGCTAGGGCCGCTTGATTGATTGATTGGTTTATGGATTGGTTGGTTTATTGATTGATGTATTGATTGATTGATGGCTTAACGCCATGCCATATTGGCAGAAAATTCCATGTTGGAAGAAAATGCCATATTTATAGCGAAAATATAATCGAATTTATTCTGTCACTTTAGTTTCATGGGGGGAAATGGGTCGGCACTCACCTTTTCAGGCATATCTAGCAGCAGCTTTATTTCCACCGCTATTCCATAGAACTGAGTCTCATCTCTCCGCCTAGAAGCAGACAAATAGAACTTTCAAATACACAAAGGGTCAGGTCAATAAGATTACCATTTAAAAGACTGCTTCAAAAATACTAATATTTCATTAATATTCATTTTAAATTGCTGAGAGAAATGGAACACAGAGTATTGACAAAATAACAAGCCAAGAATGTATTATCATTACTCACTATTGTTTTCCCTTTTAATAATAATAATAATAATAATAATTAATAAATAAATAAATAACAATTATAATAATTTGTTTATGTAAGTAGCGACTAACTTTGCTATGTCGAGCCGAGGTTTGGATACGATGTTGAATCCCTTCACCATATGGTCTTGCTTCATCTTCTGACACAACTCCTGCATCCGATTAATCGATTGCATCACCTGTCAATCAGTATATATGATAAATGTGCCTGGTAAATATAAATAATGACAGCCGCACGTGCAAATAATACATATTGTTTTTCACTGCGTCACTTGACTAAATAACATATTTAATTAACATTGTAGTGAAGCCAAATTTGAAATTTTCCGATTTTCTAGGTCTAGCATCATCTCCACATATTTTTAGGTCTTAACTCCTCTCCCAATTCGATACACCTGAGGGTGGTGACACGTGCCAGTGATGACAGCTGCCAGTGATGACAGCTGACAGTGGTGACAGCTGACAGTGGTGATAGTTAACAATGGTCTGTATCCTGTATTGCTTGACACTCGCGACATCCACATCCAGTTGCCATAGCAACTGAACAGGTATAAAAGGAGTGGCACTGCTTAGGTGGCAAGAACAGTTTGGCAGTGTATTCAATGCCAGTTACATAGTTAGGTTTAATAGAGTAGTAAATTAACTAAATAGCAATCTAAGGCCAATAATCCTTCCGTGAAGGATTTACTTTGCAAGTTCAGCTCGGCTAGAATAACAATTAATGGACTTCAAAAATGTTGAATGGGGAGAATTCTGTGGCCACCTCTCATCACCTCTATGCTAATATAGAGAAATACTACATGCTGGAACCAGGGCTCACACGGCTTGTTTACAGTTGATTCATTCAAAAGCAGTTTTTATTTGGATTTAAAGGTGGTAGGTGTTCACTCCTACTGGACGTGAATAGTTTATCTACTGATTTACGTACGTTCTCTGAGCTGTGCTTCATGTCGGTAATGGTGTCTGCTGCTTCAATCAAGTCACGGTATCGCTCCCTGAAAGACACAGTTGCATCAATAAAATGAGGGTAAAACCAGTTATGTTGGAACAACATTTGGGTATATGACGAATCTAAGAAATATACTATTCACTACATTAATTATAACACCTTTTGTGGTAAGTTGTTCCTTTATTAATTAGCAGGAAAATCTCAAATTTAAGGAATGGTCTTCCTCCTTCTGCTACTCTCACAGGGTGGGGGTGACTATTCGGAAAAAAAACACTGGTTGATATTTTTATCAAAATATCATTCTAAGACTGATTGGAAAAGCTATGGCGATGTAACGCTGATTGATTGAATTGCATAGTTTACTTATTTCTTTTCTTAAATACATATTTTTAGCCTTATTTTAATGATAGTCTTCTAATGAGATTTTTGTGAATTGCTATGTTAAAATGTGAATGTGTGTGTGTGCGTGCGTGCGTGCGTGTGCCCCCTCCCTCACAATATATTTCAGAATGAAATATACCATTAGACTTTTAGTAAAAAATGAAATCAGCTAAATTTCAAAAGGGAACTAGGCATCTCTGTGCATTTTCTATAACACTAGCTGAGAAGCCATGGCCACATACTTACCCCACCATCATCCGTAGTTCCTCCTTCTTTCGCTCGATATCTGACCTGTAAAATAAAAAATTGACAAATAAGTTGGGTGTTTTTGTGGGTGGGTGTTTTTGTTGTTTTTTCTTGGGGAGGCGAGGGAATTAAGGAACCAAATCTATTTAGTAACCAAGCTTATTTCACGAACAGTTGGCACTCAATTCGCAAATTGTCTAAGCACATTAACTACTCAGAGTGACTCACGTTTTACATCTCAATTTCCATGGCAAAGCACTCTTAAAAAATAGGAAATTTATTATAATTATTTCGGGTACAATGCGTATCAGTGCATCGTTCTTATTTGGGAAATTATGATTATTATTATTATTAGATCAACAATTTTATCTATATCTGCTTTGTTATTCAATGGATTTCTTTTGATTTGAGGGCTAAAAGAAGCATTTGAAGCAAGATACATACTTAGTTTTCCTTTAAGGAGCAATGAGAATAATAACGCTATTAATTAAATAAATTATTAATTTATTGAATTAATTAGATTATACATGCACTGATCAGAAAAGGGTATCTAAACCAACATTTACCGCGTCTTTTTCTCTATGCCGCGAATCTCCTCCACCGTGTATTTTTCAAACAGAACATTTGTGTCCAGGCCGTGGCTGACTACACCTATAAAATAAACCGGATCGAGAAATTTTAATCTTGGCATTCCCTTTTAAATTATAGTTAATTTCAGAACTCAATCTAGCGGAATTCAACAGCTATGGATAAATTTGGGTTTGGGTTCTGAAATATATATTTACCCAAGCGAAGATTGAGATCAATAAAGATTCAATCAGGTCAGTAAATATTTATTGGATCTAATTCTGGCTTCTGAATACGTTTTTTTTCCTATGAATACTGGAGGCCGAGTAGGAGTTGTCCCGCCCGAAGTCGCCTCCCCCGAGAAACTTCCTCCTGATTGGAGGATAGCCAGCGGCTCACCGGAGCAGCAGCCGGGGAAGTACAGGCGGCACAGCGCCCACCCACCCGCCGGTGGTGGATAGTTATACTGTACATATTCTATTCAATTCAGTTACTTTATTATGGATACTGCATCATATAAAATAATACCACAGGTAGTTTCTAGCCAGCACTGTATCATCAATATTGCTAAATAAAAGATTCACCTCGAATTGCAATAGCCTGAGTAGGAGTGAAGAACAACCCTATATAAAACCTGGTGGAAATAATCTACATGCTGGGTAAATGAACATTTGAGCAGATAAATTCTTAATTTAAGAAGGAAAATATATTCTTCACATATATATCTTATTATTTACATGTTACTTTTGATTTGAAAAATATAATAAAATATGTAGTTTAATAGACATTAAAAGTCTAATCGAACACATTCCGTTGACGGCATCTTGTCTGTTTGCATTCTTGTCCATTTCATCAACTCTGTGCCGATATAAGTAGCCATTGGGTACTGGAACCAGGATTTTCACTTCCTGTTCCATACTAAAGCAATTGGCGCCCGTATTTAGACTTATGTTATTATTCACCCCTACTGCAATATTGCCATCTCGTCAGCTACTGCGGTGGCCGGAGTTTATTACAAGTATATTATTAATACGCGCCGTAGCAAACAAGTCAAAGGCATATATGCAACAAGGCAAAGACATTGATATATATGTAGTTGGATGAGTCATTCCTCTGGCTGGTACCTCTAAAAGGCCCCTCCGTTTATTTATGAAGCAAATTTCCTGCCGAATGAATGCAGATACAGGGTCGCGTGGAAGCGACAAGGCCCCCGCCGCGCTGCCGGAGCCTGGTGGGCGCTGCCCGGACACATCAAAGCAGCACTGGGCTGCACAAACACATCAAAGCAGCATAGTGCTGCATAAACCACGTCGGCTTCAACGTCCCCCCGGACCGTTTCACCAACGAATCAACTAGCCTTGGCTTTTAATAATACTTGCGTAACATGTTACACTCCTCATTATTAATACGCGCCGTAGCAAACAAGTCAAAGGCATATATGCAACAAGGCAAAGACATTGATATATATGTAGTTGGATGAGTCATTCCTCTGGCTGGTACCTCTAAAAGGCCCAAACCCACCAAACCAGCTAATGATTATCTCCCGGCCAATATGGTGGCCACCCTCAGGTCCCTTGATAGTCTCTCTTGTAGAGATGCCTTCAGGTACTCGAACACCGCGTCCGATTTCCAATCGCCCCTTTCTTTTATTTCGAGCACTGAAGCGCCGCATAGTCGTAGAAAGGTGGCACCACCCCGCCTCAGGCTGTGAGTGGAGAATTCACGGGGATTCAGACCCGCCCGTGCACATAGTATCCTTATTGCCGCTAAGTAGAATGAATAGGGCATTGATACCGAGGTCTCACCCTTGGGCAGCCTAAACGCGTGGGCGTTTTCCCCCGCTTCTACATCCCGGAAGTGTTCTTTCACCCAGTAGACTGCGCACAGCGCCCGGTCTGCGACTTTCGATACCGGAATTAGATGAACCCGTTCTCTGTACTGTATCGTTTTTGACTTCCGGACCGTCACCATCATGCCCCATTCATAAAAAACGAAATCAGATCTTATTAGTGAAGCATCGGACTCTGATACATGACACTTACGTAGTAGAGCCCTGAAGGAGACCAACATAGCCGCCCTCAGCGCTACGTGCCCCCTCGTATCCAGCATCAGGCTAAATATCACCCGTAGTTGTTTTGGTAGTAAGGGGGCTGCCTGCCTCGGACTGTCACCCAGGATCCGACGGATCCCGGCCATGCACTTCTTTAGTCTATGGCTAGTATAATCGATGGCCCCCATGCCCAGATCTTTCAGGTGATTGCTAAGGGCGCTCAGATATTGCCTGATTGAGTTGTAACACAGGCGTCTCGCTAAGAAGGATATGTACATACAAGTTTGAGCTGTAGAGCAAGGATATGGTGATAATTGGTCTGCAAAGATTTCACAGAACTCGAGATATGCTTTAATTTGTACAGATCTGGTTAGTTTCGTCGAGTCCGCTTGGTGGGCGTCCTCGTATCGTGCACACTCCCGCCTTAGCCGTCCCCAATCTGCAATCAACATGAGAAAAGTTCATGGCAGCACATCGCCCTGGCAGAGTCTGCATCTCGTATGCGCGCAATGTTTTTGTACGCGTCAAGCCTGCTTAGGCTGTCACATATTACGTTGTCTCGTGTATTTATGTATACCGATTGAACATTGAAGTTATGTTTTATCGACAACCAGAATATCAGTCTCAGCCAGGTCATAGTGGTCTTATTCTTACTTCTGCCAGAGTTGAGGGCTGCCCTTACCTGGGTGTTATCAGTCACGAATATCACTGTCCTGTTTTCCCAGAGATGGCCCCACCTTCGCACCCCCACCAGGATTGGCCATAATTCTAACACGTTAATGTTCTCCGTCCTGCAGCCCCCGTCCTTCGCTTCCGCATAGTGGTGACCCAGCCACTTACCCAACTGCCGTCCCCCCTTGGTGTTAACGGCGCCAGCCAACCAGTCCTCCCCATGCGTAGCCCCGAACCATGCCAACGATGCGTCACTGTACACTGAGATACACGGTTCGCATGGTTTGATTATCTTGGCTTTCCCGTTGAAGGAGCTGGCGAACTCCACCCACCATTTCAGGTCTAACCTAAATTCGTCGTTTAGCCTAACCTTGTGCGTGCTTTTATTCACTGATGCCACTAGATCATAGACACGCTGTGAGAAGGTTCTTCCACCGTGGATCACCTTACAGCAGTGCGCCAGCACCCCCGCCAGGCTTTCTAGTTCTTTCTTTGATGCCTTCCGTTTGCGTAGGAACCAGGTCAGAAGTGTCTGTAACTTTCCTAGTTTGTCAGCAGGGAGTCTTAACTCCATCAATACCGAATCTATGTCAATACCTAAAAAACGTATCGTCTGACTTGGACACACTAGTTTTTTATAGCTAACGTAAAACCCGAGCCTACGCAGTATACTTACCAGCACCCGCTGGGCAGCCTTGCATTCCCCCTCTGTGCGTGCTACCACGCAGAAGTCATCTAGGTAGTTAATGCAGCAGGTGTAGCCTTCTCTTACCATACAACGAACTACCATATCGCTCACTTTGGAGAATACGTATGGGCTGCTGCTCAGACCCATGCATAAGCGGTTATCACGGAGGTAGACCGTGCCTCCCCCGAAGTCCCATGCCAACCCCTGCTTCTCCCTGGATGTAGGGTGGATGCTCACTGCCCTGTAGGCATTACTTATATCTACCGTGGCTATATAGTCCCCTACCTGGAGTATATCCGTGACTGATTCCACCGAGTTGTAACAAAAGTTTGCCCGACAGCCGTCGGTGTGGTCATTGACACATATGCCATCTGGACTAGAGCAGTCCACGATGGCTCTGAAATCGTCATGCCCCTTAGGCACCGCGCCTAGGTCATGAATACAGACACATGGTTTATCAACAATAGTCAACATTTGTTCATCAAGCTCAGATTGCAACCTCCCACACATTGCTACACCGACCTCGCCCTTAGTTATAGAGCCATAATTGGCTTTATTGTAGCTGCTGTCGCACGCTTCATCGATTACCCTGAAACCGAAACAGGCACCCCGCAACACGTATTCCCAATCAGGATCCACATCGCCCCTACAAAGGCATTCTGAGAACATACGACATGGTTTTAATTGGGCCAGCGCCCCATCGATACAGTACACACAGTCACAATAACCCCTAATACAAGCGTTGAATATGTCAATGTAGTGTTCGGTCCAGCTATAGCGACTCTCCCTGTCCACTACCCATAAGGTGCATACTAATTCACCACTCTCCATGCGGGCTGGTTCCGGGCCGATTACCCTGAACCAGTCCTCGTTACGGGTAGCTAACTCCAGGTGCGATACATCAGAGCTATCAGAGGTGCGCGCACCCCCCCAGCCTTTGTTCGCGCCTGTCCCTTTGTTGTTGTCTTCCCCGGCGGCAGTCTCATGCACGAGATCCCTGCCCGGGTGTGTGTGTGCAGCACTGGCCTCTACCTTTGTTATTTCTTCCATCACCACTGCTTCCCTTTGGTCGCCGTCGTGGCTTCCTGTGCTAATCCCTGTGGTTAGATTAGCCGCGTCGGTTTCGCCTCCCCCGTTTGTACAGTCATTTAGCCGCCCGATGGCGGTAACTTCAAGGGGATTACCGGTGTAACCCCCCCTGGCCGATGCCGTCCTGTTCCTGGTGCGAGCTACCTCGGCACCCTCCTCACTCATGCCGCCCTTACTGTAACCGCCTTCCGACCGTCAATATTTCTTCTGCGGGCATGCTTCGGCCACATGAGCCTTACTGCGACACGTTAAGCAATGATGATCCCATGAGCATTTCTCACGCATACAGCCGTCCTTGTTGTAGTTGTGTGCGAAGCACGCACCTTTCACCTTATGATGCGCACTTCCCCTGATTTCACTTTCCTTACTGTGGTTGCCCTTAGGCTTCCGCACATCCTTGTATGATTTGGAATTGTCCATATTAAAGTGCAGTAGGGACAGACCGTTGTCGCCCATTTTGAATGCCCGCAGCCCTTTCTCCTTCGCCTTCTCCCGTATCGCCCTGTCGTAGCCCTTATACGCCTCATCAGAGTAGTTATTGGTAGTAGCAGGCATGCACATGTAGGCTAAGTGGCCTAGGTAACCCATCAGTGCCTCAACATCCATACCTGCCTTTTTGGCCCTCTTGGAACCCCACACACACGCAGCGTACATAAGTTCATTATAGTTCACGTTTTTTACATTTTTCCTCCCTTTTGTATATTTATCCAGGGCAAACTTACTGCGTTTCTTGCGTCGGCGCCTCCGGCGCTCCCTACTGCGTTCTGTGCTGCTATCCGTGTCCGAAGATTCCGTCGAAGAACTCGACGAATCACTGCTCGGGCTTGAGTCGTTGTCTCCTGTTGCCGCTTCCCTTACGCGTTTACTGCTTTTCCGCGTCTTTCTTTTCTTCTTCTTCTCCCTTTTCTTTTTCCTTGATCGGCTCTCCGACATCTCCTCTTCCTCTGAACTAGTGTCCTTTTCTAGCTCCGCCCTCAATCTCGCCTTGCGTTTCTCACGCACCCTTTGCGCCACTCTGCGCCGCAGTCCCATCTCCTCTTCATCAGGCTCGACATCTATCACACCGATGGGTTTACTCGCAGGATCATCTATTTCCTTCCCACCGCCGATCGCCATACATTGTATCTTGTCGACCGCCTCCTCCATGTTTCCTGTATCGTCCCTGTTTTCTTCCCCCAACAGCTCACTCTTCACCATACGTCTCGACAACTTTGCCTTGACAACTTTGCATTTCGCACCACGTGGTGCCTCGTGCTCGTCCCCACAGCCTTGACACAGATCGATACCCATTGTGCACCACTAGCAGCGTACACCCTCACGTTCGATTGCGCACGCAATCTTCCTCCCACTTGTGTAGTGCCCTAGACGCGGCCGGCCCTGTTGCCGGGCGTGAGCACTCCTACGTGGCAGCGCAAGCTCCTGTAGTAGCGAACCTGGCACGTCCGTCTCAGCAAATTTCCTGCCGAATGAATGTGCAGCGCTGGGCTGCACAAACACATCAAAGCAGCATAGTGCTGCATAAACCACGTCGGCTTCAACGTCCCCCCGGACCGTTTCACCAACGAATCAACTAGCCTTGGCTTTTAATAATACTTGCGTAACATGTTACACTCCTCAACATATTTCTCCTGTCACCCGTGGACACGTGTATTATTTACTAAATAATATTACTGACCCCACCAAGGGGGAGGGTAGGACTAACATGTGTACATATATATATACATAAACAATACCAGTACTCATAGAGGTAGAAAATGGATTCACCAAAATCCAGCAACCGGAAACGGAAACAGCCACATGGGGACCACCATTTGTACACTCGTGTTAATAACCAAAATCCAGCAAACGGAAACGGAAATAGCTCATCATACTTTGCTACGCAGCAAGCAGGGTGGATGACAGCGATTGGTTAATAATATACTTGTGTTGAATCGCATAATAATAAAGAAAATATTATTCAAGCATTTATATGTATAGTGTCTTAGTTTGTAATTTCAAACTTCCATGTTTATGCCAAATTGTTCTATATTTCTATTAAGGCAGTGGCTACACGTACGTGAGCCGTATTCGTAGCCTGCCGGTCTAGACGTACAGGAGTGTTTGTACGGCAGTGTTTTAGTTGGTATTCACACTATTCACGTGTGACCTAATTCGGCATCAGAACGAGTCTGAGTAAGCGTCGGTATTGGAAATGGGCATAAGATGTGTGCCGATGTGTATGAACTACTACATAAATTAAAGGAATCATATTTGAAGATGTTCACTTTTGAAACTATCATATTCATTTTTGCATACCTTTTTTCTATTTATTGGTCAATTTTCATGAAGATTGAGTGATGATCAGATATTTCAGTAGGCAATGTTAACAAAGTCGCTCACTTTGGCTGCCAATCTTTTCTTAAATTCAAAATTGCATAACTTTCTTAATATATATATATATTTCAAATATATTTTAACCCTTTTAAAGCTTTTATTAATTTGTAATTACTAAGACTAGTTGTTTAACTGTGTTGCACAGATAACTATGCTGACAGTACTGCATTACATGATACCACCATAACTATGCAGACTTGAAGTTGACAGTCACATTGTAGGTAAAGAATGGGAAAATCACCTTGCAAGGGTCACCCAATCTTCGTGAGAATTGGGCAATAGATAGAAAACAGGTATGCACAAATGAATATGGTAGTTTAAAAAAATGAATACCCTCAAATTTGAGTGAATTTGAGAGGTTTTGGTCGACGAAAAAGTATTCACATTACTTTTCATACAGCGGCGCCTCGCAGAGGCCTACGTGGCCTCGGTCTGGTTTCAACATGGCTGCGGTGTGAATAATGTGAATTCTATAGCCGTGTTCACACGGGGAATGTAAATCGATTCATAGAAAGCGACTTGCCTAGTTCGACGCACATTTCCCTTGTGAACGGCCGTCTGAGTCGAATTAGGGCTGAATCGATTTCTGTGAACCACCTCTCGAGGTAGTTTACGTGAGGCGATTTCTGTGAATCGATTTATTTTGTCCGTGTGAACGCACTGAGGCAGATTTAGCACCTCACACGCATGCGCAGTCGACACCTTAGTTTGTTGACTTTCCGGTCGATCAAAAGCGCATATTATATAATATAATTAATGAAACCGCTATCTATGCACAGATATTTTTTTCATCATTTATTTTTAGGGTTTCACTGCCCAGCAGAAGTTTTGACCGTTCCAAACCAATACGATTCAATCCATACATATCTAGGTCGACGAACCCAAACTGGCGCTGGTTAGTCTGGACTTGCTCATGCGCAGATTTCGATTTCCGGCCCAAGTACTGCCCGTGTGAACGGGCCGCTAATTCGACTCACCTGATTTGATTTGTCTGATTCGCCTCACATTTTGCCCGTGTGAACACGGCTTATGTTTCAAACAAGAGCTGAGATGAGCTGAAACTAGCACATTTCATAGCTGCACCTACATAAAAGATTCACCCCGTACTTCTAGTACTGCAAGTACGGGGTGAATACTTTTTCTAAGCTGCACCCAGTGTCTTAGCATTAGCCATGTGCTTCGCGGGGGTATATTTATCTTCCACGCATCCCACAATGCACCGCGCGGGTGGAATAGCGATGTAGTCTATTATAATTATTATTCTACCAATAACATAACATGAAAATTTATATGTGATAGGACGGTAACTTTAACTTACTAACTAACTACTCATATATAACTATATATATTAATGATTATAAATAAAATCTACTGTCATAATTAACAGCAAACTCTTGCAGTCATAGAATGACAATACCATCACTACTCTACTGACACAGTGATACTGATACTATCAGTAACAGTGATACTGATAGTGACTGATGAGTGATACTGCTACTGATACTGATAGACTTTATCAACTAGGGCGTAATCGATTAATAGACTCTGGTCACCCGAGCCACTTTTAGGCGCATGCGCACATCCTGCAAACTCGGGTCGAATAATCAAATAAGCTTCTCCGTGCTCGGGTGACAAAAATGGTCGCCATTTTATTAGTTTTTTTAGTAACCAATATAATTACAGCAAAATATGATTTAACTATTTTTATGATGGCATAGTTTAGTGATAGTTCCATTTCATTAATCTATGTTATTACCAACAAAAAATATGTATGACTGGTACCGGTGGCTGTTATCCTGCAGGACGGTACCAGCGCAAATGTGACGTCATCGCTCCTTGCAAACCCCAGCCAAGAGGTGGGTTACTGGGGTCGGGTTGTTTTGCACACGGCACGTGTATTTGTCGACTCCACTCGCGGTGTTCTATTTGAAAGTCTGACGACTCGGGTGACCAGAGTCGCCCGGTGATGCGGATTCCGAGGGACACCAGTTTGCCAGGGACACTTCCATTGAAATGCATTGTTAACGGCCGTGAGCAAATCTTCATACAGAAAAAGTCAAATATCTCTCAAATTACACCACCTAGACACAAACCGCTTGGAACACATATAGAAAACATGTTTAGCAAAAAGATTATATTAAATTGATAAGGTTAAGGTTCTAGATTTCTATTAATTTGTAATAAAACTGACGTTTTGCACAGCGCGTACCGTCAAACTGAAGGCATTGTCAATGGCCGTGAGTAGTCTTCATACAGACAATAGAGAACAAGTGAAATATCTCTAAAACGACACTACCTACAAACAAATCGTTTGGTACACATATAGAAAACATGCTTAGCAAAAACATTATATTAAATTTATAAGGTTAGTGACGATGCTGTTCGATTTTGACGCGTGTGCAGAAGCGATGTGTCCCTGGGAAACTGGTGTCCCTGGGAAACTGCAACACCGGTGTCGTATTTTCAGCGCCCGGTCATTGTCAGCGGCCTGTCGTGGCTT
The DNA here is from genome assembly GCA_030323885.1 of Branchipolynoe longqiensis. NCBI lineage: Eukaryota > Metazoa > Annelida > Polychaeta > Phyllodocida > Polynoidae > Branchipolynoe > Branchipolynoe longqiensis. Next base: position 43,799,680 of record CM059188.1, read on the forward strand.
CTGCGCATGCACGGATTTTCGCACGTTGCGGCGATCACTGCTATTTGTTTTGTTTACACTCGGCGATTCGACGCTGATCTAGCTGCTACGTTAATATCGCTTGTAATTTAAGGTTAATTTAATTAAATTTCATTATTTGAGTATGTAATTCTGTTAAATATGATCGCATTCAATAGATTTCGGCCTAATCGGTCCCTAACACTGCCGGGTACCGTGGCTGAGCTTGTAGCCGGCGAGGGCATGGGTGTTTTGCATATGTCTTAAAATCCGCGCATGCGCAGAAGCCACCACAGGCCGCTGACAATGACCGGGCGCTGAAAATACGACACCGGGTCGTGTTAATCGATTACGGCCCTTATGATCTGACATCCCGGTGTGGCCGTCTCAGCTGCCACAAGGCTGATTTGCCAAATGTCGTTTCTGCGCATGCGCGGATTCGAATGACGAATGGAGACTGCAGATTGTGGCCGTCTCAGCTGCCACAAGGCTGATTTGCCAAATGTCGTTTCTGCGCATGCGCGGATTCGAGTGACGAATGGAGACTGCAGATTGTCAGACTCTCATTTCCCACAAGTCTCCTTTCCCAGTTGTTTTAATCAGTCTTTTTGTATTTGGCTTGCGAGGGGGGGGGGGGGGGGGGGGAGGAGATTACTTTGGTTGGGTTGGTTTCTTGGGAGGGGGGGTGGTGTTTTTACATTATTTTAATTATTAAATTATTAATTCAAATTATTAATTATTTAATTCAAATATCTCAGGGGTACGTTTATCTTTTCTTGGCTGGGGGGGGGGGGGGGGGGGGGGGGAGGAGGGGTTGTTTTAATCAGTCTTTTTGTATTTGTGCTATTTCCTACTGAAGGATTATTTAATTATTGGGGGGTGGATTATTTAATTATTGGGGGGGGGCCTTTTTTGGTTATATTTTGACTATCTCAGGGGTACGTTTATCTTTTCTTGGCTGGGGGGGAGGGATTGTTTTAATCAGTCTTTTTGTATTTGTGCTATTTCCTACTGAAGGATTATTTAATTATTGGGGGGGGGGCCTTCTTTTTTTATATTTTGACTATCTCAAGGGTACGTTTATCTTTTCTTGGCTGGGGGGAGGGGTTGTTTTAATCAGTCTTTTTGTATTTGTGCTATTTCCTACTGAAGGATTATTTAATTATTGGGGGGGGGGGGCCTTCTTTTTTTATATTTGAGACTGGCTCAGTTTTGACGCATGCGCAGACGACGCTGTTGGATTCTGACGCATGCGCAGAAGCGACATTTGGCAAATCAGCCTTGTGGCAGCTGAGACGGCCACACCGGTGTCATGGTATAAAACCCCTGCCCGATCGCAGCCCCTGCCGTGAAGACAGTTGACTAAGCATTTATTTTTGTAAAATAAATTTAAAAAACTTTCAGTGGATCGATTAAAAATATCTTAATGCGCGATTGAAGAGGAAGATCTGAAGTATTTAATGTAAACTAAGAGCAATTTATGCTGAAAGTATTAAAAACAGAGATAATAGTGAAAGTTGGGATATTCTGAGTGTCAGTGCAATCTTCATACAGAAAAAGTGAAATATCTATGAAACTTACACCACCTAGAAACAAACCCCCTGGAACATATATAGAAAACATATCCAACGAACAGATTACATTAAATTTATATGGTTAGGGTTGTGCATTTCTATTAATCTTTAATAGACACTGGCAGTGTGTATTCGTTCTGCAGCTGAGCTGAGCTTGTTTACAACCTCTGCGCATGCGCAGAAGCCACGACAGGGGCTGCGATCCGGCAGGGGTTTTATACCATGACACCGGGAACTGACGTGGCAAGCAGACAAATAAAACCGTGATTATTTAAGAGCCATGTATGAGCTGGGCTGAGTTTATATTAATTCATAGACATTGAGATAATGGGGATGGTAAGTAGTGTGACATTCGGAACACACACATGATACAGTGATATGTAAGCTTATCAATAGCATAACATCGAATAGAGTACAGTTTTGTTTACTTACCTTGCACCACCTCCGCCATTTTGGATTTCCCCTAGGTGGCGCCTTCTAGTGTTAAATACATCAAGAAATTGTCTTTTTACTGCAGATGGCGCTCCATACTGTGAAAGTACGACGTCTGAACTTTTTTCTTCTTTTTCTTTTTGGTGATGGGTGTATAGATCTACGGTTAAGTCTAATGACTTATTTTCGCCGCTAGACAGTAATAATCTTGTGACTCCCCATCTTTTTATCACTTTCAGTTGTTGTGTAGCTAACTACTGCATGCATTCTTTCTCTGTAAGCATTTTCCCAGATCACCCTAACCTCTGTGAGCTTGTTCGTTCTACAAATACAATTGGATAATTGTTTAGTTACTAATAGTTAATTTCTCTGAATATCTTCACCTTGCTGTGTTGGTGGTCAAATAGGTTTTGATTTTAAGTTTAAAGTTTACCTTTTGTATGTATCATACCTAGCATCTATACCAGCTAAAACTTTGCTTGAACTATCAGTGTATTTTCAATTTATTTATTTATCTATCTTTCTTTTTCTTTTTTAATTCATTTTATTTGTTGTCATTAGTCTAGCAGTGCATTTAGCTCTCTTTTGATTAATGTTTTATATATTTCTATTGTCCCTGTACTTCTTTCTTCTACTCCCCGTGTCCTCCACTCATATGATCTGTTTTTGGCTCTATTTATTATCAGTCTGGGGCCATCACTACCGCTTGTTGCCTTTTTTGTTACCTGCACCCTCCCAGGCTTCCTTGTCTCCCTGAATGCTGCCATTTTGATATGTGCTTTTCTCCTGTCATTTAGTGTGTTGACTCTTGCTTTCCTATGGATATCATCAGTTGGGTGTCTATGTTCCACCTTCAGACATATCTTAAGTGTTCTATTTTGTAGTCTTTGTAGTTTATCCAACATATTTTTGTTACCCCCCATATATATTACATCACCATAGTCGAAGTACGGTAGTATCATACCTTTATAGATTTGAATAGCCATATTTGTAGTTAGGTATTTTCTGGTATTCGCTAATATCCAGATTTGGTGGTTTGCCGTCTTGATAACTTCTTTTATGTTATCATTGTAGTTTATTTTCCTATCAAGATTCATCCCTAGTAGTTGCTCTGATATTGAAGAACTTTTCCTCCCAAAATTATTGGCTCCTCATTGCCATATATATAGTTGATTTTCCCACTGCCAAACACTAGGACCCTCAACTTCTTGTGGTTTATGGAAATCTTGTTGGAGTTATCCCAATTACCTAAAGCTACTAGTTTCTCATTTAGCTTATCTGTTCTCTTTTCTGCTATTGCTTGTTGTGTATATCACAGTGTCATCAGCATATAGTTGGAATCTGATTCCCTCCAAGGACTTCTCCAGATCATTGACATAAATGATGAAGAGGAGTGGGCCTAATACTGAACCTTGAGGGACTCCACAGGTTACCTGTATACTTTCTGATGTTTTGCCATTTACATTTGTTCTCTGACTTCTCTCACTGATGTAATTCCTTATCCAGTCTAGTGTTCTTCCTCTTATTCCTACTCTTTCTAGCTTTTTTATCGGTATGTCATGATTCACTGTATTGAATGCCTTGCTAATATCTATGAATGTGGCAGTTGTCTGTTCACCTTGTTAGATTGGATATAGTTAGCCTCCCTATGACATAATGTGAACTTTGAAATAAACAATGAACGTATTTTCTGAAAATAAATCTTAATGCTAACAAGCATATAGTTTTAGTGTGTCATTACAGCTGGCAACATGTTTGGTATAAACTTGTGAACATAGCCAACCATGCCCAGGAAGCTCTGGGCGCCTTGCTTGTCACACAGCTCTGGCATGTCTACAATTGCCTGTATTGTCTGGATCTGGTTTTACACCTTGTTGGGTAAGTTGATGACCTACATATTTCACTGTTGGTCTGCATATCAAAGATTTTGAATCGTTTAATTTGAGATTCACCGACCTGGCTCGGTCAAGCACTGCTTTCAGTGTGTCGTTGTGTTCCTCAATGTTTGACCCATATACCAGAACATCGTCTGTCACTATACCTATCCTGGGTATATCACCCATGAGATGGTGCATTTCCTGAATAGAAATGTCACTGGCTGTTTTGATGCCAAACGCTAGATGGGTGTACCTGTACCGGCCCCATGGAGTATTAAACGTGCACAACAATGAACTTTCATCGTCTAGTTTGATTTGCCAATACCCGGTCATGGCGTCTAAAACAGAAATATTGCGCGTCCGCCGTTTTGGCGATAATTTTGTCAATAGTTTTAGTTGCGAATGGTCCTCTTTTGATGGCTTTGTTCAATTTTGTTGAATCCAGAGAGATTATTTTGTTAGGTTTTTTAACAATGGTTATGGAATTTACCCATTCAGTTGGCTCCTTTTGTTTGACAATAAACCCATTTTACCATGCATTTTAGTTTATCATGCACCATATTTTGTATTGCACATGGAATCCTCCTCAGTGGGTCAACAACAAGTTGTACAGATTTGTCAATATGAATGACAGCATTCGATTTTATCGGGGCCTAAACCTTGAAAAACATCTTTATATTTGCTTACCAGATCATCGGCTTGCGCGCTGTGGACGTTGTTCAGGGTGGAAATGTTTGTCGGCATGCTAGAGTTCACCTCATCAACCCATGCCAACAGGTTCAATGCAACACAAGCCTGTTTATCCAAAATAGGTTGGCATTCCCGCACCACTTGGAATACAGAGTCTCTGCCGTCGATCTCGACCGAAGCCTCGCCATTGGGAGTGATCCATGTTTTCCAGTTTGATCGTGCTTTGTTGCAGAGAATGAACTGACCTGGCGGTCTGAGGCTCGGGAGTGTGTTTGCATGCAGCATTGTCCTTATTTGACACTATATGAAAGTATGATGTCTGAACACTTTGACTTCTGGATACTGAATGCTTTATTCACCGTCCAGGGACCTGAACCACTGGCACCCTGTGCCTCCCACATCATCTCATTTACATATTCCTTTGTCCTTTGCTCGTGCCTGGATGTCTTTTAAACATATATAGTACACATACCTAACCTCTGGAGACACATCGAACCTGTAGGAGAATGGTTTCTTTTGCCAGGGTTTGCCCTGGCAAGATACATATCAATATACAGAGGTCTAGCTTCTATATGTGCAGGTATGTTTGAATTTTATAGTGTTTTATTCCATCGCATTTTATTCCATCGCATTTTAGTTTCATGCTTCAAAAGTATGTATTGCTCATTGTTTAATGCAGGTTTTTCAAATGGAAGAAATCTAATATCTCTGCATGGTCAATCAATCAATCAATGGGTGCCGTCTTCTCGAAGAAGGTTGGCTGCAATGGACCTCTTCCTGTCATTTGTTCCTCTCATGGTATGGACATAAAACAATATTTAAAATATATATATATATATATATATTCAAAGCTAAGTTAAAAGTCCTTTAAAGTAAAGTATCACGAATCGCTTTGACATCTTGTTTTCATGTTATTGAGGATATCATACATCGCATGAAATGCTACGTTTAAAAAATAAGGAAATATAAGACAATCGCACCTAGCTTCAGCAACCCTTGTCATGTGCAAACAATTTTCTATGTGTTTTAATTCTCCCCCACCCCCAATGAGAGGACACCTATTATGTCAAGACAATATTAGTATGAATGTAGTCATCCTTTGAAAACAGGTACCACTGTATATATACAATTAAATCTTTTGAGTATCTAGTGTTGTTAATAGTTTATTTGCTACAGCATAGTGACTGGTATGTACAATATTTTAAGCCATTGAACATAAGATATCCCTGAATTACACGCGTTTCCATAGTTACAAACGTTATCATAATCCATATTTAATGTTAAATATTTCCCATGATCTGGTTGTTTTTCTTTTTAATAATGTCTGATATATTTTCTGTGATATCTACTTTTGAAATACATTTGATTAATTATCAGCTTCTATCTATATAATAAAGTGTTTTTATTAGATGGACTGTCTCCCTGCATAAATACATGTGACGTTTTAGGATATAACTAAATTAAAACATTATGTTGAAATATGTCTGTACATAACTTTAAATTTTATGACACCTAGGATATAGTGCATCTCTGTTTAGTCTCAACTGTTGGAAGCTTCATCCTTTCTAAATATTCTGGTAGCGGTGTATCCCAATCTGCTGGTGGACTCCGTCGGTATTCCCAGACATCATTCGCTTCCGCCGCAGCAATTCGCTTCCGTTTCCTGTCCACCTCACTGACTATAACTTTTTCCTGTAACAGAAAGAGTGGATAAATGACGTGGATAAATAGTCCTTGAATGACTACACAGCCGAATCTAATAAATGGTCATAAATATTAGTTGGATCTTTAATCAGAACAAACTATAAAAATATTTATTTTAAGCTAGAGAAACGTACGCGCACGCGCACACACACACGGTGCCGATACAAAGATTTGACTATCTATACCATCAGTGTTCGTAGGGAATATTATTAGTTGGAATAAAGTAGCTAGATGTGGAGATATATGAGAAAAAGGGGCATTCCGGTAACAAAAAACAAACAAAAATAAAAGATTCTAGGTAATAGTACTGATCTCTAGTAACATTGCAGCCAATAAAACGTTGGGTTTCTTCTACCATCACCGAAGTTAAATTTGATTAATTCCATGATCTGAAGTTTCTGCCGTGACTTTTAGATAAATATGAGCTTTATTATTATTATATACTTTACATTACTTTACTTTGAATTACCTTTTATTTTAAAGGGGCATATTTGAAACGTAAACATAGTACATTAATTTCACCATGCACATAAAACGGCTGCACCTAGGCTTTGAGTACCGATCTGTGAACATAAAATCATACATAGTACAGGAAGATCAAATTGCAATAAAAGGATACATAAGATCAAATTCCAGTTAGTGCTTTGGTTTCTAAAATCTAATGCTTTCACCGGATTATGCACCTTTACGCAACATAGGGCCTCATCAATATTTGGATGGGTGACTATCCGCGAATACGAGGTGTCAAAGACACTCGTGATACATGTATTGTAGCAAATCAATAATGGCTAAGTATTAACGTTCTTGCACTTACTTAGTCTATATGAAATAGCTAACTAACATCTTACCGCCATATGCAATGAACGTGTTCTTCGGTACTCGATACAGTTTTCAAAGTCTGTCTTCCATTGTTCACATGGACGTTTTTCTCCATATATAAATTTCTGATGAAATCGGCCTTTAAAACCTGGAGAGAAAATGTAAGTGGGAAAAGTTGATAAGTTCAAACCCAACAGCCATTTCCTGTATGCAGTTCCATATTCCTTGCTGTAAATAGAATATGCTAAAATGTTTAGTTTCCTTTAAACTTTTCCCAACTGTAATGTTCTTGGTATCGGGCAACAGTTCTATAAGTTGGCAGATATTCTTATCGTCTTTTGAATTATGTAAGATTTTACGTAATTTAAAAAACTTATAAAGTGGGTACATTTGATCAAGGGCGGTCGATCTTCAATATATTGAAACCCACAACATTAGGATATATCCGCGAATGAATTTCTACTAAAAGAAAAAATAACTATTGTTGGCGGTACTTACTTGAACACTCTTTAAATTCTTCCAAATACAAAGCACAGGGTCTCATCTAGAAAATAAAGTTGAGTCTATATTATATACAAATTTAACATGAATGGTTCAACAACAAAAACTCTTTTGCCTTTCTTTTTCTATTTTTGATATCAAAACATTTTTGTAACTGATAGCCATCTTTTCCACGGTAACAATTTGAATTGCTTTAATATTAGCTAAATAGTGGGGGGAAATTGAGCGATAGTTTTCATCATAATCATCACCATCATTATTGCTTCTTAGCCTGGCCAAGTCAACCAAATGATTTATACAATTTATACTTGTGGCTACCTAGCCTAGCACTTGCCATCAATAGGAATGGGCTAAGTATCAGGACAATGTGACTGAGTGGCCTGATCTCACCGTTGTGCAGCACTATAAAGTCACCATGAGACGAGTGCTCTATGTCGGTACCGGTGTGGTGGTTTCAGCGCCCGGTCAGTTTCAGCGGCCTGTCGTGGCTTCTGCGCATGCGCGGATTTTCGCACGTTGCGGTGAGCACTGCTATTTGTTTTGTTTACACTCGGCGATTCGACGCTGATCTAGCTGCTACGTTAATATCGCTTGGAATTTAAGGTTAATTTAATTAAATTTCATTATTTGAGTATGTAATTCTGTTAAATATGATCGCATTCAATAGATTTCGGCCTAATCGGTCCCTAACACTGCCGGGCACCAGCTGAGCTTGTAGCCGGCGAGGCCACGGGTGTTTTGACCATGGGAGGGCACTGAAACTGACCGGGCGCTGAAACCGCCACACCGGTATCCATACTCAGATGATCCTGATATAACTTTATTTTATAATATATGTTGGTTGACACGACGTAAGATCCCAACAAGTATCAAATTAGCACGTTTTTCCCTTGGTGATCTGACACTGTAAAGGACAAGATTTCAGGAGTGTAGCGGATGATATATCTAAAGATGTCATTTTAAAACTGAGTAGAATGCTAAAGGTGGTTAGGTATTGATGGATACTGGAAACTGGTGCAACGGTGGTGCCACCTAATGGAGAGAATGGTATGATGAACCTTAGTTTTACACCGTCAATGTCACACATTAAAACGGTTTACAGTTATAAGCTATTGTAATGGACAGACGGCCGAGCCCTAACAAACACATATATTCTGTATCTAATACATATACCGGTGAAAACCCGATAGGCATCCTAAAATAGTAAATTCTAGACTTGTTTACCATCCAAAGACTGTCTTCTACGTTTTCCACCGCCATTTTGTGCAGCTAACACATCACGTGACCTCGTACTCTAGTTCCAGCACTTCCCGTGGACGTTCAGTGGCGTTCCAGTGGCAGCCGAACATCGACAAACTGATACGTTGCCAGTCTACCACCTTTCATTTGGGAAGGTGGTTTATTGGTGCTCCCTTCATGCATTCTAAAGCCGTGGTCACACAGGCGCTGTAAATCGATTTGTAGAAATCGACTTGTATAGTTTGGGTTACATTTCGCGTGTGAACGGGCGGATTAGGGCTGAATCGATTCCTGTGATCCTGATACTGGAAACCCCTTATGGAGATGCATTACGCGAGTAGATTTCTGTGAGTCGATTTATTTTTCCCGTGTGGACGCTCTGAGGCAGATTAAGGACGTCACACGCATGCGCAGTCGAGAGCTTACTTTGTTGACTTTCCGGTCGATCAAAAGCGCATATTATATAATTTGGTCTATGAACCTGCTAGAGGTGCACAAATATTTTTTTCATCATTTATTTTTAGGGTTTCACTGCCCAGCAGAAGTTTTGACCATTCCAAACCAATACGATTCATTAAATACATATCTAGGTCGAACCCACTCTCTCGTGGTGACATCGCCTAACCGAAAACTGGTGCTGGTCAGACTGGACTTGCTCATGCGCAGATATCAATTTCCGGCCCAAGTACTGCCCGTGTGAACGGGCCGCTAATTCAACTCCTACTATTCGCCTTGTCTAAATCGCTTTATTTTTTGCCCGTGTGACCACGGCTTAGGGTTATGTGGTTGTTAAGTTGAGGGGACATTAGTTTGCTATTATTGTGACTATCAATCATAGGGGCTGACTGGGTTCAAATTATATGGATTAGATTTATCTAGATGATATGGGCATTTAAAATGAAACTATCAGGATGGAGTCATTATCAAGTACTTTTCTATTTTTTTAATTTTTTTTTATTGGTCAGTATATCCTTTTAAAATTAGCATTCTGTTATGGCCGGTTATCTATTACGGTATTTCAGTTTTTGGTGACTTAAGTTTAAAAACTAAGATCATTTAATAAACACCCCATCGCCCAAATCTGGCATCTGGTAACCTAATAAAGTAATATGCTAATGAGATTGGTTGTGAAGATTGTGCAGGGTGTGTGAAACGAGAGATGTTTGAACATGGATATGCCATATCAGTCAGGATATTAGTCAACTCAGTGAATTAGTAAAGCGGTGTGAAATGAGTTAAAGGTGCCCACTATATATAGCTCGCGGAGACGGCAACCATAGTCCAACAAATGCTCTCCTAGCACCACTTTGCTTGCTTGTGGGGTTGTTTGTAACCTTACGACAGTTACTGGTTGTAGAACTGCAACATTATAAGAGAGGCTCCAATAAATCGGCCCAATCTTTGGTTGAAGATTAATCTTCAGTAGGGACGGTTGTAGAAGCTGGGGACATCTTTACAACATTGAAACGGCGAAGCATTGGGGCGGCCCCGAATCTCTTCAGTCCGGCAGTAGTAGAGCACTTGTATCCAGTCGACAGAAGCAGGGGTTTGGGAGGAAGGGACGGGTAAAGGGGGTAAATCGGTTCCAGCAACGAGAACAAATCCAGAGAAACGGTATGGTACAGGGCCCCACCCAAGCACGCAACTCCCCTGGTCAGGGTGAGGAGTAGGCCTGAGAGTCAAAGGACCGTGTCTATTTTGTCTATGGTGACCAGCCAGCGAGCCAAAGACACGGACAGAGTAAGAGTAGAAAGTGAAATGCTGGCGGGCTCCCCCTCCTGGAACTCTTTTCAGACATATCAAGGAGGAGCAAGGCCAGCGGAGAGGAGATAGAGAGAGGTGTGGACGAAGTGTGGACGGATAGCAAGTGTCCTGCACCACTTTGCTTACTTTCTCTGTTTATATAACCAAACACTGGGGTCGGGGAAGAGTCCACCTGAATTTGGTCAAGGAGGGTACTGAGGCCAGTCCAGTTGCTGTTTTAAAAATGGCTGGGTGAGATTGGAGCTTCGGGAGAGAAAAACTTAGGTATTTCAATTTTTTATAAAGTAGTACATACAAGAAATATATTTGTTGTAATGTAAAATATTCTTTATTGGTTACGAGATCTCAAAAGTGTAGGTTGACAGAATTAATATGCAATATGATCAATAATGCATCAATTAGTCATTGTAAATTAAGATTTAAATAAAGATGTATTATATTTAAGCCATAGATCTTGCAGCTCTTGAAAGACGTTGGCCCATTCCTTTTCTAAGTAGGCCCATATTGAATTCGCAACTGAACTTAATATTTCGGAAACATGACAATGGACAGCTAGCGGCAATGCTCCTTTTACTCACGTGGTAATAAGTTGGCCTTTCCTCACTGTTTTTTTATTTCTTATTATTCTACCCCCCACCCCCGTAACGTGCTTTTACCAGTATATCATGGGTCATTGAGGTGCCTTCCTCCTTTTCAAAATCATTGATTTTCTGTAAGTTATGGCAATTTGTAGAACATATCAAGCATGTGTTGTCGGGTATAAGCAATCAGGGTCACATGTAATTCTGACATTGCTGCTTCACATTCCTCGCGTTGTCACCACGCACCTTTGGTGCTGTCATAAATGGAATGAGTTTGTTCTGTATAAATCTGATTATAACACTTGTATTCTCGTTGGTTCACAACTTTACACCGAAATAGCGAAATGGTAGACAGGGAGTGTGAACACTTATTTGTTACCAGGTTGATCTAGATCTTTGGCATCATTTTCTGTTCTAATAGGGCTACAGGTAGATACAATACTCACTCCTACTCACAGTAGAAGTGAACGACAACCATGTCTAAATTAGAGCAAAAACTGTTTCGGTAAAACTATTGGTTCCAGTATCCACTATTTATCTATACTGGCACAGAGTTGATGAAATGCGATAAAATGCACACATAGAAAACATACACACAAAAAAACACAAAAATGGTGTTGGTCACTGCTCTCGATTAGACTTTTAAAGTCTAATCATTGACATGATTGAATACATTCTTCATTCAAAAGGTAGTGGGCTATGGTAGATAAGTATTTGAACAATATATTTAGGATATTAGATTGAAAAATCATGTTATTTCTATATCCTAGCCTTCCAACGCCTTTTTTAATGGGTTGTTTGACAGCCTTGTCACAGAGACTACTGCAGGAGTAACTAAACTACAGGTAGTAGTTGGTTTTTGTCCAACCATGTCTATATTTTCAAGAAGAAATATCATTTGTTGCTATATCACCATGCATAATTATCATTATGCATTCTTTGTAGTTCCTTCAATGCAATTACTTTTAGGCGACATTTTTCAAGCGATACATCTGAGGAAGACTTTGTTGCTCTTTTTGAAGCAATTATGTAGACATGACCTAAGATGTGTACTTAAACCATTAAATATTGCAAAGGCAAGTCAGTATTATTGAATATGTCTCACCTCTGCTTCACCGCCCACCATTTTCATCATCTAAATGCCATCAAAATATACTACATGATATAACATACTAATATTACCTATTTTTCACAACCCCCACCACCTGCATGCTTGTCAGTGTATAAATCATATTTTCAAGCTAAAATCGTCATCCTAAAATATGAATGCATATTATGTACATTTCTAATTATTGTACTGTACTTTTAGCAAAATTGAAGAAGTTTATTATGGCCAGCAAATGATCAATGGTTCAACTGGCTCTTAGGGAATTTAGAACTTCGCCCACATAAAAGAAATTCACAGTTGGCCCTACCACAGTTAAGAAAATTGAAATTATTTAAACTAACTTTGCAATACATAATTAACTTTCAAAACAGTCGTCTAAGTCTTGTAAGTTTTATAGAAAAAAGCACTAATACTCCAATACATACTATCTTGGAACGACTAAATGCGAATCTTTATAATTTAGCACCCAACATTAACCTGTAACGCATACAATAACCCATTGCTGACCTCTTCCTTAAATTTGATATCCTTAATGCATTGTTCATGCCCTTCTTATATTATTCACCAATGATATATATATATATGAAAACCATCAGTAGATTTCTCCCCCAGTACATCGGAAGACCGGCTTCCGTGCCACATGAACAACATTCCAGACATACATATGGACCGACCATTTTCTCTTTGCAGCTGACCGGTATAATTATTATCGACCCACGAATTTCGTCTGCTGTCTCTAATAAATCATAGTCTGTCAGTAATGTGACAGTAGATCTAGCTGACTGTGATAATGGATGGTTGGTTGCCAAAGAAATTTCAATTATGTTGACAGCATACATTTCAGTATCGCAGACGGTAAACATAATGCTTGTGTTGCATGGCTTCATCTTCTTCTATAGAGGGAGTGCACGTGACGTCATCACTCAGCAGTCAGCGGTCAGCCATCTTGGATTTTGAGCACCCTCCCTAGCCATGTTGTGAATGCATGCAGATGCAGTAAAAAAGAGTTTTCTTGTGTTCTGGGCAGTTTACATCCAATGTGTTTATTTACAGCACTTTAGCAACAACTGCTGAGACCAAACTGCTCAAAACAGTGACAAATAAACCAACAAATCAGTAACTAAGCACAGTGTAGCCAGTTGCAAGCCTTCTGTATGTAATTCAATATGGCCACCGAAAGTTGTCTTATAACGTCATTACACCCCCTCTATATTGCTTCCATATTCACCGGCTCGCAGCCTTCCAAGCGTCGGCGAGGCGCGCATCTTTGTCCGAATACGCGTGCGCAGTGGCCATCCACAAAGAGGCAGCGCGCTATGCAGGCGAGTATGAGCAATGCCACCACGATGATCACACAAATCGCCCAAATCGGCAGCAGGCTCCCCTGTCCTACAGTAGTAAGGGGTTTAGGGCGGAGGGGAAAATATAGTAGTTATTAGTATAGATGTGAGGCTTTATATTTATAAGCGCAGATCTATATATAATTAGAAACAAACAAGTATGGATATGTCTATGCAGTGAATTTTTAAATGATGCCAATAACAATATCAAATTGATATGTTTATGTTGGGGGGATGGATGATATGCCATTTACTACAATGTAATTAATACCAGATCGAAACAGGAGGGTGTCATTCCAGGTTTAACTTGGTGATAATGTTTACGACAGCGTATAATCCCCAACCTATCATAAGTTATAATATGCCTATACTATTGCACCTTTTGTACCAGCACAGCAGGGACATGCACAGGAAGAGGGGGGGGGGGGTCGGGGTACTTGAGCCCATTCCCTTTTTCTTCTTGACATCAAAAGTGCATCTTAGTCAAAAGGGGTTCTTTCCCCCCCCCCCCCCCCCTCCCTTTTTAATGCTAGGGGAGTGCCATTTTTGTTTAAACTGAGGCGGGGGCCACATTGTTATCACCTGGTGGCGGATCAGTTATTCATGATTGACATGTGTACCGGGTAGTTTTGCTAAAAGAACTGGCATCTTCTCAGTGCACTAAATGTTAGTTTTCACGGTCACTTACCGTATTTTACTAGAATCAAGAGTGTGATGGTCTCGAAGTAAATTTCTACTATTCATTCTATTACTTGTATGTTATGCACATTTTTTGTATATGTAGGCCCTACCTATTTATGTAACTACCATAATGCTGAGTCTGAAATAAAATATTGAATTGAAAATGTAATGGTTTAAGACGAGGTCATCCTACGATGGATGATTAATTCTACAAGTTAGTACTAACATGAAGGTTTTAATCATATCCGTATGTTAATCTATTAATAGGCATCCCAAGTGCCTTGCCAATCCACCCCAATAATCTATGTGTGAAACCTTAGAATTCATCACTTTCAATCTGTTGGCATGTTCTAAGTTGTTCATCAATTGAAATAAAATTGAAAGCAAAATAAAGCTTTACATTTCTTCTTTCTAATAGTACCATCCACATTAGGATATGACTTTGCTCAGATAAAGAAAACCAATGCTTCGTCCAGTCCATTTATGTAAAAAAATCACCTTTTGTTTCAACTAACTTATTCATGAAATTTTACACTGTGTCTTCAAACCTCTGGCACCCTTTCACCAAAGCTAGCATCATCATGTCAATGGTATCATTTTGTTGACAATAATACAGGCCATAGATTCATACTTAGTTCTTGAATAAATTCTTTGTCTATCTATTTTTAATTTTAATTTAAACCTTTCAATTAACCACCATTTCTGAACAGAATAATCCATAACTTAGATTTGTACATGAAAATAAAGATCTTTTTCTTCTAAAAATGAATAAATTTGTCATGATTCATAGCAATGCACGGCGTGAAGGTGCAAATGTGAGACAAAATAAATGTTGGCTCTACTTAATAAATGAGTGCGAAAGTTGTTATGCAATGTGCCATTGTTGTCTGGTATTAATTAGTGCAAGGCTGACAGCTCCATAAACATCCCCCCCCCCCCGACACACACACACACATCCCCACACAGGGTGTTGAATACATTTTTTTAAGCGATCACATCTATCATATTGTATATAATGTAAACAGAAAGGGCATATTGAAGATAATACAGCCTGTGCCGTATTATCTTCAATATGCTCTTTCTGAATTAGGCAATCTTGTACCGGTGCTTTTCTGTACCATTTAAACCCTGCTCAAATAGGAGTGCCAATTTTTTCCACAAGCACATCCCTGAAAGGGGTCCAAAGCGAAATTAGGAAATTGGTGAAATTATGGAAATTGTTATTTTTAGCATTTTTGAATATATCTTGAAATGTGACCACATCCTACCCCTGGATCTTTATATTCTCGGTGTATAGGCCATGGATTTGAAGGAGAAAACACTAGAAGTCTGACAGGGTGGTTACTTTTAATTTTAATCTTTTTAGTTTTGAGTGGGTCCAATTAAGTAACAACCTAAAAAAGTCCATATCTTCTTTAATATTAGAGCGATTTTCACAAATGAAGTGTCATTTTATTTCAAATTCAATATACTAACAGGTGAAATCCATTAAATCAAACTCAAAACTATTTTAGAAAATCACTTGGGATACCTACTATTAATACTACAGGGTGCAATTGTATTTAAAGGTCAATGTGTTGGTATAAGTAATAGTCCTGTATTAACATAACACACATCTAGTTTGTTTGTTGTTGTTTTACATCCTAGCAACATCTAAGGTCATATCAGGACGGGCACCGACTTGTGACAGTGCACACAAATGGCGACTTTATAGTGCTGCCCCACTGGAAGACCAGGCCGTCAGCACCATGAGCTGATACCCCACTCAGTCACATTATCCTGACACTGAGCAGACCAGTCCTTCCCCTATCCTAATAATGCCGAGCGCCTGGCTAGGAAGCGACAAGTATAAATTTTTAAGTCATTGGTTTGACTTGACCAGGGTTCGAACACACGATCCCCAAACAAACACATATCTATAAACTTTACTTAGTTGTTAATATATTGTGTTTGGTGGAATGTCGTTAGTAAAGAAAGGTATACATTTCTTTAAATTAAAATGAATAAAATAAGTTTCTCGGTTTAAATTTAAACTGATTAATAAAACACATAATACTAGTATAATAAATATTGAAACCAGTTCAATACTTGCCTAATATACTTCCTTGTTATGAAATAAATCAAAATATGTTCATGAGATATACAGCCAATGTGGTCCTATTTTAAAAATGAATTAGTTGTTGGTAGCAAGTTCCGCAGCATACAAACAAGGATTTTTATTTTCTTATATCAATTCTCTAGTTATGAAATAGAAACTTCTGTTCGTGGATCCAATTTGATTAGTAACTGATATGAATAGGGTTCTCATTTCAATTTGCTAGAACTTTACCATCGTGGTTCCCTCGAGCCTCACTGTGTGGACAGGTTGTACAAACCTACTTCATATTATTCAAATTATTATCAGTAGTAATAACAATGGCAGTGCTACTACTACCACTACTACTAGGCTATTTATTAACAGGCCTAGTAGTAGTTAAATATTTTTTTCTTCTTCTTTTGTGATGAATTTATTTACCCTGCTCATAACGGATAAGTGTGTTAACTAATGCTTGTTTTCACCGCACTAGTCCAATTTGATTCAAATCTTGGGAATTTAGTTTGAGTATTTAATTTAATTAATTTTGCAAAGATGCGGCTAGGCTTCTTATATTAAATAATTTTCACTGTCAAATATCACGAATGCTACTATCATGTTAGTTAAATTGCTTGCTCATCGTGTAGTGCATGGAATTTTATTAAAAAAATTAAAGAAAATATTCTTACCAAAGGAGCAACTTAACTTGGGCGTTTTCGCTGCAAGTCCAGAAAACACAGCTGCCACAAACTTCTTGTACCATTGGCCCGCCTCCGTGCCACCACATTTGGTCGCTATGAGTGTTTCTGAACACTGCAGGTACTCCCCCATCGTCCTAACACAAAATGCAAACAATTCAACATGGAGACATACATTACGTCAAAACATAGCTTCCATTAGTCATTTTCTTTCTTTGCTTTGTCTACTCTTGTGCAGTGATCATATCGATATTTATATCGACATTCTAATTATTTGTTTTATCAGAATTACACCGATATTCTCCTTGAACTGGGTAGTTAATTAGTAGTATAGAGAGGACCGATATGGGTCCATATTACGTAATCGTCCCGCGTCAGAGGTCCCACCGGGCGGTCGGACCTCTGACGTGGGACGATTACGTAATATGGACCCATGGGTCAGACCTCTGACGTGGGACGATTACGTAATATGGACCCATATCGGTCCTCTGCGGTCGGACCTCTGACGCGGGACGATTACGTAATATGGACCCATATCGGTCCTCTCTATACTACTTTAATTTGTGTTCATAATAATGCTGTCTTACTAACAGAATTAAGCAAATATTGCCTGTTATTCGTTTGTACTCTGATGAGCGGTTATGAGGTTGATTGATTGATTGATGGTTGCTTTACGCCGTGTCGGCAGCATAGGCCATATTCACGGCGAGGCGGTTATGAGATGGAGCATGTAATGCTGATTTTACACCCAGTCGGTAAGAAAAGGTTATTATTCCTGGCAAGGATTGAGTTTGTTTGTTGTTTTATGTCCTAGCAACATCTAAGGTCATATCAGGACAGGTACCGACTTGTGACAGTGCACAGTCATGGCTACTTTATAGTGCTTCCCAACTGGAAGACCAGGCTGCCAGCACCATGACCTGATATCCCACTCAGTCACATTATCCTGACACTGAGCCAACCAGTCCTTGACCTATCCTAATAATGCGGAGCGCCAGGCTAGGAAGCAGCAAGTATCAATTTTTAAGTCATTGGTTTGACTCGACCAGGGTTCGAACCCACGACCCCACGATCTACCAACACGGGAGACGGACGCTCTAACTCATTCGGCCATCCCGTCTGGTTTGAGTGAATGAATGAATGGGTATGTATATGTATGTATGTATGTATGTATGTTTTTATGTATGTATTGATTTAAAAAGGTAATGTTCTAAAATCGCAGTTCTATTTCAATATTAACATTTTGCATGTTATTGATTTGATTGATTAAAATACATTTTCACTTAGCGTGAATGAAAAGTGAATATTAATGCAACGTTTTATGTACAAGCATGTATATAATGTAGGCCTATCCCTGCTGCCGTAGACAATTTCAAGGTATATTTGGGGTGGTTACTTTTAAATAGCATGCTTTTGCTACGTACGCGTTCCATGATAATTCTTCTTTTTTCATAAAAAAAGCAAGTGTCAATCTTCCCCCGGGCCCCGAGTGTATCAGAGCACATGTACAGTCGGTGGTAGCTTTCGCCGTGTATTTCGGTTAATGAGTCATAGGTCATCTTGCACTCATCCTCCAGCGTTTGAGTAGATTCATAAATGCATTTGGAATATCGACCATAATCTGAAACGAATGAACGCCGGCATTATTTCATTGACTATGTACGTGGTTTTGTAAGTTTAAAAAAAAGACAGTCCTACTCACAACAATTAAATTATTAAGATATACTGATATATTGTTGTTGTTTTACGTCCTAGCAACATCTAAGGTCATATCAGGACGGGTACCGACATGTGGCAGTGCGCACTCATGGCGACTTTATAGTGCTGTCCCACTGGGAGGACAGGCTACCAGCACCATGACCTGATATCCCACTCAGTCACATTATTCTGACACTGAGCACACCAGTCCTTGCCCTGTCTTAATAATGCCGAGTGCCTGGCTAGGAAGCGACAAGTATAAATTTCTAATTCACTGGTTTGACTCGACCAGGGTTCGAACCCACGACCCCATCATCTACCAGTCTACTGATACATAGCCATTGCTAAGAACTTTTGTTTGGAGAGACATACATTCATGGAATGGACAAGTGCCGAAGGCGCGAGGCTAGTTAGGACCTCCCCATGACACGTTGTTATCTAGAGGCTCTGACATGTTATTTCGAGCCATTATGTGGAATCATATCTAGGTTAATGCTTTCGTTTAAAAAAGTTGATGTTTTCATTGAACTATGCAGTTTTAATTAAAGAGCTGAGTTATGGGGCTAGGTGGCGCTCGTGTAGGCCTACTATCAATCTGTCCGGGGGGTGGGGGGGGGGGGGAGAGGGAAACATAAACAGGCAGGCAGGCGGGCATACATACATACATACATACAGGAAATCAGGCATGCAGGGAGTCAGGCAGCCAAACATACAGGCAGGCAGGTAGGCAGTCATACAGGCAGGCAGGCAGGCAGTCATACATGCAGGAAGGCGGTCATACAGGCAAGCAAGCAGGCAGACATTCATATAGGTAAGCAGACAAACAGTCATTCAGGCAGGCAGGTAAGCAGACATACATGCCAGCAGTCATGCAAGTAAACATACCGGCAGGGAGACATGCATGCAGGCATACAGTCATATAGGCTCCTACAGGCAGGCATACATTCATATAGGCCGTCAGACAAACAGGTAGGCAAGCAGGAATACAGGGAGCCATATAGGCAGCCATACACGCAAGCAGGCAAACATACATCCAGGCAGGCAGTCATTTGGTCAGGCAGGGAGTCATTGTACTACACAAAGACTACGACTGATAGTACACGGGCGCCACCTAACGTTATCGAGCTCGGCAAGCCCCATTGGCCCATAATTTCAGAATTGTGGTTGATCCGGCGGGGGAGGCCTGAGACGCTCACATCACCAAGCGGCGCATGTGCGCCCTCCTCCTCCTCCCCCCCCCCACCCCTGCTTGACCCGCATTCGGGCTCCATCCTTCAAACTGCTTTATTCACCACACCCACCCACCCTCTTTTTAAGGCCACTTCGTGGGGTCGGCTCCCCGGCCTACCTCCTCAAGCTCCCAGGTCCTCCCTCTACCATCGGCCAACATCGAACAAGTGGACTGAACTCACCCAGACAATTATCATTATCCTGAAATTTAACCTTGTAACACTGTATACCTGCCTCAAATAAACCCTCCTTCTCCCACACCAGTCTCAAGCTTCCTCTGTCCGGATCGTCAGTGAATAATACACAATTTCCGCGACTAGTGATAGGCAACGACACTCGTGTTGTGGGTCAACAGTGTGTCACTGTGTTGTTTTACACTGACTATCAAGCTTTTCAATCAATCAATAGGATACAGCTATAATGATCAAAAATGATTAAAAAATGGTAAGTATGATTTCTCTATGAATCCACATTTGTGCCGAAAAGACTGTGTCAGTTGCTCAATATGAAGCCAGTGTTAACAGAGCCTCAATTGCCTCTCCACAGACTATGTGACCCACAAGTCCAGTCTGGATTTCGCTCTGTGCATGCCTTTCGGTAATCGTGTAGTAAAGAGCTGCGGAGAACAATAGTCTGTGTATAGAACTGTTTAAAATCATATCAGTGCCTTTAAATGCTGATGAACACCTAACGCAGCCATCCTTTGTTTCAGGCCAATTGGAGGACATTAATGCCATCGACAAACATATACCTTACCTCTAAGCATAACTATGTACGGACTGTGCTCACCTTGTCGCCCCTCGCTACACATGTACTCAAATCCTTCGTGTTTGGCTAGAAAAATGTCGAGCCACAAAACTGCACATGTTTCTTCTTTCATGGCATTAAGCTTCTTGCTCACATCGACGGTGGCACTGCAAAGCACAATGATATATATTATCATTTTATCAAGCGACTCCCCATATCATATTGTGATAATGGATCTTTGTTGCTGGTTAGGGGTTATAATATATTGACTCTGTATTATGTTAAAGACATGGTGTGTATAGCTACTCTATTTCCATGTATGTTGATGTATATGTGTAAATAGTCGATATTAATAATATTCAAATATTTCCAACAAACCATCTTCTATAATATTATAGAAGATGGTTTGTTTGAAATTTGTTAAAGTTGTGTGTTTGTCTCAGATTCTTTTAACCAAAAGTAACAATCGATAGACTACATCATGGTTCCGACTGCGCATGCGCTGAAAACGGCCTTGGGAGCAAAGCAAAGCCGTACGGCCATTGAGTTTGCCGATACGCGCATTGAAAAACATCAGTTTTATTCAAAATTAATAGAAATCCAAAACCCTAACCTTATCAATTTAATATAATCTTTTTGTTAAACATGTTTTCTATATGTGTTCCAAGCGGTTTGTGCCTAGGTGGTGTGGTTTTATCAATATTTTACTTTTTCTGTATGGAGATTGCTCACTGCCATTGACAATGCATTGAGTACTCTGGCTATGGCTCTAACACTAGTCTGAGTGCCAAGATCTTTCTAAATCTAAATGTACATGGCATAAGATGTGCTGATTATTTTGATGTAAATGCAATGCTGGATAAAAGATTAATCTCTTAATTTATTATATATATTTTTTTAGTTGGTATTCTATGTTTCAAACAAGAGCTGAGATGAGCTGAAACTAGCACATTTCATAGCTGCACCCAGTGTATTAGCATGTGCCATGTGCTTTTGGGGGGGGTTGTTTTGCTCTGACCCATCCCACAATGCACCGCGCCGCTGGAACCGTGTTAGAAAATAATTTATGGAAAGAAAGGTGGTGGGGAATATAGCCGTGTTCACACGGGCAATGTAAATCGATTCGTAGAAATCGACTTGCCTAGTTCGGCTCACATTTGGCATGTGAATGCGCGGCTGAGGCGGTTTAGGGCTAATTCGAATCATATAATTCGGATTTTATAAACCACTTGTCGAGGTAGTTTACGTGAATCAATTTCTGTGAACCGATTTATTTTGCCTGTGTGATCGCAACTGACTTACTTGAGGCGGATTAAGCACGTCACACTATATAATATAATTTGGTCTATGAAACCGCTAGCTGTGCACAGATATTTTGTTCATCATTTATTTTTAGGGTTTCACTGCCAAGCAGAAGTTTTGACCGTTCCAAACCAATACGATTCAGTCCATACATATCTAGGTCGAACCCACACTCTCTCGTGGCGATGTCGACGAACCCAAACTGGCGCTGGTTGGTATGGACTTGCTCATGCACAGATTTCGATTTCCGGCCCAAGTACTGCCGGTGTGAATGGGCCGCTAATTTGACTCCTAGTATTCGCCTTGGCTGAATCGCTTTACTTTTCCCCCGTGTGAACACGGCTTATGATAGGGGGTGTTGCTTTATTGTGCATAATAAGTCACTCGGAAGTCACTTTATTATGATAATCATAATATTATCTCACTGACCGCTGTGAATATGGCCTATGCTGCCGACACGGCGTAAAGAAACCACCATTCAATCAATCAACACACTGGCAGCATGGAGAACTCTTTCCTCTATACAAAATAACACTTGTCTAACCCAGCCACATTTGTAGCGACGTTTTGCATAGCGTTAAAGCTGCATAGTCCGATGAAATATCAAATGCTCAAAACCAAACCAATTATCTAAGTTTTATTTTACATATCTAATATGTACATCTGATGCACTTATTAAGCATTTGTTTCTGCATAGAAGGCAATACTGAGTCAATTTAACAGAACCCGTTACTGCAGAAGTCTATGGTGTCAGAGTTTTGGCAACCTTGCCAAAACTAGTTTTCCATGTTTGCACTCAAAATATCTCAAAAGTTTACCATTTAAAATAAAAGTAACTTTGAACTAATGTAAAGTAGATACTTTAGATTAGTTATTTACAAATTCAAAACCATCGGACTATGCAACTTTAACACTTGGTACTATATTAGGTAGTTTGATAATTACGCGCAGAAGGGCTGCATGCTGTCCGAATCGCCAAGCAGAGGCACCAGTCGATATATGTTGTCCCGAGCGACGGTGGACCGCGTAAACACGCTGAGCTCGCCCATCGCATTCATTGCCATGCTTGTACAGTCGGCATATGTGTGTACTACCGGCATTAATGTCCAACCTACAATTAAGAAGCAAGACTGATCAGTTATGGTTGTTCTGTTTCTGGCGAAGTGGTTAGAGTATCTTACATTTTTCTAGGTCAGACTCCTAATGTGAAGGTTGATGGTTCGATTTCCCGATGCCATCACCTCTGCCAATTTGGATGTCCACCGCTCAAAGGCCAGTTGCTCTCATACCATGTCTATTTGGTGTGGGAGGTTAAAAAAATCTCTCGGGTCAGTAAAAGTGTAGGCTTGGGCTTTCTATCGACCAACTGTCTAATGGTAAAAACAAGACTATTCAGACTTATCTATAGCCGTGTTTACACGGGCGAGTTAAAACGGCTCAAATAAAGCGCCTTGCCTAGTTCGGTTTACATTCGCCATGTAAACACGACGCTGAAGCGGATTAGGGCTGATTCGATTCATATTATTCAATTTATGTAAACCGCCTCGAGAGGTGGTATATATAAACCGAACTAGCTTAAGCATGTCACACGCATGCGCAGTCGAGACCTGAGTTTGTTGATTTTCCGGTCGAACAAAAGCGCATATTATAGAATTTAGTCTATGAAACCGCTAGCTGCGCGCAGATATTTTTTTCATGATTTACTTTAAGGTTTTCACTGCCCAGCGGAAGTTTTGACCGTTCCAAACCAATACGATTCAGTCCATACATATCTAGGTCGAACCCACACTCTCTCGTGGCAACGTCGACTAACCGAAACTGGCGCTGGTTAGTCTGGACTTGCTCGATTTCCGCCTTAACCCACTCCGTGTGTAAATGCGCCACTACTTCGCCTCATATAATTCGCTTTGTCTAGTTCGGCTTACAATTGCCCGTGTAAACACAGCTTATGATATGCAGGATACATCTTCAAGAGAAAAGAAAGGAAGGACGAGTTACTCCCACAGGGCTGTGACAGGGCTGCTAAACAAACCATAAAAAAAGGTGTCAGAAGACTCCGACTTTATCGAAATAACCACATGAATTTGCAATCTAATGTGCTAAATTAAATATATGGTTCAAATACTCATCCATTGCAACCCACTACTTTTGAACTGAATAATTTATCAAATCATGTAGATGAATACACTTTACAAGTTGAATCGACAGTTTCTGTGGTCGCCATTTTATTTTCTCTTTTGCATTCTCTTTCAATTTCTCAATTCTAATTTTTACACCAATATAGATAACGTTCCGTTCTGGAACCAGTGTCTCTACAATTTGTTTAAGGTGATTCATATAAAAGCAATTTTTGCTTGGATTTAGAGTAGGTTGTCATTCACTCGTAATCTGGGTATGGGGTGACTCTTTTATCTATGGTTGAACATGCTCATGCAGCAGTGGCGGGCAGATTGCTTTTTTAATAGTTTTTTTTTGGGGTAAAACATTCGTTGAACAAGCAATTGACAATAACATTGGCCTTCCTCATTCCACTGTTCCTTGCCCTATCCTAGTAATGCGGAGTGTCAGGCTAGGTTTGTAGGTAACTATTAGTATTATATATATATGTGTATATATATATATATCTTCTTTTTTTTATTTATAAAAAAAATAATATATATAATTATATATATATAACCTTTATATATTTTTAATAATAAGAATACAATAATATTCATAATTATTAATTTTTAAGTCATTGGTTTGACTCGGTCAGCGTTTGAAGCCAGGTGTTTGAATCCCACAACCTACCAAAACAGAAGTAGGAGGCTTAAAGCCTGGTACACACCTCCCGTATACGATTCACGTACTAAAGCTCACTGCCCGACGCGACGCGATTCCTAACTAAAATTGAAAATGGGGGGCAATACACATATCCTGACTGCTAAAGACTGGGGCTCTCACATATACCGTCCGTTTCGCGACTGGTCTCCGGACACCTGGTGTCATTTGCCTGAACTACACCAGCATGGGCGCCTCCTATGACACCCCTCTTCCATTGACTCCTCTTGCATTCCCCCCCTTTGATTTCCCGCCCTTCCATTCCTCCTATTCGATTCCCCCTCTTTCACCCCCCCCTCTTGCATTTGCGCTCCTTTTCCATTTCTCCCTTTTCCATTGCCCCCACTTGCATCCCTGCTCTTCTATTCCCATCTCTTCCATTCCCATCTCTTCCATTCCCATCTCTTCCATTCCCATCTCTTTCATTCCCATCTCTTCCATTCCCCCCAATTTGCATTCCCGCCATTCCATTCCTCCTCTTCCATTCCCCCCCTTGCATCCCCCCTCTTCCATTCCCCCTCTTCCATTCCCCTCTTCCATTCAGGCAAGAGGGGGGAATGCAAGAGGACAAATGGAAGAGGGAAGAATGCAAGAGGGAATGGGAGAGGGGTAAGAGAATGGAAGACTTGGACGGAAGACGGGGGCATGGAAGACGGGGAACAGAAGTCGGGGGAATAGAAGAGGGGAAATGCAAGAGGGGGGAATGCATGAGGGGGAAAGAAGGAGGGGCAAATGAAAGAGGGGGGAATGGAAGAGGAGGGAATGGATGAGGGGGGAATGGAAGAGGTGTAATGCAAGGGGTGAATGGAAGAGGGGGAATGAGGGGAATGGAAGAGGTGTAATGCAAGGGGGGAATGGGGGGAATGGAAGAGGGGGGAATGCGGGGAATGGAAGAGGGGGGAATGCGGGGAACTGAAGAGGGGTAAGATAATGGAAGACTTGGATGGCAAACGGATGGCAGGTATCACACATATACCGTATAAGATATGACTGACCGCTCAAATATACCGTTTCGATTCTTTTTTTCGAATCTTATAAGATTCCAGTTGTATGCTCTAAAACTGAGTTTTATACACGAATCGGAAGCTTCAGTTGTTTTAGGGGGGTCACACACCTAAAGACTGGAACCGACGAAAAACCGAACTTTAGTCGCGAAACAGGAGTTTTTAGGTTTTATGGTTTTATACGGGAGGTGTGTACCAGGCTGAACTCATTCGGCCACCCCGGTTGGTTTTATAGTTCAGTTGGAAGTTACCTCACCGCCTTCACATACACACACACATTGGGCCTTTACCATAGTGCAGCTAAAGGGCGCATTCCTTACACGTGGTATGCGGTATGCGAATGCGACAAAAAATTGAAACGCCTTGAAGCCTATGGGCTACATTCCTTACACGTGGTATGCGGCATGCGAATGCGAATGCATTTTCCAATCGGTCCATGTAGCGATCGGTGCGGCATGCGGTATGCGGCACGCAGGGTGCGAATCGAAACCTGAGTCTGATGTGTCCATTAGTTTAACACCAGGAGAGGCGACTGAGCATTACGGAACGGTCTCACACAGGGGTGAGGAGGGGAGAAAACACATGGTGAGCTGGGCACCCGGGAGACATACGGTTAGGGGAAAGCTAAAAATGCTACCATATGCACAGAAATATGAATACTTATCTATAATTTGGTTATAATAAAGGTAGGAACCCCCATGTGACGTACAAAAAGGTACATAGATATAAATGCAATATTTGGTCATATACAGAGCAGTATGGAGAATAATTGTTTATTTTTATTTTTTAAATATAGCGAGTCATGTGCAGCATACCGCGTGTAAGGAATCATGCCATTCGCATACTGCATGCCGCATACAGCGTGTAAGGAATGCCCGCTTAGCGCTTTAATAGGTTTTAGTCATAAAAACTTGTAGAATGAATCATCGGACTGTGCGAAATTCTAAAGCTGAACCAAACGAATGACAATTTAGCCGGAAGGGAGGAGGGGGCGGGGGACTAAGAAAGGTCACCGGTCTCGAGAGCAGCGGCGCCACACCGAGATGGCGGCGAACGCCACCTGGAGGCAAGTGACGAAACTGATGCCATAGTCCTAAAAGAAACTAGTCCAACAGTGGAAAGGTTACAACACCAAAATAGCAGCATCGTGTTTATGTACTTGCATACCAATATGCAACAATTCATTGTAGAATGTTGATATACATATGAAAGCATATAAACTATTGTTTGACCTCTCACACTTACACTAGCAATGACTGAGGCCTATGTGGCAGTTAGGGATACGCTATTATTAGCTAGTAACGCATTCGTAAACCCATCACCCGTGACGGTACACCTATATTATATATGATCCTAAATACCCACTGTACCGATATGTCCCTAGCTGTCTGTATATATTGTCTCCACCTCCATCACTATTATTCAACTTGAACACATTCAATGAGAGTGTTCTGGTTAATACCAGGCAATTAGGTCAGCGTAGTATTTCGCTTCAGTGATCTACCTAGATAAAAGATTCAACTGGTACTTGTAGTACATGGGTGAACGACAACGTAGTGTAAATGCGGGCGAAAATAGCTTTAGTATGGAACATGAAGTAGAAATTGTGGTTCCTCCATGATCCAATGGCTGCATATATTGGCACCGATTTGGCGAAATGGGAGATAATACAAAAATCCAAGATGGCGGCCATAGAACGCCATCGATTTCAACTTTAAATCATATTAAACTAGCTCTTTTATTATATTTTTCAACTCAAAGGTAGCGGGTAAATATGAAGACATCTACAAAGAATAAATGTTGCTTCTTAGATTGTGAAATTAGACTCTCATTTCATCAACCCGCTTTTTCAACCGTTTTTATATAGGGTTGGTATTCACCCGTGTACTGCGACTGCGAGTACCGGGTGATCTACCATGAGTATACTATTACATCTTGTTAACATTTTAAACCATATTAATACTTGATTTTTAGATAGACCTGAAGAGGAAGATAGATAAGAGAGCAACCTGGTCAGTGCATAACATATAGTGATATAGAACGTGCTATTCTGACGTACATACTGTTACAAACACGTACATACTGTGACATAGCCATATGATACAATGCATACCCAAAGTAGGAGTAAAAAATGGACTGTCCTCATTTTCATCGGATCTTTTATAACAGAATTATAGGCCTAGGACATGTTTGTAAATAACACATATATTATTTAGCTGTGCCCATACGTATGGTATATAAATGAACAGTGACAGACCGCTGATACCAATCGTCGGTCTTCAAATAGTGACACTGAAAAAAACCTTCGATTTGAGTTTTAAAGACTACTAATCTACATGGTTTCATCAATTCTTCACTCAGAAATAGCTGGTAAATATAAAAATGTATGTGAAGAATATTATGTTGCTTCTTAGATTAAGACTTAAGGGCGCATTCCTTACACGCGTTATGCGTTATGCGA
Source organism: Branchipolynoe longqiensis (assembly GCA_030323885.1). NCBI lineage: Eukaryota > Metazoa > Annelida > Polychaeta > Phyllodocida > Polynoidae > Branchipolynoe > Branchipolynoe longqiensis. Next base: position 43,828,021 of record CM059188.1, read on the forward strand.
ATGCGACAAAAAATCGAAACGCCTTGAAACCTATGAGCTACATTCCTTGCACACGGTATGCGAATGCGAATGCGTTTTTCCGATCGGTCCATGTAGCGATCGATGCGGCATGCGTCAAGCTGGGTGCGAATAGAAACCTGAGTCTGATGTGTCCATTAGTTTAACACCAGGAGAGGTGACTGAGCATTACGGAACAGTCAGACACAGGGGTGCTGATTGGAAACACATGGTGAGCTGGGCACCCGGGAGACATACGGTTAGGGGAAAGCTAAAAATGCTACCATATGCACAGAAATATGAATACTTATCTATAATTTGGTTATAATAAAGGTAGGAACCCCCATGTGACGTACAAAAAGTTACATAGATATAAATGCAATATTTGGTCATATACAGAGCAGTATGGAGAATAGTTGTTTATTTTTATTTTTTAAATATAGCCAGTTGTGTGCCGCATACCGCATAATGCGTGTAAGCAATCAGGGCATTCGCATACCGCATGCCGCATAATGCGTGTAAGGAATGCCCGCTTTATCTGGTAATTTCCTTTACTTCCGACGCTTTTGCTAATGGGTTGTTCAGCAACACTATCTCAGGGCTGTGGGAGTAATCAAATCTTTAATTTAAAGCTACATAGCCCGATGAAAACATCAAATTTACTAAATCAAAAAAATTATCAACGATTGATTTTACATAAGTTAGATACTGGTGCGCTTATTAAACATTTTTTGCCATTTAGAAAGGCACACTGAGGCAATTTAATAGAATATGTCACTGCAGAAGCCTATGGCTATGGAGTATGGTGTCAGAGTTTTGGCACACTTGCCAACATTAATTTGGTATGTTTGCACTTCAAATATCTAAAAAATTAGCCATTTAAAATTAAAAAATTACTTCAAACTAAAGTAAGGTAGATTATAGCAACCAACATGATATATTTATCTCCGAAAATGAAGCAAACTCAAAACCATCGGACTATGCAACTTTAATAAATAGGAAGTCCTAAGTATTTAATAAATAGGCGTCCTAATTATTATGGAACTCGGGTGTCGGCAGCAAAAATATACATCAGTCGGTAATTAATGTACAGATACACTATGTAATAAGTGAAAACTCCTTACCTAGTAGCAGAAAGAGGGATATTTGGACAGTGTCTGCTAATGATTCCATCATTGATTTCCTGCAAAGATATAGCTACAGGTGAAAGCGCCTAGATATATCTTTTGGAACTTAGGAAAATGAAACTGTGCAAATGGTCATGTCAATAGCGATAGCAGCCATTCAACTGGTTAGTGGGTAGGCCTATGTTAGTATATATATACAGGAAGCTATTCTAAGGGTGTTGCAAACATATGGGACACGATGCCTAGAGCGTAACTTAAGCTCACATTTTTGGCATTCTGGGGCAAGTGAACCATTCAATCTCTTGGACTAGCTACTAGTACTACCACGAGACCGTAGGCCTACATATACACATGATTCTCTGCTGCTCCCTCGCCTCCCTTAAAGGGACCAGATATAGGTCGCTGAGACACTACATGTACTCCGACAAATGCTCTCCAAGCACAACCTTGTTTAGTTTTTATGTTTAAAGAACCAAGTATGTGTGGGGAGAGTAGGGGACCCACTTCATCATGATGAATGATTGCTTTGGGGTGGTTTGTAACCTTACGACGGTTACTGGTTGCAGAACTGCAACATTAAGAGAGAGGACATGGTGCACCAGCAAGCCTTGTTATTGCTGAGCCTGTTCCCGGCGAGCACTGCTATTTGACAATATAATGCCGCCGATTCGGCGGTGGCGTTAATATCGCTTCGATTTTTGTTTTAATTTGACCAAATTTCACTTTTTGAGGATGTTATTCTGTTAGATATGATAGCATTGAATAGATTTGGGCCTAATCGGTACCTAACCAGGCCGGGCACAAGCAAGCCTTGTTATTGCTGAGCCTGTTGCCGGTGAGCACTGCTATTTGACAATATCGCCGCCGATGCGGCGGCGGCGTTAATATCGCTTCAATGTTTGGTTTAATATCGCCGCCGATGTAGCAGCGGTGTTAATATCGCTTCGATTTTGTGGTTAATTTGACCAAATTTCACTTTTTGAGGATGTTATTCTGTTAAATATGATAGCATTGAATAGATCTGGGCCTAATCGGCCATCTTGCCGTCTCCACACACCCGGCACCAGCAACCCTTGTTATTGTTGAGCCTGTTCCCAGTGAACACCGCTATTTGACAATATCACCGCCGGTTCGGCGGCGGCGTTAATATTGTCTCGATTTTTGGTTTAATTTGACCAAATTTCAGCAGCGGCATTAATATCGCTTCGATTTTGTGGTTAAATTTACCAAATTTGACTTTTTGAACATGTAATTCTGTTAAATATGATAGCTTTTAATAGATTTGATCATAATATATCACCGCTGATGCGGCGGTGGCTCAGCAATAACAAGGCTTGCTGGTGCCCGGTGTGTGGAGAAGGCAATATATTAGGCCACCCTGTGGCACAAATCTGAACTATTCCGAGTTTGTTTGTTTTCCGGACAACATATAGAGGGCCACTTTAAATGTGCATCTACTGATGTAGTGATGTATTCAGTACGTTATCTCAGGATCTGCTGAAGCATAGCCATCGGGAAGCATAGAAAGGGATATATATATATGGCAATTGCTATTCGTACAGCGCCCATACGAATAGATCGGTGTCTATTCGTATGTGACATAGCTTGACCCAGATCTTAATCAGCCATACAAATAGTCTAGTTGCTATTGATATGGCCCGCGGGAAAGTGGGTCTGGTAAAGTGATGTTGGGTAAAGTCGGGTCGGGTAAAATAATGTCGGGTAAAGACCCGACTTTACCCAACATCACTTTACTCAACCTGACTTTACCCGACCCGATTCTTCATGGGAAAGTGTTTTTTGAACGATTCAACCTAATTTGAATAGGGCGAAGGAAGCACATCCGGGTCCAGCAATCTTTTACATAGTCATGGCAGGGTAGGGTGGGCGGGCCCTAGCCCATGACTATCCGAGGCTTGTACCTCAGGAAAAGAACAGTTATCCATCATCTGTACCCAGGTAAGATTCGTATAACTATACTATTTTACCTCGGTACTACGCCTCTGGCTACTCGTAGCCCAGGGAGAACTTTACGTAATCTCATTTTTATCCTCTTTTATAATTATTCTTTAAACATATGTTTTTAATACAAAATAGAATTTTTGTGTTTCTCACCCGTATTTAATTGGTGAGTTGGCGAGTCGCCAGGTCACTTGACTTTTCTAGCCGTTTGTTATGTTTTGCAAACGATCTAGCTGTCTTCCAGCCTATGTACGCCAGGATTCTCTTCACTGAGATTTCTAATTGTCTTGCTTTAGAGACCATGGCACCCCTCATTGAGTGGGATGCGTAGGGTCCAGTATTAACGCTGGCCTCCTTAAGCACCTTGATAGTCCATCTTGCGAGTGTCTCTCGAGATATGGTTTAATAAAGCTTATGAAAAGTCCGGGGGGGAAAGTCTTGAATTTCTTATTCCTTGCGACTTCGATATATATGGCCTTAATGGCGGAAACTAAACATATCCGTCGATCCTCTGGAAAACTATTTACAACTACTATGGACAGTGGGTCCCCTGTATGATTCGACTTTAGCAATGTCTCCAAATCGAATGCTGCCTCCTGGCTGTCTATCTCCAGTCCGTCCACAGACAATTCCACAATAGTTTGGCCTCTGTGTCCTGACACTAGCAGCAATAGCACTGCTAACTTAAATCCTAGTTCATTCATTGATAAATGTTTTTTACTAGGCCATGACCTGAAAAGCTTTAATACTACAGACACATCCCAAAACCTATTATATTTGGGTTTGGGTGGGTTTTTCTCGTACACCGACCTAATAAACCAGTGCACTACCTGATGCTTTCCAATCGTTTGTCCATCTACCCTTGGCAGAATAATTTAAAGTGCACATCGCGCTGCATTAATTGCACCGAATCCTAAGCCTTCATCTTCTAACGTTCTTAGAAATCTAACAACCTGAGCTATTGTAGGCCTTAATGGTTTGACCCCTTTAAGCAGACAGTTAAGTCCTCATCTTTTTAAGTAACTTGTATACAATTTCACCGTCCCTTTTCTCCAGGCATGTGAAATGAGTCTCTCATGTAATTGTATACAGACCATATTGTTCCAAATGCTTTAGAAAATGAATGCCTAAAGGGGTGCCATTGACACATCTCCATGGATTGTTAACGGTCCTTGATGCTGCAGGTTGTCTTTCCCTTGTGGAAACCTGAGCCGGTCTTTCGCTCCTAGTGTGACTGCCGCTAGCCATGGTTGTGTGTCCCATTCTGGTACTATCAGTACTCCATGTGAGTGATCCATCCTGATCTTCCTGGCCACTCTGCTGATGATGCTGAATGTTGGGAATATGTAATAAAATGTATTATTCCAAATCAGAGAGAATGCATCAACTAGCCAGGCTTCTGGCTCTGGATGCCACAACACATATTTGGGTAACTTTTTGTTGTTTCATGATGCAAACAGGTCGACTTCTGGCTTGCCCCATTTGTTACACATGTAATCGAAAATATTCTGATTTAATGACCATTCTAAATGGTCATGAAAATGTTGACTTTTTCTGTCAGCCAAAGTATTTTGACTGCCTGGAATATGTGCTACTGTTAGCCATATATTGTGTTCCTCTGCCCAGTCCCAAATTAGTTTGGCTAAATGGTTACATGGTTTGGAACGAGTCCCTCCCATATCACGTATGTATGTCATGGCTGTCATATTATCAGTTAATACCCATATATGATTTTGGGGTAAGTGCACTAGACTACGTAAACCTAAATAAATAGCTCTCAGCTCTAGTATGTTTATGTGATCGGAGATTTCATCTTCCATCCACCGACCCCCAGTTGTCTGATGGTCTCTATGAGCTCCCCATCCTTCTAGTGACGTGTCCGTCATAACCGTGGTGTTGGGTTCTCCCATTCTAATGGGGTTAGGTGAATTATCAATGTGTGAAAACCACCACATAATATCATGTATGCCTTCTGATGAAATGGTCATAGGTCTTTCAAAATTCCCTTTAGTGCGAGCCAATGCTAAGTTCTTATCTATTTTTCTAGCGATTTGATAGAAGCTCTGCCGTATAGAATAGCAGGGGCATAGGCTATCATGATTCCTATGAATATTGCGACTTGACTTATCTTTGGTTTACTTAATTGTAATACTTGATTTGCTGTGTTTGTAAATTTAGCAAATTTCTGTTTCGTTAATCACACGGGTCATCTCTGTGGTGTCAACCCCAAATGCTGTGAACCCAAAATGCTTCAATTTCTTTGTAAGTGTCAAAACCGATTTAGTTTCATGTATGTAGAAACCTAACTTTGTAAGTGTCCCACATAGCTGATCTACTGCTGTTTGACATTGTTGTTGTGTTTGTGCAACAATAAATCAATCATCAATATATGGAAACATAATGTGTCCTTTCCTAGCCATGTGTGAAAAAACTGGCTTAAGTCTCTTTGTGAAGATATGTGGGGCACACGCTAGACCATTTGGCATACAACTGAACTCATAAAGCTCCTCATTCCAATAAAACCTTAGGTATTTCCGATCTGGCTTATAAATGGGCACTGCATAGTATGCATTTCTGAGATCCAGACTGGCTAGCCAGGAGTCTTGTGTTTCCAAGCCTCTAGCTGTCTCTAGGGAAAACATTTTGAAATGTTGATACTCGACTAATTTGTTTAACCTTGTTAAGTCCAAAATGAGCCTGGTGTCCCCATTTGGCTTTAGTCTCATGAAAACATTCAAGATGAATTCCCCAGCCACATGAAGTGCTGGCTCTATAATGCCCTTTTCACAAAATTTAAGGACTTGATCATCCACTCAGTCTCATTATCCTGACACTGAGCCAACCAGTCCTTGTCCTATCCTAATAATGCCGAGCGACAGGCTAGGAAGCAACAAGTATCAATTTTAAAGTCATTGGTTTGACTCGACCAGGGTTCGAACTCACAGCCCCACTATCTACCAACACGGGAAAGCGATAAGGAAAGCGTATGCCTTTTTGTATGGGCTGTTCCATCAGTGGTATTCTAACTCCCTCGACTAGGCTAAGGATAGTTAGATTGTCGGTAATGTTGTTCCATTCCGATAGGCAATTTCTTACATTACCAGCATTAAACTCGCTTACTGGGGTCTGCATTTCCGCCTATACTTGTTCCCTGGGTGGGGGAACGGCTTCTGGGTGTTGAAGTCCCTCTTAAAGGGTCTGTTGTCCTCGTTCCACCCGAATGACTGCCTTTGGCCCCTTCCCCTGGCCTGATAACCGTAGTTGGTGCCGAACCTGCCCCCTGTCCGGTTCGATGGCTGCGAAAATCCTGCTTGTTCTTTTAAAACTGGCTCGCAGTCCCATTAGCTGCCTTCTTCTTGTCTGCCTCCATGTGTTTGCCACACTTGGAGCCCATCTCGACTTGTTTAAACAAGTACTGAAGCTGTACCCCGAACATCTTAGTTTTGTCGAAGGGTTTGCCTTTGATTGGCTTGGGGGCAAGGAATAGAGTGTATTCCTTCCCATCATTGTCCATAACCTTTTTGGACTGAGCAACCTCCTTCCCCGCATCTGTACAGACAGCCTTGAACACATTTTCAAAGCGCCTGTAGGAGATGAAATTGCTAGTCGCTGTCAGCAATGCAACTTCGCCGTCGATATTATCGATGATTGATTGATTGGTGGTTGCTTCACGCTGATATCATCGACCAGGGAGGAGAACTCTGTCATCATGCGATTGGCCAGCAGCGTAATCACAGACAGAGCGGCTAATACCCCTTTGTGTATGGTATGGAGGACTGCCTCAAACCTTTTGAGAAACTTGTTGAGCTTCATGTCTGAATCCATCTCTTTGATGCCCTTAATCCCGGTGAACCTTTCACTCCACTTCATGATCACTTCCGCCGGTTTGAAAGTGTGGAAGTGACCCTGGATGGTTTTGCGCATCATGGGGGTTGTCTGGATCTTCTTCCTCTTGAGGACTTTGATGTTCTTGATGACTTTCCCACTGACTCTCGCATATTTGCCGACCCGTTCCGTTTTGGAATCCGTGTTGGTTGAAGACGAGTTGGACGACGAGTCCGAAGAAGAAGACATGCTTTTCTTGGCCTTCTTAGACTTCTTTGGTTTCTTCATCAATGGCTTCTTTTTGCGCGCCCTGGTGAAGTCGTCCCCCCTCGGACGAGTCTGCCTTCTTTTTCTTATGTTTGCACTTACTCACAGGCAGCACCACCTCCTCCTGGGACTCGTCATCGGACAAGTCCGGGGAGTCCGAAAACTCCGCCCAATCGGAGTCCTCCGACACTACTTGTTGCTTCTTCTTAGCAGCATGTGTCTTAGCGGGGAGAAGCTCCTCCAGCTTACGCTGTATCAGCCGCGCAACCCGTTCATCTAGGTCAGTCGGGCCAGGCTCCGAGCTCCCCAGAATGTCTTTGTTATGGCGACCTTCGGACCCTCAACTCCGGTGACGGGTCTTTGTCCTTGCTGAGCTTGTGAGGTGCATCCACCTTACTCTGCTTCGCAGCCATAGCTGGGAGTCTGTAAGAAACCGAAAACCAAAAGGTTAGGAAACTTTCACGGTGAATCATGACACTGGCAAAAAATAATAACATTATTATCAATCGTGTCTAGTGGTGTTAAATCCGTATTTAAACCATTTTTAACACAGGCGTGTGGTTAATTTTGTCAGTCGTAGGTAACAGGTATGGATAACCAACCAAAACCAAACCAGGGGTAGGGACCAGTGTAGCGGTAGCCTCCGACACTCTCTGTCCAATAAACTTCTCCCACCTGTGGCTTTTGTGGCCAACAAGTTGGAGAAAATACTATGGGACTCAGAGATACACTTAAACTAAATTGGGGAATCTTAAAGAAACCCAGGAATAAATCCTAATGATGTAAATGGCTCCTGACAAACATCTCTCCGTTCGGCAATGGGCGGCATTACAATGAACAATGGAAGTATTGTTCTAATGATGTTACGACACATCGTAATTAACCTGTAAATCAGTTAGTATGCAATTTAAAGTTGTTAAAACTTGATGTATGTGAATGCTAACATGAACTAAACCAATGTATCCTTTCAAAAATGATACTAACCTGTTTGGTTTAGTAGTTATGTAGAAAAAACTGCTGCAGCTACTGAACAAACGTCCTCCCGTTGTGAGTAGATTATGCTCATTGCTGGACTTGGATGTGCTTCCTTCTCCAGAGCCGTGGTACCGAGGTAAAATATATATATATATATATTTATATATATATTTATATATATATTTATATACAGTAAAACCTCTAAATCGACCGGTCGAGTCAAACCAATAATTCAACCAATGTCAATCACTCAATGACAATGACATACAAAATTGATACTTGTAACTTGACAACTTGTTGCTTCCTACTAATCTGGTCCTTGGCATTACTAATTGACTAGGATAGGGCAAGGACTCGTTAGCTCAGATTCAACGTGACTGGGTTGGATATCACATTATCAGGTCATCAGCATGGTGCTGTGATCGGGTATCCCAGTGGAGCAGTACTATAAAGTCGCCATGAGTGCATGCTGTCACAAGTTGGTACCTGTCCTGATGACCTTAGATGTTGCTAGGACGAAAAACCACAACAACTATCTATTCATCTGCTTACTATCTAGTCTTACATTATAAATAATACATATATGGACATGCACCAGGTATTATGACTGCATCATGCAGTCAGTCATCCACCTGGTTTCAAATAAATAGTACAGAACAAATTATTAAAGTTTTCCAAAGAGACACTTGACTTGCATGGCCACTGGTGATGTGTGCAATCCGTTGGACCGTGCTTGTTCCACCCTGACCTGACCGGAGCCGTTGACCTGGTATGTCCGAGACGTTGTACCCTTCTCACACAACTTGACAGAGTGCACATCTGCATTTCAAACCGCACTCAGTTGGTCTGTGCCGGTCACCCAGCGCCGCTTACCGGCCAGTGTTTTCAACACCTGCTACTCCCCTGCACCTCCCCCCTCCCACCCACCCCACCCCCGCCCCCGCGCGCTTTCTATCACATACCATTCAGATGCACCACCTGTAGCACTCTGTTTATGTAAGCAAGATGTTTGTAGACGTAATCCCGCGCTAAACACTCACATTTAAGGTAGGAAGCCATCCAGGGCAGTGACGTCTGTTGGTCGATGCTCGCCACCTTGCGCCTTGTCAGCTGCCGTACGGTGGCCCAAAACTAGTGGCATATTGTTGCCCATGTGTTACTTTGATATATATATAAAGTTCCGGGCGCAAGTGACAATGTTAGCGCCGGAAGTATGGGTAAGGAGCAAATACATGCAGAGAGCAATACATTGGTTAATAATATAGTAGCGGAATAATATAATATGATAAACATATACAAAATCCTTTACACGGCTTTATACTCGCATAATGATTATACATCTCACACACACACACACACATATATATACATATATATATGTGTGTGTGATGTGTATATATATACATATATATATAAATATATATATATATATATATATACAGTAAAACCTCTCTAACCGACCACCTCCACAGATCGACCACTCCTCTATATCGATCGCTTTATTTGGGTCCCAGCAATACCATTGTAACCATATTCCATGAGTTCTCTGTGGCAGAGTGGTTAGAGTGTCTGACTTTTTTCGAGCTCGGATTCCTAATCTGAAGGTCGGTGGTTCGATTCCCTGTGCCCGCAGGTCTGCCAATTTGTATTTCCACCGCTGTGTATAACTTACAGCATCATCAAAGGCCTGTTGCTCTCATACCATGTCTATGTGATGTGGGAGGTTAAAAATCCCTTGGGTCGGTAAAAGTGCAGGCTCGGGATTTCTATCGACAAACTGTCTAATGGTGAAAACAAGTCTATTCAGACTTATCCATGATACTGATAGGCAGTATAAATCTCCAATCTCCAAAAATCCCCAAGATATTCTAACTCCCCAAATAGACCACCTCCTTAAATGTACCACTTAAAGTCGGTCCCAAGGTCGCTCAATTTAGAGAGGTTTTACTGTAATTGTACATTGTTAATGACAAAACGGTAGACGTTTATTTAATACTAGTGGTTGGCTGCCACACACATACACACATATTATATATATACACACACAAATACATATATGTGTGCATACATTATGTAAATATATGCTATATTCTGTGTATATGATATCAAATATAGTGGGTACATATTGTATGTACATTATGTACTGGATATATGTGCAGATACATACTATATATGTATATAGAAAATTTTGAAGTGAGGCAGGGAGACCGTTAGTGGCGGTTCCCAGGCAAGGGGAGGAGAGAGTGTCTGGTTACATGGGGTCCTGCTGAGAATAAGGGGTGTTGGGAAGCGAGCAGGTGCCCAGAAGGAGCACTGAAACATTTAGGGACTATTCTTTATTTATATTCACATAATCACTTAGACAGCACACACATATATGTATATATATATATATATATATATATATATATATATATATATATATATACACAGTAGCACCTGTCTTCAATGAACACCTCTGTATCCAGCCCAATGTTGTTATGACATAAATGGTGTCCTGCCATTGGATGGACAATCAAATGAAACTAAATCTGTTTGAACATTACCACATTGTCCTTCATGTACTACATATGCAAATAATATGTATGTATATAGACATATATATATATATATATATATATATATATATATATATATAATACATATAAAGAGAAACTCGGAGAGAGTGAAAGAGACATACAAACAAAGTTCCACGCGACATTAGCTGCTTATATTTATTTACTTTGGGCCACCGTACGACGGTTGTAACGCGAATGCATCCAGGCTAAGCTGCCTCCCTGCGCGTAGATTGTCAGGGGTTAACTCCCTCCCCACCTATGGTTTGGACCAACTTGGCTCTCTCCATTGTAGTGAGAGCAGATAGCGACACGCTTCGTTGAACATTGGGCGCCCACTACCGAGCTTTAACTGGGCCGCCTGCAAAAAACGGTGACCTCAATCTTGTGGCCGACGAGACACAGTGGGGCCTGGACGGGTGATTATGGCTTTGAGTCCCAGCAACATCTAAGGTAACACCAGAGCGGGTACCGACTTGTGACAGTGCATATGTTTCCCTATAGAGGGTATGCACTGACGTAACGCTAAAAGGAAGTGCGGCGATAGTAACCACAATAATAAACGGATTGTCATTGTCATTGTCAATAGTCTTGAGCAATCTTCATACAGAACACATTAAAGTTGCATGGTCCGATGGCATATGAATGTGTGTCTTATTTTTTAGATAAATATATCAAATTGATCATTACGAGCTACTATTCATTAGTCCGGAGTGATTTTGATTAAAGATGTTTAGTTTTGAAGTAATTTGAGCTGAAAGAACCAAAAATAATTTTGACAAGCTTGCCAAAAGTCCTGTGGCTATGACCCAGATGGTCATCTCGGTGACCACGTGATGTGAGATGACCTACTAATCCTGGAACCTGACAGGAATGTAGGTAGGTATTTCTATTCTAGGTTTGAACATTTTAACAAAATGTAATGTGTCTCTTGTCTGCTTGTGTCTGTCTGTCTGTGTATGTCTGTGTGTGTGTGTATGTATGTGTGTGTCTATCTGTGTGGTTCTGTGTGTGTGTATGTGTGGGTATGTATCTGTGTGTGTCTGTCTATGTCTATGTTTATGTGTATGTCTGTTTCTGTGTATGTATGTATGTTTGTGTGTATGTCTGTGTGTGTCTGTCTGTGTGTGTCTGTGTATGTCTGTCTGTGTGTGTATGTATGTGTGTGTCTGCCTCTGTCTGTGTGCGTCTGTCTATGTGTCTCTGTCTGTGTGTGTCTCTCTCTCTGCAAAGTCAGGTTGGGTGTATGTGTGTCTGTGTATGTCGGGTGTGTGCATGTCTGTGTGTTTCTGTGTATGTGTGTGCTGTCGGTGCATGTCTGTCTTGGTGTGTCTATATGGGTCACTCTCCTGAAAACTGGTCAGCATGGGATTTTAAAACATCAATAAAAAAAACTTCCTACTTATTTTTTTCCTTATACTTTTCATATTCATGTTCAGATTTGATGAAAGAAATAAGGGAAATAAAATAAACTGTGTGCAACTTTGGTCCTTTTAGTTATGAAGTGTTTTTGTACCAAAAAAAACATTTTACAGTCAGTCATTTGTAACATGACATATGGGATGTGGTTGAATCCTTATTAACATCTTGTATTGCATTGATATATCAAAGAAAACAGTTCCCAAATAAAAAAGGAAGTATTTATTAACATGTGTGCATGCTTCAATTTTTTTTTTAAATGTTGGTGTCTTCAGAAATAACATTACAAATTTCCATCACAGGTGTAACCAGTGGTGTCTGGATGCCACACAAATATTTACACTAATTATTCAGTGAATAAAGCATGGCTGGAAATAACTTTTTCTTTATCAATATAAGCACTACATATTTCTGTATATTATGCCATAATTAATATGCTTCTAAGTATGACATTATTTAATTCTGCTTAGATTTAAATTAAGCAGACTGTGTGGTGTCTTAAACATGTGTTACATGTGAGCAACACATAGCTTAATCATGGACTACACCTTTATTTTTTATCTCATCGATCTATATTTTACATAGATGTAAAGGGCACATTTCCAGCTTTCATTTGCAACCAAAAAATGTAAAATATTCAAATATTAGATTTGAACTCTCCACATGACACTTCTTGCCAGTTTTCAGGAGAGTGACCCATCTATGTGTCTGTCTGTGTGTGTATGTCTGTCTGTGTGTCTCTGTAAAGTCAGGTCAGGATACACACAGACACATACACACACAAACACATCCACCTCATTTCCCCTTCCCCTCTATGGCCCTGCACAGTAGGCCTACTTGGTTGGGGGGGGCTAATGAGGTCACGAGATTGACCTAGTTGGTTAATGGCCTCCTTGCATAATTGGTGTTTCAAAATGAGTGTCTAAAGGGGTGAGCTTATAAATTCACTGGTTATTCTGTATATGCTGTCCCAAATCATTAGCTAATACACCAGTATCTAAGTGAGATATATAGGATCAAATGTAAGTAGTTGTTTTAATTTTGACAAAATTATATTTAATCGGACCATGCAATTTTAACACTAACAATAACCGTCTTTATGTTAGCATTGGCTTTCTAAAAGATTGCAAAAGAGACAATTGCTTGTATGAGAATCATAAAACAGATAGAATGCAATATAACACAATAGAGAGTATTCCCATGACGTCATCAACAGGAAGTGCGGCCATTGTGGCGATATCAACCAGTAAACAACCTGCTGGTTGCAGTCACATAGTCCATAGAGAAATAGATCATTCTTTCAGTGTTATTCCAAATTAATAGAAATGCAGAACCCTAACATTATAAATTGAATATAATCTTTTTGGTGAATATGTTTTCTGTATGTGTGCCAAGCGGTTTGTTTCTAGGTGGTGTAGTTTTAGAGATATTTCACTTTTTCTGTATGAAGATTGCTCACGACCATTGACAATGCATTGAGTTTGCCGATACGTGCAGTGCAACACATCAATTTTATTCAAAATTAATAGAAATACAGAACCCTAACCTTATAAATTTAATATAATATGATTGTTAAACATGTTTTCTGTATGTATTCCAAACGGTTTGTTTCTAAGTGGTGTGGTTTTAGAGATATTTCACCTTTTCTGTATGAAGATTGCTCACGGCCATTGACAATGCATTGAGTTTGCCGATACGGGCAGTGCAACACATCAATTTTATTCAAAATTAATAGAAATGCAGAACTCTAACCTTATAAATTTAATATAATCTGGTTGTTAAAGATGTTTTCTCTAGGGTTTTCAAGCGGTTTGTTTGTATGTGGTGTGGTTTTAGATATATTTCACTTTTTCTGTATGAAGATTGCTCATGGCCATTGACAATGCATTGCATTTGCAAATACGCGCAGTGCAACACGTCAATTTATTCAAAATTAATAGAAATGCAGAACCCTAACCCCGTATAAATTTAATATAATCTTTTCGTTGAATTTGTTTTCTGTATGTGTGCCAAGCGGTTTGTCTCTAGGTGGTGTAATTTTAGAGATATTTCACTTTTTCTGTATGAAGATTGCTCACAGCCATTGACAATGCTTTGAGTTTGTTGGGTTTGTTATTGTGGTTACTATCGCCACAATGGCCACACTTCCGTTTAGCATGACGTCAGTGCATACCCTCTAATGGGGGACCTCAGACTTTTTAGTTCAAATTCCTGCCGTTCGCATCGCCACTGAATGAGTGGGCCTATTCGGCACACTGTCACACTGTAAACTCAATGCCTATAAGCAATCTTCATACAGAAAAAGTGAAATATCTCTAAAACCACACAACTTAGAAACAAACTGCTTTTAACACATATAGAAAACATATTCAACGAATAGATTATATTAAATTTATAAGGTTAGGGTTCTGTATTTCTATTAATTTTGAATAAAATATACATTTTGCACTGTGCGTACCGGCAAACTCAATGCATTGTCAATGGCCGTGAGCAATCTTGAATTATATTCATGCAGAAGAAGTCAAATATCTCTAAAACCACACCACTTAGAGACAAACCGCTTGGTACACATATAGAAAACATATTCAACAAATAGATTATATTAAATTTATAAGGTTAGGGTTGTGCATTTCTATTAATTTTGAATAAAATACACGTTTTGCACTGCGCATACCGGCAAACTCAATGCATTTCCAATGGCAATATCTCTAAAACCACACCACTTAGAAACAAACTGTTAGGAACACATATAGAAAACAGATTCAACGAATAGATTACATTAAAGTTATAAGGTTAGGGTTCTGCATTTCTATTAATTTTGAATAAACTAGACGTTTTGCACTGCGCGTCCCGGCAAACTTAATGAATTGTCAATGGCCGTGAGCAATCTTCATATAGAAGAAGTGAAATATCTCTAAAACCACACCACCTAGAGACAAACCGCTTGGTACACATATAGAAAACATATTCAACGAATAGATTATATTAAATTTATAAGGTTAGGGTTCTGCATTTCTATTAATTTTGAATAAAATAAATGATTTGCACTGCGTATACCGGCAAACTCAAAGCATTGTCAATGGCCGTTTAGGCCCACTAGTACCAACGCGCCACCAAGTGTCGGAAAAAATTAACTATGCCACATGTCCCCCATTGTCATTAGATTGAATCAAGTATCCATCCCCCGTCCTGATATGACCTTAGATGTTGCTAGGATGTAAAACAACAACAAACAAACAGTATCCATCCTGCAGTTCCAGGGTGCCCCTTTCCCTCCGCCGCCCACCCACCCCCTCTGTGGCTGGTAGCCGGCAGTGCTGACCCCATAACCTAGTAGTGGCCCTTATGGTGTCGCTATGCTACCATTCCCACACCCATACCTCCACCGGGCCGGGAACCGACGTGCGGGTTGCATGTTTATTATTGTGGTAAGTGGCCACGAGGGCCAGACGCTACTAGGTGTCCCCTCGGAAGAGCTTTCGTCACTTTTAGGTAAGCTATCGAGAGAACAAGACATCTACAGGAGGAGCTCCCGCCACTAGGCGGGCAGCGAGATGCGGCCCGGAGCAGGGGCACTACCGGACGTCTCCCTGGGAGCACCAGGGCCCTGCACCAACCCCCTCACGCAGGCGGAGGATGCAGGCCTGGGCTCTTTACTACAGGGGAGTGCTGAGCCTGACTTACCACTGTGTGTGCTATGTAGCTTTGATAACACTGTTATTAGCACACACAGAGGGGGATGAGGGTGCATTTGGGTATATGCTCATGTATATACCCACAGTTAGGAACCATAGATAGGAGGATTACAGGACATAACATAGGAACCATGGATACAGCCTCCCAAAGGTGAGGCCTTGTTGTCTATGGAGCACTCTAATAGCTACTGTGAGTAACTCCACCCACGGGTGAGGCCTGATGGCTGAGCGCTCTAATAGTTACTGTGAGGCCTTGATATCTACTGAGTGATCTCACAGTTACAGTATGTAACTCCACCTGCACAATAATAACAGAATTATTTACCCCTGGAACCTGTGCCGCCAAGAGGGGTGGTGGGAGCATGTAGGCTAGGTGTATGGTCTCAACCAGGACACAGAAGATCTAACCAGCTTCACTAAAATCCCTAGATTCTGACAGTCAGTCATGTAATTAGAAGAGTAGGTAATTAGCTGGGAGAAGTAGTTCCCTTCCCTTAATACAGGTTCCCTGGGTAAGCCAGACTACTAAGCTATCATCATCACAATACACTTTACAGTGAATTAATCAGAACATCAGAAGGAAATTCTACACACAGGATGATACACATTTTGTATGAGGAAAAATTAATAAGGGAAGGTGGACCAGGAAGCCACAGTTAACTGGAACTGTAAAGACTGCAGGTGAGAGAAACGAATATAGAATATTACTAACCAGAGAATTGCCACAGATAAATGATGGCAGGATATACAAAAGCTCTTGCAGTATCAGGGCATACAACTAGCCCAAAAGTGTGTAGGGCTGGTGGGATAGATGCTAAACATGATTGACAAATCTTGAAAATCAGGCATACTGGTGAAGCCTTCTACAATTCTTACATGACTCCCTGGGTTCCCATTGGGGAACTACACCATATCAATCATAACCCATATCAAGATGGATGCCAACTTGTCAGAGAGGGCATCTATGTTGACTTCATAGCTTTGCCCTAATGAAATACAATACTACCAATTCTATGCCATTATACTTGACACAGTCACTTCATTTTGACATTGAGCCAGTTAGCTGTGCCCCTATCCTAGGGATGCTGAGTACCAGGCAAAATATCCGGTATCACTATGGGATCCCCGTGTCTTGACTGAGACAGCATCCAAAGCTACAATTTTCATGGGTAACCTCTCCACTAAGCCAGCTGTCCAGCTACATGAGGACTACTAGATAGATAGATGTATTTGCCTTTCACACTTTCAAAATGAAAGGAGTCAACTGGAGGTGTCACTAAGGTAGAGTAAAGATTCCAGCTGAGTGACACCATTATCAGGGGTGAAATATCACTGAGAAATATCATGGGCAGAGCATCCATCACAGATAATCTGTAACTGCCTTTTCTAATTGATTGAAAAGCTATGCTGGGAATATGCCTAGAAGAATAGCAAGACATATCTAGTCAACAAACTGATCTGCTGCCAATTTCTAGAACTACTTAGTTTACTCAAGGAACAATATACTTGGGAGATATTTGTATTGTATCTCAGGATGTGATCGGATTAAGAAACAAATCTTGCATCCGCTATCCAGAAAAGAGCCATTGTCCACAGTATGTGTAACATATGTAACAGGAGTAATCAAAGGAAACTGAGGATAGTTGAGATCGCATTTAAGAGAGCACACAGACAAGTAAAGGCCACAGTAGGAATCTATATGTTGGAAAGAAGTGCAGTGTACCTGTAAACGTGAAAATATGATTCTAACAGACATCATAAACAAGCCACTAACATTAAAACTTCTAGAATAGTCAACTCTATGTCTTATTCAGATAAATGCATAGAGCTAACAATGAACCAATCTCACATTCACGATCATTGGCAAGGTGTGTACAGACACATAGACATACAAAGCAAGCTATATAATCACGAAGGAGGCAACATCAATCATACTTATAACTCACAAGGCCAGCGGAAAACAACAATGACCAACATACAGCCTTAAAAAGGTCTTACAAACAAATATCTACAGACCAGAATGTGAGTCATAAACAGGTTTCTAGCGAGATAAAGGAGACAGAGACTGACAATCTGGGTGGAGAATTGGTCTAATTATGGAAAATCACTGAACCAAGGGAAATTAAATCAGTCGCATGTGTCACGTATAATAACTAATGCCTAATCTTATAGACTAGCTAATATAGTGAGGAGAAAAGAGAATTTGGAACATCTTCTATTCTTAGTAAAGAAGACAAATAATGATACACAAATATCTACTTATAACATATATTCTGAATTACAAAGTGTACAGTTACATATAAATTCTCAATGGTATGATATTACACTCACAACAGGTATAGAGTCTCAGTTGATGATGGATGTACATGTCAGGCTAAGCAGCAGTGATGTGAGAAAAGGCAGACACAACGGTCTCCAATCCTCCTCATGGCCATTGGTCAATATTATAGCAGCTCAGCAAATTGAATCCATCCCATAAGCTGTAGCTAGCCAGATGAGGTTTCAGGCCTAACTGACTTGGAGATGTTGACGCTTCGATGTATTGGAGTAGAGTGCCAAGAGTGCTTGCTTGCTTGGGGTGGTTTGTAACCTTACGACGGTTACTGGTTGCAGAACTGCAACATCATAGAGAGGCTCTGAAAAATCGGCCCAATCTTTGGTTGAAGCTTAATGTTCAGTAGGGACGGTTGTAGAAGCTGGGGACATCTTTACAACGTTGTAACGGCGAAGCATTGGGGCAGCCCCAAATCTCTTTGGTCCGGTGGTAGTTGAGCACTTGTATCCAGCAGACAGCAGCAAGGGTTTCGAGGAAGGGCGGGTAAAGATGGGTGCAGCGGTGGTTCCAGCAACGAGAACAAAGCGAGAGAAATGTAAAGGTACAGGGCCCCACCCAAGCACACAACTCCCCTGGTTAGGGTGAGAAGTATGCCTGGGAGAAATAGAAAGGGTAGAGTCTAGGAAAGAGAAATGAGGAGAGTTGAGTCAAAGGACCATGTCTATTTGCTCTATGGTGACCAACCAGCGAGCCATAGACACGGACAGAGTAAGAGTAGAAAGTGAAATGCTGGCGGGCTCCCCCTCCTGGAACTCTTTTCAGACATATCAAGGAGGAGCAAGGGCAGAGGAGAGGAGATAAAGAGGTGGAGATAAAGGTGTGGACAAAGTGTGGGGTCCGGATAGCAAGTCTGCCGAGAGTGTGTGACTACACTCCTTATATAGTTGCTGGGTAGGCCAATCCTAATGAAGAGATGGGACGAGTCGGATGGTCCAAACATGTGCTGTAACCACTTATAAAAGGCAAACTACCTGTCTCCATATATTCACTGTTATGTTACACATGCCACTACAGTCACATATGAGATAGATCGATCTGCAAGACATAGGTTGGGCAGGTGAGGGAACACTTCAACGGTTCCACAACAGACCGACCAACATGCCCAGCAAAGTAAGCAACCTGATACATAGGATCTGGGAGCAGGGACACCAAAACATACACTATAGATATATATAGTTACCGGTAAATGACATTACGAGAATAACTGACCTGATCCCAAGTATATGGGAGCAAGGCTGAGAAACCAGCTACCATTAGGGTAAAATTCTGGGGTAGGGTCCATAGTGCAACCGAGGTAGTCATGAAAGGGCACATCGAGATGAACACAACTACGAGTGTGAACAAGGAAGATGAGTAAAATAAAAAACCCTAAACCAAATGCATCTGGTTAAGACTTGTTTCTATTTAACAAAACAAATGATCACGACACGCAGTAGCAATACAAAGGAGCGGCTGGCCCTCGTGGCCACTTACCACAATAATAACAGATTCTGCTATTAACATGCAACAGAATATAGATTATTATGGTAAGAAGGGCCATGAGGGGCCAGCATGACGGTGATCATAAACTACAAAAATGACGAAAGCTCTGCAGAGGCGACACCTAGTAGCCGCTGGCCCCTCGTGGCCCTTCTTACCATAATAATCTCTATTCTGCTGAATGTTAATAGCCTAGTCGCTTAGTAGATTTGGGGGGATAGGAGAGGGAAATTGGCGTAGCTCGGGGGAGGGAGGGTACTCAGTCCTACCCCACTTTCCCAACCCGTCATCTTGGTCTTGAATTGTACTACTATTAATAATCTGCGTGTACACATGCACGACGATTGTGTCAATGGTCGGGATGGTAGACAACATCAGATATATATGTACATATGGGCCTTACAAATCGTCATACCAATAGATGTAACTGGGGGAAAACTACACTTCTGTTGAACAAAACAAGTCCCATTGTGACTCATACTGTGCGTTACACAACAACCAAGGGTTGACACCGATTACTTATCCAGTACTGTCTCTAGGACAGGGCTTCTACAGTTCTAGACTTCTCTGTGGCGGAGTGGTTAGAGTGTTTGACTTTTTTCTAGGTCAGACTCCTAATCTGAGGGTTGGCGGTTCGATTCCCCATGCCCGCAGCTCTGCCAATTTGGATTTCCACCGCTGTGTATAACTTACAGCGTCATCAAAGGCCGGTTGCTCTCATACCATGTCTATGTGGTGTGGGAGGTTAAAAATCCCTTGGGTCGGTAAAAGTGTAGGCTCGGGCTTTCTATCGACCAGCAGTGGAATGAGGAAGACCAGTCGTCTATGACTGAAATTTGCCCTGCTTAAACAACTAATGGACCAAAAAAAAAAAAAAAGACTAGACAAAGTGTCGGAAGGGTGGGATATGCCTGTGGACACAACCATACGAATTTGGAATCTAACATGCTAAATATATTGTCCAAATGCCTATCTGTCACAGCCCGCTATGATTGGAGGCAGAATTGATTAAATCACGTAGATTAATAATAATACTTTAAAATCGAATCAAGAGCATCTAGTGGCTGCCATCTTATTTTGGTGTTTTTTTTCTCAATCTGTCCCGACACCAATATAGATCAACATTGTGAACTGGAACCAGTGACTCTACAACTCATACCAAAGCAGTTACCATTCACCCATACTGTGGGTAGGGGTGAATCCTTATCTACATGTCATAGCTATATTCTGATAATTTGCTGAGGTTGCAACTCTCTGTGTCAAAAACTGTAGTTTTGTTCAATCTTTCCAGATATCATTGATACCCAACTTGTACTGCGCGTTTCTCGTTTTTAAGATATCAAAACTATATTTGCTAGGTTTCAGATGTTGATAGTGTAAACAAATAGCGAGTTACTCCTGAAACACTATGTCGTGGACAATTGATAATGTGATATCCACCCCCAGCAACAGCCGTGGAGTAACCAACAAATAGCATCTTATGTTGCAGTCACACTACGACGACAAGCGGCGACGACAGCCCAGCGACAGCGACTTCCGGTCTGTCGTCGAGTGTCGTCGGATGTCGCTCGACTGTCGCCTGATTGTCGCCTGATTGTCGCCGCGACACCTCCACTTCACCCCCATTTTCTCGACTGTCGCAGGGTTGTCGTCGGCTTTTTGGACATGTTGAAAAACTTTGATGACAGCCGATGTCGCTCGGCTGTCGATACGGTGGCGCTACGGTGTCAGTACAGTGTCGATACGGTGTTGTCTTTGTCATTAAGGTGTTGTCTTTGTTGTTAAGCTGTCGTCGCTTCTCTCTCAGTCCCATTCTTCATATTTCTCATGAAGACTGCTTCCTAACAGGTCCGCCGCATAAACCTACATGTTTGCACCGTCCCATTCTTCATATTTCTCATGAAGACCGGCTGCCCATAATTATCAGTCGCCTCCTCCAGCCTTATATCAATGGACAAATGCGACTGATGCTTTTCTGTTCGCACCACCTTGTCCCGGCTGTCCGTAATTATCAGTCGCCTCCTCCAGCCTTATATCAATGGACAAATGCGACTGATGATTTTCTATTCGCACCACCTTGAAGACTGCTTCCTAACAGGTCCGCCGCATAAACCTACATGTTTGCACCGTCCCATTCTTCATATTTCTCATGGAAACTGCTTTCCTACGTCACATGTGGGTTCCTACACAGAGTCACACACTCACAGACACACACACACAGACACTGTCGTCCCGATGTCGTCCGATTGTCGTCCAACTTGGCCCGAATTTGCATATGTCGTCGGGTTTTCACAAAATCCAAGTCGCTGGGCTGTCGTCACCCCCTTGTCGTCGTAATGTGACTGCTACATTAGATACAAAGTGATAATAGCAGAGACCAGATATAACTTATATTCTCTTCAGGCCTACATATGAAATATATAACTTTTGCACAAACAAGATATAAATGTACACACGTATGTAATATATAGTTACACACATATATGTGTATGTGTGTATTGTATGTATACATACATATCACATATAATATGTACAGTATATACTTTCTGAGCACACTAACTAGTACAAGCATGACTAGACGGTTGAGGGCGTCTGCAGATAGGTGACGCCACAAGCGGATCTGAGGTAGTCAGAGGTTAGCAGTAGATGACTAGTAATGGGTAAGAATCCTGCAGTTGATGACTGAAGAGTGTCTTAGTTCGGACAACCACAGGCTGAAGATAGTAAGACTTCCAATTAATTATATTTGTATAAGGCTTACAGAGCATATATATATTATATATATAATGAATGAATGAATAAATGCTTAATGGCATACCAGTACACTAAGGGCTATAGATTGCCATCACAATGTCTTAAAACCGGTTAAACAGTCCAATGTGCTTTAAAAACGAATAAACATTTCATAATTGCTATATTAAAACACTGTGCTCGAACATTTGCAAAGTCAATGCATTCAATCAAAATATGTTTCACAGTCAGAGGCACTCCACATGGTATGCATTCTGGCTGGTCTTCTGCTTTAAGAAGGTGATTATGAGTCAAATAGCTATGTCCAATTTGCATACATGCAACAATTGTCTCTTTGCGTCTACTTCTATAACAAGCACCTGAAAATTTGCCAAGGGTGGGCTGAAGTGCATGAAGCTTGTTCATGACAGCTTCATCCCATTGTAATTGCCACTTTTCCCTTATCAGTACACTGATGTGCCTTTTGAGGTCCGTGTGAGGAATAGGAAGAGGTGATACATATACCGAAAGTTGGAATGGCCTAGAGTTTATTGGCAAAGAGTGTTTCATTGGTTGGGTTGAAAATGCACTGATAGGTAGGGTTGCTGGGATTGGCTGCGATCTTGGGTGCATACTGTAGAGCGAGTTTTTCTCTTCTCAGTGCAAGTGGAGGTTCATCTGCTTCTACACTAAGACTCTCCTCTGGCGAAGTGCGAAATGCTCCAAGACAGAGTCTGAGTCCTTGATTTTGTATGGGTTTCAGTATTTGGATGTGTAACGGTCTGGCTGATCCATAGACCATGAAGCCATAATCAATCTTTGATCGGACCAGTGCACATTGGAGAGAAACAAGAGTGGTGTTGTCCCCCCCCCCCCCATCCCCAATTGGTATGAGCAACAACTCTCAGGAGATCTAGAGCTTTTTGACATTTCTTTTTTACATATTTAATGTGCGAAATAAAGTTCAATTTCTTGTCAAAAATGGCACCCAAGAATTTGGTTTCTTCAACCAGAGGAATCTGTGTTTGGTTGAGATAGATCTCTGGGTCCAGGTGTACACCCCGCTGTTGATAGAAATGCACACACACAGTTTTGCTGAGAGAGAATTTAAAACTATTTTCGTCAGCCCATTCAGCTATTCTGTTCAGGTAATGTTGCAGTTTTCTTTCTATAGCTGCCATGTTTCTAGACCTGTAACAAGGGTGAAAATCATCTACAAAGAGAGATTTATCAATGTCAGGTCTGACACAACCCACAATGCTATTAATTTTGATTATGAACAGTGTAACCGATAAGATGCTCCCTTGGGGTACACCCAGTTCTTGGTCAAAGGCTTCTGAAAGAGTACTTCCAACACGCACTCGGAAATACCTATTTAAAAGAAATGTTCTTGTTTGGTGTTGTTTTACATCCTAGCAACATCTAAGGTCATATGAGGATGGGTACTGACTTGTGACAGTGCGCACTCATTGCAACTTTATAGTGCTGCCCCACTGGAAGACCAGGCTGCCAGCACCATGACTAGATATCCCACTCAGTCACATTTTCCTGACACTGAGCCAACCAGTCCTTGCGCTACCCTAATAATGCTGAGCGCCAGGCTAGGAACCCAGATAGCACACAGCCGTCGGGCCGACGTCGGCTATTGGTCGGACCGTCGCGAACGACTTTCCACTGTCGGGCCACCGTCGGGCCACCGGTGGATTTCCGACGTTGGGAATCAATCCCTTTCCACTTTGGAGCCACCGTCGGGCCACCGTCGGCCCGACGGTGGTGGGCCGCCACAGGTTTGCATTCATTTTCCACACTTGGTCCACCGTCGAGCCACCATCGGGCCGCCAGTGGATTTCCGACGCAGGTTTGCATTCATTTTCCACATTTCCTGATTTGAGCCACCGTCGGGCCATCGTCGGCCCGACGGTGGTGGGCCGCTGCAGGTTTGCATTCATTTTCCACACTTGGTATACGTCGGGCCATCGTCGGGCCGCCGGTGGTGTTACGACGTTAGGGTTCAATCCCTTTCCACTTTTGATTCACCGTCGGGCCATCGTCGGCTCGACGGTGGTGGGCCGCCGCAGGTTTGCCTTCATTTTCCACGTCTGGTCCACCGTCGAGCCACCGTCGAGCCGACGGTAGTGCGCCGCGCATGCGCAGTTCTTTAAATTTGGATTCCGGCTCGAGTCGCCCGCGGACCATGTGCGATTGTTGATCAGTGTTCTTTTTCTACCAATAACTCCAGAAATACCCGGAATTTTAAGGAATCATTTAACAGGTATGTTTATTAATATGTTTAGATTATTTTGTAAAAGTTTTGTAATTTATTACGAAGTATTAGTGGAATTATTCGTGTTAATACGATTTGAATCATCCGATACGGTTTGTTTACTTCGAGTCGTCGGCTCGAGTTGCCAGCACAACACGTGCGATCGTTGGACAGCGTTCTATTTGAACAAATAACGCCAGAAATCGGAGGAATTTAAAGGAATTATTTAAGAGGTTTGTTTATTAATATGTTTAGATTATTCTGTAAAAGTTTTGTAATTTATTACGAAGTATTAGTGAAATTATTCGTGTTAATACGATTTGAATCATCCGATACGGTTTCTTTGCTTCGAATCGCCACCTGACTCGAGTCGCCGGCTCGAGTTGCCAGCACAACACGTGCGATCGTTGGACAGCGTTCTATTTGAACAAATAACTTGTAATTTATTACGATGTATTAACCGTCCCACCGTCGACTCGACGGCGTTTGTCGCCGTCGCCCCGACGGTGACAAACGCCGTCGAGTCGACGGTGGGACGTTGGACAAAACAACGTCGGCCCGACGGCGTTTGTCGCCGTCGGCCCAACGGCGGCTGCCGCCATCGGCCCGACGGCGGCAGCCGCCGTCGCCCCGACGGCGGGAGGTTGGACAAAACAACGTCGGCCCGACGGCGTTTTCCACCGTCGGGCCGCCGTTGGGCCGCCGACTGTGTGCTGTCTGGGAAGCAACAAGTATAAATTTTTAAGTCATTGGTTTGACTCGACCAGGGTTCGAAGTCACGACCCCACGATCTATCAACACAGGAGACGGACGCTCTAACTTATTTGGCCATCCCGTCTGGTCAGAAATTGTTCTATAAAAAGAGGTAGTCCACCTATCAATCCATTATCATGGATGTCTTTCATAATGCCATCTTTCCATGTGGTGTCGTATGCCTTCTCCAAGTCAAAGAAAAGTGCAATGACATGTTCACCCTTGATCAAACCGTCTCTCACGAATGTCTCAAGGTGTACCAGATGGTCCATGGTGCTTCTGGTCTTTCAAAAACCACTTTGAGAAGAAGAGATAATAGTAGCCTCTTCAAGAAACAAAACAAGCATTTCATTGATCATGCGTTCCATGGTCTTACATACACAGCTGGTGAGTGCTATTCGTCGATAGTTATTGGGATTAGTGGAGTCCTTTCCAGGTTTGGGTATTGGGATTATTATGGCTTCGCTCCAGCAAGGAGGAAAGTTACTACCATTCCAGATGGTGTTGAATATTTCTCAGAGATGCATCGTGGTTTCAGCTGGCATGTGTTTCAGAATTTGGTAATAGATCTGATTTGGTCCAGGTGCCGTGAGATTTAAACAGAGCAATTTGTAATTCTTCCATTGAGAAAAGCTTATTATAATTTTCTAAATTCTGAGAAAAAAATTAAGAGTCTTTCTTGCCTTGCTTTTGTTAGTCGGAATTTACGAGTGTAATTAGCTGAAGAGGAATTCCGGGATATAGTTTCACCTAAGGTGTTGGCTATATCCTTCGGATTTGAAATGTTTTGGCTATTTTTATTAAGATGTTTTATTCTTGTGCCTCTCCCTTTATCACTGATCCTTCGAATCATATCCCAACATTTCTTCATGGGTGTTCCTGTGTTCAGTTTTGATATATAATCTGACCAGCTTTTCTTTTTACAACACCGAATGATATATCTGGCTTTGGCTCTTTTTATTCTCTATTTTTGTAGATGTACTGTGTTGGCTGTCTCTTAAATTTTTTTAAAGCTTTCTTACGAGCTTCTACAGCCTTCTTACACTCCTCTGTGAGCCATGGTTTTTCTGGCTTTTCAGGGTTAGGATTTGACTTAGGAATACAATTGTTAGCAACCTCATACAGTGTGTCTGTAAAAGTTTTAATGGGATCTTCCACATCTTGCAGAAGATCGCCTGTGATCTTTTCAAGGCAAAGAGATTGAAATTTGGCCCAGTTGACCTTTTGAAAGTGCCATTTAGGCACTCTCTCATCAGAAGGAGAAAAGTGGCTAGACAAAACAATGGGATAGTGGTTACTACCGCATTTGTCTTCTTCCACCTCCCAAGAAAAATCAAGGAAAACTTGGGGCGAACACATGGTGAGGTCAATTGAAGTTAAGGAACCTGTACCTGGATTGAGATATGTGGGACTATCATTGTTCCACAGACAGAGATTCTGCCTGCTCATGAAATCTTCTACAATGTGTCCCTTTGGATCGGTATTGTCTGTGGCACTCCAGAGGTGATTGTGGGAATTAAAATCTCCCATTGTGATACAGGATTGGGGTAATTGAGCAAAAAGATTATTTAAATCTGCAGCTATTACAGGACTAGAAGGAGGAAGATACAACAAACAAAATGTTATTGTGTTGTGAAGAGTTATTTTGGTAGCGACAGCTTGTAAATTTGTATTTAAATTAACTTCACTCTGTGGCAGAGAGCTTTTTGTAAAAATAGACACCCCACCATGTGCTCTACCCATAGCATCTGTTTTGCCTTTTTTGTGATAAGGTGCAAAACCTTTTACAGAAGAATTATATTTTTGAATGACTAGTTCCAGTTCATTTTGATTTGCCTGTAAACTATAACAGTTCCACTGTATTATATTTGCAGCCGCCATTAAAAACAATAAATATATACAGTTAAAAACAACTAAAATGTTACAGAAGGTGAACCAGGGAGAGAGACCTAGCTCGCATTCCACTCTCCACCTCCATATCATCCAAGTGTCCAAACTTGTTGAATAATTTGTCTTCCAGTTCTTTATGATTTATTATTTATTTTCTTTGTCACTTCCGAGTTTGTGTTTAAGGGAGGTTGTGATTTTAAATTGCTTGACGCATTGCTATTGCTCTTATGTGTTACTTTCTTGCTATTTGATGTTACTTGTACTTTAGATGTATTAGTTTGTACAGAAATTGAAGTGCTAGTGATATTGCTAGGCCTAGGTGTTGTGATAAGGTAGTCCTCCAATGTTACAAATTTATTAGCACCCTCAAATGGCCAGGACAATTCAGTCTTGACTGGACTTGGAGCAACAGACTTTATCACATGTGCATATGATGCTCTGAGGTTGACATTCAAGCTTTCAACAATCTTTCTTGCCTCTGGGAAGCTGACCTGTCTTGTATGCTTAATCTTCTGCACTTCTTTTTCAAATTCATATGATGGATGATCTCCCTTGCAGTTGGCACATTTAAGAATTGTCATCATGATTTCCAGTACATTTAGCAAAGAGCAATTTACCATATCCGAATCTTTGACATTTGAAATAATGGAGCAGGCCAGGGATGTATGTATCAACCCTAACATTTCAATATCCAACATTGTTTCAAATGTCAATATGAAAGTCTGAGTCGGCTTTCTGACACCTTCCCTTTCGGTATGGATGTGAAATGCATGTATTACTTTCTGGTCAGCCAATTCTCTAACAATTTCAACCTCAGAGTAATCAATTAAATCTGCACATCGTATGACACCTTTCCTTGTATTCAAAGTCCCGTGTGGTGTGACCTTCACAGGAACCATTGCCAGGCTGGTGGTTCTTAGCAGATTGTCGGCATGTGATTTTTTGCCGACTTCCACCAAGATACCACTTCCCATTTTTTTAACACTGATGGGATCTCCGGCAATGCCTTTGATCCCTTTGGCAATGGCGAAAGGGGACATCTTTGACAAAGTATTATCATTGTCTGAGCCCATAATTACTCAAAAAAATCTTAGAAATGTTGTAAGTCCATTTTTCTGTCCTTTGTCGTCATCATCTGAGGAAGAATCCTCCCTCAATCTCTTGCCGTGTGAAATAGAAATATCCATACTCTTTTCCTAACTTTGTTATTTGCAGTCCCCAGCCCTACTCTGACCCTATGAAGATGCACAGATGAGGGAGAGGGCCCATCACTCTTATGCACAGGGATATGCAAATAATATACTCGCAGGAAGCAAAATTATAAATAAAAAAGATAGACCATTCAAACCTTCCCCCTTTCAATAGGGTCCACTATACGATCTATCGAGAACTTGCTTCACCTTGATTAGCTCATGAGCAGCCAGCTGCCTTCTAGAACTACCACAAATACAATTATAACAATGCATTTTAAATTTCAAGCCGATTGATCAAGCCGAGCCAAACTTGACCACCTGTCTAGGAGAAATCCAGGCTGAAGTGATGTGTTGGTTATCCCTCAATAACCAGGATCCCATCATCCTCCAACACAGCTCACAACCCATGGCAAACAGGTTGGCCTCATTTAGTCACCTCTTACGACATGCCAGAGGGATACAGTCAGGAAATTCTTATTCTACGAACCCCCTTCCCACAGGGGAAATATAATATATATATATATATGTATGTATTATATATATAATATATATTTATATATTATATATATAATATATATATATTTAGCCTACTGCTCAGACAAAAAAGTAGCATGGGACTTATGAGATGTTTTTTTTTAATGGATTAAACATCCTAGCAACATCTAAAGTCATATCAGGATGGGTATGAGATAGGTAGGCCTACTGCAAGTAGTACATTGGGTGGCGATGACTTGGCAAGAGAAGCAAGAATGTAATATAAATATTTTGATGACTGCGTTATCTGAAGTGAAATCATGGTTACTGGGGCACCCGGACTCCTCCCTTTCCCTCCCCTTACCATGCCAGTTTGCCTACTAATAGTAGTATGACCTATAACTTATAATACAAGGTAGGATATAACAAATGGCACCTGTATGTAATGTACTTAAAAAGACACTGTGTTGATATTAATTACAATCATTATCATCATCAATCCCTTAGCCTCGAAGGTTGTTGGGGCACTACAGATGACATTGCAACCAATTTTCTCGGTTTCCCTATTCTCCACTGATCTCCCGGAATTATCGAACTCCAGGAGTTTGATATTGGGACTCATGTGGAAAGCTTGTTGATTGGGAAGTTGTGTGTGTGTGTGGCGATTGGGGGGAGGCATCGAACCATTGGGGTCAGACCAGTTGAAATCCTATAGAGAAGGGTATAAGCCCCTGTAGTATACAGTGTGCAAAGCATACAAACCGATGTTCTCTGTTGGGTTATATGTTGAAAGGTCAAAGATTAGGGTCACCATGACTTGATTTCACACTCAGTCACATTGGCCCATAATTTCCGAATTGTGGTTGATCCGTCGGAGGAAGCCTGAGACGCTCACCTCACCAAGCGGCGCATGCACACTCCCCCACCTCCTCCTCCCTTCCTAACCTGCATTCAGGGTCGGATTTCAAAGCGTATCTTTTATCCACCGGCACCTCCGTCTCCACCCACGTATATACTCACATCACAAAGCTATAAAACAATTTTTAAAAAGAACTCATGTCACAAGGAAGATGCAAATAACACGCAGGGCCACCCATACACAGGGACGACTCGTGAAGCGTGCCACAAAATGGACGCAAGCAACAGGCGAAGCAGACCCGAGCGGCTCAATCACGTCACAAGATGGTGGGGTGGCTCACACGCCGGTAGCGACCTCTGCACCGAGACAATCCGTCCACCCGAAGAAACCATCTGCGGAGGCGAAGCAAGCTGACGGCATGATAAAATGCAGTCTATGATCGATGCGAGCGAGAAGCGATGGGATGCACTGGAGCTACACGCGGCACAACAACACAAGGCCATGAACCTCGTCATCGTGGTGCAACTCCTCAGGCCCGAGGCCCTGGGGGCTATGATGTCATCGTCAACACTGCCACCACGGCATTGGCCCTGGCCCTCAAGTCGGGCCATGCCTCAGACCCCACCTTGGGCGCCTGCGCACGCGAGATCTGGCAGATCATGGCACTCGACTAATTCACGATAACTGTCCAGCACAAGCCCAGGGTCGAGTTTGTCCTCGCGCACTACTCTGGGACCACCCTTGATATTGTTTGTGAGCAATGCCGTGTAAGGGGAATCTCCCGCATAAGGGCCATGCACTGCCCCGCCATGTTCACACCCGACCTCTGACCTTGTTTTCCGCAGATTATGACTGGTGGGCGCACAAGCATCTCATGACCCTCCACCGCGCCGCCCTTGCGCCTGGGACCTGGCGTTCACGCTCAAGCGGGGCATCGACCACATGGTGCCCGCCCCCTACATCGCCCATCTACACCGTGAGCTCCCCTTCCCCACATCCGTGGTGAACGGCCTGGGTCTGCGACGCCGGGGTGGGGGTGGGGGGGTGGGGGGGGGGGGGGGGGGGGGGGGGGGGGTGACCTTGCCCCCTTTGACGCCCCATTCACAGAGGCGGTCAGGAAGAGGGGTGAGAAGCTGTTCGCCGTCCCAGTAAGGGTGCCCGCCACCATCCCTGAGATGTTGCCCCAGATCTTCACTTACCTGCGATCCTTGGGGCATCTCGGGGTCGCCCCCTGGGCGAAAATCGTCATCGCCTACTTCTCGTTCATAAGACAATCCAACCTGCTCTCTCCTTCCCATGCACACGCTCGCCGAGACAACATTTAACACGTCGCCGGCGGCCTCCAACACGGATCTCATCGTCCAAGACCATCTGCACTCCAGCACAGGCGGTCCCGCTCTTCGTCCCTGCATTTTGCGGGTCACCCATGTGCCCCGTGCGCGCATGGAGGCAGGTGCTGGCCTTCGTCCCGACCCCGGCCGACGCCCCTGCCTTCCTGGCCCATGCCGACATGCCACTGACCACACATGATGTCACCCACCTGCTGCGCAGTGCACTGAAGAGTGCCAGTTTGCCGGAGGTGGCCAGGTACACCCTGCACGGGCTTTGTGCTTTGGGTTGGCTCCCGTGCCTACCTCCTCGGGCTCCCAGGTCCTCCCTCCATCATCAGCTGACATTGACTAGATGGACTGAACTATCCCGAACTAAGAACTAGAACTCGTCATAACCTGTTGTAATCTCTACTCATATACCTAATAAAACCCTCTTTCTCCCACCCGTCTCAGGCTTCCTCTGTACGAATCGGCCAATAATTTACAAATTGTGGTTGATCCGGCGGAGGAAGCCTGAGACGCTCACATCACCAAGCGGCGCATGCGCACTCCCACACCTCCTCCTCCCCTCCTGACCTGCATTCTGGTTTGGATTTTAAAGCGTATCATATTGTAAAATATTCTGATGTACGGCATAGGGGGGAATACAAATGTTCTATTACTGATTGGTGTACGTGACCAGGTGCATGTATGTATATATATGTATGGGTTGGTGGTGCCTGAGTGGGATGTAAATAGGCATAGTGGTGCTGGCAGGTCTGGGTGAGTGCACTCAGGGCCTACCCCCTCTGCTGGGATAGGGATCACCACACTCAAAGGTCAAGGTTGGTGGTGGCCATGAGGCCATACAGCTTGGTGGTGGTGGGAAGACCACTGGTATCCATGGGGACCAGGAATGCTGGATCCCTATTGTTAGGGCCAAGAATGCTTGTTTTCAATTGGGGGAAAGGTGTGGGGTGATACTCTACAATGAACCCATGTTACCATATGGCTTGACTCTCTCTTCTTCTTTACACTTCATACTCTTCCTTTCTCTTTGTCTGTATTGATTTCACCATAGCCTGGCTACACAGCCACAGATTCGAGCCCTAGCTTTTACAATATCTTGACACTGAGCTAACCAGGGCCCGTATGCAGGAGTCAGTGTTAGCGGGGTTTGGTGTCAGAGCCTGTTACCGTTTACCTATCACCGAAGTCAGGACCTTTGTCAAATCGTATGCAGGAGCGCGTAACACTTTCATTTGAGCTAAACGTGAATTTATTTATAGATTTGGGAAATCCCTCTGCGTCTGAACCCATATATTAGGCTTAAATCTATTAAATGCTATCATATTTAACAGAATTAAATACGCAGTAAGTGAAATTTGAGGAAATTAACCCTAAATTCGAAGCAATATTAACGCTGCCTCCGTAACGGCAGCAATATTAATGTTTATATTTTCGAATCGACGAGCGTAAACTAAACAAATCGCTAATACATTGCCGCCAATGCGTAGACGTCGGCCAGTATGGATGTCGATGTCGACGCGGCAGTCGCGACGGCGGAGATTTGTTTACTTTACGTTCGTCGATTCGAAAATATAAGTATTAATATCTCCGCCGTTACGGCGGCAGCGTTAATATTGCTTCGAATTTAGGGTTAAATTGATAAAATTTCACTTATTGCGTATGTAATTCTGTTAAATATGACAGCATTGAATAGATTTGGGCCTAATAAACTCGCTAAACCTAATATTCTTTAGGGGTACGGTAACACCGGTTAAGCCTTTGGTGTTAGGCCTAACACTGACTCGTGCATACCATTTTTTCGCCGCTAACCCGGAATTCCCGCCAAACACCGTTTTGCCTCCCTAACACTGACTCCTGCGTACGGCCCCTGTCCTTGTCCCATCCTAGTATTTCCGAGCGCCAAACTAGGTAGCGAAAAGTATCAATTTTTAAGTCATTGGTTTGACTCAACCAGGATTCAAATTCCCAATCGTCCGCACAGGAAGCTTTCACTCTACCGATTCAGCCACCGCATCCGGTCTGAAACTTATGTTCTAACAAATCTAGATCCACTCCTGATAGAGGGCGTGTAATGACATCACAAAACAACTTTCGGTGGCCATATTGGATTACATACAGAAGGCTTGCAACTGCCTACACTGTGCTTATTTACTGACTTGTTGGTTTATTTGTCACTGTTTTGAGCAGTTTGGCCTCAGAAGTTGTTGCTAAAGTGCTGTAAGTAAACACATTCGATGTAAACTTCCCAGAACCTCCCAGAACACAAGAAAACTCTGTTTTACTGCAGATCTGCATGCATTCACAACATGGCTAGGGAGGGTGCTCGTAATCCAAGATGGCTGGCCGCTAACCACTGAGTGATGACGTCATGTGCACTCCCTCGATATATACACGCAGAATAGATTGCTTAGTACATGTTATTATTTCGTGGTATTCACTTGTGACCTATTGTCCCCACCCCTATAAACTAAAACAACGATTTGGATGGTTGTTCGTTATTTATACACATATAATGGTTTGCATGACACACGCAATGGATGCCAGTCATCAGGTGCATGTGGTGATTATGTCCAAGGAGGTCTAACTCTCAGACTACAATGTTACTACGAGTTGCTCGGAGTGAATTGTGAGGAGCTGATATGGGCCGGAATTGTGTGGAACCATCATATGACAAGAGTCGATGTAGTGATTACAATATAGTATTAAAGTCCGCATAGTCCAATGGTTTTAAGTTTCTGCAATATGTTTGGGTAAATAGTTCAGGTTGATCATTATGAGTTACATCAATTTGAAGTAACTTCTATCATATATGGCTAACTTTGGAGGCATTTAAAGTGAATAGATACAATATTAATATTGCTGTGTATATCCTAATGCTGGTTATCATAGGCATCAGCAGGAACATATTCTACTTTATTGACTTAGTATTCCATTCTATATAGTAATACAGATTGAATAAATACACGAGTATATATATAAGTTGCATAGGTAAGATCAGACAGAGGTTGTTTTTTAACATTCAATTTCTTTTTTTAATATATATTATTGGTTCTCATTGGAATATACAGCTTTAAAATGGAACAAACTGAATATTGAAAAGACTGTCATACTTGAACTATGCTTATACTGAGCAGTTAGTAGCTAATATGGTCTTATTCAAATCTAATATTTGTAAGTCTGTAATTTTCACATTTTAGCAATTTATAATTGGTAGAAAATAAGTTACCAGTGCATTTTAACCAGATATAGCTTATGATAGGTTGGTTTTCAGGCATATTGTAACAGATAGGCCTATGTAATGATTTTTTTACCTCATTTCTATTTTCTTCCCAGAATTTATTCTGTAATATTACAACCGATCAAACAAATGTATTCATAAATTCGAGTTGTGTTACAGCTTACACAAAATCGCATCGGCTATTTTAAAGGGACCCGAGCCTTGCCGTTCTGGTTACGCTGATTTTAACACCAGGTGGTGCATTCAATGTTCCAGTAGTTTCCAGCTTTCCCACAGATGGTGCATGGTGCTTGGTGACCTAGAAATAGTCACGGTACATCCAAACTCCATTCTGGCCCACTTTAGGGTTTATAAGGGTCAAGCTTATTAGCGATTGACCCAGTTTGGTGAGAGTGGAGAGAAGGCAGAGTAAAACTGAGGTACTTTCAATTTTCTTCAAGTACTTCAAACGGGAAATATGTGCTTTAATGTCAAATATATTTTAGTACAATTACATCGCATAATTCAACCAGAAACACATATAGAAGGGAAATGTTCTTTTGTTATTGAATGTAAAAAAAACTAGTGTATGGGGTTTGAACCCACAAGACCAAACAACTTCAGACTTAAAGCTCAACACACTAACCACTAGACTACAGATGCCATATTATAGCTGGTTGTCTCAGTTCAGGCTATTTTTATGTACAATGTCATATATGTATGTATGTATGTATGTATGTATGTGTGTGTGTGTGTGTGTATGTATGTATGTATGTATGTATGTATGTATGCATGCATGCATGCATGCATGTATGTATGTATGTATGTATGTATGTATGTATGTATGTATGTATGTATGTATGTATGTATGTATGTGTGTGTGTGTGTATGTATATACCGTGTATATATTTGACGAATATACTAGTGCATTCGCAGTAGGCTATTTGCAGAGCTACTTTGCTCTGTGAATTAGCAGAAGAATGATTACTATTCAAGTCGGGTAGTGATGTCGGGTAAAGTCAGGTCGAGTAAAGTCGGGTCGGGTAAAGTCAGGTCGAGTAAAGTCGGGTTGGGTAAAGCCAGGTCGGGTAAAGTCGGGGCGGGTAAAGTCAGTACCCTAATAAAGATCAAAAGGTATTGGATGGAATTCATGGAATGTCAAATTGATTACTCATGCAACTTTTGATGATGATGGTAAAGATGATGACGATGGTGATGACGATGGTTTAATGTTCGCAGCAAAGGCCATATTCACGGCAATACACTATTGTGATAATATATTTATAAAACGACAAATTGTATTTATTAGTTCTGCTACATAGATATTTACATAGATGCATGCATAGGCCTACATACATTTATAGAATCACACATCCATCGAAAACCCGGATGTGTGGTACTACCATTCCTTTCACGCATGCGCCTGAGCAGTTCCTGCGTTACCGCACCGTCCCGTTGGAGTATGAATACTAACTGTATATCTGTAGACACTGAAATAAATTCACCCCGATTGAAGTTATTGTCGTTGTCTACTCCGCACACTATCGATCTGAATAACACAAATACGATAAATACATAAAGATCGGACGTATATAGGCCCTACCTGCTTTAACTGACAGAAAAGCGCCTTCTGCAGTGTCCACTTCCCACGTCACATCGATGTGAGGTTATCACGTATGGACTCCGTAAGTAAAGTAAGAGTTGTGCTGAAAAGCTGCCACTCCCTCTGGGATGCACCGTGGAGGCACTGTGTGTGTGTATATATATATATATATATATATATATATATATATATAATACATACATATATACATATATATATATATATATATATATATATATATATATATATATATATATATATATATATATATATATATATATATATAGTGTACATGCGTAATGTGTTCCTTGTTATACACTCCTGTATCAGCCGACATCCTGAACGGATCCTGAGGTATTGGGAAATATATATATGGATATGACGTAGCGCAGACGAATGTTGCCGTCAACAACCGCACACGCACACACGCACACGCACACGCACACAGTGGTCGAATCAGTTAAAAAAAGGAGCCCGGAGCCGGTTGCCGAGTCGGTAAAACGCAGGTTCAACATGCAGAAGATCGGGAGTTCGAATCCCGGCCGAGTCAAACCAATGACTTACAAAATCAATACTTGTCACTTCCTAGCCTGACGCTCGGTATTATTAGGATAGGGCAAGGGCTGGTTAGCTCAGTGTCAGGATAGTGTGACTGAGTGGGATATTGGGTCCTGGTCCTGGCAGCCTGATCTCCCAGTGGGACAACACTATAAAGTGGCCATGAGTGTGCACTATCATAAGTTGGAACCCTTCCTGATTTGACCAAAGATGTTGCTAGGAGATAAACCACCAACACACATTTGGTCAAACAGTTTGTGGGTTCAACTCCTGGCTGAGTCTAAACAACCACATATATAATTCAGGGAAAACAGTGGTCCCTGGCAACAACAAAAGCGGAAAACTGTGGCAAGGAATCGGTAGATAATCGAGAAGACTGAAAACAGAAAGCGCTTCAATAATATTAATATTATCCTCAACCAAGTAACCAGTCTTTTGTTGTCCAATATCATGAATTCCCGCGAAAACATGGGTATTATCTCATGAGCTTAGCACTGTCAGGGAATCACGGAAATTTCTAAGAAGTCAGGTTTGATACATTACTTTTCTAGCTCTATTCCTCTGGGCCTGTATGCAGGAGTCGGTGGTTGCGAGCCAAAACGGTGGTAGGCGGGAATCCCCCGGGTAGCGGCGAAAAGTGGTATGCACGAGTCGGTGATAGGCCTAATACCAAAAGCTTAAACGGTGTTACACTACCTCTGAAAAAGTGGAGGTATAGCGCTGTTTACAGCGGTGTAAGGTATCAAATCTATTCAATGCTGTCATATTTAACAGAATTACATACACAATAAGTGAAATTTTATTAAATTAACCCTAAAATCGAAGCAAGATTAACACTGCCGCCGCAACTGCGGCGATATTAATATTTTCGAATTGACGAATGTAAAGTAAACAAATCGCCACCACCGCATCGACGTCGCTTTCCATACTGGCAGCGGCGGTCGCTTGCATTCGTCGGTTCGAAAATATTAATATCGCCGCCGTTGCGGCGGCAGCATTAACATTGCTTCGAATTTAGGGTTAATTTCATGAAATTTCACTTATTGCGTATGTAATTCTGTTAAATATGATAGCATTTAATAGATTTGAGCCTAATATATGGCTACAGACACAGAGGGATTTCCCAAATCTATAAATAACTTCACGTTTAGCTATAACGTAAGTGTTACGCGCTCCTGCATACCACTTGACACAGTTCCTGACGTCGGCGATAGCTAACCGGTAACAGGCTGTAACACCAAAAGCCTCTAACACTGACTCCTGCATACGGGCCCTGATCAGTCAGTTGGAGAGCGTTATAGTATAAACTTATACTGTGCTTGTTGTCATTGTAGCCCATGCCACAAATTGTCCCTTTCTCTCTCTGCAATTATTCCTTGCTTTTGATACTTTGGATTTTATATCATAGCTCTAACTCTAGGTCCTATCAGAACATGGATTCAAACTAACCAATTGATATCATATTTATCTTTGGCATTTTGTGATAGTTAATCGGCGATTATAAGAAATCGCAGAAATCCGCGAAATCGCGACGATCGTGCATCCCTAAATATTAATTGGTACTTGTTACTACATTGCCCGAGGCTGCACATTACTGGGCTACTGTAAGGAATGGTTTGCTCCTAGTATCAGTCTGAGTGGGATACTGGCCCAGTGGGGGAAACACTATAAAATCGCCATGAGTGCGTAAAGTTATCACTCGCCCTCCTATGACCTTAGATGTTGCTAGGATGTAAAGCTCAAACAAATATCACATGAGTGCTTGAGTGACCAAATTAATTATTTTGACAAATTTGTCAATTATGAGGGTTATTAACGGTGGAGTTGTCTTATTATTAATTAGTTTAAATCAAAGGTTAATTCGGGGGGGAACAAATTTATAGCCGTGTTCACACGGGCGATGTAAATCGATTCGTAGAAAGTGACTTGTATAGTTTGGGTTACATTTCGCGTGTGAACGCGCGGCTGAGGCGGTTTAAGGCTGAATCGATTCCTGTGATCTGGATACTGTAAACCACCTCTCGAGGTAGTTTACGTGATTCGATTTCTGTGAACCGATTTATTTTTCCCGTGTGAACGCAACCGACTTACTTGAGGCGGATTAAGGGGGTCACACTATATAATATAATTTGGTCTATGGAACCTCTAGCTGTGCACAGATATTTTTTTCATCATTTATTTTTAGGGTTTCACTGCCCAGCAGAAGTTTTGACCGTTCCAAACCAATACGATTCAGTCCATACATATCTAGGTCGAACCCACACTCTCTAGTGCCGACGTCGACGAACCCAAACTGGCGCTGGTTAGTCTGGACTTGCACATGCGCAGATATCCACTTCCGCCTTAAACCGACTCAAAGCATTGCCCATGTGAACGCGAAACACTTTCAAACTAAATCAATTCATATGATTCGCCTTGTCTAAATCGGTTCACATTTTGCCGTGTGAACACGGCTTAACTCCGTACTGGGGTGCTTCATCCATCCGTAAAATAACAGGCAAAATATGAATTTGGCCATAAACAATCTACACAGATAAAATTGTTCGATGATCCTATTACTTGTGGCCGGTACCGTGTTAGGACCATAGACTCGCGATGATTCTAAAATCGCGTCGTGTGCACGGTTCTCCAGCGTCGGTTCTACATCCGTATTGATGATATGAGGAAAGGGGGACATAGATGATTGACATTGCTTATGTAAACATGGTGTATAAGTGTAGCGTCACTCATTCAAGTATTCGGGGTTTAACCACGCTTACTCTGTCATCTTAATCTATTTCTAATCCATAGAACCATCAAACTGTGTGACAGTTTTAGCATTATCCTTTCTTTTTATTACTGATTACATAGGCTAGCTTTAACAAATAAATCCGCAGTAGTATATCCACTAGTAGTTGTTCCTTATCATAAAACTGTCAGGTATGAGATCTCATCTATTTTCTTGGCTCCGCCCTGAGATGAACTTAGATGTTGCTAGATTGCATCGTATATATTTCACTTTTTTTTCTCTTTTTTAAAAATCCGCAGTAGTTTATCCGTTAGGAGTTGTTCCATATCATAAAAAATGTCAGAAGTATGAAAACTCAAATCTATTTTCTTGGACCCGTCCTGATTGATGTTGCTAGACGTAAAACAACAATTTTCCTGGCTATACGTACAATAGTTTGATAAATACACAATTTGGTAAATACAAGTCTTGATACAAGCCAGTTTTGTGATCCATCATGTATTCCAGTAATTTGCAACAGCACTGGTTTGGGTTTGGTTTATTGAGGTATCACGTCCTAGCGACATCTAGGGACGGGTACCATCTTGTTTCTAGTACGTACTCAGGGCAGCTTTACAGCGCTGCCCTATTGGGACCCAATAATCCCGTCATATTATCTGGAGACTTACTTAACCAGTCCTTAGCATATCTTACACATGCCGAACGCCAGGCAAGACATTGACAAGTATCAACATGTCATGTTTTTGCTTTTTACCTCGACTGGGAATTTTCTCACGACCTTCCACACAAGAAGCGAAAACTTTACCCAGTTTGCATTCCGTCCGGTGATAAAAAGGTAGAAACTCCATTTTGTATATTCGATTGAATAGAACATCTCTAAAAAAAATTAAATTAAATTAAAAACCAGCACTAGTCATCCTGGTTTCCTTCTCCACCATATTGAATGTTATTCTAAGATTAAGCTGATTTTTTTATATGCCACCTACTTGCGAAGTTTTTAATTGAATCACCACCTTGTGAATAACTTGGCTTTGCATTTAGGACGTGGGAGAATGTTGGGAGACCTACTGCGCTTCCCCAGTCCACTTTCTTGTGTATTTTAAAACTGCATACATCCGATGAAAGCATAACATTTTCGAATCTAAGACACCTACCTAGATTTGACCGTGCATATTCAACTTAGATACAAGTGCACTCATTAAACATTTAGTGCTGTATAGAAGGGAATACCAAGTCAATACCAGACGGGATGGCCGAATGAGTTAGAGTGTCCGTC
Source organism: Branchipolynoe longqiensis (assembly GCA_030323885.1). Taxonomy (NCBI): domain Eukaryota; kingdom Metazoa; phylum Annelida; class Polychaeta; order Phyllodocida; family Polynoidae; genus Branchipolynoe; species Branchipolynoe longqiensis. The sequence goes on from CM059188.1 coordinate 43,868,541, forward strand.
TGCCGTGTTGGTAGATTGTGGGTTCGAATCCTGGTTGAGTCAAACCAATGACTTAAAAATTGATACTTGTCACTTCCTAGCCAGGCGCTCGGCATTATTAGGATAGGGCAAGGAGCAGTGGAATGAGGAAGACCAGTCGTCTGCGACTGAAATTTCCCCTGCTTAAACAACTAATGTACCAACAAAAACAAACAAATATATATATATATATGTAATATATACATATATATGTACATATATCTATCTATTTATATATACGTATATATGTACATATATCTATCTATTTATATATATGGATATATATAGTATAGTTATACGAATCTTACCTGGGTACAAATGACGGATAAATGGTGTTTTCCCGAGGTAGTAGCCTCGGATAGTCGTGGGTCAGGGAGAAGGAAGCACCGGGTCCAGCAATCTTTTACATACTTTATAGGATAGAAAATGCTCTTAGTATTATATGGATACTTTAGTGTTTTCGTTTTGGCACCAGCGAAACGTGATAGTCGTGGTAGGGTAAGCTAAGACCTTACTTATACGGTGCAGAATTTACTATTTATACAGACCATGCTCCACTAAAATGTTTTTTCACTAAGGAAATCCGTAATACACTTATTCAACGATGGGCAGTCCTATTAGCAGAATTTTCAGGACCAATTGTCTATATGGGAGTAGTAGATAATGTATGGGCTGATATGCTGTCCAGATTGAGACCGGACACAGAAGCTACAGAATTTGTAGAAATGTTTGCACTTGGTTCTATTTTGGAAGAACAGGTAATTCCATTTGAGCACTATCAATTTAAACCGTTTTTAACACAGGCGTGTGGTTAATAGACAGTCGGAGGAAATGGTATTGACAACCAACTGAACCAAACGAGGAGTAGGGACCAGTGTAGCAGTCACCTTCCACACTCTGTCCTATAAACTTCTCCCACCTGTGGCGTTCTATGCCAACAAGTTGAAGAAAATACTATAGGACTCAGAGGTACGCCTTATCGAACACTTAATTGGGGAATCCTAAAGAAACCCAGGAATAAATCCTATTGATGTAAATGGCTCCTGCCAAACATCTCTCTGTTCAGCAATGGGCGGCTTTATCAATAACAAACAATGGCTGCATTGTTCTAATGATCTTACATAATTCAATAGTAATTAGGCTGTAAAACAGTAATAACTTATGGAAAAGTTTCAAAAGTTCTTGTACGTGAATACGAACATGAACTGAACCAACATATCCAGTTAATAAGATACTAACCTGGTTGGTTTTGTAGTTAATGTAGAAAACTGCCAGAGCTACTCACAAACGTCCTCCCGTTGTGAGTTGAATATGCTAATTGCTGGACCCGGATGTGCTTCCTTCTCCATGGACTACGAGTAGCCAGAGGGTAGTACCGAGGTAAAATATATATATTATAGAAGCTGTCATTGTTGAAACCGAGTCCAGAATTTGTATGTGCATGCCAAAATTAACTGTGCATGTTTCCACTTTAAATATTTCCTATGTTAACCGTTTAAAATAAAGTTACTTCAAAGTAAAGCATAGTGGATTATAATGATCAAGCTCATATATTTATTTAGAAAATACAGCAGAAACTCAAAACGATCAGATCATACTTGGATGGGTGACTACCTGAGAATAGATTCCGTAGACATCCCGATACAGGCTTATAGTGGGCCAGTAGGTTACATACACACCCAGCGGTGAAAACAAAAGTTAACACACTTATCCGTTATGAGCAGGGTAAATAAGTTACATCACCAAAAAAAAGAGGAAAAAAATCTAGTTCTTAAAATATATTTTATTCCTTGAGCTTAAAATGATTCCGTACAACAAACATAACACGAAAATGTATCAGTTTAGGTTAGTACATAATCTCGTACGTAAGATTAAGAATCATTTGAAAAGGGATTTACTTTTAGTAGGACTTAGTAAATACAACATAGGCAAAATAGCAATATAATTAATGTAAGTGCGACATAGTAATGATGCAGTTCTTGTACACATTTTGCCATTTGAAACGTCAAGATCTGAAAATAGAAATTTACCAAGTATTCTATGATCTTAATACAATAACATTATTCTAATTTTGTTAGAATGGAATAAAAAAAAGACACGTTTGAATGGCACATGTGGGACATGCGTAATGAACAACATAGATGCGAGTGGGGCTTTCCCGTGATTCGCCTCGATGTGTAAGAGAAAATGCAAGACTTTCAAAAGAAATCTCTTGTTTAAAGACTCGTGCGAGACATGATTAAGTTGTGAAATTCTTGTCAGCCGGTTCCAGTAATGTTTCAACAAACTGATGATTGCTTGCTAACTTTAACCGAACGACCAGTAAATACACATACACCGGAAAGTGTCAGGGAAAGTCAGTCAGTCTACGGCTGTGGGACCCAAGAGCGAGGCCCACTAGCAGGACATAACATGCGCGCCCTGAGAGGCCCCCCCTACCAAGACATAACATGTAGGCCCCAAGAGAGAGGCCCACTACCGGGAGATAATATGTAAGCCCCAAGAGAGAGCTCCCTACCTGGACATAACATGTAGGCCCCAAGAGAGAGGCCCCCATCCGGGACATAACATGTGGGCCCCAAGAGAGAGCCCCCTACCGGGACATAACATATAGACCCCAAGAGTCACCTACTGGGACATACCATGCAGGCCCCCCTTACTGGGACATACCGTGTAGGCCTCGCATGAGGCGTCACCTACCGGGATATACCATGTGGGCCCCAAGATGGGAGCCTCCTTGCGGGACATAACATGTAGACGCAGAGAGAGGATCCCCCTACCGGGACATAACATGGGCCCCCCCCCCCCCCCCCCGAGATGGTAGCCTCCTACCGGGACACAACAGGAGGGGCGTCTACCGCCAATCCCCCCCCCCCCCCCCACACACACACATCAGTCGGTTCTATGAGAAGCCCTCCCCCTCATCCAACAAACCAATCCTGTGTACTCTCCCCCGCCTCCCCCCCTCCCCCCCCACACAAACACCACTCCTCAGGCTCCTCCTCCTATTGGAATCCTGTGTACTCTCCCCCGCCTCCCCCCCCCCCCCCCCTCACAAACACCACTCCTCAGGCTCCTCCTCCTATTGGGATGCAACGGTAGTGAGCCATGAGAGGAGCCGCCTACTGGAATGTAATGTTTGTAGGCTTTGATTGGAGCCCTCCCATCTGGGATGTAACGTCTATAGCCCCCGAAGAAAATAACCTTTCTTAACGGGCCGTAATGTCTATGGTCCCAAGATAAGAGACACCTACCCAGCCAATCTTTCTGGACTGTAATGCTTCTATACCCCTCCCCCATCCCTATTGAGCAGTAACGTCGACCCCTAAGTGATCTATACAGTTTAGGTCAATCACCTCCAGGTGATGGGCTCCCCCACTGCCCGCCTCCCCTTCGATACTTATGTCCCCCGATGGCTTCTGCAGCAGTGTGCTCTTCTCACCCACTTCTGGCAACTCGGTGCGCGCTTGCGGGCTTTGACAAATGGCGCCACCGACTGGCCTCTGCACCCTATAGGCCTCAACGTTGACGCCCAGCGTCTGCCCGAGGCGGACTACGATACTGTGACGAGTGGCAGATGAGTACTCGGTGTGCCGGTTCTTGACGTGGCGCAGCACGACGGCCTTGGTGCGGTTACTGAAGCCGCACTCGACACACTGCCACAACTTTAGCCCACGGTGGTCCATCAGGTGACTGGCTATTGCCTCGCGGCTAAGGCAAGTGAAGGCACACTCGTCACAGGCATAGTGTACTTCAGCTGTGGGTGACTGCCTAGTGCCCTTCTTCGGGGACGGCTTCTTCACCAGGTGAGTGGTCTGGCGATGGACCTTGATCTTCCACTTATGCACACTCTGGTAGCTGCAGCCTTTCATCGGACAAGTGTATGGCTTACCTGTGTGGATCATTGTTGCACATGAATTAGTTAGATAAGGTCAAGAAGGGTCAACTTTGTGCAAAGAAAGTGTCCATTTGAGAGGAATGAAAGTAGTCCCCGACCAAACGGCAGAAATCAGGCCAAAAGCTTGGCGTCACCTAGCAGGTTCCGACAGAACCAACGGCAAATTTCAGTGAAAATGCGGATCCCCCCACTAGGATTAACACTGCCAGGAAATCGCGGCAAAATGCCGGAAGTAAGGTTTCAACTGGCCTTATTGTGACTGTATTATCGCCCATGCCATTTCTTGTGAGTTTTATGACGTAGCAACACCTAGGTCATATCAGTATGGGAAGAACTCTTTCTTGTTTGGGTTTATGTTCAAACATCTAAGGTCAAATAAGAATGGGATTCGGACTAGCCAATTGCTATTATATATATTGGCATTTTATGAATGTTAATTGGTGAATATTAAAAATGAAATCGCGGAGATCTTTCATCCATAATTGAACCGTAAAACTAATAGACTGGTTAGAAATCGGGCAGCACGCCCTGGATAGGTATATTACGCTATCAGAATCACAGCGGTGTCGATAGCCATAGAAATTGCCCTCACAAGGCTAGTGACTACAGACGCAATGTACTTAATAATTATACCGAATTATATTGAACTAACTGCATAAGTTCTAAACCAAAATAAATATTGAAATATATTTGACCAAACATTATTGGCATCAAGCTAAAATAAATTAAATACAAAGAAAATCTGCATTCTGCATATGATATTAAATAATCAATTAGATTGTTTAAATGAAAAAATGTGTTTAGTCTTACGAGCATGTTCCTTTGTATGTTGTGTAAGCGCGAATGGACTTTGACATGTGTAGTCACAATGGCAACAGCGAAATCTCTCACCTGAAAAGGATAATTATACACGATTGGGTTAGTGCTATTAGTATAAGTGATACAGGAATCATAATACCGATAGGACAAGATTAAGAAAGATTCATTATAAAAAGAAAATATAAGTACTGGAAGAGGTGAATTCAGTAAACAGGTTATTGTCTACTTAAATGCAGAGATTGTAACTAATTATTGGGTGTGTACGATATCGGATTACTTCAATATACAGACCGTAATCATAAATTGATGATTAATGAACAAATTTCGGAGAACTACGGTTCAGTCTTAAAGCGACATAGCAATATAGAAGGGTTTAACTGATGTATATACATTAGTATCACTATTTTAGTAATAATAATAATAAACTATTTGTATTAACTTTGATATTACACAATGTTTACACGGTTCTTTATTTGATTTTCTAAAACATTTTCCGGATGTAGGGCTTGCATGAACTAACCTTCATTAAAAACATGTCAATTGATATAAATTGCACTATGTACATTTTCTAAGAACTCATTAGCGTGAATTACTTACTAACAGCAGTAAATCCTCATTACTCCATATAATTCAGTAATAAAATATAAAAATAGATTTAGATTTTTTTTTGGAAATCTGCAAAAATCATTCGTTAACAACAATGACAACAAAATTGCACCGCTTCCAGCGCATGATCAAATCGGTGCATACCCCTTGGTGTACAAAGATGCCGGTTCAGCCTGCCCTTGGTTGTGAAACCTCTGCTGCACATGTCACATTTGTGCTGCCTGACGCGCTCAGTACGATGCACTGTCTTCGCCACTCTCACCAGCCTCGCTTTGGTCACATCCGCAGAGCTTTCGAACGTCTCCGTCTTAGCCTGCAGTTGATCCTGGTTGGACATACGCCGGTTCGGATTCTTCTGCACGTTTTCCAGCGCCACCTCCTTCCCTTCGATGTGTTCCAAAAAGACAGTCGGATGGATTGTCTTAAAGCAACACTGATCGCACACATAGAACATGGTGACCCCCAGAGTCATTCCCTCTATTGGAATGGCTTTAAGGAATTGACGGAGGTGTTCCTCTCCCTGAGCGCCGCTGTATTTTGTGTTGTTCTTGAACTGGTAGCCGCACTTCACAAGCGGGGCCTGAAGGGCATCATCGGCCTCAGCTGCCTTCACCTCATCAGTAACCACCCACTGCGCGTCGCTGTGACTTGTAGCTTGACTCTGTTCAAGGTCAGGCGCCATGATGATGTCATCGCACACAATCTCACATTCAAGTTCCATCATATCTTCACATGCAGTTTGCTGGTTGTCATCATTGTCACTTACTAAGCCTTTCAACACAGACTTCATGCACTCCTCAGTCACCAATGTTTGACCTTCTGGGTTACATTCAGCCTCGGCGTTCGAATCAGCGTTAGACTCAGAGTTGCTCACTTTGTTCAAACAGTCACATTCTGGCTCTTCTACTTCAACACAACAATTGTCATCTTCAGCAGCAGCAGCAGCAGCAGCAGCAGCAGCAGCAGCAGCAGCAGCAGCAGCAGCAGCAGCAGCAGCAGCAGCAGAAGTATCTTCTTCACCTTGGGTCACATGTCCACATGGAGGCGGCTGGCTTTCAGCAATGTCCAGTTCTTCTAAACTGCTGCAGTCGACATTGCTCGCATCACCTTCAGGGACCACAAGATGGACCTGCGGTGTTTCATTCGGCAGATCACACTTGCTCTTGAGGAGGCTTCGGATTGCTTCGAAGTATTTGTTCTCTGGTGGACTCTCGGAGGGAGCTGCATCCTCGAGCAGAAAGGGGCACGCCTTGCTATGTGTACAGGTGGCGCAGCATTGCACAAACTTGCTGAGGTACACGCTCTCATAGGCATACAGGTGGACGCGGCCGTCAAGCACCTTGATGCCGGTGCAAGTCACTTGGTGCTCATGCATCTCCCAGATGGTTGGGAACAGACCGGCGCACTTCTTGCAGTAGTAATAACACAAGTCGAGCAGATCTGAAACACACCATGCAAAATGTTATAGGTGATTGTAATTTCTCAATATGGGGTTTGAGGTCCAAGTACTTCTGGGATGAGCATTAGTAAAGTTATATAGTCTAATGATTGTGAGATTTTGCAATATTATTTTTTAGATAAATATTTCAGGTTGATCATCAAAATCTACTTTAAGTAACTTTTATTTTAATGAATTAACTTTGAAGATATCTGAAGTGAAAGCATACAAAATTATTTTAGATGTACATGAAAACTATAGGTTTCAGGGCAACGGGTTCTAAATTGACTTAGCATTCATCTCCTCCCCAACAAATGTTCAATAGTGCACCATTAGCAAAGTTGGACATGTACAATCAAATCTAGATACATGTTAAGGTTTCGAAAATGTTAAGCTTTCATCAAACCATGCAGCTTTAACGTGGAGTAGTTAGATGGGTGACCACCTGCCAATATGAGGTACCATCCCGATACAGGCTTGTATAAGTATAAGCCCGTAAAATAAATACTTGTATCTATATTGGATATATAGGATCAAACCATGGGTGAATAGTTTGGCTTCGAAAATGTCATACCTTCATCAAATTATGCAGCTTTAATACAAATCTGTAATGAATGTATGCGTTATATACTCCGCCTGCATCATAAGATCACGTTTGTTTATATATTTGGGTTTTACATCCTGGCAACATCTACGGTCATATCAGGACATATATTGCCTTGCGACAGTGCACACTCATGGTGACTTTATAGTGCTTCCCCACTGAGAGACCAAGTTGCTGGCACCATGAGCTGAATTACCACTTAGTCACATTATCCTGATACTAAGCTAACCAGTCTATGCCCTATCCTAGCAATGCCGAGCGTCAGTCTAGGTACTGACAAGTATCAATTTCGCAAGTCATTGGTTTTGATGTTAACTCCCGACCTTTCACGTGATTCAGCCACCAGGTTCAGGCTCTACTCTCAAGTTCTAATATATGCCTAAGCTAGTGTAGTCGTCTGCACTGACCTCTCAGGCAAGTAACCACATAGACAGGTAGGCTTGGGTAGTATGGTGATATCAGGGAGCCTAGGTGGTGTAATGGTTAGCACACTGGCCCGGAATGCAAAGAGATGTGGGTTCGAGTTCCGCACTAGGCGCAATATTTCCCATTTTCATCACCCCCCACGACACTGGTTGCCGTGACCATGATCCTATACATGATGCACCCTGTATGGTTGTTGAACCTGCCCTGTGTATGTATGTGTAAGTGCATTGCCTGTATGTATGTAATTGTAAGCATTAAAAGACTTACAATTCCAGGGGGACAAGTGTAGTGGTCTGCACTGACCTCTCAGGCAAGTAACAGGTAGGTGTGCGTAGTATGGTGATATCAGGGAGCCTAGGTGGTGTAATGGTTAGCACACTGGCCCGGAATGCAAAGAGATGTGGGTTCGAGTCCCGCTCTAGGCACAATATTTCCCATTTTCATCACCCCCCACGACACTAGTAACTTACCCATTTTCGATGTAGGATGTAAGCCATCCGTTGTGACCATCTGGAAATAATGTGAAATTTCAAGTTTAATTCAATACTAATCAGGCCTATAGTTATAATCTGCAATCATAAATTATTTCAGCTAATCACAACACTGGAGAAACGGAAACTAAATTACACGAATACAATGATCATCTTTCACTTTAAAACAAAGAGAACTTTTGAACAGAAATTAAATACACAATAATAATACATAAAATAAACAACGCATCATGATAATTTAATCGTGTTCAGCAATAGACCTTATTTCATATGACGTCAGCATAGGTATCTAGGTCAGTGTGTGCGCCTTTTGGCTGCAGGACGACACACTGTCACACTGCAAACTCAGTGGCTATGAGCAATCTTCACACAGAAAAGGTTAAATATCTCTAAAACCACATCACCTAGACACAAACCGCTTGGAACACATATAGAAAACATGTTTAACAAAAAGATTATATTAAATTGATACGGTTAGGGTTCTGCATTTCTATTAATTTTGAATAAAACTGATGTTTTTCACTGCGGATATCGGCAAACTCAATGGTAGTGTGCCTTCGTTCTGCAGCCAAGCTGCGCGCGCATACATGATGTTTATAAACATTGAAAGGGGTCTACAGCAATCATTTTTCAAACAGGTTTTCTAAATATAGTTTTGACGTATCTCAAATACCTTTAATGTATGTAATAATCGCGATCTCAATTTATTCACTGTCCATCTATGATTATATCTATCTATTTTCCGATTCTGCAATAGTACAACGCGAACATTCAGTTTCAAAGGCTCCAAATCGGCTTCCAGAGTGTTACTTCTTTTGGTTATTCACAAATGATTTGATAGGCACCAAGCCAGTATCGCAATTTCTATATGGCATCTAATATTCCCACGGGCTCACCCATCCATTATTGATGACGCTCAACTTTGCTGGATGAACTTCCGTGATCGGTCCATAACCGGTCTTTCTAATATACCTACCCATACGATTTGTGTACACAGTTTTAATGGTGAGGGCAGCCTGGTCTCCCAGTGGGGCAACACTATAGATTTGCCATCAGTGCACACTGTCACAAGTCTGTACCCATCCTGATATGACCTCCCCGTCCTGATATGACCTTAGATGTTATGAAGATATATGCAAAACCAAAACAAACATGCATTACTTTGATATAGTGGCAGAATTACACTAGTATCATATGAGATCACTAAAATATAAGTGAGTTAATAGCAAAATAGCTTTGCAGATGGACAATGAAAACACAATTCCACTAATATGACCCATCACATCGAATGGGGTATTACAGTAGTATTTTAGACAAAATGAGTTAGGTTTAGATTCACTTCCTTGGGTGATACTGATAAGCTCAATTTTGACATCGTTCTCATTTCAGCATCTCTTTTGATGATTGAGATATTGCCATTTGACACTGGGATTTATTTCACTGCTTATTTCTAATACTAACACCCCTATTGGAAGTTATTGTTTAATATTATGTCTTGGACCGTAATACCTGATATGTGGCGGTCACATATGGAATACTACCAACACTTAATTTTCCTAAAGAAAAAATAAGAATAGCTTGCATGGAAATCCTAATAATCCACATCGCGCAGTTTCAGAGAGAAAAAACACACACACAAAAAAAAACCATATCTATATATATATAAATATCTTTCTGAGGACTTAGATAAACAAACCAAAGAATCGATCAAATAAATTCGGTGTATTCTGTGTTTTTAAAACTATCATACGTAATATCACCAGATCAACAACAAAAGTGTTGAGAAATAGATTTATTCCTCTACAAGAATTTAATATTCAGAAAATTGTCGATAATTAAGCGTTTTCGTGGAATTATCGAGATTCTGCGCAAAATGCCAGAATCTGGGTGAAAATTAGGACGATTCCGCGGAAAGCGGAATGAATTTTAGTTATATGTCATAGTCCTCGTGGAGAGATACCAAAATGGCTGAAGCCAGTAGCTTAGGCTTACTTGAAATCACTTCATTCGGAGTTATACATGGATGTAAGTATGCAAAAACTGTCCTTTAATCAGAGAGAGCTGTAACAAAGCCATCTAGAGCAGGGTCGTCATGAAAAGATGAAGATGTGAAATTCTGAGATCATGCGACAGACAATAAACCAGTCACTCCACACCATTAACATATATACCGGATTCTTTCAACTACAGTGGTAGAAATAAGTAAAGGTTTTTACTTGTCACCCGGTCAAGTCTGGTGGGATTTTTACTTGTCCGTCTGAATTCTCACTTGTCCCGACCGCTGAATTAGTAATCAGTAACTACCCATCCAGAAAAAGGTTTATTCTCATTATATCTTCGACGAATTTATTTGAAAATTATGCATTAATAATTAAAAGTGTATAAAATAGATATCGAGTGGATTAAATGTGAATAATACTCAAAAGAAGTGTAAAACAACCCCCTTTGCTTTTAGTTCATGGGGGGGGGGGGGGGGGGGGGGGGGAATTAGATGTGCTTAACGCAAGGAGATCCGATTAGAGCAGTGTTATGATGGGTTTTTTTGTTTGCTTAAAAGGCGGGTTTGTTTTTTTGATGCATCAGAGGGGGCGGTCTGCTAATATCTTGGAACTATAATAAATCAGGTTATCACATTACTTTAGATTCAATATAATTCAACTGGATTGGTTCTGAATCAATAGAACACATGTCACACGCATATTTTTATTATGACCAGTACTGGTTTCCATGAACGAAATATACTAAACAAAATTCTTCTTCCAATTTAACAGAACATAAATATACAAAAACATATCACAAAGTCTTTTTGCAATTTGGGCTGACTTTACTAGTTACCAACATTAATATACAAAATGTTATATCAGTAAATGCAAATTCCACAACTGTAATGTTAACGTCCGCACATAACAGTCCTGGTGACCATCAAATAATCCAGGAAAAGTCAGTTGATAAAATTAACACTACACATCACCTCACGTGGTTATTATGTCAACCATTTCGATCTGACCATTCTCCATCAGCGGATGGACATCCGCCGTTCCCCACTGCATGCCATCATCGTCCACAGCCAAGACGCACGGTGTCGCCACCTGGTGGTTCGCCGCCCCACCAGTCACCACCACCTCCTCGTGGTGGTGGTGCGTCGCCATCGCAGTCGTCACCACCTCCTCGTAGTGATGCTCCGGGGCACCGGCCACCCCGACCTCCCCCTGGTGGTGCTCGACCACACTACCCAGGACCAACTCCCCACTGCTCTGCTCATCCACCCCGAGCACTACCACGTCACGCCGCGCCGGGTCGTGTGCGCGCATCTCCACCAGGCGGACAGTGTGCGCGCAGTCTGCACCGTGGTGGGTCTGCGGCACCGACTGCTGCTCCACTGTTTGTATGATCTGCACAGTGGCTCCGGCCTCTAATGATGTCTGCAGGCCTGGATAAGGCCCCGTCTCCAGGTTTCCCTCCCCCTCCCCCCGCCTCGCCAATACCACCTGGCCTTCATCACCGGCAGACACGACGTACTCCACCTCGTCGCACTCTCCCGCCTCGTCCACGGCGTACACGACGGTACAGCCGTCCGCGACACCTGCTCCGGCACTTCCTTCGTGCGGCGTCTTGTACTCCTTGATGTTGATATCGAGCTTGAGGCCGAGGTTCACGACAGCCCGGTCGGCATCCGCCGCCCTCTGGACCCGGTGCGTCTGGCGCACATGCCGCAGAACCTTGCTGCGCGTCAGGCTGTTGTAGCCGCAGATGACGCACTGCCAGGGCTTCACTCCGAGATGGTTCATCATGTGCAGACGCAGACCAGAAGCATGGCACGTCGAGTAGGAGCACCGGTCGCAGAAGTAGAGCTTCTCCTTGGTGTGCGTGCGCATGTGCCGGACGATGTCGTGCTTGGCGACTGCGCAGTAATTGCACAGGGGGCACTTGAAGTTCTTCTCACCCGCATGCAGGCGCTTGTGACGGAGCATGCTGTTTGAGTCGCTCGTCTTGTAGGCGCACTGCGGACACTGGAAGCGCTTTGTGGCCGTGTGCTTGCTGAGGTGGTGTGATTTAACGGCCCACTTGTACACACTCGTAAAGCCACACCCTTCGAATGGGCAGCTTACTAGTTCACCTGAAAAACAGCGATGAAAAGAATTATAAAAAATATATATATATATATACACTTAATAATTTCTCTTAAAATAATTTAAAAGACAAATTTTCCAACACCATGGTGAAGTTAAATGAGATTTCAACATTTTCAAGGTGGCAAAAATTGTATTGCAGGGAGAAAGGATTTGTTTTGGCAACGTTGACTTTTAATATGTAATACCAACACATATCATAACAAGTTTCATGATATAATGGGTTGGTATTACATAAACCACTGGCATGTTTCTGTGATAGATTGTTGTGTTACTTTATCGAATAGCGGGGATTTGGAAAAGCAGTATTCCTTTCACGACTGTGAAAATGTTGAAAACTTTGGATGACCTCTTAGTAGAATTAACGACGATAGGTAAGGTGTTGTCTAATTTAAGATATGAGTCACAGATTTGAACTTCGTTGCCAACATGCTAAATCGTCAATCACGCCTTGATGTGCCCCGAATTCAAACACTGGGAGCAGACGGGATGGCTGAATGAGTTAGAGTGTCCGTCTCCCGTGTCGGTCGAGTCAAACCAATGACTTAAAAATTGATACTTGTTGCTTCCTAGCCAGGTGCTTGGCATTATTAGGATAGGGCAAGGACTGGTTGGCTCAGTGTGCACCAATGTGAATAAAATGCATACAGAGTGGACTGAATGCAAAAAATAGACTTAACGACAACAACCACTATTTGCTTTTATTTGAAGGGGTAGAGATGAGAGGTATTTACTGCAATACGTATTACATGTTACAACATTTCTTATTTAACATATTATGGCTAATTTCTATTTAACAATGTGCAGAGCGCAACAAACATACATTACCTGTGTGTTTCTTGGTGTGCTCAGAAAGACTTTTCGGCTGCCTACACCGATAGTCACAATGTGGACACTTGAACGGTTGCTCTCCTGTCAGAAGACAGACATCAGATTACAGGTATGCATTACAACGCCTTACATGGATTATTACTATGAAATATCGTTTTGATGAATATTATTTTAAATATACATATTTCTAGAATACCAATGAACCAAATAAACATACCAGAAGTCATAGGTTACTGTAGACTAAAATACACAAATATCCATACGGTACTTTTTTCCAATGCAAAAATAATTAGCACACAAGAAAGAAAGAAAGAAAGAAAGAAAGAAAGAAAGAAAGAAAGAAAGAAAGAAAGAAAGAAAAGTTAGTATGTAGACTAGATTATAATCCCTCATATTAAAAAAGGAAAAATGATAGCAACCAATTAGAATTTAATCTGGGACAGTAAGTTGGACAAAACCAGAATCACAGCATTGTATCCATTGGAGCGACGCGCCTCATTACCTGAGTGTATGTAGAGGTGTCTGGTCAGGTCCTTCTTGCGAGCGAACGTCCTCGAGCAGAACTCGCACATGAAGGGCTTGGTGTGCTTGTCACAGTGCCGCTTCATGTCCGCCCTGCTCTTGCACGAGAAGTCGCACTGCTCGCAGTCCCACTGGCTGCCCGCCTTGGTGCCATTGTGATTCTTGAGGTGGCGCGCGAAGAAGCCAATGTGGGGCGTGCTCCATTTGCACACGTCACACACGTACGTTTGCACGGTCCCCAGCGAGCCCTTGGCCGGCAGAACGTGGCGAAACTTCTTCATCTCGTCATACAGAGACCGCCGGGCCGGCTTGGCTTGCACGGCAGGGGCCTCATCAGGGGCCTCATCAGGGGCTTCAGTAAGAGCTGCTTCAGTAAGAGCTTCTTCAGTGAGGGCTTCAGCGGGGGCGTCTCCTACTAGAGATTGTGGCTGCTGCTGCTGCTGCTGCTGCTGCTGCTGCTCCTCCTCCTCGGCTGTGTGACCAGACTGGGCTTGTTCCAAAGAACCTTCAATCTGGTTAATGATTTGGCTCAGTCTGTTATTGCCATCACGTAGGCAGGCATCGACAGTTGCGGATTCAATTATCACAGTTACAGTGTTCGCATGCTGGTCATAGTCTGGCAGCTCGCAGCTTGTGAGTTCCCCCTCCATGCCGCGGTCGGTGGGGGACTGGCTCTCAACGCTAACCTCTATCATCGGCACTGTTACCAATGTATTCCCGGGACTTTCCTCAAACACCTGACTCCGCTCCTCTGAACTACTACTCCTGGTCGTGATTGCTAACTCTTCTTCACTCTTTAGCTTGCTGTGCAATGTGGAAGTTCCTCCGAGATTGTCTTCTCCTTCTTGTACAGCTATAGCTGCCTGCCCAACACCGGGACTTTTCAGTTGAGCTCCCTCTCCTATAACTATAAGCCCATCGCTGTGCCCCATCTCTAACTGCTGTTTAACTTCTATAGTCCCTCCACTGTCCATGTCCGCAGTTCTAAGCCTTTTGACACACGGCGCATCTGACAAATTCTTCCCGGTTGAGTCACTCGCACTGTGTGAAGGCAGGACCCTGTGTCCCCTGCGCACCACGAGACGACCACTGTGCCTGGACCTCTGTCTCCCCGAAATATTCAGGCATTTAGGTGTGGCGGCCGCCAGGGGGCAGGTGGCTAAATGCTCACAGGAAGCATGGCATGCAAGCAGTACCTCCTGGTGTTGGCTGCCATACGCATACAGCTCGTGGTCCGCCAGCCTTTGCCCAGTGCACTGGACCTTGTGCTTACTGAGTCCGCTGAGTGTCGGGTAGAGGGCGCTGCAGTCTCCACAGCAGTAGTAGTGCTTGTCATGTGCATCTGCATGGTGCACAGGGCAAGAAAACACACATTCAGACCAACGCCAGAGGGGGGGGGGGGGGGGGGAAGCTAATACGCATGCAGAAATATTCTATTCACGATAGTCCAACACCTCCCGTCCTAGACACAAAATGCTACATTTTGTATATATATATGTCTACGCAAAATATCCAGGGCAAAGTAATAAATATAGTGTTATTGCACAATCTTATTCTAGATCAAAATATAGATAATAACTACTCAAAAGATGTGAAGTAAAAAGCTACATCAAATGGTTGCTAGTACTCACCCATGGCATAATGTTGAAGTCGGCGTCACTGCGAAATGGCTACCTACGGGCAACAAGGAGCAACGCTACGGTATAAAGAGCAGCATCGTTCATGAGGCGTAGAAGTTCGTGTTTTTCGTTGTTTTTTTTGTATAGGTGGGGTGAAGAAGACAGCTTATTATTAATCTATATTTTAATTGTTTGTTAAATCTTGTCATACCTTCCCATGGATGCTGTAGCGCTATGGAGTAGCAAGGGTCAAGATAACATTAATTTGAACCTCGTGTTTACTGAATATTGTCTTGCTAAAATTATTTATTTGCTAAAATTATTTATTTTACATTTGTCTCTTTCTCATTAGGTGTATTATGAAACGGGAAACCACAAACCTAATAATCATAGTAAACAAGTAGTCAATTAAATTTAAGCATAATGCCATAAACTTTTAGAACAGAGGAAAAAATACATAATACATGTATTTTGTTATTTGTGGATACAACTGATGTGCAAATATAAAGTGCGTATATGTCGAAAGAATAAAAATCAGTGCTTCAGGAATGAAAACAAAATATGGCAAAATGAAAAGGAAGCAAGCACTGTCGAGAACTTAGATCGGTAAGGTATTTTTCACTTAGCACTTTTGCAACAGTAATTTCTATTAAATAATTTTATTCATCTATATTCAAATTATTTATATTAAAACTATTTTAAAGAAATTATTATTCTAGCTTTTTTCGATAATCTACAAAACAGTTGTTTTTCAGAGAAATGGCTTAACGAACAATTCCGCAATTTATGTTTCTTGTTTTTGTCACTAATATATTTCCTTATTCCAGTGACCAGGTACATGCAGTTCAAACTCAAAAGGAAAGATTTCACTTAGGGTGTTTGGCTTTTGAGCACTCCGGTGCCACCTTGAGTTGGACATTAATTTGTGATGGTGTATTTATGCTGCCCATAACCGTTAAATCTAATTACTTGTTTTCGCCGCTTTTGTCCTCTTTGTTTTAAGGTAATGTACATTAGAATAATAAAAATAACTAAAATAATCATCTGTATCACTTGTTTTTGCAATACGGCTTAAATTTTATGGGGATAAAAATTGCAACGCACTGACACTAACCTATGCACGCCTATACAATGTCCACCTTTCTAAAAACTTAAGTGAAAATTGACACCCTTACATACTTCACTAGTATATTGCCTAGCTCTGGTATTCGATTTAGATCTAACAGTTTGTTGTTGTTGTTGTTGGTACATTAGTTCTTTAAGCAGGGGAAATTTCAATCGTGGACGATTGGTCTTCCTCATTTCACTGCTCCTTCGCCTATCCTAATAATGCAGAGCGCCTGGCTAGGAAACGACAAGTATCAATTTGTAAGTCATTGGTTTGACTCGACTAGGATTCGAACCCACGATCCCATGATCTACCAACACAGGAGACGGATGCTCTAACTCATTCGGCCATCCCGTCTGGTTAAGAGAAGGATAGCTTATTGCTGCCCAACTACAGTAAAACCTCTCTATACCGACCCCTCCACAGATGGAGCACTCCCCTATATCAATCGCTTTATTTGGGTCCCAGCAATACTATTTTAAGGATATTCTAACTCTCTAACCCGACCACCTCCCTAAATGGACCACTTAAATTCGGTCCCAAGGTCGGTCGATTTAGAGAGGTTTTACTGTATTTCATAATCAGTCAACAAGTATTCAACTATAAGCCTGTAAAATAAATAATTTCAGTTTAAATTTAAACATAATGCCATAAACTTTTAGAACTTGTAACCAAACCCCATACCATGTGGGCGTAGGGTCACGCAGTTAACACCATCACTCCTTCCAGTTTAACATTGTTGAATTGACATAAGGTATTATATTGTATATATACATAATAATACCATGCCCTTGAATAAGTTGAATCCACCGACTAAACAGTAAAGCACAACCATCTCGACACAACGTCGTACTGTGGAAGGGGTGTGTCTTAATCTAATTGTGTCCACTCTGTATTATTCAAAGTTCACACCATACAATTTGGTATGAAGTATACAACCAAAAAAGGATGTGTACTACTAACATATTAATTATTTCCTCCCACATCCCCACATTACAAAGCATTCGTTGGCATTGACCTTTGCTCACTGCATCTGTAGGGTTAGATAAAAGATTCACCCCATACTAATAGTATAGCGGTGAAAACCAACATATTAGAAAAATGGGCGAAGAAGTACCAACAACAACATGGCAGGGAAATTAATTGAGCTGGGAAATTCTTAATTTAAGAAGGAAAATATATTCTTCACATAAATCTTCAAATTGGCCTGCTACTTTTGATTTGGAATATATAATAAGACATGTAGTTTAAGGAATTAAACAAATAAAACCGACGGAGTTTTATTGCAGCCATCTTGTCTTTTTGCATTCTCTCCCATTTCACCAACTCTGTGCCGATATATGTAGCCATTTGATCCTGGAACCACAGTTTCTAGTTCCTGTTCCATACTAAAACTATTTTTGCTCGTATTTAGACTACGCTAGGGTTCACCCCTGTACTGGATGAATCCTTTATCTACTGTAGGGTGCGTTACAGTAAATAATACTTAATAAGTTAAATATAATGAATGACCCAAACCTCAATAATGATTGCAGCATAATAATTTCCCCAACCCTTATAGTTATAGGCCGTCTCTATATTGCTTGCAGACATGAATGTACAAGTTTACTAACTGTCTAACAGTAACATACAAACATTAATCATTATTCGTCCAACATTATTATTAGAATACGGTGACACTGTGTAGACATGTATGTGCCAAACCGCCAACAAGCGGCGGATATTTTCTTACCACAAAACTGATCCAGCAAATCCCACCTTGTTTGTGGAGGGGTGTAGAAAAACGTTTCTATGGTCAGTTTGCATTGGTCAATCTTGGGTATTATGTAGTATGGGAATCCCTTTACAGCTTGGTTTAAAAATATTTCAATTTGGTCAAGTTTTGCTATTCCAATAACAACTTCAAAAGTTTCACTCAATTTCATCCTGCAAATTCACACTTTTATAACAATCTGAAACATTTAAAAAGTAGACTGTGGTGAGTAACCATTATTAATCTTATATACTGTTGAGTTTGGGGAAATTGTGAGGAGTTCTTCATGATTGGCACGATCAGTCATGCAACAGGTATGCCCTTTTCTGAGACTTACCTCAAAAAGTATGTGGTGGCTTATTGGTCAGAGAATGAGTCTCATGACAATGCTACTGACTATGACGTATCATTCTTTGCCTTGGCAGCTGACCTCATATATGATGATCTTATGCTTAACTGACATTTTGAGAATGACTCTTGATCGTGATTTGTTGATTTCCCTTTATGGAGTATGTTGTGAACAAACGGTCACAGAGTTCACTAATTAACAACAAATGCTATTTTCATGTCACTTATTTTGTTTCAAATGTCATTTTATTGAATTGTATCAATAGAACATGAATTAAACTAGCTTCACTGAAAATTTCATCAAGATATCTCAATTATTAAAGAAAGTACATGAATTTCACCAATTTCAGTCACAGATATGTTTTGTTTCAGGTCACTTTTGTTTCAAATGTCATTTTATTTAATTGTGTCAATAGAACATGCCTTAACCTAGCTTTAGTCCAAATTTCATCTACATATCTCAATTATTAAAGAAATTATAATCATTTTCCAATAAAAGTCACCAATTTCGGTCACAGAAATCTAGTGCTTTTACCTTAATTTGATGGAAGAAAATAAGGACCAATTTCACAGATAGAAAACGCCATAACTTCCTTCATTCTCATAATCTTGGTGCCCTTTTCAAGGCATTTTCAAGCTCTTTCCGGTGGTGCATTTTGTTTTATTATTGAAGGAGTATGAATTTTTTTTGGACATACCTACACTGTGACTGAGTGCAGTGTGCCAGTGAGTCGAGTACCTTGTCATTAAAGACATTATCATTATGATTATGATTATGGCTTGTGTTACCAACAATATTAAGCTAAACTGATAAGGTCGAGATCAAATCATCTACCATCAGCTGTTATACTGGATATATGCAATCTATGAAAGCTAAGAAGTCAAGTCTCTGTGAACAAATGTATAAACTTCGAGTTTGAAGAGGGTATTCCCACTTCCAAGTTCCGCCTACTTTCTTGTGCTCTCGACTTTCAAAAACGTGACGCCTGGCGGACATGAGTTTATGTAAATAAATCATGTTGATGTAAAACAAGTAACGAATAAGCAACCTACCGTGTAATAAAGATGATTAGAAATCGGTACTGATGATTTTCTATATATTTCTTAGCTCATGTCTACATGATACCCAAGTACTTGGCTATTCTGTACAACTAATCGATACTTGTTGATACAAGAATCACAGTCAAAGGACAGCCGCCATGCCGTTTTCGCTGATTGATTGGAGGCGCGTTGTGTTTACCATGTTCGCAAACTTGCCATGAACCAGCGGATTAGTTTTGTTTCCGTCCACACCGTACACGTACACATTCAAATCTTCTATGATTTATATTAGAACAATATAATAATGTAGATTAAGAATAGGCTTATATTTAATGTGCTTGTAAATAATGCTTTACTGAATGTATAAACCTTGCATTCAACGGTGTATCAAGAAAAGTCTCCGGTGTCTGCGAGACACCGGTGTCGTTCTTCAAGTTCAAGTTAACAAGAGTCCAATTTTCTCTCTATCCATATAATGTCGTTCATTGTTTTACAATGCACTGTATTTTGTATAGTAGCACGGTCTCGTGAGATCAAAGCCTAACCGGATAACCAATCCCAGATCAGTAAGAGCTGGTGACGGTGGCAGTAGACGTAGTCGCAGCTATGATCTTGTAACTGGACTGAATTTGTTTCCCTTGACCGCAAATATATGATTGTGAGCTTCTAATTTAATGAGTGTCTATTGGCACATAATAAGATAATTGATTGTCTGCTTTTACATGTAAAAGCGATGGTTTGAACAGAAAACAAACATTTCTCGCCGTGAATATGGCCTATGCTGCCGACACTGCGTAAACTTCGGTAAAGCAACCACCAATCAATCAATGTAGCTGAACTGTTCACTGCTGCTACCAACACTAATCGATC
Organism: Branchipolynoe longqiensis; assembly: GCA_030323885.1. Taxonomy (NCBI): domain Eukaryota; kingdom Metazoa; phylum Annelida; class Polychaeta; order Phyllodocida; family Polynoidae; genus Branchipolynoe; species Branchipolynoe longqiensis. The sequence goes on from CM059188.1 coordinate 43,889,063, forward strand.
GTTCATTACTGTGATGCTGAAAGTACTCTATTTAATATAAAAACACATGTGCAAATCAGACTACTGAAATAAGGCAGTTTAAGCTTCCAGGTAATAGCCTATCATAGTCTTGTCTAAATAAGATTCCTCAAGTCAATTCATGCCCGTTGACCTTTGACACACATTTGCAAACTCATACTGATAGTCATCCTGATATAGATTATAGTGATAGGGCGATGGACCGAACCATTTGGTGCTAACATCACCGGTTTCTGTGTCCTGTGCGTCTGTATCTGGAAATCAACTGACCATTGATATTAATCTGACGTTCAAAGACAGCAACAATGCCAAATCCAGAGGTATGTTAGCAACCAAGAGTACTAAATAGTGTAGTAGACCTGATAACAAAAAAAACTAACGTCTAGTCTAAGGCCTAAGGTCTAAGGTGTCTTAAAATTGCATAGTCCGATGGTTTTGGGTTTAGTTTTCTGAGATAAATATATTAAGTTGATCGTTATAATCTAACTTACTTCTCTAATCTAACTCAGTTTGAAGTACCTTTTAATTCAGATGGCTAACTTTGGAGATATTTGGAGCGGAACCATGCACAAATTAATTTTGGCAACCATGCCAAAACTCTGACACCATAGGCTTCTGCAGAAATGTGTTCTCTTCAATTGTCTCAGCATTCCCTTCTGTGTGGTGACAAATGCTTAATGAGTGCACTAGTATCTAAGTTACAAATATAGGATCAAATTAGGTAATTGTTTTGTTTTTTAAAATTTGATCTTTCATCGGACTATGCAGCTTTAATTATGATCTCACTTAGGCCTGAGGCTAATGTAGATAGAATATTCCCTTCTGACTCATTTCTGAGAAACAGGGCTGCGGGAGTAACTAGTGGTAACAGTAATTAAGAGGTATCAGTGTGATTTAATAAGGGTTTTTTTTTTTTTTGTTTAATGTTCCGTATCGGCGTATGTATATTCCACTTGAATAACTTTTTTTCCAGCAGCACTCATCTTCTAGTATTAATTGTTTGGGGTCTATTGAAAGTATTATTATTATAGACAATTTTGTGATTTTTTTAATACTTGTCTTATAGGCTGAAGAAGCGAAAAAGAAGGGCAACGATTGTATGAAGGAAAACAAGTTCATCGAGGCAATGCTTCACTACACGCAAGCTATAAAACTGGATGTTAGAAATCACCTTATTTACAGCAACCGATCCCTGGCTTTCCTGAAAATGGATCAGTATTATCACGCAATGGAAGATGCATACAAAGTCATCGAATTGAAACCTGACTGGCCAAAAGTACGTTTATTTCCGATAGTCAATTATGCATCATTTCCCAGGACTTTTCTGGAACCCTTTTTTTCTTTAAAAAAAATTATTATTGGAAAATATCAAATACCCCGGTACAGCACTCTCATATGAACAGGTGGTTGTTACGGTAGGCCTAAAATACATTTAATTGAAATAGCATCATCGAATGTTTTCGAGTTTTCATACCTTTAAAAATAACTATTAGCGATCGTTATGATCTACTTTATTTTTTAGCAATACATGTTTAATATGTGCACCAATATCTAAGTTACATATTGTAGGATCAAATCTAGCTAAGTGTTTTTGAGTCGAAAATTTGATGCTTCCATTCGGATTATGCAGCTTTAAAAGTTAGACCTAATTTATTAAGAGTATCGCAGCCATCTGCCACTCACCCCCCCCCCCCCCCGGCCCCCTAGGCCTTCAAGCCTAACTGGTTTCTGCTATGTTTTTCCATTAAGGAAAATCACCCAAGATTTAGTTTATGAACATTCAATACAAGAACATCTATGCTATTGGAAATAAGGTCTTGTCTAATGGCTATAAATCATGTTCTACAAGTTATACACCAACACTGTTAAACCGTGTGATTGACAGGTTGGTAACCGTGACAACTGGTTAGAACCCACATTTTGTCACTCAGTAACACTAACAGTGTAATTTCAACCCTGATAGGTGAGCACAGGGGAGGGATATAAATGTTGACACTGCTGGCAACGCCATGTGACCTAGAGTAGAACCCTATCTAAGTAACGGTTGGCGGGGGTGTGGGGGGGCAAGATCTTAATTGGCAACCCGCCTGGTTCATGCTGCTGCTAGTGCTAAGAGACTGGCATTTAATGGAGTCGGGATTTTAGCACTACACCTTATACATTATATTTAATGTAATATATATTACTGTTAATAAAGTAATGTAATGATGGGGGAAATGAAATTGGAAGTACTTTTTTTCCTTTTGGGTAATAGCAGTTTAAAGTGCCACTTCTATGAATTGTTGATCTGATTCTTGTATTTATTATTATTGGCATAACAATTACATGTATTTTTGTAGGGGTACTTTAGAAAGGGAGAAGTGGAAAGTACAACGGAACACTTTAGCGAAGCACTCAAATCATATAGGGTAAGATATTTAATTTTAACCTTCATACAAGTAAGACATGAGCAATTACAAAAGATAAAGAAGACAAATTAAACGTTCACGACATTAGAGTAATTATAATATTGATTTGTCTTGAAGCTAGCCTTTATTTAATAGATTTATATAAATAAATAAACAACTCGAGATAGGTTTCTCTGTATGACAGGATGATGATGTATTTTATGCTGAATTTAATTCCAAATGTGAATTTTCTAATTTGTTTAATTTCCTATATTACTGCAATTCTGATGATACAGCAAGGCCTGCTTGTGGATCCAGATGACATCGGTATACAGAATGCAATGGCGCGTGCTTCTACAAAGCTTAAAGAACAAATTATAAGTATGTACCAACTACCATGTCACAATGTATCTTAGATTTAGAGATGGTAACATACTACGGCCATATCAAGATGGATACTGACTTGTGACAATGCATACTACTCATGGTGACTATATATTGCTGTCCTATTGGAAGATTGAGGCGCTGGCCCAATATACCACTCAATCATATTATCCTTATTCTGACGAAACCAGTATTTGCCCTATCCTATCTTATTAATCAAGGGATGAAAGATCTCCGCGATATCGCGGATTTCCGGGATTTTTCAATCCTGCAGCACGATCAACGTATAGGCCCTACTAATACGTTTTACGCTGCAGGACTATCAGCATATACTACTAATAAATTATTCAAATGGCGCAGCACTATCAGCGTATACTACTAAAAAATGCCTCAAACGACTCAACACTATCAGCGTATACTACTAATATGTGCTTCAAACGGTGCAGCACTATCAACATATACTACTAATGCGTGCTTCAAACGGCGCAGCACTATCAGAGTATACCAATATATATGAAACCAGACTTCTGGAAATTTTCTGCGATTCCTTGACAATGCTAAACCTATGGGAGAAGATCAGCATATCCGCTTTTTTTCCCGGAGACCACTTTCATCCCATAATCCGAATCACCAGGCTAGGTAGAAACAAGTATCAATGTTGCATGGCATTGGTTTGATTTGGTTGGGGATCCACCATACCCCTCCCACATACAGGAAGCCAGTAAGCACTCTTAGCGGCCATCACATCGAGTCCCAGTGAATTTCTACTTACATTTTACATTTTCTGACCAAAGGGATCGACACAGACTGAATTATGTGCTTAACGTTGACTGATGTGTGTAGTTGGCTCAGTGAGTGCTACTGTGTTTATTCAGAGGAGTATCGCATCCCTATCTATGGGGTTCTTATCGGACTGGGGCTTGGTCTGCTTGTCATCCTCGGGGACGAAATTCTCACCAAGAAGCCAACGCTTGATGTAAGTTCCTCTCAATATGTTCAGTTTCCATTGTAACCGCCTAACCATTTATTCACCAAGCACCGTGTGCCCCGTATACTTGGTTCATTACTGTCTTCTTTATTAATGTTTTATTAATACTGTGTAATTTAACTAAGTCTTTACGTGTCTTCTGGCACCAAAACACTGAATGTGTTTTCTCCATTAACACCAATGTGATTTTAGAATTGTCCTATCCATTAAAAATAATCCAGTGATAGTAGATTATATTATATAGACTAATTTCTTGGTATGGGTAGGAACCCGCCGCCGCCCCCCCCCCCCCCACCCCCGAGATGACGATGAATCACTCATTCATATTTAAGTCAAATATAGATGTTTGTTTTCACGATTTTGTTTTTTATTATTTGCAGGGCTATGTGATCAAGCTCATCACCTGGATTGTATTCACTGGTTTCGGATTCGTGATGTCTAAAGGCTATAGGTATATATTTCACCTTGAATGTGTCTTCTCTATCTATAAATCTATATATACCATGCAATAATGGATATATTATATTATAATCTATTGTAGCGATTATTGAATTACACCAATATTATTTTCAAGTGAGTTTGTTTGTTTTTTTATCTCCTAGGAACATCTAAAGTCATAACAGGACGGGTACCGGCCTGTGACATTGTGCGCTCATAGCGACTGTACAGGAAGAACAGGCCGCCAACACCATGACCCAATATTCCACACAGCCACATTATTCTGATACTGTACTAACCAGTCTTTGTCCGATCCTGTAAATACTGACCGCCTAGCTAGCTAGTGACAAGTACCAATTTTATAAATGATTGGTGTGACTCGGCTGGGATTCGAACTCCCAACCTTCCACATAGGAGACAGTTTAGTTCAGTGTCAGGATAATGTGACTGAGTGGGATATCAGATCGTGATGCCGGCGGCCTGGTCTCTCAATGGGACAGCTCTATGAAGTCATCATGAGTGCGCACTGTCACAAGTCGGTACCCGTCCTCATGACCTTAGATGTTGCCAGGACGTAAAACCCCAACAAAACATACTCCACACGGGAAGGTTAGTCTGCGCACTGCCGATTCGGCCACTGCGTCGTTTCAATCATCTTCATTTAGCGACACCAATTATAGAGTATTTAGCTATTTTTAGTGATGAGGGTCGGGGAGTATTTGGTAGAGCGTGGAGTAATATATCATCTCATCAAATAATCCATGGGTGCATCCAGTCAGATTCCAATTTTAAAGGGGAAATAAATAATCTACCTAGCCCCCTCCCATACCACCCTCATTAAAGACAAAAGTGTTGTGTCGTTGGTTCTTGGTTGGGTGGGGTGTTTTTTTTGGGGGGAGGGGCACTTATAAGGCTTTTATATATGTATGGCTTCTTAATCTTAAAACGCTTTTGAACCAAAATTGAAATGATTAGCCACCGGTTCCAATACGATGCATGTTATCCAACTTAGAATCTGCACGCACAGACCTTGCTACCCAAGACATCCATCTCTTGTCGCTGTATTTGTGGTGCTGGGTTTGCTAGCCAGTTTACCGGACTCGCTTTCCGTGCAGAAGGTCGCGAGTTCGAATCCCGGTCACGTCAAACCAATAACTTGCTAAATTAATACTTGTTGCAACCTAGCCGGGTGCTCGGCATTGCTAGGATAGGGCAAAGACTGGTTAACGCAGTGTCAGGATTATGTGACTGAGTGGGAAATCGGGTCATGGTGCCAGCGGCCTGGTTTGCCAGTGGGATAGCACTACAAAGTCGTCATGAGTGCGCACTGTCACTAGTCGGTACCCGTCCTATTACCTTAGATGGTGCCAGGACTTAAAACTCCAACAAATAACGGTTAATAACCACAAAACAACAATAGCTATGGCTGGTGTTGGTGCCCTAAAAAGGCTGGATTCTTAATGTGGGTGATTGTCTCAACGTTTTATTCACTTTCAGATACTTGATGCGTTCCCAGAGAGACTCCTTATTAGACTCTCCAATTGACTTGTTTACAGGTAATTTGTGTTTTTAAACAAATACAGTATGTGAATGTGTTAACACTTTACTCATAACCATTTATTTTATTTAATGTGGTGAAAGCTTGTGCGGTTGAATAGAGTTGGAATGACCGTACGGTGATTGCGTGAAACTGGGAAAGTAATGGGAAGGGTTCTTGTAACTTTTAAACATCTTTGAATTTCGTGGAATTATAAAAGAGAGTCCAGGATTTGACAATTGAGAAATATGAACCATTGTTCTTTGCATATCACAGAATTTCTACAATATATTTGTTTATATTAAAATGTAGAATTAATTTACTTGTTTTCATTGCTATTAAATGTGACATTTTGTTTACTACCCAGTACACCTGATCTGTTTATACAACATGCTAATATCTTAATTTTTAACGCCTCTTGGCACCAAGGTGTTAGTTGTATGTACTGGCATTATCCAAATCAGAATTGGTGTTGCATATAGTTTGCAAGAAGCCCATGGGATACTGACTGCAATTGAAATAGGGCTATTTTCATTTAGAAATATGGAATTTTGTTATAATTATCATGGAAAACCATGGAATTTAATGACAGATGGTGTAGGGTCCCTGTAATATTTTGAGAAGGAAAGATTGCTAACTTAGCCGTTGATGAGTCATCAACAAAATCTTTGCATTTTCAAAAGTTACTACTTTTGAGGGTTTTTTATGACCATATGAACCCTGTAAAATCAATGGTTTTCTTTTAAGGGGCTGTCACATTACAACGCATCGCGCCAATGTACGCCGACGTATGTGATTTTTTGTCGTTGTGCGTTAGGCGCTCGTTGGTATATGTCAATGTACGTCGACGTTCGTTGAGATACGGCATCGCGCATCAGGTGTTTGGCAAAGTTTTGTGCAGGCACAAAACTTTCGATGTTCGACAACATGTGGATTTTACGTCGGCCGTACATTATGTATACGTTAGGGGTACGTCGATGTACGTTAGACAAACATTCACTACGTTGACCTACGTTAAAGGCAGTAGGGACGTAGTCTGCGTACTGACAACGTATGGATAACGTACATCTAATGTACATTTAGCTTTTCTCCAGCATGTCTTGATGTATGTAACGTATGAGGCATAGTTCTGGCAATCGAATAAAGTATATAATGTTAATGAACATACCGTGAGCGTAATTTGAGCGTTTTTCGCCCATAAGCATGTTGGTCATACACTATGTAGACGTCCAATTTTGCCTCCCCCACGCTGAAAATGTTTTACGCTTCTCGACGTAAAAAAGTGATTTTACACGTTGGCCGCGCGCTTGCGAGATGCATCGTAATGTGACAGGGCCATTACTGTCTGTAGACACCTTTTCAGATTTAGTCTTATATTTATTTTGCATTTCAGGTGAAAAGGAAAAGGGGACAATAACAAAGCCGAACAGTAATGCAGAGGCGGAGGAGATGACGATACCGGCGGCAAAGGGCCGTAAGGGGGGCTCTTCTGGCGGGAGGCAGCGCTACAAGATGGGCAAGAGCTGATGAGCAGAGGTCAGCTCCCACTGCACACGGCTCGATGCAGGGCGCTTCCACTGCTACACCTCAACCAGCCACCACGCCTGGCAACTAATCTGGTAGAGGGCGCTGCGACGCAATTCGGGTTATTGATGTCTGTACAGTGAGATCATTGGTATATTGATTCGTAATTGGTAAGACATGTGAGCAGTGGCAAAATTGGTGAGAGCCGGTGGATGGTTTGGTAATGCATACAGCAGGCACAGCCTGGAGGAAGTAGATACGTGAGCAAGATTCATGGGTAAACTACGTATGCAGATGGCCCTAAGGGTGTTGACTGCCAGCACATAGTAGGGTTAGAGGGAGACTCAAATTGCACATCAGGGCCACCTATCAACTAACTTGTAATACGAGTATTCCGAGTTTGTGTCCGCTGGTCCCTCAGGCATGACTTGAGACTGCGACCCGGCAGATAAACGTTAACACGCCGGTGTAAAACATCTTTGCAATAGTCCAGTTCATAATTCCGACTGCACATGCGCTGAAAACGGCCTTTATTCACAGATGTTGGCACCGTGGCCATTCTAAAGGTCAGGTAAAGAGTAGTTGGGTTCCAGTAGCCATGTTTTCCACTAGGTGCCAACCTCTGTTGAAACAAAGGCCAGGGGACCAGACTAGGTAAAGAGGTGCAGCAATATCCTGGTATTATCACTCAGTTCTAGGATCGGCAATGTAAACAATGTCATTAGCAAAATGGCCTTTTTAGTTCCAACTTCAGTCACTGCATACAGTAAATAGAACCATTTTAATATTCCAAATTCTTATTGCGCATGCACCAAATATCTCAATGAACCATTATTTACTAGTATAAGTTGAATATTACAAAATGCTACATGTTTGTTTTTTGTTGTTTTACGTCCTAGCAACATCTCAGGTCATATCAGGACCAAAATGCTACAAAGCATGGAGGGTTTGCAATTTCCTAGGAAATCGCAAATCGCAAACCCCGGGGTGTGCAATTTCCAGGGGTTTGCGAATTCCTGCCACACCGGGTCATAGCTTAAGTTGACATACCCGAAGTGAGGCCCAGTACTTTAAACTAATTTTGAAACTATGATAAATGCTTTCTGATGACCAAACTTGGTAGCGTTCTTTGCCATACATTTATTTCTCATGTTGGTTGTAATGAAATTGTCCTAGCAAATATTTTTACATTAGATAAAATACCATTTCCGATATTCTCGATGTCGGACATCCGGGCATTTTTTACACTGCACCCCTCAGCAACCACCACGAAGGGTAAAACAAACGCAGAGTATGTGGCAAGGTTCACTGTCACCACGGTAAACATGCGCAAGCAAACGTTAATAAAACAAAAACGACCAACAAAAATCACAATGTCAAATGGATGTTCCACTACTTCAGATCAAATGTTTGTTATTTAGGAGCATGACTTAATAAAAAGTGTTAAAATTGAAAAGAGCAAGCGAGCGCCAGTCACTATCAACATCAGCTATTCAGTAGAGCCAGTGGTAAACACACGCAAGCAAGTGTAATGAAACAAAAAGCACAATGATTTTTTCACTGCTTCAGATCAAATTCTTTAGTGACTTAATTAAAAATGAGCAGGCGAATGGCAAAGTTCAGTCACCATGGTAAACACGCGAGCAAACGTTAATAAAACAAAAACCACCAACAAAAAGCACAATATCAATGAATATTCCACTGCTTCAGATCAAATTCTGTTATTTAGGAGTGTGACTACTCACTGCTAAGATCAAATTCTTTTATTTAGGGGTGTGGCTTAATGAATTTTAAAAAAGTGTTAAAATTGAAAAGAGCATGTGAGTGCCTATAGCTGGAGTACAAATGTGTTTATTTTACCCTTCGCGAGTGTTTATCGTGATTGTGACCTCACGCCGACATTGAGAATCGGTTCACCAAATCCGCCCACTCTGACACCCCAAATATGACTGCTCATTCTGGTTACCTACACCCTGTCCTAATTAGTAACCATGGTAACTGAAAACACGCTCATGTATTCATGCAGGCAGTTGCATCCACTGCTACTCCACCGGTGCACCAAACACACGCTGAACAAGTACTGTGTTTCCGCTATGTCTTTCATGTACACGGTATCACTCTTCTGGGTTTGTGTCTCACACTAGCCTGGCCAGGATTCTATTTGGAGCCTGTTGAGTACCAGCTTCATTATTTTGGAAAACTCAATTTGTGGAACCCAATTAGGTTCATTTCTACCTTCTTTTTTTATTCTTTTATTTTAAATGTCCGTTTTTTTCTAGTATACAGGGATGAAGATGAATTCCGGGATTTTTTAATCCCGCAGCACCATCAGCATATACTACTATGTGGTGCAGACTGCGCAGAACTATCAGCGTATACTACTAATAAATGCTCAAAACGGCACAGCTCTATCAGCGTATACTACTAATACATGCTTCAAAGGGCGCAGCACTATCAGCGTATACCCATATATATGAAACCCGACTTCCGGATATTTTCCGCGATTCCCTGACAATGCTAAACCTATGGGACCATATCAGCATTTCCGCTTTTTTCCCCGGAGACTACTTTCATCCCTGAGTATAGTTCACACGAGATTGATTCGTTGATACGTCCAGAATTATAATCATGTGTCAATGTGCGAGGTGCCACAGTTTTTTAAGACATGTAATGTGTACAGAACAGGAAAACCATTGTCCAGATATGGTTGTCCTTGGATGACATGGTCAATGTGGCGTGTATCGATTAACGGGTGCTGGTTTGATTAATCTGAGCATGGAATGGGACGAGATGTATGACTGAAATATACAAATACTTATACGTGGAAAGCATGCTTATTATGGAGCGTCATTTTATAAGTGATTTAGATACGTTATTGCGCCGTCTTTGCCCTGATAGTATTTATCATGACCAATACAACCAGTACCTATACACATCATCATCTTTGGCGTTGTGTAAGTAAATTATTTATACCAGTTTCATATTTAGTAATGGAATACTTGCCATCATAGCTATTCACGAATGAAGAGTATGTTGTGACATGTTATGCGGATGCTTAAAAAAAATATATTGATAAAACCTTTCTTTACAACAAATAATTGTAAGTAAATTCTATTTATGCTCCATTGGCTATATTTACGATACGGCTATGTGAAACCAATAGGTTTAGTACCTCATATAACATTGTTATGCCAAGTTCTGTGCAAGCTTCATGACAGTGAAGAAGAACGGCTTCCACGTTTCATGTAAACTATAGAAAATATAATTAATCGATGCAATCCAATTAAGCCATCTCGTCAGTGATAGAGCGACATTGGCCGGATGAAGAGATAATACCGAGAGATAGAGCGACATTCTTTGCGTGACCAGTTAATACTAAGGGTTAGGCGCCCTCGAAATTAGTGTAATTATACCAAAAGAAATTATTAGTTGAGAATTGTATATTTTATACGAGCCGTTTACAAAAGGAAAGACTTGAATAAATGAAGTGGTTCTATATTAACATCTGTGCTGTTATTGAAATATTTACAAAAGCTTTGGTTACACTGCCGATTATCAAATATTCGTTTAAACTGTTAATTACCATCTGCTGCCTTGTGGTAGTTTCTTAATTATATATATACACATATAAACGCAAAAGTCTATTCTCGATGTGAATACTCATGATATGTGCACATTTATAATAACAAAATTCTATGACAATTGACCAATTATTCCAATTTACTCATTCCATCAGAAATTCCATGTACAATAACAATTTCTTTTTGTTGTGTGGCACATTTGTTGACTTACAAAATATAATAAGAAGCTATTTGATATCCTAATTATTGCTTTTGGTGTCCGCGTCTTTTGTGTTCTCGGCATCGTCTGTGCCGTTTGTTTTCACCGCATCTACGTTCATATTCTCATCACCAGCGTCTCCCGAACCAGTACTCAGCCTTTTGTCATCTGGCGCTCCCAATTCTCCCTAGAAGAAAGAAGCAATTCGTTTTGATATATATTATACCACCACAGCCAGGTATGTTATACCGTAGTCACACTACTGCTTGCAACCACAAAAAGGGGTCGTTGCAAAGTGGCCTCAGTGGTCACCGACCTTGTGTGGCGCCGACCTCCTTGTGACCATTTTGGTTGCAGCTACTGCACTAAAAACCTAAATGGTCGCTCAGAGGTCAGCGACCATTGCTTTAGTCGCAAGGATGGGTTCTTTGGTGCAAAGAGACCGCAAGTCGTAGTGTGACTGGGGCTTTAAACAACTGAAATATCACTGGCATCCAGCGAGATGGCAATGAAATTACAAATGTTCAACTGGTTACTACACAACGATTAAAAAATACATACTGAAACACATTTGGTACATGAATTATATATAGAGCACAATGTTCAAGAAAAAAACCTGTGCTAGGATAAGGGTTATTTGACAAACAGCATTGTTGGCTAAAGCCACTCCCCGTGATGTTACAGACACAAGAGAGCATTTCTACCACAAAAACCCACCCCTTAATGTTTGTTCTGGCTTTATGCCCTAACAACATTCAAAGTAATCTCAGGACGCCTACCGAATTTTGACTGCGCACTCATGACAACTTAATAGTGCTTCACCACTTGGAGACCGTTCCACTGGTCCAATGACCTGATATCCCACCCAGTCACATCTCAACACTGAGCAAATCAGTTCTTGACCTATCCTAATAATGCTGAGAGCCAGGCTAAGTAGCGATATTTATTAATTTTATACGTCATTGGTTTCACTCAACCACGAATCGAATTCCCAACCGTCGGCAAGGGAAGCCTACCAGGCACTCTACCGATTGGGCTACCGCGTCCAGTATTATTGTATGTCAGGTCATGTTGCCAGCGGCGTAGCATCCTAGTGGGGCAGCACTATAAAGATTTCCGCCAGTGCTCGCTCTCACACGTCAAGTCAGTACTCATACTGACATGACCATAACATCGTACTAGGACATAAAACCCCCCAAAATAAACCAAATACCAGACGTCGGCAATGAAGCGGCAGGAGCGCACTGATTTACATCACGTGACATTATTCACTTGCCTGCGTGTGCGCCTTCCTCTTGGCGGCCTGCGCCATGTATGCCTTTATCTTGCCCTTCTCTCTGCGGTCATCCAGCGTTTCCAGGGCACCTCCCCTCTTGGCCCGTGGCTTCGGCCCCCAGTCCCGCTCAGGGTTCTGCTGCCACCGCACGAGGCCGGACTTGCGCGACTTTGGGTTGGCATCCTCCCTGACCTCGAAGGAGACGCTAATCTTTGGCTCCCTGAGGACGATCTGGCGACCAGGCGTTCCCTCCTTCATGTTTTTTAGGTTAACCGGGTGATCTTTTATCCAACATCGGAAGATATCCTATAAACAACACTTGGGTTAGTCAGACCTATGCACCCGATCTCGCCGCGCTATTCAGTATTGTCAAAAGCTATTTTCAGTATTCTTGAATTGACTTTCAGTAATGCTTTTATCGTGAAAAAAATATATAATTACATAATATTCACAAGTACATGTGAGACCAGATGGAAAAATACGCCATCACACATATGTTACACTTATAGCAATTCCATAATGAAACGAACAAATCTGTATTTCCGTATGTAGTGTTTGATTCAGTAACAAATACTCAAGAATACGCAGGGTACACAAATCTGGTTAGTTAATTACAAACAGGTTATATGCGCATATCATTTCAATGTTTAAAACAAAACACCAACCAATTTCATGGTAGAGTTCAATATATGATGGACTATATGGCAGGACATAGACAAAACGTATGTGAATCTAATACTAAACAATAATCACGATTTATTGATTAGGAGAACGAACAGGCTATTGCATTGTTCGTCATGTATGTACTTAGTTACTAAGTAAGTACATATACTAAGTATATATAACACAGGTAAAATAAATATTTAAACAACTCTTCTATAATGAAAGTTTAGGTGGTAAATAAGTCATCAAAACATCAACTACGCCAAGGATCGCCTAAATACCAATAATAGGTATAACGCTGACAAAATATGTGCATTTTAAAAACTATCTTAAAATATGACCACATATATCATAGCTTTAGATTACTCGCTAACGTTTTAGCCTAGTGATTCATGCCTCGATACCACATTACACATTAGCATAATTGACACAATGAACCCACCCATATTACGTGATTAGGCGCTGTTGTCTTTAAGGAAGCCTTGGCCGTATGTGAGAGGGAAACCTCGTACCCAGCGTTCATGATGGCAGATCTGAAAACCGGCATAAACAGTGATCACAGACGTATAAGTCATAATTATATATGCACACATGGGCCGAATTAGGAACCAACATAGAAAGGAGACACATAGAACCTATTCAAATACATGAACCAATGATAACCCATATGATGGTACCTTTTCGCGGTGTGTTATTTCTAATACAATACAATATGTATTTTCTCTTCCGCCCGAAAAAGTTACAGTAATTTATTTAATATAATTCAAGATATGCTATACTGTTCTTTCTGTCACCTGCTGTGACATTGTTACGAGGGTTCACAAGTGCTGTACCTGACACCGAGAAGTGGCGGTGCCTCACAGTGAAGAATCTTGGACAGGTTGTCGATGACGAAGAAGAAAGGAACATCAGGCAGCTCTTCATGTATCAACGTCAACATTCCTTTAATGCGTTCTGATGTTCCTAACAGAGATGATGTCCTCACGCTAGAAATGATCTAAATGAGACAAATATGTGCCAAAAGTAAAGATATGAATTTCTTTTGTACAACCCATCAACAGTTTTGTGTATCAATGTCAGCATTCCTCTAATGCGTTCTGATGTTCCTAACAGCGATGCTGTCTTCACAATGTTACAAATAATTTCTGAAAGCCAAAATAGGTATATTCTCTCAGTTAAACAAAGATAGTCTGTTTCGTTATAAACATCAGAAACATACTTATAATTACTTCCAATGAATATATTTCACGGGAAAATTACAATACCCATTCAATTAGTCAGGTAGACTAGATTTTCAAAATATTATTTCAATTATTCATTATTTCAAGTGAAGAGCGATGGGGGTTCTATCAAATTTAAATATTCACAGTACTTCACACAACACTACCTCAGGTTTCTTTTAAATTAACCCGGTATAGAGTGCTGAGACTGGAACTCTACTCTCACAAATACTCTCCAAGCACACCTTTTCAGGTTGTGTAACTGAATATGTGGAGGAAGAGTGCCACAATAGCTCGGGGTTCCCCGGTCTGTAGGGAACTATATTTTGTCATGTGAAAACCATATCAGGTCATGTGATGAGAGAATCCCACCTATGAACTCACTCATATATTACGTTATGCAAGTTTGTTCGTCGTCTCAGTGGACTATACCTGGCAACTTTAAACATTAATGCTAGGTTCTACCTGTTATACAAAGTACTTGTTGCATATTGACGCATAACACACGAGGGTGGGGTGTAATAATGAAGTAGTTAACTAGTTTTTTTAGTGGAATTAAAATTCTTTTTTAATTTTTAAATCATTCAACATAAACGCTACCTGATCTACAAAGTTCTTGTCGTGAATTGGCGCAGCCCACACGGGTCCACCAATGTGGAACTTGTACCCGCACTCTTCACAAAGCTCACCCACAGTTGGGGCCAAGGCCGGCGTGAACTTGTAATTGTCCCCTTTCGTGTGCGTCTGCTTGGCCATCGGCTGCAGGTAGAAGCCGCCGCATCCGATGCAGCTGTACACCAGCGCCATCTTGGCGACGGACCGCTTCACATAGTGCTGGCCGGTGTGCATGCGCACAAAGATGCGCACGTAGAAGTCGACGCTCACCGACACCAGTGGCTCCACGTAGCGAGAGTAGCGATTCGCATGCGCCTCGATCGCCTGCAGCACGATGCGCAGCGCCATCTCGTGGCAGTACTTGCTTTTCAGCGGCATAGCACCATACTTGGAGTAGCAAGTCTCGGGGGAATTCCCACACAAGATGGCCACGTCTGTGCAGGTCACACACAGCAGCCCACCGTCGGCCAGCGCCTGCACAGCCCCGTCCAGGAAGGCGACCGGCGACCCGTAAGGGTCCAAGTCGATCACGTGGAAGCGCTCAGATGGCTGCCGGTTCTCGTACATGACCATGGCGGCGTCTGCGCAGTTAGGATGCACAAGGTGGCCCACTTTGTTATGGTCCACATTCTTTTGGATGAACTCAACGGCTGTTCGATCGAAATCATTCGCAATCACTTCTTTAATACCGGGGATTTCCTGTGCGAATCTTACCGATCTCAACCCCGAGGCTGCGAGACCTTCCAGAATTCGCAGACCGTCCTCATATTTAACGCCTGCTTCCAGATTGTCTGGGTCTACCATGTTTTTTAAAGCTTCAGCAGCCACGTTCGCCCTTTCTGCATTTTCCTTATTGTTTGCTTGCTTCTCTCGTTTTGTCCGGATGTTACGGATGTGATCTCGTGCGTGTTGAGATATTATAGCAATGGTTAGATCACGATTGAACTCTTGAACTGGATTGTAAAAAACTGAGGTTGGTAAATATACCTCTGCTTTTCCTTCTTTAGTCAAATCCCCCATTAGATTAGGAGTGAGGGATTCACTACTTTTCAGGTTGACTGTCAGTTGTATGCTTGTGTGTTAGACTAGAAAAGAAAAGAAAATCATTAATAATTTAACATAAAGCTGTTTCATGGTTGGAATTGAAAAGCCAACAAATGTTGCAATTTATTGCATCAAAAGTGATTTCCCAGGCCCGGTCATAAAATGGGTAAATTATTGTGTCATATACTATGATATAGGCCTACTTATTTTGTTGTGACATTGTGTGTAGAGATATGACCTAATAATTACGCTTTGGAATCACAGTAACCGTGTCATTAAAAAGAATTTTATATCTGTTTGATTGAAGTCGGAGCAAAAGGCATATGCCTATGGGATATTTCCCTTCAGACTTCATTCATTTGTCCGATAAGATATTTTCTTCCCGTGAACTCCTTACAAATGAGTAACTTCGACAGTTTCATTTCAAAATTTTAGAATCATTTATTTATCATGTTATTGTTATTACCCTCTGTCAAGTCTTTGCCATCCCTGACCCTGGTAGTGGTAGTCTTATCACCGTCTTACCTTTATGTGGTTAATGAGATCTACCCCAAACCTAAAATTCGAAACTAACGAAAGAAAGTGATTGATTGAACGACCTTATTGTCTTTTTGTTGTCGCTGACATTTTCTCATGCGGCCATGTGTGGTCATGACGACACTCATCATCCTGCAGAATCACTATCACTCACACCTGACAATCAATGACACATAAAACGAGCAACACAATCAAGATCTACCTGTGATGCCTGTGACAGTGCAATCGGAGGCTGACACATCTGAATGTGTTCGGTTTACACGCCGGCGCACCAGTGCTAAATTTTGTCTGTTAACTGTTTACACGTGCCGAGATGAGCCGGTTGCCAACTTTATTTTGAAACATGGTTTTGGGACTAATATTTATCATTCATCTTACCTCCACGGCTTTGCTTTGTGAACTGTTTATATCCCAAAAGACACATGCACGAACGATACACGTATCGTAAACAGACTGCCCGTCAAGCTTGGAACACGTGACACATTCTCTGAGCTCGAAATTTGAATAACTGGTAGGAACCAGTGTAAATCTATACGAGCGCTGGTACCAGCAGTTCCAAAGATCATTCCAAGAATGGACATTCTACAAGATATTCTAAGTTGTTTGTTTTTGGGGAGTTTTCAGTCGCCTTGGTGAGCTGAAGGCTGCAAATCTGCTGCACTGAATGGGCACCGCTGAAAGCGGTCCCATGTGGTCGGGAGTTGGCTTCCGATGGGTAGTGGTCAGAGAAATTGGGGGAGAGAGGGGGGCGGAGGAAGGAAAAAGGCGGCCTAAGAGCCCAACCACAGTGCTTTGAGAGGGCCGGGGGTAGGCTGGGTGGTTGGTGTAGTTTTACGCCCCAGTCAGACCCTAGGCCATACCAGGATGTGCACCAACTTGTGACAGCGTGCACTCATGCTGACTTTATAGTGCTGCCTCACTGGGAAATCAGGCCACTGGCACCATGACCTGATGTCCCACACAGTCACATTATCCTGACACTGTGTGCCCAGTCCCTGTCCTGACCTCATAACGCCAAGCAGAAACAGGTACCTATTTTATAAGTCATTGGTTTGACTCAACCAGGATCCAAACTTCAGTCCCTCCAGATTCACCGGTATGCAGGGTAAGTCCGGCCAAGGCCAGAGGAAGAAGTGAAGTGAGGATGGGATTAGTTAGGCAGTGGGTGGGGTTACCTATTAGTGAAAATTAGTGGTTAGTTGGTAGTGATGTCAACTCAGCAATGGCGATGAGGTGGAGCCTGCTAGTCCTCGGTGTCATAGTCTGAGCAACTGACAGTGTTGATGATATCTGCGTTCTGGCAGTAGAAGCGAGCAAGTGCATTCCAGGATGACTTAGAAATCCTGGAGAGGATAGCCAGAGCGGCCCTATTGTCGCTGAGTTGGTGGTCAGAGTCCTCCATGAAGTCACTGATGGCAGATCAGGGCCCATATTCACGACGCGGTGTTAGCTTACACTCGGTGTGTTTGCGCTAACACCACTCCTTGCGTACTGAGTTTTCGCCGCTAACCTAGAAATCCCGGCCAAAACCAGTTTTGGCTCGCTAACACCGCATCATGCATACGGCCCCTGTCGACTGCGCCAGAAGAGGCGAGTATATGGGCCACATTGAAGATCTTAGTGCCGCAGGCACAGCGCTGGAAGTTGGGGACATCAATCCAACAGTGGTAGCCAGTCCTGAAGTGGTTGACGGCGACTTGGGTAGAAGCAGGAAGGCCGACTGGATGGGGGATGTTTGTTCTGACCAAGGTATTCTAAGTTGGTCATCTCGATGTCGGACATCCGGGCACTTTTTGCGATCACAACGCTCAAAGGGTAAAACAAATGCCACTGTCATAGAGACAACATTAAACTATCACAGTAATTTGTGCATTTTGGTGCTTTGAAAGCAAATTTCTCTTGTTTCTATTAAATTGTTCAGATCTTTCTCTACAATTTCACATTCAGCTTTTTTTTTATCAGCCAATTGGGAGTTCTTGAATTTATTTTGCGAAAATAGTTTTTGAGGCCGTGATCCGGTAGGGCTGCCGCTGGCACTGACACTCAGAATATGCCAACTTTCACTATTATCTCTGTTTTTAATACTTTCAGAGAAAATTGCTCTTAGGTTAGATTAAATATTTCAGATCTTCCTCTTCAATCACGCATTAAGATATATTTAATCGACCCAATGAAAGCTTAAAAATTTATTTTGCAATAATAAATGCTCCGCATAGATATAGCACTGCCGCAGCACTACTCACTGCGTTGTTTTACCCTTCACGGGGTACTTTCCGGGGCTATAAAATTATGGCAAAGTAGACTGTCATAGTGCCTAAGATTTAAACTGTTTGCTAATGTCATGCCCGCAGATCTCCTGAGTTCAACCTTTTTCACTTTGGAGTACCTAATAACAGGAGTTGTGCAGTCACATTCAACATTGTGCTACACTGAATTGAGCTTGTATAAAGAACATAACAACTTAGTACTTCTCACAATCTTCCCGGGCAGAGGAAATCACTAGGATAGATCAAGGTCTGGGTAGCGCAATTTAGTTTCTTTTAAGTTTTGTTTGTTTGTTTTTAGGCTAAGGCTACCCAGAGTAATATTATGGTATGGATCTAAAGGTCAGCCCCTCTTCTCCAGAGCCGCGTTCAACGAGGTGCCTTGGAGAAATTCCAAACATCTCACTACTCTGAACGGCATTTTAGTATTTGTGTTCCTTGAAAACGGTGCCCCCCCCCCCATAGCATGCACTTCCTGCAGACATTTGCAATTGAAAGAACAGCTCTGATTGGCTGAAACACATGGCCATTTTGGAGGTGCTTACGCCTCCTACTCGAAAAGTGTGATGTATCGGAGTCAACTTTGAGGCGCACGTTGAACACAAATTGGCAAAAAAGACACTGTGGAGCCGTCGTAGAGCCGTCTCAGAGTTGACTGAGGCATAAGGCCTACCCTGAACGCGGCCCAAATGGACCATGATGGTGGGGACAAAATTACCACTTGTCTGTAACTACATTGAGTCAGCATGCAATACAATATAGAGACAGGTCCAGGTTCCGCCCAGTCCAGTCTCCATACCATGGTTTAATTGATTCTCTCAGCAAGCCAGTTTAATTGGGTCCAGCCTTCCTCAGCAGTCATCCGATCGATCCTGCTCACTGGACACATTTGCTGTTTAGGCTATTTTCCATTCCAACCAGTGGTCCACAACTGGTTCATCAAAGGTTGTGGCATGTGCTGTCCTGTCTGTGTGAAAGTGCATATAAAAGACGCATTACTGCTTATCGGACAGAGTAAGCCTAGCCTATGTGGCGGCAGCAGGCTTCCTCCAAAGAAATATGTCAGAATGATGATATGTTTGACGTCCAATAGCTGATGGTAAAAATCAATGTGCTATAAAGGCGTAATTAAATAAAACAAACTTTCCTTTTCCTCAGCAAAACATCAGGGATCATCCATGGGTCATGGCAAGCAACATCAAGAGGCTGTACTGGGGCTGGGCAGCCAGCTAGGAGCATTGAGAGACACCGCCACAAGGAAGCAGGCAGAATGACTAATAAAACAATGTTTCGATTGAGCCATTCTTGTGAAATAGAAGGTAATGTGCTTATTATATAAGGCACTTGGAAATTCAATGTCGGGATATAGGCCTACTGTGACTAGGTGAGATATTCACTTGCTATCCGGACCGCACTTCGTCCACACCTCTCTTTATCTCCTCTCCGCTGGCCTTGCTCCTCCTCGATATGTCTGAAAAGAGTTCCAGGAGGGGGAGCCCGCCAGCATTTCACTTTCTACTCTTACTCTGTCCGTGTCTTTAGCTCGCTGGTTGGTCACCATAGAGCAAATAGTCATGGTCCTTTGACTCAACTCTCCTCATTTCTCTTTCCTAGACTCTACCCTTTCTATTTCTCCCAGGCATACTTCTCCCCCTGACCAGGGGAGTTGTGTGCTTGGGTGGGGCCCTGTACCTTTACGCTTCTCTCGCTTTGTTCTCGTTGCTGCTGGAACCACCGCTGCACCCATCTTTACTTGCCCGTCCTCGAAACCCTTGCTGCTGTCTCCTGGATACAAGTGCTCAACTACCGCCGGACTGAAGAGATTTGGTGCTGGCCCCGATGCTTCGCCGTTACAACGTTGTAAAGATGTCCCCAGCTTCTATAACCGCCCCTACTGAAGATTGGGCCGATTTATCAGAGCCTCTCTATAATGTTGCAGTTCTGCAACCAGTAACCGTCGCAAGGTTACAAACCACCCCAAGCAAGCAAGGTGAGATATTTGGTCACGCTACAAGCTGCACAACCGTGCAGAGAAGAGGTACTTCAATTCTTAATGTAGGATTGTTGTAGTCCTTGCGATTAAAATAAAAATGGCGACCCATCCGGTGTGTGTTATGGTTTTCAGCGGCAAGAGAAAATCTGGCAAGGACTACGTCACAGAACTTCTACAGAGCTTGTAAATATCAAATTTAGTAGAAATATACCATGGTTTAGGAATATTTGATGTATTAAGAATGTGACAAACATTCAATTACACAAGCAAATAGCATGTCTCTCTTTTGAGTGATAATATGTGTATTTCCTATAGTACTTTCCATTGGTGATTAGTAGTGGGCGGGGCTCCCGATCGCGTGATCTCAGTAGATGAGGTGCCGGTGGTACGATCCTAGTTCCTACTGTTGCCGTTGTGCTTATCTGCAATTTGTGGTGCCAATATATAAATACCGGAAATGTGCGCTCAGATAGCATTTTAATGGAATAAAATAACTATCATGTATTATACATAACTATCATGTATTATACATAGCTGTCTATCTTACGTGTTGTCCTCTTACAACCGTTATCAATTTATTACTAGAATTGGTGCAGACAAATGCTGCATTCTTCGCCTTTCGGGCCCGTTGAAAGGACAGTATGCCAGGGTGAGTTGCCTGAAAGATACGTGTAAATATGTCTGCATGTGTAGATTAGATAAAAGATTCACCCCGTACTTCCAGTACAGGGGTGAAAACCATCCCATTAGAAAAGCTGGCAAAGAATTTCGACATGCTGGGTTAATTAACTGAGCTGGTAAATTCTTAATTTAAGAAGCACAATATATTCTTTATGTACGTCTTCATATTTACCCGCTACTTTTGAGTTGGAAAATATAATAAACATGTTCTTTAATGCAATTTAAAAGTGAAATCGACGGCGTCCTCTGGCCGCCATCTTGTCTTTTTGCATTCTCTCCCATTTCACCAACTCTGTGTTGATATAAGTAACCATTTGACACTGGTGCCAGGCATTCTACTTCCCATTCCATACTAAAGCTATTTTCGCCCGTATTTAGACTACGTTGTCGTTCACCCCTGTACTGTAAGTATGGGGTGAATCTTTTATCTAGTGTAGATATGCTAAGCCTAAGGTTAGATACGTATAGATATATGTAGTTGTGTTCTATAGCCTATGGTTTGTTTCAATTTAGAATATGGCTCTAGCTTCTGGACACCAAACGCCAATGATCCTGATAGGATCTTATATGTTTCTGGGACGTAAAGCAACAACAACCAACCAACCAACCAACCAAGCCAGCCGATGAACTTCTAGATAAAAGATTCACCCAGTACTTGTAGTACACGGGTGAATGACAACGGAGTGTAAATACGGGCGAAAATAGCTTTAGTATGGGACAGGAACTAGAAACTGTGGTTCCAGCATCAAATGGCTCCATATATAGGCACAGAGTTGGTGAAATGGGAGAGAATGCAAAAAGGCAAGATGGCGGCTATAAAACACCGTCGATTTCACTTTTAAATCTTATTAAACTAGATATTTTATTATATTTTTCAACTCAAAGGTAGCGGGGAAATATGAAGACATATACAAAGAATAAATGTTGCTTCTTAGATTGTGAAATTAGGATCTCATTTCATTTCCCCGTTTTTTCGACCGTTTTTATATAGGGCTGGTATTCACCCGTGTACTGCGAGTACCGGGTGAATCCTTTATCTCATGAACTTCTAGCTCTCATTTGGTTCATTCTATATATCCGTTTACTGTTACGGTAGTATCACGGGATCGTTGCAGATTTAGCACCATTTCATTGCATACAGTATTTATCATTACAACATATCACTCAAAATAAACAGAACAAGGATTGTAATTAATAGCTGCTACTCATTTGACCAATTAACGGTGAGGCGGTCATAGGTTGGCTTAGGCTTTGGCTTTATTCCGATCCCATATTTGGACAGGAAGAATTAATTTACATGTTTCTAAAATGAGCAATCGTGCTCGTGCTGAAGCTCAGAATATTAAGGAGCAGATAATGTTTGCGTTACCATCCGATGTATTCACAATACTAACTGTAAACGAACTGTTTCCTGTGTCGCATGTAGGATCACAATTTGGACTTTGCACGGCTATTAGATGCTAGTGACTACAAAGAAAGGTATCGCACTGACATGATCCGGTGGGGTGAGGAGAAGCGTACCCAGGATCCTGGATACTTCGCACGGATCGTGTGTCAGGGTCCCGGCTCACAACTTCCTCTGTGGATTATTAGTGATGCAAGAAGGCATACTGACTTGAACTATTTTAAGGTACGTGGCTAATGCATGTTAATGTTTGAAATGTCTCATGAATGAAAGATATATACCTGATAATACACACATACACACATATGGACACTATGTTGGCACAGTACATGTAACCAAATGTAGTTAGTTGCAGGTCTATCTCCATGTGAAATGCTACACGCCATTGTAGGGTGAATAAGTTGATTGCATAATACTTAATAGAGTCAATGTAGTCATGTTCACTCCAAAATGTCAGAAATGTGGGCTCGAGTCTACTTTTAGATACAGTGTCCCATTTGTTTGCAAGATCCTCCTCCGACATAATTATGTATACAGTATAACCCCGTTAAACCAAACTTGAAGGGGCCCTAGAAATTTGTTTGGATTAACCGATCATTGGTTTAACCGAGCTTTGGCTTTGACTTTGACTTGGCTTTGGCAAAAACGCATATGCATTATGAATGTAATATACAATGTATGTGGACACTTTGATTATTGTTTTTTATGTCTATATAGTATGAACCCGTTAAACCAAGCTTGGTTAACCCAAACGATTGGTTAATCCAAACATTTTCAGCGGCATGGCAAAATACTACCATTTATCATATAAACAAGTCAGTGGGGTCTCAGATGACTTTATAACCACATGAAAGTTTGGTTTAGCTGTACTGGAAGTGGCCTGGGGTCCGAATTTTGTTTGTTGATTAACCGATAGTTTGGATTAACCGACTTTGGTTTAACCAACTTTTTTATATGATAAATGGTAGTATTTTGCCAGGCCGCTGAAAAAAGTTAGGATTAACCAATCGTTTGGTTTAACCGAGCTTGGTTTTACCAATCGTTTGGTTTAACCGAGCTTGGTTTAACGGGGTTATGCTGTACATATATATAATTTATTAAGTGGATATAAATAATTCAAAACCAAACACGGGGAATTCTTTTTGGGCCAATAAATCTATTAATCAGGCTTAATAAATTGTTACAGGAGCCATATATCTAGGACTAGCTAACAATTAGACAAGCTCTAGGTAATCAGTACAGATAACCTATTAGCTTTATCTATTTTACTCTAATCTTTTAGAATAGTACAACCCATACTATTGAATTAATCCTGACTATTCATATTACTTATTTGCAGGATAGCCGAATAACTATATAAACTAAGTAATGATATATTACATTATTTTTTAGCATTTATATATATTCTTGAAATTGATGACAGGAGACAGCAGCTAGAGGGAAGATCACGGTCATACTCTCGAAGCACACCAGGCACACCTCAAGCAATTTGATTTATACTCTCAGGCATAACAGGGTATGGACCATCTAACTCTCTGCCAATTTGGGACAGGAGAGTAGATGGTCCTTTACTAACAAGATGTTTATTCACATAATAAATATACTATTACATTTCCATTGTCCTAATAATTTTATACAGTCCAGAGACACTCCTATCCGAGCATATTCTTGAGCAGCTTCACGTCGTAGACTATGTGACGTCACCAACGGCCACCAGGGGAACTTGGCTTTCTTCAATATCATCTGTATGCATTTGATGAAAGTTTGACCTGTCAGGGGGTCCCCGTTCGAGAGTATGATTGCTGGGGTGCCCTCATGCGGCATCTTGAGTTAGTTATTCCATGCACGTATGGGACAGAAGATCAAATTGTGTACCCTAGGTAGCTTGATGTGGTAGCTGTCCTCTGGTCTGTAGATTGTTTTTGTGCTAAGGATGTGCACTAACAGATGTGTCTTGTGTGCCTGGATGTCTCCACCCAACAACGCATGACCACCATCACCCAGCATCTCGGAATAAACAAGATTGGATTGTCGTAGCAAACATATACAGACAATTAGAAAAGCAACAACAAATACAAGACTAGGTTTACCCATTTTTACGAATTTTAATATAATTAATTTAACATGTCTTATTTTTAATGGTTAAGTTTAATTAAGAATATATTATTTTTTAATTAAACACTCCCTTTTTAAGCCCTGACAATGCATATCTATCAAATACTTGCTATCTACCACCTACAATTTTCACCCAAGATTTAACCCCACACAAATAATTTGTTAATGACCCTTCTGTTTTTAATTTATCATTTATATATCCGTCCTGATATGGTCTTAGATGTTGCTAGGACGTAAAACAACAAACAAACTCATTTAAATATAAAGTATACATTGGCCCATAATTCCGAATTGTGGTTGATCCGGCAGGGGAAGCCCGGGACCCGCACATCACCCAGCCGCGCATGCACGCGTCCCTCCTCCTCCTCTCCCCCCCCCCTTTGACCCGCATTCAGACACCATCAGAAGACCGACCTTGTTCTATTTTTGATTCCCCACTTCCACCCACCCACTCTTACTGTGTACAGCATCGCAGGAGCATATTAAAAAGGCACCCACGTTAAACAGAGATGCAGAGAACTCGACGCGCCACAGTGCAGAGGGGCCGACCGGCGAAACGCGCCACCCGGAGAGCTACCGTTTCTCCGCGAGTCGACCAGAGCGACTTGAACAGCTCACAATATGGCGGCGCCTCCCCGCACCCACCCACGCCACCCACGCCGCTGGCGAGGCAGTCAGCTCGCCCTAAAAAACCCTCAGCCAAGGCCAAGCAAGCCGACGGGATGCTGAGAATGCAAGCTTCGATCGACGCAATCGAGAAGCGCTGGTCGGAGCTCGAAAAACACACAGCGACAAGAGATGGCGGCGCAGAGCAAGGTGCTCGCTGAAGCCACTGCCGCCCTAACCGCCGCCACCGCGAAAGCGAGCCGCAGAGGAGTCACTCACCCTTGGCTCCACGCACGCCCCCGCCTCGACACAGGATCCGATCGGCTCCCCAGCACCGCCGGAGCAGAGCAAGGACACTGTCTCCTACCTCGCCGTGCCCCGCCCCGGCGAGAAGATGGGATTACACCTCAAGGGCGAGCCCCGAAGGATGGTACAAAAGCCCGGCGAGCGAATGGTCATCCCCCTCACCGTCGCCCTGCCCGCGCAGCAGACGCCACCGAGAGACCTGCCTGGCCCGCGGCCCCCGCGCCACCGAGTCCCGACAACACGACCAGGATGCATACGGCAGAGGCGCCCGGTCATCGGCGGAGGAGGTGGTGCGCCTCATCATCGCGGCAGCTGATGGCAAGGCTACGAGCAGAAAGAAACTCATTTAAATATAAAGTATACATTACCGTTTTCAGCTTAGGGTATTTTGGATTATTATTATGTTTTGACAAAACTTAACGTGCTGGTAGATCGTGGGGTCGTGGGTTTGAACCCTGGTCGAGTCAAACCAATGACTTAAAAATTTATACTTGTCGCTTCCTAGCCAGGCGCTCAGCATTATTAGGACAGGGCAAGGACTGGTGTTCTCAGTGTCAGGATAATGTGATTGAGTGGGATACCAGGTCATGGTGCCAGCGGCCTGGTTTCCCAGTGGGACAGCACTATATAGTTGCAATGAGTGCGCACTGTCACAAGTCGGTACCCATCCTGATATGACCTTAGATGTTGCTAGGATGTAAAACAATAAACAAACTAAACTTAACATATTCTTCAAAATGAACCCTCTTATTTTTCCATGTCCCTTCCGACAAACCTGCCTTGTAATAAATGCTTAGCTTCCTAACTAAAGCATAATTGTGAGCTGTGAGGGAAAGACCAGAGAAGAAAAGTTTGAGTGAGCAGCTTACAAAAATAAATCAAACACCTTATTATCATGAGAAGCACTTACTTTTTCCAATTTAAGTTCATTACACAGCCTAATCACTATTAATTTTGCTTTATCATTGAAAAACATCCTACTTAGTGCATCTGCTAGCACAAGCTTCTCCCCTGCCTTATGTACGACTTGTACTGAGCAACACCTTTCAGCAGCAAACCTCCAGATCTCACGAGCACATGCACATAAAACTGGGTCCTTTCCAGCACTAGTAGGTAACACCTTTTGAGATGCTTCATTATCTGTATTAATGATAATCACGAACTGCTCTGAGTGTTGAGGGGAAAGAGTTTTAAGTGCTACAACCAAATTAATTGCCTCTAATTGAGCAATATGAAATTTATTTTCATTTACCAAATCTGGGGAACATAATTCCAAATAATTATGTGTATTACTGAACGCTCCCCCTATTAACAATGATGAGTCACACTCAATAACCCACTTTTTCTTTGGAAAAGGCCTTAATAAAATGAATCCATTAAACCCTTCTGCGAAACGCAAAAACCAAGCTATGTCCCTATTTAAACCTTGACTAACTACTGCTTTTCCAATAAAAAGGGGTAGCCCTTAAAAAATCTTAAATTCTATTCAAAAACCTCCTAGAATTAACCACACATTTAGAAAGAAACTGTATCCTCCCCACAAGCCTTTGCACATTTTCTCTAGTCACTTTGCTCCCCACATTCCATTTATTACACTCAGTTAAAATATCTAACAATTTTTCCTTAGGGATCCTAAGTTCCATATGACTATCAATTTCATAACCTAAACATTTCATGTTCGTCTCTGGTGGTGTACATTTCTTAATTGACAGATCCAAACCTAACAATTTTGTCAAATTAAGAACATAATTATACCCTTTTTGTGCCTTCTCTAGTGTACTTTCTACCCCTACTAAATCATGCAAATAGCATAAAGCAAAAAACCCTTTTTCCTTAATATTTAAACTACTGTGGAAGTAGTTCTCACACAGGCCATGCTAGACGTCCTACAGCCAAAAGGATGTGCTATGTCAAAATAATATTTCCCTCCCACTTTAATCCCAAGCAGAGGTACACTCAATGGACATGTTCTTAATTGCCGATAAGCTCTTGCTAAATCTATAGACCACATGTAACAGTTCTTACCTAACCTAGTAACTTCTCTAGTTAAATCCATTATTGATGATAATTTATATGTAAAGGTTTCCCCTTGATAAAACCCTTTCACAATACCTGAATTAACTCCCTTCCCTTTAGGAAAATTTAATCTACTATAATCCTTCGCTCCTCGATGTTCTTCTTTGGCCGGGTCATAATAGGACTAATTTGAGCCCATGGGGGAAAAGGTGGTTTATTAAAGGGTCCTAGCAATGCTCCATGAGAGATTTCAGTACCTACATACTTATTAATCCAAAATAAATCTTTCTCGTTACAACAATGATTAGTTTCTGTTGGTGTTGGTGCTCTATCTCTTGTATAATTAGCTGGCCAGCCATTTTCCAGAACATTAACTAACTATTTATCCTGGTAATTAATTAATAATTTTCTCCATATTTCTATATTTAATCCTGATGGCAATCGTGGCATTCAAATAATTAGGCAGCCCTGTAGCTCTTACAATTTCAAAGATTTTACTATAACCACCAGAAGTTCCACAGTGATTTTTCCAAACTGGCCAAAACTATAATAAAATATTTGTATATGCCACTGGGGATCTTTCACAAAAACCACTAGGTTCACAATTATCATTTAAATGTAATTGTAACTCCAAATCCAGATCTTTTATCATACTGCTTGCTTTATCTGATACTATATTTGCTATTTGATTTAACATCCCTTCCTCGGGACTTTTTTGTAAAACAATATTATCTCCACGAGCCATCTGAACATTGCTACAAGTTTCAAATAATTCGCCATCACCATCAGACACTCACTAATTTCCCTTTATCTACAACATTATTACCCTATCTTTTCTCCCATTTACTCGAGTCTTACTAGATGCAACAGACATATTATTAACCTGGTTAACAACAACAGTCTTCACTTTTAACTCAGATAACGACCTAACTTTCATATTAACTTTTTCAAAACAGTTGGTCAAGAGTTTGCCATTAATGACTGCATTTGAACACTAGAGTTTGTGTCGCTGACAACTGGGTTGTTCAGTTTAAACGTATTAACAACAACTTTAACTTTTGACATAACATGAGGGCAAGATTTTGCCATTAATGAGTGTTGAGTAGCACTAGAGTTTGTGCGGCCACTATCAGAGATGAAAGACCTCCGCCCTTTCGCGGATTTCCGGGATTTCTTATTTCCACCAATTAACATTAAACAAAATTCCAAAAGATCGGATGTATGACAACAGTTGGGTGGTTCGAATCCCGTTCTTATATGACCTTAGATGTAGTTAGAACATAAAACCTAAGCAAGAAACTGTTAGATATGAGCGATAATGCAATCACAAGGCTAGTTGAGACCTGATTTCCGGTATTTTTCCGCGATTCCCTGACAATGCTAAGCCTATGGGAGAATATCAGCATTTCCGCTTTTTTTCCCGGAGACCACTTTCATCCCTGCACTATGTGTACTGTGCACTGAGCTGATGGCTGGATCAGCTAATGTTATTGCATTGAACGTTTCATTAAACTTTGAGGACTTGTTTATTTGTGTTGATGTTGATCCATCACCATGGCAACCATTATTTTGGAACCCGGTCGCCAATTCAAACCCTGTAAGAGGTGTCTTGTCCAAAACATCAGTAAAAAAATCATCTCTCCTTCCCACCATCACCCTGAGATTTGCACATATTATTATAACACTTGCGTAGATCATTATTGTACCAAACATCATGTATTAAACACAGGCATATACTCAAAAAAGGAATTTTGATCTTCACTCCACTGTCTCTTTTTACCGCTTACGCTAGCTCGTGGAATTCTGTTAGAACTACTAATTCGGCTACACCCGCCAGATGGCAAAACACAGTTTCCGTAAATTCCTACTAACAAAAACCACCGGTAGGCCCAAACGGGGTAACATATCATTATCAGAATTTATCAGTTTCCACAAGTGCAGTGTCATACATAATATCTTTAGAGTCAACAGGATAATTTAAAGAAGTAACATGAACATTCAAAACCGAACCACTGTTTTGGCCATCAACACTCTTACTGACCTGATTTAAGCATTCGTCGACCGGGCCCGACGGTTGAACTTGAATGTCGCCACCAACTGCCACGCCATCTACCGTGTCCCACGAGCAACCGACTGTCTCTCCAATGCTATACACACTGTTGTTTTGTCCTGTTCGGCCCCAGACTGATCGACATCTAAAAAGTTTTCTGACGAGACATCTCCACATCATCAGTATTCTTTACATCATGACTCCTAACTTTACTTTTACAATCCAGTTCCTTAGGATAATGTTTTTTGCGACTGTTATATGCACACCACGTGCAAATGTGAATAAAACGGTCACTACCCATCCCATGACTTGCCACAAAACCACAATTTTTTCCCCTATTCCAAATAGTACAGGGACGACTGTCTACCTCTAACTCCGAGCCAAATCCTCCCACATACGATCTTATGGATTCGTTGACCGAAACCACACTCATCCCATCTGACTTCTTGAATCTTGGCATCATCGTCCCACCCGTTCGGTAATTGTTTATCAGCGATCATATTAAACACCCATTCTGAGAATCCACGACATGTTTCCCACATGTAATTCTGCGCCACATCAAGCAAGGTATCTAAATGCGCTTCCACTTTCGGCACCCATAATACTGGAACGTCACCTCTGCGAATCATTCTACGAATCGCAGCAAAATGTTTGTACCACATCGACTGTTATAATGAAACCTTACCCTTCCTTTCTCCCTGAATAACATATCTGTGGGGCAACAATTTACCTTTTTAAGATGCGTTATGGGCCTTAGCCCCCACCACTCGAATAAGATCTTTAAATAGTTTATCAGCAGAGTCAGATACGTCAACATCACTATGTTCCAATGTCAACTGCCGACCCGACTCCTTAGCAACACTCAATGTAACTAAACTACCAGACGTGCTGGCGACATCGCGATACTTTGAGTTAGCCCCTTTTTCTAAATCATGCCCACCACTTTCAGCACAACCTACACACAGCCTATTCGAACTCCCTGATTTTCTCCTCGTGCTACTAACTACTGGCTCAGCCGG
The DNA here is from genome assembly GCA_030323885.1 of Branchipolynoe longqiensis. Classification (NCBI taxonomy): domain Eukaryota; kingdom Metazoa; phylum Annelida; class Polychaeta; order Phyllodocida; family Polynoidae; genus Branchipolynoe; species Branchipolynoe longqiensis. The sequence continues at coordinate 43,919,929 of CM059188.1, forward strand.
ACCTATGACGTCATCGGTCGACACTTCAGCCTGTCCCAATTCCGCCATCAACAATGGCGAATCTATATTGTTTGATTCTAACACATTAATATGAGACATTAAAGAAACAGTAGCTGTGAATAATTTAGCATCAAGGAGGCAGGAAATATCCTCCCGCGCCACCCCCTTAACAAAACCACTCACCGTCGACGGAGAAACCGTTGAAGCACTAGAACGTCGCAACACAGAGGCAGGTGAACCCGACCGACGAACCGATGGCCCACACACCAACAAATTTCTATGATGAGTAGCCCCGGGAAGGAGTTCTTTTGAAAACCTCCCACTAGCACGGGCTCCGGTTGATTTCACTTTAGGCATGATTGTAGAGGAACACAATGGCCCAGACGACGCATGTACTTCAAATATCACTGTCTTAACGCAACCAAGGGTCATCACAGCTTGGTGAAACAATGAGGAATGATTTCAATCGAGCAGAGTGCCCGGAAGTCAACTATAGTCAGGGTTACCGAATGCTGTACTGCGTTTGGTATCTAAGGTAGGTATCGCTATGGGGCCCGTGGTCAAGGCATTGAATTAACCATGTTACCGCCAACATGGCCAATGGCAGCCCCTTAATGTTTCTCTCTAACCACCTTAACTTCCATGTTATTCACTGGGGAGTGGGCTTTCTCTCCTCCACGCTCTACACTGTGAGCCAACTGTCACTCTGCTGACCTTCAAAACTATTTATATATATTAAATAATGAGATAAAGGAAATAGATTAGATTAAATGAGTTTTCACGCACTTCCTAGTGACTACATAAAAAAGTACAAGTTCCAACACTACGATATAGTTTAGAATAATTCCTTGGTTTATATTCACATTATGCCCTATGTTACACATAGGACCTATATGGGGACTGAACGCGGTGGCGCAATTGGTAGAGCGCAGGCTTCCTCTGTGGAAGATCCTGTGTTCTATTCCCAGTCGAGTCAAACTAATGACGTACTAAATTGATATTTGTCGCTACCTAGCCTGACGCTCAGCATTACTAGTTAACTCACTGTCAGTATAATGTGACTGAGTTGGAAATCGGATCATATATAGTGCCAGTGGCCTGGTCGCCAAGTGGGGCAGCACTATAAATTCACCATGAATGCGCAGTCACATGTTGGTACCCGTCCTGATATGACTTTAGATGTTGCCAGGACATAAAACTCCAACAAACAAACACATATATGTATATTTTACCTCGGTATACAGCCTCAGGCTAGCCTCAGGCTAGCCTCAGGCTAGGGAGAGGGAAGCTCATCCGGTCCAGCAATTAGCATAAACAACTCACGACCGGAGGACGTTCGTGGAGTTGCTCCAGTAGGATTTATCTACAACAAGTCATTTAACCGTAAGTAAAGATAACAACTTTGGTTGAGCTTGTTTAAGATGCATTATAGCATCCAGATTTGAAAGTTCAGAACTTTCTTAAGTCCAGTTTGGACTAGATTAGCTTTTTAAAAATCGATACAGATAGAACAAAGAATGCTTTGTGCATATCGAAACCATGGTTCTATCAACCCGCTTTGATATGGGTAGAGATGTTGGCACGGTCTCCTGTGGAGATTCTCCCGGACCCTAATAGAGGGTGTTGTTGGGGATGATCCTGGGTTTCTTTTATAGATTCCCCTTTTGAATGAGGCGTTTCTCCGAGTTTCGTAGCATTTTCTCCAACTTGCTGGCGCAGAAGCCGCAGGAGGGAGAAGTGTATTCGACAGAGAGATGGGAGGTCCCAGAGGCCTTCCCCACGTATGGTTGGTTTCGATACCGAAAAACCTACGAAATACACTTAGCTTATCACGCCTGTACTGAGAACGGTGTAAATACGTTACTCAATACCACAATATTCCTCAACCCAGTTTTCCTGGCATCACTTCGGTGTTCTGTTGAGATGATGCCGGACTAATAGGTAATCTTTTTGGTTACAGAGTACCGATGGCTACAAAACGAAACAAACCGCCGCCCGCTGCTGTAGAGGGGCGCATGCCGACCGGCTATGACTCATCACCAGGAGTGACGGCTCCCCTGTCCCCATAGCCAGGGGCTGAGGGCAGTTCGGACTGAGACAGTGATGACGGCCCGATTTACCCGGGGGACCTAAAAGCTCAAATCAATCAGCTGGTGGAGGAAAAGCTGAGACAACTTCAGCCCAGCAGCCACGGTGACATAAGTCGACAGCTCCCCGTTCTAGACTCTGAATGGGAGGACCTGTCGGAGCTGGAAGACACAGACTCAGCTCTAGAGACCGTTGGGCCGTCTAAGCCTAAGAAGCGGAAGAGAGCGGTGAGCTCGTCAGGAGACGAGTTTACGAAAGCGTACAAAGGGAAGAAAACCAAAAAGCCTAAGAAGAAGAGTAAGAAGAAGGACTCTTCTTCCGACTCTTCATCGGACTCTTCAACTACAGAGTCCGACTCGGAAACCGAGAGAGCTGGGCTTTTTGCCAAAATCGGAGGGAAAGTCCGGAAGCGCTGTCGCCAAGAAAAGGCGAAAAAGATAAAAAACCACCATGATGATGCGGGAAACAATTAAAGGGCACTTTAATACGTTTAAACCGGCGGAAATCATCACCAAGCTCACAGAGCAGATCGCAGGGATCAAAGGAATCCCAGAAACAGTAGTCAAGGAGATGGATTCGGAAATCCATCTCAGTGAGGAAAAGAAACGCTTTGAAAGCGTCCTGTTCACCCTGCACAAAGCTGTCCTAGGAACATTGACTTCTATAGCTCCGGTGACGAACAGAATGCAGACTGAGAATAAATTCTCATCGCTCGCGAGAGTGATGGACAAGAGCCTCGCCTTGCTCACGGCTGCAAGTAATTTCCTAAGCTACCGGAGGTACGAAAATGTCTTTTAAGACTGTCACCACTCCCGCCGGTAAAGAGGTTGCAAGATCAAAGAAGGTGACTGATAATGATGGGAAGGAATACACTCTCTTCCTGGCACCTAAACCCATCAAAGGCAAGCCTCTTGACAAGTCAAAATGTCCGGGGGCCAACTCCCATACCTGTTTAAGGAAGTGGAAGCAGACGCCAAAAGTGGGAAGAACAATGAAATGGCCCAGAAGTATGACAACACTTCCAGATTCCGCCGTCCTCGAGGGGATTTTCGGCCACGCCGAGGCAACAGAGCTGGGAGATCAGGCCACTCATACGGCTATCTACCAAGAGGCAGAGGACGAGGAGACCGGCAGAGCTGGACCGACGGAAACCGCCCGTTCCGCAAAGAGTTTGCGCCCAAGCAGCTCTTCCCACAGCCAGGGAACAAATAAACACTGCTACACAAACAACACCAGTGATAGCAGAGATTGTAGCAGAAGAAACACAAACTGACGTAAGGAAATTTAATGCAGGCAATGTTTCTAATTGTTTTTCAGAATGGGTACAAATTACAAATGATAACGACATTTTAGAAATTGTAACAGGAGTTAACATCCCGTTTACGGAATTACCAGTTCAAAACCGTATTCCCTTTCCGTATAAATTTGATGCATTACAGAAACAGGCCTTAAGTAATCAAGTTTTGCTGTTTGAATCCAAAGGGATTATAGAAAAAGTCGTTCACACGCCAGGGGAATTTATTTCTAATATAATTTCCAGACCTAAACCTAATGGAGACATTAGAATGATTCTTGATTTAACTAAGCTAAATGAATTAGTAGAATATCGCCATTTTAAGATGTTTTCATTAGAAACTGCCAGGGATTTGGTTACACCTAAAGCATGGATGGCCAGCATAGATTTATGGTATTATACGGTCCCTATTTGTACAGAACACCGAAAGTTTCTTAGATTTATTTGGCAGGATGAACTTTTCCAGTTTACATGTATGCCAAATGGTTTAGCTTGCACCCCACGCCTCTTTACTAAGTTATTAAAGCCGTTTTTTTCAGCCATGGCTAGAAAAGGACACACTATGTTTCCTTACATAGATGATTCCTTTATTGTCGCACAGACATTTAATGACTGCAAAAATGCTGTCAGTGATTTATGCCTTTTTCTGACTAGATTAGGTTTCTATATTGATGAAAAGAAGTCGGTTTTCCTACCGACGACCGAACTAAAATGTTTGGGGTTTATTGTGAACACGCATACAATGACGGTTTCCCTTCCGAAACCGAAACTTGAGAAGTTTCTAGATACTGTGACCCACTTGGTCGAGTTACCCAGGCCAAAGATAAGGCAGGTCGCCGTGTTGGTCGGTATAATGATATCATATGCCTCAGCTATTCTATACGGCAAGGCACACATAAAATCTCTAGAAATAGATAAGAATTTAGCTTTGGCTCGCACAAAAGGAAACTTCGAACGAAAGATGTTTATCTCTGACAAAGGCATGAATGATATTAATTGGTGGTTTGAAAACATTCATAACTCTCCCAATCCCATTAGAATGGGTGAACCTAACACGGTAGTGACCACCGATGCCTCACTGGAAGGTTGGGGTGCACATCGTAATGATGTCGCAACAGGAGGACGATGGTTACAAAATGAAATTTCGGACCATATTAATGTTTTGGAATTAAGAGCCATTCATTTAGGACTAGCAAGTCTCGTAAAGGTGCCACGAAAACATGTTAGAATACTAACTGACAATACTACAGCAATGGCATATGTAAGAAACATGGGAGGGACAAAGTCCAAACCATGTAATGACTTAGCGAAAATGATTTGGGATTGATTTGGGATTGGCTGACTGTGGCACACATTCCAGGCATTCAAAATACGCTAGCTGACCGAAAGAGCAGACATTTCCATATCATTTCAAGTTATTCACTGGATTCTCAGGTTGATTTACGAAAGAAATCCACCCAAACCAAAGTATAGTCGTTTTTGGGATGTGTCTGTGGTATTCAAACTGTTTAAACAATGGCCATATAACAAACATTTAGATGTTAGAAAATTAGGATTTAAAGTAGCGTTGCTCCTCTTACTAGTAACAGGACACAGGGGACAAACCATTGTTGCATTATCACTAGATGGCCTGGAAATAGATGACAAAGAAGCCACGTTTGACTTGACACAATTGTTAAAGTCAAACAGATTAGGAGATCCTCTGTCTACAGTTAATGTGACAAGCTTTACAGAGGATCCAAAACTATGTGTAGTTTCAGCCATTATGGCGTATATATCCTAGACGAAGGACTTAAGGACTTCAAGGCAGCTTTTGGTGAGCTTTATTAGGCCACACAAGGGCATTTCACAAGACACGCTTGCACGATGGACAATTACAGTGTTAAAGTTGGCAGGCATGGATACAGACAAATACGCGTCTCACTCGACACGAGGTGTGATGGTGTCAAAGGCACGCCTGCTTGGAATTTCCGTTAAACGGATCTTAGCCCATGCAGGATGGAAAACTGAACGATCGTTTGCAAGACATTATAACAAACGGTTGGAAAAGTCGAGCAGTGTTGCCCGACGGTTACTGAAAGACTAAACTACAGAGGTGAGAATACACTTTATTTTCTCCAAAAATCTTTTCGATTACTCTTTCCAATGTGATATAACATGTCATTGAATAGTTAACAATACGATACAGGATAAAATGATATTACGTAAACATCTCCCTAGCCTGAGGCTAGCCTGAGGCTGTATACCGAGGTAAAATAGATTAGTTAGACGAATCTTACCTGGGTATAGATGATGGATAACTGTTGTTTTACCGAGGTATAAGCCTCGGATAGATGTGGGCTAGGGCCCGCCCACCACACCCTTCCACGTCTATTCGATTGGCTTGTACCAGGAAAACTTCACAGTTCTATGATTATTTTCATTATTATTGTGTTATTTAGATCATTTTATCCTGAATAAGTAGGTAAAAATTGCTGGACCGGATGTGCTTCCCTCTCCCTAGCCCACGTCTATCCGAGGCTTATACCTTGGTAAAACAACAGTTATCCGAGCCCACGTCTATCCGAGGCTTATACCTCGGTAAAACAACAGTTATCCATCATCTATACCCAGGTAAGATTCGTCTAACTAATCTATATAAATATATATTTTGAATTCCACTATGGACAAAGATTATGTCACACACACACACACACACACACACACACACACACACACACACACACACACACACGCACACGCACACGCACACACAGCGGATCAAATTCCAACAACCAACCAACACAACAAAAAAGAGAATTATTATTTCTGAATTGTTCCATAATGATGTAATATATATAATGGTTTTATGTATTGGTTTAATCTATTCAGGACCGCCATACAGATAGAGTGCTGACTGTGCGCGTTGAGGCTGACGAATCAGTGCGAGCTATGCGTGGGTGGAGTTTCACACAGGGTAGGTACTGATTCGGACAGAGGAAGCTGGAGACTGGTGTGGGAGAAGGAGGGTTTATTCAGGTACAGTTATAGAAAAAGTGGCGAATAAAATAGAGGGTGAGTGGGCAAGGTAAAATAAACCGTCTTTGAAATTGGTCACAAATGCGGGTCAAGCGGTGTAGGCGAAGGAGGGGGGGTGGGGGAGGGGAGGCGCATGAGCCGTATAGTAATGTGAGCTTCTCGGGCTTCCTCCGCCGTATCAACCACAATTCTAAATTATGGGCCGATTCGGACAGAGGAAGCTCGAGACTGGTGTAGGAGAAGGAGGGTTTATTCAGGTACAGTTATAGAAAAGGTATACAGGTTTAATTTCAATGTTAGGATAATGTCATTTGAGCTGTGGGTTCAGTCCACCTGGTCGATGTCTGCCGAGGGTAGAGGGAGGACCTGGGAGCCCGAGTTGGTAGGCCCGGGAGCCGACCCAAAGCACAAAGCCAAGGCTCTCGGGGCGTCCGCGGGCACGAGCCTGGGAACGTACACATACACTCCATCCGACTCCCAGGTCCCCTGGGCTATAATGGCGGAGAGGTCCAACCCCTGGAGGAGCAGGCCTGGCCACGCCCCTGCGAAGGCCGTGGAGGGTGTACCTGGCGGCCTCCGGGACTCCAGCGGCCTCGAGGTAGGCCCAGAGCAAGGGGATGATGTCGCGGGGGGTTAGAGGCATACCCACGCGGGTGAGGAACGTAGGGCGTCGCCCGGGGCAGGCACCAGGGACACGACCCTCTACCATGCGCGGACGGGACACATGGGCGACCCGGGAAGCGCGGGGACGAAGAGCAACACCGCCTGCGCCGGGGAGCGGATAGTCTTGGAGGAAGAGATGCGGATGCGGAGGCCGCCCGGGGCACGCCGGACGTCATCGTGGCACAGCGTGTGCGGGCCTCCCCACGGGGCGTGGGAGGGCGACAGCAGGTTGGACTGCCAGATGAAGGTGAAGTATGCGATGACGACCGCGGCCCAAGGGGCGACCCCTAGGTGCCCCCGGGATCGCATGTGGGTGTATATCCTGGGGATCATCGCGGGGGGGTGATGGCGAGGGCCCTCCTCACTGGGGTGACGATGCGGGGAAGTTCAGGTCCGAGGTGACTGGAACTCGGGCGGCCAAGTAATTCGGAAGGGCCGAGTTCCGGGTGGCGGTGTAGGCTGCCGCATAATCGGGGTGCTCGGCCCAACCCTCCCCCGACAAGATGGGCCAGTAGCCGTCGAGGGTGGCCCTGTACTCGACGGGGGACAGCCCGCAGGCGGGGGCGGATACCAGGGACTGCTGCAGTGTGTGTTCGATGACCTGCTCGACCGGCTCGCTCGCATCGGCGCTACCAGGCTGGGACGCCGCGGTCACGTCACACAGTACACAGGTGGCTCTGGGACTCGCTGCCGATGGCATGGACGCGTTCCGACCCGTGCGGGCGTGCTCCGCGAAGCTGCCGTATGTAGGCGAGTGTGGCATGGGGGCGGGGCCTCCGCGATCAGTGTTTTTGTTTCCGCTCCGGGTGGCGTGGTGACCGGCGGCTGTCGGGGGCCGGGCCGACTGGGAACCAGCTCCAGCACATGGGGTGCCGTCACCGGGCCGGTGCCCTTTCGCTTGTTCCGGTGTGTCCGCCGTGAGTCTATGGGGCCGACTGTACTGCCGGGAACCGGCTGCGGGGCATGACATCATTGCTGGGGGTGTCCGGGGATTCCCGAGCAGTGGGAATACCCGGGAGGAAGCCACACGGCTTCTCTAAAATGTCAACAAATAGTGGGGCTGCGCCAGGAGGCTCAGCTGCCGTATGGGGCGTCGGGGGACAAGCAATGGGATCGTCTTCAATGGCACGGCGGGGTGGGGATGTTTCCGCTGCCCGCCGGTGACCTAAAAATCCAGCTGGGATTTCTTACTGGGCCTGTCCCTGGACTTCTTAGAGTAGCAGCTGGCCTCCGTGTGGTTGGTGACGATCCTCCTCACGTTGGCGCAATATCCGCACACATAGGTGAGTTTCTGTGTGCCCATGGTGTACGACTCGCCCTTTGCCGCCTTGTCGCACATCCCGGGATCCTTGTTCCAAGCTGAGCAGGGCGCACCCATCGCCGCCTTGTCGTAGTGGCTGCGGGGGTCTGCGCCTGCCTTTTGTTGATGCTGCTTGCCGTGTTGGTGGTCGCCCGAGCTCGCGGTTGCGGTGCAGACATGACCCGCCATCGTGATTGCGATCGCGATTATCTCGATCCGGACGGCGTTTACGGCTGCCATATCCCTCCACCCGTCGGGCAGCCGCCCGTCCGTGATCTTTGTAAATATTTCCTCGGAATATCTTCTCATGACAGGCCAGTTACCCTGGGCCACCATCTCTTGGTGGCGAGATAGGGCCTCTAGGGCAGTAGCTAGGAATGCCCACTGGTACTCCAGGTGTATATTCTTCCCGGGTCGCCTCCCCTTTTTTAATTGATTTCCCTTCATCCCCCTGCTCGACCAGATCGTAAGGGAATAAGTATTTTGATGGGATACCTTTCTTCCTTGTGTTGGATTTCCCATCCACGGCCGCTACGATCAGCCGGACCGCCTCCTCAGCCGTAGAGTTAGTGCCCATGCCATACGCGTCATCATCGTGTTGTCAGCTTGCCATCGTGTGCAGGCCGGGGGCGTGGGCCACCTTGTGCGTCTCACAGCGTCGCTCGCTCCGGTGTCACTGCAACGGGGAAGGCGAGGACCAGATGCTTGCCGGGCTTCTGTGTCGGATGTTACGACCTGTGTGCGAGCTGGTGCGACCTCTGGTCTGGCGTGGCGCTCGGGGACCCTGGCGAAAATGTCTTGGCGTGGCTGGGGAGGTGCCGGTCTGTTGACCTCTGCCGGTGCCGCGTTGGCGGGGTGTGAGGAACGGACAGCGACCGGGTGGCTTTGCGGTGGCGTGCGTTAGCTGTGGCAGCCGCCAGCACGGCGGTGGCTTCCGCGAACACCTTCCTCTGCACCACCATTTCCTCCCTCTGCTGAGTGACGTGGGACTCCAGGGGCCCCCATCGCTTCTTGGTGGGTTTGATCGATGCCTGCATCCATAGCATCCCGTCGGCCTGCTTCGCCCTGGCCGACGGCTTCATCGCGCGTGCCGACTGCCTGGCCGGCGGCGAGGGTGGCTGTGGGGAGGGGCCGCCATCTTGCGAGCTGATTGAATTGCTCGGATCGGCCTGTGGTGTCGCCGACACCCTCCTGGTGACGCACTTCGCCGGTCGGCCTCTGGGAATTGTGGCGCGGCGGGTTCGCTGCGTCCTGCTTTGTGAGGTGGGTGACTTTTTAATCAGCTTCCGTAAGCTTTGTGACGAAGGAGTGCGTGGGTGGAAGCGGCCGTATCGGATAAAACAAATTGTCTTTGAAATTGGAGCCCGAATGCAAGTCAAGCGGTGTAAGCGGAGGTGGGGGTGGGGGGAGGTGCATGCGCCGCTTAGTGATGTGAGTGTCTCGGGCTTCCTCTGCCGGATCAACCACAATTCTAAATTATGGGCCGATGCATCCCGCAAGTTACTGTGGAGACACGGATGAAATCGAGATGCTCAGATTATTATGATTTTGGGATAACTCAATCGCAGAATTTAAAGATATTTGGTAGAGCCTGTGTTGAATATTTCTGTACTCCAAAGGTTTTCTTATGGTGTGCATAACCAGTGATTATGTATGTCTCAAAATGCAGACTAAGATGATACTTTTCTGTAGCTCTGTGCTGAATTCTCTTTGAATAGCTATATTTCTCATAGGTATGCATAGTTGACACTCATTTACATATCGCAAACAACTGCAAACCTTGCACACTATTAAAACTCAGTATGCAAGAACAACTAATCCAGCAAGACTAGATGAACAAACATAATTTAATATGAGGCTCGCGAGACTTGTCTTCTTCTTGCATCTTCCGTTTTTCTTTCATTCTCGTGTATACTGTTAAAGTTGCATAGTCCGATGAAATACGAAATTTTCAAAACCAAACAATTATCTAGATGTAATTTTTGCATATCTAACTTAGATACTGATGCACTTATTGGACATTTGTTTCTGCATAGAAGGGAATACTGAGTCAATTTAAAAGAACCTTTACTGTAGAAGTCTATGGTGTCAGAGTTTCGGCAAGCTTGCCAAAACTAATTTTCCATGTTTGCACTTCAAATATCTCAAAAGTTTACCATTTAAAATAAAAGTAACTTAAAACTAATGTAAAGTAGATACTCGTGATCGATCTAATATATTTATCTCAGAAATATTACAGAAACTCAAAACTATCGGACTATGCAACTTTAAAGAAACCAACCATATATCCTAAAAGACAAGTACTACACCAAGAGCATCTAAAGCTTTATGTTCCTTTACACATAATTAAAAGACCCGTCCTGATATGACCTTAGATGTTGCCAGGACGTAAAATACCACCAACCAACCAATTAAAAGACACTGGGGTGTTTATAACTTTGGGCCATCAAAGGAATAAAGTTCCTGGGAGAAAGCTGGAAATAAGCAAACCTGTACAACAAGCCAAGTGTCTGTCCCAATACATATTTGGTTATATTTAAGCGGGAAGGTTATGGGGAGTAATTGTCACTTCATACATCTAGCCATCACAGGCCGTACGCTGACTTTATAGGAAAGGATTTTGTTTCTACTGTGCTTGTATAATTCAGGATACGCACAATAGACGCAGTTGGTATAGCTCACAATATCAGATGCTTACATTTAAAAAATTGGTTTAATAGAAGCACAGAAATGTTAAATTCACTGTAAGTTTATTTATACTTTTCAGGGGTTGACGACGCAGAATCAGAGTGCGGATTGGATGACCTGGCAGATTGGGATTACATTATTGAGAACAATGGCTACACAACTAAACTTAATGAACAACTCAAACTTCTCATCGAAAGGGCTACTAAGAAATTGTGACATTCTTTATTTGTGCATTTAAAAAGTACCAATTATAACTACGGATTCTTATGGGATAAGGTGGTACTGAGGGGTAAAATTATGTATGTCTACGTCAGTCATAACCAATCACATTGCACGTTTTAACCCTTATACTCCAATGTTAGGACAGTCCGCTTTAGTTACTCCTGCAGCCCTGTACATGGCTGCTAAAGAACCCAATGGAGAAAGGATAGGTTATGAACATAGCCAAGTGCATTTGAAATTGAATGTGCTAAATATTGCCTGCCACTTTTGGAAGACTATGAAATCGTGTAGTTTAATAGAAATTATAAGTCGCCAAAAAAATAAGTACTATCCAATGTGTTGTTCTCTCCTCCTTCACGTAATATTTACTGATAATTATAGAGGGTATTCCCATGACGTCATCAACCGGAAGCGCGGCCATTGTGGCGATATCAACTCGTAAACAACCCATTGAGTTTGCCGGTGTTGCAGTTTCCCAGGGACACCAGTTTCCCAGGGACACATCGCTTCTGCACACGCGTCAAAATCGAACAGCATCGTCACTAACCTTATAAATTTAATATAATGTTTTTGCTAAACATGTTTTCTATATGTGTACCAAGCGATTTGTTTGTAGGTAGTGTCGTTTTAGAGATATTTCACTTGTTCTGTATTGTCTGTATGAAGACTGCTCACGCCCATTGACAATGCCTTTAGTTTGACGGTACGCGCAGTGCAAAATGTCAGGTTTTATTACAAATTAATAGAAATCCAGAACCCTAACCTTATCAATTTAATATAATCTTTTTGCTAAACATGTTTTCTATATGTGTTCCAAGTGGTTTGTGTCTAGGTGATGTAATTTGAGAGATATTTGACTTTTTCTGTATGAAGATTTGTTCACGGCCGTTAACAATGCATTTCAATGGAAGTGTCCCTGGCAAACTGGTGTCCCTCGGAATCCGCATCACCGGTACGCGCAGTTCAAAACGTCAGTTTTATTCAAAATGAATAGAAATGCAGAACCCTAACCTTATCAATTTAATATAATCTTTTTGGTGAACATATTTTCTATATGTATTCCAAGCGGTTTGTGTCTAGGTGGTGTGGTTTTTAGAGCTGGAACCGTGATGTAGTCTATTGTTTTGGTAAACGTCAGGAGCCTTCACAGCTGACTTGGCAGGTGGCGGCGCCTAGCGGTATTGAGGGGAAATACTTATCGCTACGCATCTTGGTTACGAATTTGTCTATTTTGTTTTAAAGGTTGTCTTTCTCCTATCTGATTGGCTGATTTAATGTGGTCAGTACTAATTTAGCTGTACCATTTTGGCATCGCAGTAAAAAAACAAAAAACTTCACAATTAATCACAAAAATTGTCTTGAAAATGTTAAAGGGGTTCAGTATACGCCACTGAGATCGGAATTGTACTCTCCAAGTACATTCTAGTTTGTATAACTTAATATATGGAGGGAGAGTGCCACAATGGCTTGTGTGCACAACCTAAAGCCGTTAAGGGGTTCCCGGTCTGTAGGGAAACCACATTTGGTCATGTGGGGAACTATATTAGGTCATGTAATGAGGGAATTCATACATTACCTTCAGAGTTCGCTTGTCATCTGAGTGGACAATACCAGGCAATTTTAACAGCTAATCCAGTGTGCTGTAATGTGTATCTTAACAAGTGTATTTACCCATATATTTTGGAAGCATTAAATGAAAATGCATTTGTGATAGTATCGATCAGCTCTATTCAATAGGCCTAATCGGAGACCATGCTTGTTGGCATTATAGCTTGCTTTATTTTTCACATTTTATTCTTCAAATAAATGGCATGCAAATGGTACGTTTTGTTACAGATATACCACACCTACACTGTTGACTTTTCGCATTTCTTTTTTAAACGACTACTCAATTCACAAGTTGTTTTCTAATACAAGTCCCAATCTACCAATTAGATACGCCAATGGCATTTGGGAATATAACTAGAATAAGATCCCCCATAATATTTGTAAAGTCGGAGTGCTATTGGCTATTGTCCATTTTTGTTCATACCTTCACCATCTTATCCATACCATCATCTTAGCCATAAATAGTTCATATGCGCCATAACAGTTACTGTTAAAGCTGCATGGTCCGATGAAATATCAAATTTTCAAAACAAAACCAATTATCTGGGTCACTCTCCTGAAAACTGGTCAGCATGAGATGGGATTTTAAAACATCAATAAAAACCTTCCTACTAATTTTTTTCCTTATACCTTTCATATTCATGTTCAGATTTGATGAAAGAAATAAGGGAAATAAAATAAAACTGTGTGCACCTTTGGTCTTTTTAGTTATGAACTGTTTTTGTACCAAAAAACCCCATTTTACAGTCAGCCATTTGTAACATGACATATGGGACGTGGTTGAATCCTTATTAACATATTGTATTGCATTGATATATCAAACAAAACAGTAACCAAATCAAAGAGGAAGTATTTATTAACATGCATGCATGCTTAAATTTAATGTCTTCAGAAATAACATTACAAATTTCCGTCACACGTGTAACTGTGGTGTCTGGATGCCACACAAATATTATACACTAATTATTCAGTGAATAAAGCATGGCTGGGAATTACTTTTTGTTATCAATATAAGCACTAGATATTTCTGTATATTATGCCATGATTAATATGCTTCTAAGTATGATATTATTTAATTCTGATTAGATATTCATTAAGCAGACTGCATGGTGTCCTAAACATGTGTTACACGTGTGACACACATGTTATACTGCCATAAGAGATATCTTATTCATGGACTACACCTTTATTTTTTATCTCATCAATTTATATTTTACATAGCTGTAAAGGGGAGAATTCCAGCTTTCATTTGCAACCAAAAAATGTAAAAAAATTCAAATATTAAATTTTAACTCTCCATGTGACACTTCTGGCCAACCCATCTAGATTTGCTTTTACATATCTAACTTAGATACTGATGCACTTATTAAGCATTTGTTTCTGCGTAGAAGGCAATACTGAGTCAATTTAACAGAACCTGTTGCTGCAGAAGTCTATGGTGTCTGAGTTTTGGCAAGCTTGTCAAAACTAATTTTCCATGTTTTCACTCAAAATATTACCAGTTAAAATAAAAGTAACTTTAACCTAATGTAAAGTAGATACTAGTGATCGATCTAATATATTTATCTCAGAAAAAATACAGAAATTCAAAACCATCGGACTATGCAACTTTAAGGTCGGAAGACTATCGCCTCAGTGCTGAAAATAGATGTTATTCAACCGAAATAAAAAACTTTGAAGAAACTGTTTTAAAGTCATGTGGTTATTTCCATGACCCAGCCTCCCGACATTGAGATACCATTAAGGGAGTAACTACCACGTTTCGACCTCTCCCACCCAGCCCCACCAATATCCCCATAAATCTTAAAGTTGCATAGTCCGATGAAAACGTCAAATCTTCAAAACCAAGGCACTTATCTAGATTTGATTCTACATATTCAACTTAGATATTGGTTCAATTATTAAGCATTTGTTGCTGCATAGAACATTGTAATAAGTCAAAGTATTAGAACCTGTTACTACTGAAGTCTATGGTGTCAGAGTTTTGGCAAGCTTGCCAAAATTAATTAGGCATGTTTTAACATCAAATATCCCCAAAGTTAGCCATTTAAATTAAAAGTTACTTCAAACTAACGTAACGTAGATCATAGCAATCAGCATAATGTATATATCTCAGAAAATGGCAGAAACTCAAAAGCATCGGACTATGCAACTTTAAGTCATGGTATTTTTTGTTTGTTGGTACAGAGAAATTTCAGTCACAGACGACTGGTCTTCCTCATTCCACTGCTCCTTGTCCTATCCTAGTAATGCCGAGCGTCTGGCTAGGAAGCGACAAGTATCAATTTTTAAGTCATTGGTTTGACTCGACCAGGATTAGAACCCACGATCTACCAACACAGGAGACGGATGCTCAAACTCATTCGGCCATCCCTTCTGATAGATATATTCTGTTATATACTCTTCTGCAAGTCCATGACTAAATAAATGTACCGATTCTCATGATCACTAATAGCAGGCTAATGTAAGAAAACCGGCAATTTTGAAAAGGGTCTTCTACAAGAGAGAAAATGGGAAAGAAAAAAGGCCCATCCCCAAAACGGCATCCTTTTCCTCCCCTATCCGACGAATCCTCCCCTGAATTCGTCCCTCGAATTAATTCTTTTTAATTTTAGTTTGGTTACTAGATAGTTTCCCACACGTAAGTTTAAACACACAATACAAACAACACGTAATTAATGTGATTGCGGCAATTAAAGTACCGCCCAACACCGCCATTACGTCAATGCCCAAATACTGAATCAATGTCATGTTACGTACTGGATCGGACTGTAAATGGTGCGCCCCCTTGTGGCGTATAACGTAATCAATCCAATACAGAAGGAGGGCTTTCGGCGAGTTGGGTGAGTCATTCATGAGCTTGGCTGTGGCCTTGGCATTGTCTCGATATGTCGTCGTGTTAATGACATGGTTAATCGCCCAGGCCAACTCCCGCTCGGTGAGTGTGAAGAAATCTATTTTGACCCCCATTTTCGCCCTTTTCACCAAGCGCGCCGAGTTGAGATGCTGGTCGATGAAAAGTGGCACAGTGACAACGGGCACGCCGTGAATAGCTGCCTCGAAGGTGCTGGCGATTCCACAGTGAGTGATAAAGAGAACCACTTTTGGGTGGGCCAAGATGTCGTTCTGCGGAATCCAGTTCATCAGCATCGTGTTGGATCCTAGGTTCTTCGGCTTGGTCCCGGTGTGGCGCCATAGAACCTTCTGTCGGAGTTTAGCGAAGACCCGGGCGACTATCTCCGTCTGTGCGTCGTCCAGGGCAGTGACGAGCGTGCCGAAGCTCAACACCACCACACCATTGTCGCCCGAACTCGCAAAGAACTTCTCCAAGTCAGAAGACAGAAGCTTTGGGTCTTTCCTGAAGATTCCCGAAATGGTAACGATGTGGGGCATGAGCGGGCGTGGGAAGTCAATTGCAAAGTCTGAGTTGGCGATGACGACATGTCTTTTGAAGGAATCCTTTGTTTGAAGTGTAACATTATAGCCAAACCTTTTCCGGAGCTCGTCATATTGTTGGAAAATATAGGGAGTAGTGCCAAAATCCATAATTACATGCGCAATAAAATTGGCTAAGCGCTCTCCGAAGTTCATGTCATCCGAAGTGCACACTTCTGGAAGCTCTGGTGTGCAAACGAAAGTAAATGGCTGTGGGTAGAATATGCTTGTGTCGTAATTAAAGCCATAATTAGAGTACAATATTGTGGGAATATCCAAGTAATCAGTAATAATCCGACTACAGTCGTCGCCAATATCGATGAAGAGCAGGTCAAAATTGTGTGCCTTGAGTTGCGGTAACATCTTTTCCCCTAACAGTGCCTTACACAGTGGCATCTCGAAATCGAGCCAAGCCTGCGCCATGGCCCACACTCCCATCTTCTTGCGTTCGTACATCATCATGTTAATGAAGTCTTTTCCCCCGACCTGTTTTAGCGTGACATTATCGGGCACTTTGTAGATGTGCCACGAGGTGCGCTTGTTGATGATGCTTTTCTCCAAGATGTTGCTGATGAGAATCGACGTGGTATGGCCGGCGTCAATCAGCAGGTCTGCGATCTTCTGCATGTTCATGAGGCGTGAGTTTAAACCATGCGCGAAGGGCACCAGGAGGATGTCAGCTCCAGAGGTCGGGGTAGGAGTCAGGCCGGCCACCGCCGCTAGGACCACCAGCAGACAGAGAGACATGGTCATCCGGTCGGTGTACAGCAAGTAGTAGGCCTACACAGTATGCGCTGACCACTTCCTTTGAGATGTGACCAAATTCAGCTTCTGTAAGTTTGATGGAATAAGCAATTAACACATAATAGGATCTACATGAGTAGTATTAGTGTTACCAATTTGGTCATTAAAGTAGCATAGTCCGATAAATGCATTACATTTTCGAAAGGGAAATACTCATCTAGATTTGAACCTGCATATCCAACTTAGATACTTGGTGCACTTGTTAAATATTTGTTGCTATATAGAAGGGCATACTAAGTAAATGTAGTTGAACCTGTTACTGTTGAAGCCGGTGTGATCAGAGTTTTGGCAAGCATGCCACAATTGATTTAGCTTGTTTACACTCAAAATATCTCCAAATTGAACAATTTTAAATCAAAGTTACTTCACGCTCGTGTAAGATAGATTCTAATGATCAACTTGATATATTTATTTAAGAAAATGATAGAAACTCAAAACCATCGGACTATGCAACTTTAACAAGATAAGTGGTTTGTTTGCACTGGTGGAATACTACCCAATTATCTCGAACATACTGAACAAGATCCAAATAACACTTCGTGCCATTCCGGAGCTAGCATGCTAACCACTACACTACTTAAGCTCCCTGATCCAATCACCATATCCACGCCTACCTGTCTGTGGGGTGCTGTGCCTGAAAGGTCATTGCAGACGACTATATCACTCATACAAAGCCTACACCTGAGATTCATTACTGACTCTGATTAGTCTCTGTTGATACTAGACTTTATTGATAACACAATTATAGTATTTAGCAATACATACCCTTGGAACACACTCAATTCGCGCTGTTGAAATAAATACAGTGTACGCAAACTGCATGAAATAGACTTATAATAATATATAGCAAACCCATGTAATAATCTAGTTTTATTTCTTGAACTTTGAACGCATGGAATGAAGCTTAAGTGACCCTCCCAGAACGACATAGCTATCTTTAAAAGTGGATCCGTCATTGGTAATACATTTGTTTAGAGATATCAGTGATCTGCGATAATGGAGGGCCGGGGATAATTTATCATCAAATGGACAAAGTAAGTACTCTGTGCAAAGGAGGTGGGCGTCTGACTCGTCCCCTTCCGAGATATATTAAAGTTGTATTTTCTTAGATAAATATATTAAGTTGATCACCAAAATCTACCTTACTTTAGTTTGAAGTAACTTTTATTTTAAATGGCAAACCTGATTAATTTTGGAAAGCACTAAGTTCTGAATGGCCCTTATTTGACCACGATAACTGTGTATAAGAAAAGTTGTGTTAGTCATGTTACTGCCCGGGTAAGTTATCATGCTGAACATTTTCTTTAAGCTACAATTTCTGCAGGAGTGGATAGATAATCATATTGTATCGATTGACAGACAAATAAAGTTTATGTTTGATATTTTAAAAGTAGGTTCGTATTTTAAAAACACCTTTAATCTATTGGCAATTCCGTACTTGTTGGAATGTAAGTAGAACTGGACGGAATACCCAAGTGGGTAGGGAGCCTACTTCCCATGCAGGTCATGGGATCAATACTCGGCGGAGTCAAATTAAAAACTTGTAAAATATATACATAGTGCTACCTTGCCCCGTGCATATTATTACTGCTGAAAGTGTCCGGACTGGTTGAACCAGTTTCAGGATAATGTGACTGAGTAGGATATCAGGTTGTAAAGGCTAGGGCTCGAATCTGTGGTTGTCTCGTCAGGCTATAGTGAAATCAATACAGACAAAGAGAAAGGAAGAGTATAAAGTGTAAAGGAAGAGAGAGAGTCAAGCCCTCTGGTTTATTATTCATATGGTTAGATGGGTTCATTGTAGAGTATCACCCCACCCCTTTCCCCCAATGGGAATTCTTGGCCCTACCAATAGGGATCCAGCATTCCTGGTCCCCATCGCTACCAGTGGTCTTCCCACCACCACCGGGACCAGACGGGATGGCCGAATGAGTTAGAGCGTCCGTCTCCCGTGCTGGTAGATCGTGGGGTCGTGGGTTCGAGTCCCGGTCGAGTCAAACCAATGACTTTAAAATTGATACTTGTCGCTTCCTAGCCAGGCGCTCGACATTATTAGGATAGGGCAAGGACTGGTGTGCTCAGTGTCAGGATAATGTGACTGAGTGGGATACCAGGTCATGGTGCCGGCGGCCTGGTTTCCCAGTGGGACAGCACTATAAAGTCGCCATGAGTGCGCACTGTCACAAGTCGGTACCCGTCCTGATATGACCTTAGATGTTGCTAGGACGTAAAACAACAACAAACAAACAAATCCCACCACCACCGAGCTATATGGCCCCATGGCCACCACCAACCTTTACCCTCAGTGTGGTGATCCTACCCAGCAGAGTGGGAGGGGGTAGGCCCTGAGTGCCCTTAACCCAGCCCTGCCAGCACCACTGTCTATTTACATCCCACTCAGGCACCACCAGTACTTATATATATACATACATGCGCTTGGTCACGTACACCTGATCAGTAATAGAACATTTGCATTCCCCCCGATACCGTAAATCAGAATATTTTACAAGGTAATGGTGCCGGTAGCATGATATCCCAGTGAGGCAGCACTATAAATCACCGTCAGTGTGCACTGTCACAAGTAGGTGCCTCCCGTCCCGATTCGACCTTAGATATTGTTATGCAAACCCCAAATAAATAAAACAGACCTGCATTAACTATGGTAACTGAATGAAAATACTGGACCAAAACACAATATTCACAACGCATGTGACATCTGACGGCGACAGCGAACACTGCGGTTGTGGGACCGTTGCCACAGCGCATACAAAAGCTATGGAAATTACTAACTTTCAAATGCACGTATGTCAGGCAAATTTTGGGATATTTTTGAAAATTCCAAAAGTATATTGCTTTTGGGTCATAAAATTGTCATGTTTGGACCCTTTTGAAAATTTTAGGAGGGTACCAAACTAGTCAGTCACTATTAATATACAATATTCACAACACATTCGACATCTGATGGGGACGACGAACACTATGGTTGTGGGACCGTTGCCACAGCATGTGAATATCGTGTATTGGACCGAACTTGTGCAGATTGCAATTATAGTTATCTTTGAACTAGCTTGTCATGTTCACAGGTTGGTTGGTTGTTGGATTTTTACTTCCTGGCAACATCTAAGGTCATATCAGGATGGGTAGTGCTCCCCACTGGGAAATCAGGCCGCTGGCACCATGACCCGATATCCCATTCAGTCACATTATCCTGACACTGAGCTACCCAGTCCCTGCCCTATCCTATTAATGCTGAGCACCAGGCTAGGAAGGGACACATATCAATTTTAAAGTCATTGGTTTGACTCGACCGGGAACCGAACTCCCGACCTTCAGCACGCGAGAGCCGCGCTCTCCCGATTAGGCCACCGCGCCCGGTATCGTGCTCATTTTCCCCACCATTATTAAGCTGAAAGCTGTATGAATGTATCATAGCGCGGCCTAAACTGCGCTAATAGCACTCGGCGTTCTACATTTGTCTGTAGGAGTTTGCTGGGTTAAACCGCTTAAATGATGTCGTCGTCCGACTTTCCTCTTTCCCCTCTCCCTCTCTCTGTCTCTGTCTCTATCTCTGTCTCTCTGTCATATATATATATATATATATATATATATATGTATATATGTATATGTATATGTATATATATATATATATATATACATATACATATATGTATATATGTATATGTATATGTATATATATATATATATATATATACATATACATATACATATACATATACATATGTACATATATATATATATATATGACAGAGAGACAGAGATAGAGACAGAGACAGAGAGAGGGAGAGGGGAAAGAGGAAAGTCGGATATACATATACATATACATATACATATACATATACATATACATATATATATATATATATATATATATATATATATATATATATATATATATGAGCCTGTCTCAAAAGGTGAGAATTCTTCCTTTTTTTTGTCCATTGTAACTATTGACAGAAAACAGCACAGAAACGGTTACACTGAAAACACAAGGACATTTGCTTCAAATCAATATGTATTCTACTGGGATTATGAAACACCATGTAAAAAACAAATCAGTTTATCCCGAGCAAATGCATAAATAGATAGTATGTTGATCATTACAATGGACAAAGTTTTGTCCAATATTGCTTAGGACCTTTTCAGACAGTCTCATTATATATATATTAATTATGCGAGTACTTACGTAGTAGGGTCACTCTCCTGAAAACTGGTCAGCATGGGATCTGATTTTAAAACATCAATAAAAAAACTTCCAACTTATTTCTTTCCTTATACTTTTCATATTTATAGTCACATTTGATGTAAGAAATAAGGGAAATAAAATAAACTGTGTGCAACTTTGGTCCTTTTAGCTATGAAGTGTTTTTGTACCAAAAAACGACATTTTACAGTCAGCCATTTGTAACATGACATATGGGACAGGGTTGAATCCTTACTAACATCTTGTATTGCATTGATATATAAAAAAAACAGTTCCCAAATCAAAAACGAAGTATTTATTAACATGTATGCATGCTTAAATTTAAGAAAAAATGATTTGATGTCTTCAGAAATAACAATACAAATTTCCGTCACAGATGTAACTAGTGGTGTCTGGATGCCACACAAATATTGTACACTAATTATTCAGTGAATAAAGCATGGCTGGGAATTACTTTAAAAAAAATCAATATAAGCATTACACATTTCTGTATATTATGCCATGATTAATAGGCTCATAATTTAGAATTGTGGTTGATCCGGTGGGGGAAGCCCGAGACGCTAGCATCACTAAGCGGTGCATGCGCGCCCCCTCCTCCTTCCCTCACCCCCGTTTGACCCGCATTTGGGCTTCAACCTCAAACTGATTTGTTCGCCCGCGTCCACCCATGCACTCCCATGTCACAAAGCTGCGAAAGCACATTAAAAAAGTCACCCACGTCACACAGCAAGATGCAGAGAACCCGCCGCGCCACAATTCCTTGAGGCCGACCGGCAAAGCGTGCCACCTGGAGAGTTATGGCCACGCCACAAGCCGACCCGAGCGAATCCATCAGCTCACAAGATGGCGGCCCATCCCCTCAACCGCCCACGCCGCCAGCCAGGCAATCGGCCCGCGCAAAGAAACCGTCGGCAAAGGCGAAACAGGCCGACGGCATGCTGAGGTTGCAGGCATCTATCGACGCCATCGAGAAGTGATGGGGGGCCCTCGAGAAGCACGCCGCCCAACAGCGGGAAGAAATGGCGGCCCAGAGCAAGGTGCTTGCGGAAGCCACCGACGCGCAGGCAGCTGCCACCGCCAACACACGCCACCGAGAAGCGACCCGGTCTCCGTCCGCCTCAGCCGCCCCAGGACACTATCAACGACGTCTCCGAGCATTCCCGGCTAGTGCCCTAGAGGCTCTCTCATGCCACCAGGAGATGGTAGCCCAGGATAACTGCTCCCTGTCCTGGCCCATCGTGAGGAGGTACTCCGTAGAGATCATTACAAGGATCGCGGACGGGCGGCTGCCCGACGGCTGGTAGGACACGGCAGCCGTAAACGCCGTCCGGTTCGAGATTATCGTGATGGCGGGTCACGTGTGCACCGCTACCGCAAGCTCGGCCGACCACCAACACGGCAAGCACCAGCAACAAAAGGTAGGTGCGGACCCCCGCAGCCACTACAACAAGGCTGTGATGGGGGCGCCCTGCCCCGCCTGGAATAAAGACCCCGGGACGTGTGACAAGGCGGCAAAGGGAGAATCGCACGGCACGAGCGCACAAAAACTGGCGCACGTGTGCGGCTATTGCGCGAACATGAGGAGTTACCAACCACACCAAGGCCAGCTGCTACTCAAAAAAGTCCAGGGACAGGCCCGGTAAGAAATCCCAGTTGGATTTTAGCACACTGGCGGGCCGTTGGAACCTCCCCATCCTGCCGTACCGTTGAAGATAATGCGTCTGCCCATCCCCCGATTTCCCGTACAGCAGCTGAGCTCTCTAGTGCCGCCACACACTTTGTTGACATTCCCATGAAGCCCTGTGGCTTCCCCCCGGGCGTGCACCCCTCCCAGGATGCCCCGGGGAAACCCCCAAATGACGTCATGCCCGCATCCGGTTTCCGGCGCCATAGCCCGTCCCATATACTCACGGCACACACGCCGGAACAAGCGAAAGGGCGCTGACCTGGGTGACGTCACGCCGCAACCTGAAGCTGGTCCCGGGCAGGACCGGCCTCCCATTACCGCCGGTAGCGATGCCACCCGGAGAAAAAACAATGACATTGATCGCGGAGGCCCCGCCCCACTGCCACACTCCCCACTTACGACAGCTTCGCAGAGCACGCCCGCACAGGCCGCAACGCCTCCACGCCGTCAGCGGCCTCCGCCCCCTGTGTGCTGTGTGACATGACCGCGGCGGCCCGGCCCAGCGGCATTGAAGGTGCCGACGAGAGCGAGCCGGTCAAGCAGGTCAGTGACCACACGTTACAGCACTCCTGGGCTGCCGCCCCCATCTGCGGCCCCTCCCCACTCGAATACAAGGCCACCCTCGACGGTTTCTGGGCCATGTTGTCGGGCGAGGGCTGGGCCAAGTATCCCGACTACGCGGCGGCCTATACCGCCTCCCGGAACTCGGCCCTTCCGAACTACTTGGCCGCCCGAGTCCCGGTCACCTCCGACCTCAACATCCCAGCCTGGCACGACATACTCCGGGGACATCCAGACGTGCTCTTCGCCGACCACCTCGAGTTTGGGTTCCCAGCGAATTATACCCACCTTCCGGAACCATGGGAAGACCACGCCTATGCCCACCACATCACGGCATACGCGAAGGAGGTGGGGCCCCCCTTCACCCCCTGGGCCCAGTGTAGCCCCATAATGATGCGCCCCAAGTCCACCCCCGGCAAGCGCCGCATCATCGTGGACCTCTCATATCCGCCGGGCCGCAGCGTGAACTCGGGCATCCACAGGAGAGAGTACCTGGGGCTCCCCCACCTTTACAAGCTCCCGGCGGCCTCTGACATGGGCCACCGCATCTCCCTCGAGGGCAGGGGCGCGTTCTGTTGGTGCACGGATGTGACCCGTGCCTACCGACAGTTGCAGGCGGACCCTTGTCGAGTCCGCTCTTCTGCATCACCGTCAACGGCCACCTGTACCTAGACATCGCGCTGCCATTCGGATGTCGCATTGAGGGCGCGGCGTGCATGCGCATCACTGCAGCGGTGTCCTGGATCCTCCAGCAGTGAGGCTTTTGCAGCCTAGTATACGTGGACGATTTCGTCGGCTGCGAGCCATCCTTCTTGGATGCGGTTCACGCCTTCGATGCTGTCCGCGAGGTCTGCGCCCTGCTTGGGCTGGCCCTCACCCCTGACAAGTGCTGCCCCTCTACCGTGAGGTTGACCTGGCTGGGGATAGAGCTCGACACGGAGGCCTTGGTCCTCCGCATCTCCGACCAGAAGCTCAAGGACATCATCTGCTACTGCGAGTGCTGGCTCGCCCGGCCCACTCTCACAAGGAAGGCCCTCCAGAGGCTCGTGGGGCGCCTGGCGCACATAAGCACATGCATGCCGGCGGCCCAGAAGTTCATGTGCCGTATTCACCGCAGCCTGCGAGCGGCCCCCATCTCAATCTGGGTGATCGAGTGCGACTCTTGCCTGACCAGCGGGGGTGCCTTCTCCCGTGACCAATGCTTCTCCGAGGTCTACGACAAGACCATGATCGCCGCGTACCCCACCATCCATGAGCTCGAGGCCGTGAACCTCGTCCTGGCGGTGAAGACCCTCAGGCCGGAGGCACCGGACTGGTACGAGGTCGTCGTCAACACCGACAACGTGGCCTCGGACCTTGCCCTCGAAACCGGACGTGCTTCGGATCCTACCCTCGGCGCGTGCGCCCGCGAGATATGGCTCATCGCGGCGCTCGGGTCTTTCACCATTACCATCCACCACAAGCCGGGGATCGATCTGGTCCTCGCGGACGCTCTCAGCCGCACGCACTACTCCCGGGTCGCCTTGGATATTGTCCGCGAGCAGTGTCGCGTAATGGGGATTGTTGGCATAAGGGCCATGCACTCCTCTAACATCTTTACAAATGACTTGTTATTCTCTTCCCCAGACTATGATTGAAGGGCCCACGAGCACCTCATGACCATCCACCGTGCCGCCCTTGTCCCCGGGACCTGGCACAACCACGATCGCCACGCGAGGAGGTACCTCGAGTTCATGCTCGAGTGGCGCATCGATCATCTGGCCCCTGCCCCCTAAGAAGTCGGGCAATTCATCGCCCATCTACTACATCGTGAGCTGCCCTCCCCCGCCACGGTCGCGAACGCCCTATCCGGTGCTCGATCCTGGGTCCGGGAGGCGGGGGGGGGAGGCGGACGTTGCCCCTTTCGACGCCCCGTTCGTGGAGCGAGTCAGGAAGGGCGGTGAGAAGCTCTTCGCCACCCCAGTCAGGAGGGCCCTCGCCATCACCCCTGCGATGATCCCCGGGATATATGCCCACATGCGGTCCCGGGGGGCACTTCGGGGTCGCTCCATGGGCCGCGGTCATCATCGAGTACTTCACATTCATCCAGCAGTTGAACCACAGCCTTCGTAGGGGCGCCGCCCAGGCTTGCTCTTGCAGGGGGGTGGACCTCTCCGCAATCATGGCCCAGGGGACCTGGGAGCCAGACGCAGTCCACACGTATGCGCCCAGGCTGGTGCCCGCGGACGCCCCGAGAGCCTTGGCTTTGTGCTTTGGGTCGGCTCCCGGGCCTACCTCCTCGAGCTCCCAGGTCCTCCCTCTACCATCGGCCGACATCGACCAAGTGGACTGAACTCAACCTGACATTTATCATTTAACCTTAAAGAATCTAGCCCTTTGTACCACTCATTACTATCCCTCAATAAACCCTCCTTCCCCCACACCAGTCTCGAGCTTCCTCTGTCCGAATCAGCCCATAATTTAGAATTGTGATTGATCCGGCGGGGGAAGCCCGAGACACTCACATCACTAAGCGGCAGATGCGCGCCCCCTCCTCCTTCCCTCACCCCTGTTTGACCCGATTTCGGGCTTCAACCTCAAACTGATTTGTTCTATCACACCCACCCACCCTCTATTTTACTGCCACTTCATGGGGGTCGGCTCCCGGGCCTACCTCCTCGAGCTCCCAGGTCCTCCCTCTCCCATTGTCTGACATCGACCAAGTGGACTGAACTCAACCTGACATTTATCATTTAACCTTAAAGAATTTAACCCTTTGTACCACACATTACTATGCCTCAATAAACCCTCCTTCTCCCACACCAGTCTCGAGCTTCCTCTGCCCGAATCTGCTTCTGAGTATGAAATTATTTAATTCTGCTTAGATTTTTATTAAGCAGACTGTGTGGTGTCCTAAACATGTGTTACATCTGAGCAACACATGTTATACTGCCATAAGACATAGCTTAATCATGGACTACACCGTTATGTTTTATCTCATCAATTTATATTTTACATAGATGTAAAAGGGAGATTTCCAACTTTCATTTGCAATCCAAAAATGTTAAAAATTCAAATCCTAGATTTTAACTCTCCATGTGACACTTCTGGCCAGTTTTCAGGAGCGTGACCCAATACAGTTAATGCATAATTGGTGTTCCACCGAGTTTGAAGACTCGGCTATTTGTAGGACAGCGAGAGGTAGGCATACCCCGAATCCAGCACCCTTTACCTAACCTTATTCGAAATTATGCCTGATCCAACAATTGACGAAAGATTAATATGTAGCACAATAGTAATCTTCCAGTCCAGTAAGAGTGCTCTCTGTCCACCCTGGGTTGGGTTGGGTGGGGCTGTCCTACAAATTGCTGAGTCCTTAAACTAGGTGAAACACCAATTATGCGCTAACTGTACTATGTAAGTACTCGCATAATTAATCTATTTCACTTCGTTCTCGTACTCCTGGCTAATTATAGCATAGTGAGAGGTTTACATAGATATAATTTTGATTACTAACTTGAGCCAATTTATTTATTTATCCAACAACTCTTAATGGTTAAGCAAGGTTGTAGCCATATTGGTCATCTCCACTCATTTCTTATTATGTGTAGCAAAGGAAGACTTCCAACCTGCAGTCTTAAGAATAATGTTAATTGCGTTGGAAGCAACTGCCCCTCTCGTGGAGTGGGCTCCAAAATGGGAAGTGTCTATTCGTGCTAATTTTAGCACTCTGAGTGTCCATCTCGTTAGTGTGTCTCTAGAAAAAAGTCCATGAGGCCTAATAAAGCTAAGCAACAATTGTTTGCTTTTCCTAATTTCCTCAGTACGAACAAAGTAATATTTAATAGCTCTAACTACCCATAGCTTCCTATCTTCAGGAAAAGCAGTTTATGTCACTGAGGACAATGGGTCTCCTGTCCTGTTTGATTTCAAAACTTTGGGAGGTTGAAAATTGCCTCTTCTCTTGACAACTCCAATCTATCAATGCTCAAACCTAATACAGTTTTGCCTCTGTGACCTGTAATTATGAGGATCAGCAGAGCCACATTAAACCATAGATCTCTGACATGTAAGTGCTTATTGTCAGGCCAAGACTTGAATAATTTAAATTCTAAATAAATGTCCCAAAATCTAGAATAATATTTGGCCTGGGAGAATTCCTCTCATAACTGATTTCAGGAACCAATTTATGACATGTTTGCCTACAGTTTGGCCCTCTATACTCACAAGTAGTACAGAGAGGCCCGAACGGGCTGTATTAATGGCCCCCAAATCCCTAACCTTCATCTTCTAACGAACATAGGAATCTAAGCACTTGTGCAATAGAGGGTGTTAAACAGTCATTGTTTGCAATGCGCAGCCCAGTCTCCAATTATTACTATAATGCGCATACAGTTTCACAGTGCCTGGTCTCCAGGCTCCAGCTACCCTTTGTAGAGTCACTTTATCAATGCCCAGAGGAGACAGATACCTCCTGAGCAAAGGGCGAACTGCCATTTGCTTTGCCCTGTCTGTTTTTTTTGCACTGTCTGAGTAGCCCCCCCCCCCCCCTCCTTGGACGACTGCTGGCTCCCTGCGGAACCTGTTCGTCATCTGCCTGTATCATATATAACTGGATTTGAATGAGCCAGTGAATTATTTTCGTTTATCTCAATTAGTTTTTATCAGCATACCGAAAATAATGGACCTTGTACAGTGCTCAGCTGTAATTCCTTAGTACTTGAAATTCTCTGCTATTCTTACTGCGTAATTTACCAAATTACTGTAATCATATCTTCTAGTCCCATACACATAATGGCAGGAAAACGGGGATGTCCTTTTAACCTGTAAGCACTTTACTCAAACCATCCGTTATTTTTATAGCAATTATATATATGTGTATGTATAAATTTTTACCTTTATGCAAATATTATATAAGCGGTGAAGGTGAATCTATTGGGTGCTGATTCTGGAAGTTTCTATGGTACAGCTAGAGCCCTGTTGCTTTTTGGGGCAGGTAAGCAAAGGCAGCTGGTCAGCAAGTGCTTCCTGTCCTAACGCCGGTTGTTCACTTCTACCTGATTTTTTCTTGAGTCGGACGTGTGCTCTGTCCTCCTGCAACTGTGGACTTGGTTTTGCCTCCTCACCTCGGTTCGTCACCTCAAATTATCATGGGACTGGACCTATGTGCTTCTTGCGGGGAGGAGCATGAGCTCCCCCGTGGTAACAAGTGTAAGCGGGCAAAATTACCGCAGAAGTGTGTGAAAACTGAGTCTAAGGCGGAATGTGAGGTGTTGGATAGTTCATACGAGGAAGAAACACTGGCGGTGCCACTGACGACACAACCGAAAGGAAGAACACGGCAGTCAAAGAGAGAGCTGCCTGTCGCTATAGTGGAGGACGAAGAGGATAGGACCTTGAGGAAGCGGTTGGAGGATAGAGCATGTGAGCACAGGAAACCGGGTTGAACTGGAAAATTTGTCATGTGACGAAGACGACCGGTCCCATGGAGGGCAGGGCCGTCACATGAGAGGGTGTGGAAAGAAGACGAGGGGGAAGAAGAAGCAGGATACTTCGTCTTCTGAGTCTGGAGACACGGACAGTAGCAACAGTACAAGTTCGTCCAGTTCATCTTCAAGTGATAGTAGCAGCACGAAGAAAAGCAAGTCAAAGAAAAAGAAGAAAGAGCAGAGTTCGTTCTCCATTCGGAAATATACTAAAGGTGATAAGAGCTTAAAGAAGCTGAACTTTATTGAGTCAATCTATGCCTGCTTAATCTGCGGAATGAAGTGCCCTGAGAAGGTAGGGATGACTTTCCAGGAAATGCGGGGTTACATGGGCCACCTCGCATATATGGGAATGCATGCCTTCAGGGGAACTACACTGACGAGGCCTATCGGGGATATGATTCTGCCATTCGGGATAAAGTAAGATAGAGAGGCCTAGCTATTTTAAGCATGGTGACCAGGAGTTTTCTCTACTACATTTTAATTTGGACAACTCAAAATCAATGCGCAAGGTGAAGAGGAGTTTTAAGAAACCGCCTAATTAAAGAGATCAATGAAGGCCTTTTGACTGTCGTCGAGCAGCCATGTACATGTATACAGGCATTGGGCATGGTGCCAAAGGGTCACGATGACTGTAGGACCATCGTTGACTGTTCCAAACCACGGGGTATATATGTGTGAATTAATACACTGATCAATGTACAGCCAAGTTTGGATATAATTTGGTGGAATGTATCACAGTGTCTTTACCACAAGGCGGTTTTCTGTTGACTATCGACATATCAAACGCTTATCAAGCAGTGAATATACACCCGAAGTGTAGGGAACGTCAAGGGCTAGCATGGGACTTTGGTTCAGGCTTGGTGTATTTGCGGAACAACCGGTTATGCATGGGTCTAAGCAGTAACCCATACGTGTTTTCAAAGATAAGCGATTTTATTGTTCGCTGTCTTGCACATGAAGGTTTTGAGAATTGTGTGAATTACCTAGATGATTTTTGTGTTTTTTCAGGTAATAAGGTTAGCTGTGAGTTTGCTCAGTTGAGACTTACCACTATATTGAGACGGATTGGTTTTTATATTAGTTTTTAAAAACTCTCCAGTCCAAGTGACTAGGTTCTTCAGAATAGAAGTTGATGTGGTAGAGATGGAATTACGACTACCCGCGGATAAACTACTAAAATTGCGAGATCAGTTAAACAAAGTCCTGCCGAGAAAGAAAGCTACAAAGAGGGAATTAGAAATACTAGGGGGAATATTAGCTCACTGCTGTAAAGTTGTCCATGGTGGGAGGACTTTCTCCAGACGTGTCTACAATTTAATAGCATCAGTTGATAGATCCTGGCATATGGTTAGGCTCAATGAGGAATTTCACCAGGACGTAAAATGGTGGCTAGACTTTGCTGCTGATTTTAATGGGAAGGCTAAGATTATTCCTTCTTTGGAGCCTTGGATTTGTATTTACAATGATGTGTCCTTACTGGGTTTTGGCGCCTTGTTTGAGAATGATTGGGTGGCAGGTCCTTTTCCGAGTAATGGTGGGAACCTGGATAGAAAGTGGTTGGGGCACCATTTTGCTGAGGCGGGTGACGAAGGGTGTGACACCGAGAATATAAACGTATTAGAAATGTGGCCCATTGTAGTGGCGATGGAGAGGTGGTCAGGTAGCTGGGCAATTAGAACTGTCATAATGATAATAGATAATACGCAGGTGAGGGCAGCAATTAACACAGGCCGTAGTAAGAATGTCACAATGATGAGATGGTTGAGGAGGATATTTTGGAAATCCATTACGTCTAATTTTGACCTGCAGTCAGTTCATATTAATACAAAATGTAACATTATATGTGACAGCTTAAGTAGACTGGATAGTTATAAAAGTTGCTGCCGTATTAGAGATGCTGATGTTGCCCAGTGTCTGTGTTTCCATTAAATATTTAATCCTTAATCCTGCAGATTGGGCAGGCTTCTGGATGAGCATAGGATGTTTGGGCTGTATCAACCGCATGCACCCGTAATTCCCAGGTCAAAAGTTATTTAGAATTTTGTGAGGTATTTGCTGACAGGATAGACCCATATCCATGCAGTGTGGACCAGATATGTTTGTATATTACCTATTTGGTGTGGCGCTTGTGTTATTTGTCAATCCGCAACTATGTGAGTGCCATCAATAACCATTTTAAAGATCTCGGTTTCAATATATACATATATATATATATATATGTATATATATATATATATATCTATATATATACATATATATACAGTAAAACTTCTCTAAACCGACTGACCATGGGACCGACTTTAAGTGGTCCATATAGGGAGGTGGTCGGTTTAGAGAGTTAGAATATCCTTACAATGGTATTTTTGGGACCCAAATAAAGCGATTGATATAGAGGAGTGGTTGATCTGTGGAGGGGTCGGTACAGAGAGGTTTTACTATATATATATATATATATATATAATAATTATGTGAGAGTTAGCTGGGTATAGTTGACACATAATTGATGTTTTACCGAGTCCTAGGCCTCAGCTTGTTATAGGTCAGGGAGAGGAAGCGCTACCCAACAAACCGCTCTTTACCTAGCTAATTTTGTTAATTTATTTTGGTAACTTATTTTGGTAATTTTCAAGTCCTTGGTTTGACTCGATCAAAGTTCGAACCCACAACCTCCCGCATGGGACTCCAGTCGGTGCCCTACCAATTCAGCCATCATGTCCAGTGCTCAACTTAACACTTCTGGGAACTGATTGGTTTCCTACTTTTTGGGTATGGGAGGGTGGGCTGTGAACTATAACAAGCCGAGGCCTAGGACTAGTAAAACAATGATTATGTGTCAACTATACCCAGGTAAGTGTCACATAATTATTCTATTTCACCTCGTCCTCGAGCCTCCTGGCTAATTATAGATGTTTATGTACTTATAATTTCCATTTCACCTTCCATTCCTAAATTCCTTATCATATTAGAATTCAGAAC
Organism: Branchipolynoe longqiensis; assembly: GCA_030323885.1. NCBI lineage: Eukaryota > Metazoa > Annelida > Polychaeta > Phyllodocida > Polynoidae > Branchipolynoe > Branchipolynoe longqiensis. The sequence continues at coordinate 43,951,963 of CM059188.1, forward strand.
CCAATGATTTCTTTTTAACACAGTGAACTGATAGCCAAGAAATCTTTTCTGCAGCCTTTTGTTGTAATGTCTTTGTGAACCCTATTTATCCCTACTGGTACAGAGTAAATTAATTTTTATTAAGACCCCAGTCCCATGAAATAGCTGGAGAGATATCTATGTAATATCTTTTATTCTATGAATCTATAACCTCCAATTAAATACTGCAAGCTTTTGGCTTGCCAAGTTACCACATATAGAGATAATTTTTATGTCCTCTGACAACTCCACAGTCTAGTTTGCTACAAGTTAGCAAAACATTGGAATGCGTTGGTAGGAGGTCAATTCAGTGACCTCCCAAACAGGTAACTTAAACGGTACCAATACATCCTATCTTAACTAGTATCATAAAGAAAAATATATGGTTTTAGCAAGTGCTTTCACTAAAAGGAAGCTGAAGTGCAATATTACAAAATTGTACGCTATCATAAATATCCTTCCATACCTTCCAATGTTCTTCAAGTCACTAACAGTAGACCTGTAGATAATTGTTTCACCATGTATTATGTGTTCAAATGACAACCCATATCATATGACCATATACCAATGTGGGTATACCTAGATATGTATCACACAGAGAGCTGAACCCTCCTATTGAGTTCATCCATATCATACGACCATATACCAATGTGGATATACCTAGATATGTATCTTACAGAGAGGTGAACCCTTCTATTGAGTTCACACTGAATCCTCTGCCACCCAGGTCAATTTCTTAACTTGATTATGTGTGTGTTGTTAACACCAATGTGGAGTCATATGTGCATGTTGACAGTATCTTCTGGCCATGCAACCTTTGGTAGCTCAATCTGTTCTTTGAGTGTTTTAGACTTATCAAGTCTGTGCCCCTTTTTCTTTCCAGAACACATGTTCCAATGTGTGAGAATATGAGGTTTGAGCCTCAGTGCAACAAACTATTATGTTTGTGTCCAAACTGTATATAATCCATGTTTGTATTCATATACAATGGTCGGTGGCAACTGAATCAGTTGAATTTGACAGGTGTATCTATGTGTATTACCAGCACCTCTGTGTACCTATGTTGAAAGGGATTTCTTGTCTATTATATTCAGACATCTGTCAAAATAGGCAACCTAAATTTGCTATGGTGTTACATCTGTAGTAGTGCATATTTAAAACATTAAATTTGTAGTTCAATATGTTGACTCAAGTATGTGTCAAGGTGTTTTCATATACCAGGTTTCCTATGCAAAACATGGCAGCCCTACTCTATCAACACTCCATGCTATGTTGGCAATAAGATGAAACAGATTATGTGCCTGTGTATGATTGAAACAATTTCAACAGTTATCTCATAACCAAAAGTCTGCCTACTGACAGCCCATCTGTGCATTTTAGAACTAACATATAAAGCATACACCTATTTGTATTGACAAATTTTGTCTGTCAATGTGGCCAAACATGGTAAACACATGGCTATGGATATGTTGAACTCATATCCAATCTGCTAATGCATATTTATGCCAGTATTGATATTAATCAACACTGTTGTCATTAGCCCATTGTAGACCCTCTAAGGACAAGACAAGAGCGGATGTGGATAATACAGTTTATTATTATCTGAGTTTTACTGTATCTGGCTGGCATAACCGCCAATGGCGCGAAGCGCCCCCAGCCAACTAATAACTCGACAAGGCAGAAGCGACCCTCATGTCAGCTAAAATCCGATCTGGGAGAGGAGAAGCAATATAAGAAAAAATAGCATCCGAGGACCAGTCTCCCCTAGTCCTCATCTCCTCCAATGTAGAGCCCTGCATAACAAGAAACGTACAACCCCCCCTGTGAAGCGAATGACAAGAAAATAACTCCTTCTGCAACCCTGCGCACTCAGCAAAATATTTAATCGCCCAATTCAACGCTCGATAGTCTAAAGGCTTGAACCCACCCTTAGGTGAAGGCACTTGAAAAGCCTGTAAAGCGTCCAACACAGGGACCTCCCTAAAGTGTCTCCTAGTCCAATAGACTGCACACAACTCACGATTCATCACTTTAGCAACAGGAATCAACAATTCGCGCTGCCCAAACAATTCGCCCGACAACCCCTGACTCCCGACACTTGCCTGACGAAGCGGTGCGGTCCCTGCACGCACCCCTCCCTCTGTCGCCCGACACGCTCTGACCGCCGGTACTGGAGACACTCCGACGACGACTCAACGAACGGCTCCTCCGCCGCCCCCGCGACACCCTCCCATGCCTGCCGACCGACCTGCCCCGCCTGCTTCCGCTGTCCCGAGATACACTCCTGTCCGCACCTCTCAACGACATTAACGACAACTCTCTCTCAACTGCCATAGTCTTCTCAGCTATCACCGCTTTCCTTTTCTTCTTCTTCAAAGCACGCAAACGCTCAAGCAGTGAACGCTCGTCGTCACTAAGCGGGTCGTCCGAGACGACCGGCACAACCAAACTAGCTTTAGCAGGTTCCAGAAGTTTTTCCGACTTCAACTTATCTTTCTCCATTATTTCTACAGCCTGATGTGTAGCACGACGCGTCCGAGCCGGACCTCGGGTGAGCTGACCGGACCTCGGGTGAGCTGACCGGCGTGCAGGCCGGGTGCATATAAGGAAGGCGCCGGGCCGGCCGAGCGCCGTGGTTATATACGACTACTGGGATGCCGCCTAGTGAGTAGCGGGCGCATAATACTTAGCGCGCTGCCGGCGCATTCGAAACGCCTGTAGATGCCCAGCTCATTTTATACATTTTGTCAATGCCCGCGGGTGCCTACACTAGCATATACGCATATATACTACCTATAACAATGCGTTCTCTCCATGCCCATTATTGATATCCACTGTCTAAGCTGATGTCAATTCATGGACAATGTCTAAAATTTCTAATGAAATGAAATAATTCTGAATTACCAGTCTAGCCTCACATCAGTGGCAGTAAGTTTTCCACATGTTACCAATGGGTTAATAATATGGATGTAACAAGTTATCATCTGGGTCTAGCCTAAGACCACCTCCAGCTATGACTGAACCCACTATTATTGTTTATAAAATGGACTGAGCTGTGAAGTCTAATAACTTAAAGAGCACAATAAACCGATCATTAAATAAGCAGCTGATCTGTATATATGTGAATTGTTGTCCCAGCAATGCTGCCTCTAGCAATGTTATAGTACTTAGATTTATTAAGTAATCATTAATAATTAATTGGCCTAATTAAAGTCACTGCTATAATTTCAAAAGTAGATTCAGAATAAACACTTTGTCTCTTATGTGCCTATGCATCATGACAACAGATTGCTTTCAATATTTTATGCAGTCAACTTTGCTTTAATTATTCATAGAACTAAACAAGTTGGGTAATATCTGCTTTCTAAGTTAGAAAAAGAAAATTCACCTTATTAATATCTAAATTAACACAATTGTATGGAATTTCATAAGAAACACAAAAACCCAGTTATGGTTTGATCTTTTTTAATATAACAGTCTGTTATGTGTTATTATGCCATGCCCATTGGGATAACCTGATAACCTTAGATGTTGCCAGGACAAAAAACTCCAATAACCAACCAACCCATTGGTAGTTGTATGTTGGACTTAGTGTTCTTTCCTTACAGACTTTAAATGTCTGCTGCTCTGGGTATGTATATACCACAATTGCAGAGGTATTTGTTTTGTGCCGAGCACACCCAATCATGTCCACAGCCAATAGAGCTGATTATATCAAACTTAATTACTTACTACTACCCAGTGGGTAGATGTCCACATGTCATATACTATGATTGCATACACCCCCATTCATGTAATGGTGTATATCTAGCCTGGCCACTGAGTGTCAGTGTGTTGGCTTGAAGGGTTATTACACTAAAATAGCCCTATGTACTGAAGTGGGGTATTGTGTAACCCCATCCCTAGCAACTGGCCTGGTGCAATCATGCCCATGATACATACATTGGCTGGGTCTATGCCCTCTTAAAGAGAGGTTGTTTCACCACTAGTATGTGTATGTACATACCTGCATGCTTCTGGGGTTTACCTACTCAACTCCTTCAAGTTCCTAGGCCCCAAAAAGGGGTCATGCATTTTAGGACCATGTAAAGCCATTGCTGGCCATGTGTACATTCAGCCAGTTTTCCCACCACTGATTAGTGCGATAGTGTTTCCAGTAGGCCTATGCCTTGGTTAGCATGGTTCACAGGCTTTGTCACTATTTTACTATTGCAAATAGGAAAACCATATAGTGAGTGCAGCTGTATACACAGCATCTCTGCAATTGTACCAGCCAAATCTAGCCCACATTCAAGGATAACCATAGTTAATCCTTGTGCCAACCTTATTTCCCATTAATTATGGCTTTTATGGTTCTTTAATGGCCAGTCGCTGTGACAGCACTGGCAATGTGCATGATCATTTTTCACATTGGTCACCTCACTATCTGTGGAGTACCAGTTCACCGACTTCATTTCCACTATTTCCATTTATTATTATGTGTATGCATACACACATAGTATGCGCACTAGTGTATGCAGCGTCTCTGCATAACTGTGCTGAGGAGCCAATCCCTCTAGTTTGTCGGAAGCCATCTCGACTCAAGGAAGTATTTGCATTCCTTGTAATTTTAATCAATTTATCATATTGTTACCTTCAAATAACCTATTTGACCACCCTCTGGGACTGGCACTGGCTAGGTGCAGTCCCTGGCTAGGTGCATGGTCAGTTCTTGTATTGGCTTGGCACTCGGCCTTATTTGACCACCTTCAGGGACTGGCACTGGTATGTGCATGGTCAGTTGTATTGGTTCGGCACTGAGCCTAAGGGTGTCACGTACCCCTCCCGACAATCCTACCGGTGGCTACCGCGCCTCCGGTAGTTTCACATACACATTTTTACTAATTTTGAAAAATGTTGAATTAACTGAAGTTTGAATAAATCAAATACCATGTATCAGTTTCACTGTTAAATATTTCGTTGCTCACCTTCTTACACTACCAATTTCAGTCAGTTGGAAAAACAAATAATTTCCCCATAAATGTCTGCAAACATTTTCATCTATAGTGAGTGTCCAAATATAACTTTGAACACCAAAAACCCCATGTCTTTCAACACACCATGTATAATGTCATGTATTGACACACTATGCCTATGTCACATCCTATGTTAATGTTGACATAATAGCCACTAAATATTTCCCCATATTAGAAAATTATATATAATTTAGCAGCTACATGCCTGCAGACATATCCCAATAAAGAAAAAGAAGTGTAAATGTACCTACATAGTATCCAACTAGTCCAGTCCTCACCATTCCACGTCTGCTCTCGGTGAGGTGGGCTCGCTAAGTGGTTTCTTTGGGTAGTGCTTCCTCTCCCGGAACTATAATTAGCCAGGAGGCTCGAGGACGAGATGAAATATAAATATATACAGTGTAGCCTATATATTTTTTTGTTTTAAAAGATTGTAGAATTGCAATTTACTCACCTCAATTGACGATAGTAGCCCTTAAGGATGCATTTTGACAGATACCGTTTACATCGATGAAACCAGTTCATAAGCATTACTAGATACAAGATTCACCCCGTACTGCTGCAGTAGGGGTGCAAACCAACCCTATGTAAAAGCTGTCGAAAAAACGGGTCAATGAAATGAGAGCCTAATTTCACAATGTAAGAAGCAACAATTATTCTTTACATCTGTCTTATTATTAGCCCGCTACCTTTGAGTTGAAAAATATCATATAATATCTAGTTGAATAAGATTTAAAAGTGAAATCGACGGCATTCTATGGCTGCCATCTTGTCTTTTTGCATTCTCTCCCATTTCACCAACTCTGTGCCTATATAAATATCCATTTGATACTGGAGGCAGACATTCTACTCCCTGGTCCATACTAAAGCTATTTTCGCCCGTATTTAGACTACATTGTCGTTCACCCGTGTACTACAAGAACCGGGTGAATCTTTTATCTAAAGCATTACGTGTTTAGGCCTACATGGATAGAATACGTATGACAATGCACACATTTTTTATCCTAAATATAGTTTACTCTAGGTCATCCCACTTTATATTGTTGACGTTTTCTTCGACCAGGATTTTATTTTGGAAATAGGTCGTGTCCTGCGTTATAGATGTGACCTGCATCTGTAAAGCTGATCTAAATATAGTATTCCGGATATTCTGTCGTGAATAAGTAGCAAATTGTAAACTATCCGTATCATACTTGTGGCTTAATTGTGCTTGTACAAGTTGTTGCATCAGAAATGTGACATTGGTTGTAGGCCTACGCACAGGGTGGGTATATTTACAGCCACATATAATGATGTAACCGAACAAACAAAAAAGCCCACCTTAAGTCTTTATTCACACATTTAGTGATATCATATGAACCAAAAGAAAGAAAATAGAATGCCACTGATCTTATATTATCTTGATATATAAGTGATCCCAGTATTTTCTGCCATTTTTATCACTTTTAATGGCCGTTCAAATGTTACGTAATGTTATTTTTGTCAAAATTAGGCACCCAACCACCTCCTTTCAATGCTCCGTACGCTAGATCATCCGCGACGTAATGCTTGGACATAAACCAAAGACCCCATAATACAGTAGGCCTATTATAGGGTCTTTGACATAAACACCCGCTAAGCGTTATGTAATATTTGAATGGGCCCTTACTAAAATTTTCTCAAAATGTAGAAATTGTGTGTTCAACCCTAAGGCTACTGATTTTAATGTGTGTCCAATATACCAGATGGGTTTATAATATACTCATCCAACTAGAAATTGCCAACATGTTCTACGAGGTAAAACGTGACCTACCCCATGTATAATTACTAAGAACTCAATTACAGGATCTCTTGTCACAGCAGAAGAAAGTCATACCACCGCCCTTCAAAAAGTTCCTCACCCCCACCCACCACCGCCTGTAAAAGTACAACGTTTGAACACTTTGACTTCTGGATACTGAATGCTTTATTCACTGTCCAGGGCCCTGAACCGCCAGCACCCTTTGTCTATGACGTCATCTCATTTACATATCCTTTGTTCTCCACACGTGCCTGGATGTCTTTTACGCATATATTACATCCCCCCTCAAAGTATTTCTGAGACATGAAATGTCTCAAAATCGTCATCGTCACACCAAATCTACATGTTTAACATACAGTGCATACAAGAAAATATCACGGGTACTTAGCTTTAACCACAGGTTTAGCAAATGTCCTAGTGCACCATGTCACTGAAGTCCTTTGAAATGTCCGGCGGCTTAGCCTCCTATATGACATAGCGTCTTGCTTGACACAATAATAGTACAATATGACTCGATAAACAATACAAATCTTATGGCCCTGTCACATTACGATGCTTCTCGCCGGCGCACCACCAACGAGCAAAATCACTTTTAATCGTCGAGACACGTCAAACTTTTCGGCATCAGTGCAACGTATTGGTAGCGTGCGGCCGACGTTGTGGTAAAGTATATTGATGCGTGAGAAAAAACCCAAAAAGGTTTGGTGCACTGTCCTGATATAACCTTAGATGTTGCTAGGATGTAAAACAACAACAAACAAACAAAGCAACAGTTTGGCGCAATGTGTGGGAACGACCCTCATGCGCATGCCTAGTGTTCGCATAACATTATTCCAGCGCGTCTAACGTATCTCGGCGTGCTCCTAACATCGCCATAATGTTGGCACCCGCGCGTTGTCGCACGTCGAAAGTTCGCCGATCCCCTGATGCGTGCCGCCGACCGTCTCCGTGCATCAACGAATACCAACGCACGACTAATGCGCGCGTAATGTTTCCTGACGTATCCCGACATTGCGCCAAAAAATCACATACGTTGACGCGCATTGGCAAGAAGCATCGTAATGTGACAGCACCATTAACCAAACATGCACATGTGTTTATGTGTGTCTACAGTCCCCCACTAACTAACTCACAGGTCTAGCCTGTCCGCCAGTCTAATCACCCGACCTGCCCTAATTCGATTAGCCGCATTGTTTACATTCGACTGCGCCGCTGGCACACTTTGTGCCTGCCCGACAAGTTCGGGCTGCCTTCCTTCTGGCGCTCTTATAATCTGAACCCTGTTCCTGTACAACATATTCCCTGACTCGTTCAAAATTTTATATTCTCTCCCGGACACCCCTGTACTGAGCGTATTTATCTATCACCATAACCTGCAAATCAGTAATATTAATAGTCAGGCTTGTTTAACTCTTCTGGATTGTACTATCATAGAAGATAGAATAGAATAATCAGGTTAATAGGTCATCTGTACTGACTGACTAGAGCTTGTCTAATGTGTTAGCTAGTGATAGGATTTTCAATGGCTACTGTGAAATTGGTTAAGCCTGATTAATTAAGTTATTGGCCGAAATCACCTGGCTCAGAATACCATGCCTCGCAAAGTTATCCTTCATAGCCTCGATGACTGTTACAGACGCTGTATCTTTCAACGTTACCTCAGGATACTTCGTGAAATAATCTACAGTTATCAGGTAATTTTCATGATTTATCTCAAATAAATCTGCACCTATTTTCTCTTAAGATTTACATGTTATCGGGTGGTTTACCAAAGGTTTGTTGTGCAAACTTTTACGATTATTCTGACATGTGTCACAATGACTGACTTTTTCCTCAATTTGTTTATTTATGTTAGGCCAGAACATGCAGTCAAGTGCCAAATGCTTGGACTTAGTGATCCCCAAGTGCATCTCGTGCAACGCTTCAATCATTTCACCGCGGAGCTTTGGAGGTACCACAACTCGATTGCCTTTCATAACTAATTTTTTTCTACTGTTAACTCATCTTTGTATGGAATGTACTGTCTCAGACACGGAGGTGTTTGTATGCGTGTAGTGTCCCACCCACTTTCAATATGTGTCATCAACATGGACATGGACTCATCATTTTCATACTCTCAGACAATTCTACTTAACAGATTGGATGATTGCATGTCCACTGTAACGACGCTGAGTGTGTTGTCAAATAGGTCACCGTGACCTACATTGGCACTGTGTGCTCGGGACAATGTGTCTGCAAAGAACATTAGAGAACCCTTAACATGACACAACTTGACGTTGTAATTCTGCAAACGCATTCGCATTCTTTGCATTCGTGCCGACAGTTTATGTAGCGGTCTCTGCATTATCGCCACCAACGGTTTGTGGTCCGTTTGAATTTTAACTTCCTTGCCAAAGATATAGTCATGAAACCTCTGACATCCGAAACATATGGCGAGCATTTCTTTCTCAATAGTGGCATACCCACATTGTGCTGAGTCGAGTGCACGAGATGCAAGTGCGATTGGTTTGTCTTCCTGCATTAACACAGCTCCTAACCCCAACTGACAACCCCTAACTACCTGAATAACAATGGGTTTCTCAACATTATAGTATGCTAACACAGGAGCAGTTCTCAACTTTTCTTTGAGTTTGTTATACGCAACTTATTGATCGGTCTGTCAGTGCCACGCGACATCCTTAGCGAGGAGCGTGCGCAGTGGTTTGGCAATCTCTGACATGTTTGGTATGAACTTATGCACAAACCCAACCATGCCTAGGAAACTTTGCATGCCTTGTTTGTCATGCGGCTCTGACATGTCCACAATCGCCTGTATTCTGTCTGGATCTGGCTTCAGACCTTGCTGGGTAAGTTGATGACCTACATACTTTACTGTAGTTTTGCATAACAATGATTTCGATTCGTTTAACTTGAGATTTACCGACCTAGCTCGGTCCAGCACTGCCCTGACCCTGTCGTTGTGCTCCTCCATGGTTGACCCAAATACCAAAATGTCGTCCGTGTCTATACCAATACCGGGTAGATCGCCCATGACACGGTGCATCTTCTGAATAAAAATTTCACCGGCTGTTTTGATGCCAAAAGGCAGATGGTGTACCTATACCTGCCCCACGGAGTGTTAAATGTGCACAACAACAAACTTTCATAGTCCAACTCTATCTGCCAATACCCTGTCATGGCATCCAAAACTGAGAAATATTGTGCATTAGCTGTCTTAGCTATAATTTTGTCAATGGTTTTGGTCAGAAATGGCCCTCTCTTGATAGCTTTGTTCAACTTAGTCGGATCCAGACAGATCCTTATCTTATTTGTTTTTTTTACGATTGTTATGGAATTAACCCACTCAGTGGGTTCATCTTGCTCAACGATTACACCCATTTCAACCATATGCTTGAGCTTGTTGTGTACTTTGTCCTGAATTGCATACAGAATCCTCCTCGGCGGGTCGACAACAGGTTGTACAGATTTATCAACATGAATGACAGCATTTGACTTTATGAGACCTAAACCTTGAAAAACATCTTTATATTTGCTTACAGATGTTCGGCTTGCACACTGTGGTTGTCGCTTGGGGTGGAAATGTTTGTCGGTACATCAGGGCGCACCTCGTCGACCCATGCCAACAAGTTCAAAACCACACAAGCCTGCTTCCCCAAAATCGACTGACAGTTCCGTACCACTTGGAAAGTAAAGTCTCTGCCGTCGATCCCGATCGACACCGTCTTCGTCAGGAGTGATCTGATGTCTCGAGAATGTCACCAGCGAACACCGGGTGTTCACCAGTCTTCCCGGCGTGACTCTATCGAAGATGTTCCTCGGAAGAACGTTCGACTCCGACCCGGTGTCAAGCTTGAACTTGACTGGATGACCATTCACTCGGACGGTCGCATACCAGAGTTCCTCATCGCCTCCTGTGCCGCAGTCAACAGCACCAGCAAACAGATCCGTCATCGACACATTGACTTCCCGGATACGGGTCTTGCTCAGCATTGTGAGGGTCGGGCTCTTCCATGGTCAATCCGTTGACTCTGCCCAGTCTGCCCCGGCATACCTTTCTGAAGTACCCGATCTTCTTGCAAGCAATGCAAGCCTTGCCTTTAGCTGGGCAAACTCCCCAGCGGTACTCATAACCGCAGTTCGGACAGCGGATCTTGAACTCACCTGCACCGGTGCCGCCAGCTTTCCAAGATGGTGACTTCCAAGATTGCGGCCCAGACGGATGAATCACCAGTGCACCAGTACGTGCTGTCGCATATCTCTTAAAAAAATTTGATTTACTTGACTTCAACATCTGATTTCTTGTCCTCCAACTGATCAGAACTGAACTCACTGAGCTTGCACATGTTTATGCACTTTTCCAATGTTAGATCAGCTGTTTGAAGCATCGTATTTCTCAAATTTGTGTTCTTTACGCCAGCCACTAACCGATCGCACAACAGCGACTCCTCCACCGGTCCATACTCGCAATCTTTCACTGTCTCTTAACACAGTAATATACGTGGACATGTTCTCAGTAGCTTGGTTATGTGAATTAAAACGGTAGCGTGTTATTATTAAGTTGAATTTACTGGTACAATATGCTTGAAACATGTCGGTGAGCGATCCGATCTTGTCTCACTCAGCGAGCGCGATGGACATATTGGCGCTTCTTCTCCGGTGATGTGAAGAAAGATGCAGCATTGCACTCGTTCTGTCTTCATTACGACACCTGCAGCCGTGGCATATATATCATATGCTCTGATCCATCTTTTCCAGTTCGATTGTGCGTTGTTGCAGAGGATGAGCTGTCCTGGCAGCCTGAGACCCGGCAGTGTATTAGCGGGCGGCATTCTTCCTCATCTGATACCATGTAAAAGTACAAAGTCTGAACACTTTGACTTCTGGATACTGAATGCTTTATTCACCGTCCAGGGCCCTGAACCACCGGCATCATCTAATTTACATATCCTTTTTTCTCCACATGTGCCTGGATGTCTTTTACGCATATATTACACCGCCCACCACTACTGCCACTATCATAACTGGTCCTGGCGTTGCTGACGCCACGGGCAAGCTGAACTTGGGGCACACACTACGCGGGCGTCACGCGGGCGGCAAGTACAAGCGGATGGCATGCGGTTCTCACGCGGAAATAACGAACACTGGATGCGCCTGCAGGCGGCAAAAACTCTATATATATATCCCAACTTGACTTTACCCGACCTCACTTTATCAGACCTGGCTTTACCTGACCTCACTTTACCCGACCTCTCTTTATCCGACATCACTTTACCCGACCTCACTCTACCCGACCTCACTCTACCTGACCTCACTTTACCCTACCTCACTCTGCCCGACCTCACTCTACCCGACTTCACTCTACCCGACCTCACTCTACCCGACCTCACTTTACATGACCTCACTTTACCTGACCTGACATTACCCGACCTCACTCTACCCGACCTCACTCCACATCAATTCTTGTAAAGTCAAGTCGTGTAAAGTCAAGTCATGTAAATGCCAATATGTCCATTGCGCTCGCTGAGTGAGACAAGATCGGACCGCTCACCGACACGTTTCAAGCATATTGTACCAGGCCGGGTAAAGTCAGGTCGTGTAAAGTCAAGTCGTGTAAAGTCAAATCGTGTAAAGTCAAGTCGTGTAAAGTCAAATCGGGTAAAGTCAAGTCGGGTAAAGTCAAGTCGGGTAAAGTCAAGTCGGGTAAAGTCAAGTCGGGAAAAGTTGGGGAAAGTCGGACAAAGTCGGGAAAAGTTGGGTAGAATGAGGTCGGGTAGAGTGAAGTCGGGTAGAGTGAGGTCGAGTAGTCAAGTCGGGTAGAGTGAGGTCGGGTAATGTCAGCTCTGGTAAAGTAAGGTCGGGTAGAGTCAGGTCGGGTAGAGTGAAGTCGGGTAGAGTCAGGTTGGGTAGAGTCAGGTCGGGTAGAGCGATTTTTGCCGCGACGTCCGCGCGAGAACTGCGTGACATCCGCGTCCAGTGTGTTCGCAGCTGTATAATTATAACAAATACACGATGCCATGGTTTGGCCATATATGGGCATGTCCTAATTTCACCAGAACGAGGCCACTTCCGGTTATAGGTAAACAAAGACTGATAGCCTTGAGTTTGCCTGAACGCACAGTGCAAAGCATTAGTTTTATTCAAAATTAAGAGAAATCGAGAACCCTAACCATATCAATTTGATATAATCTTTTTGTTAAACATGTTTTCTATATGTATTCCAATTAGTTTGTTTTTAGGTAGTGTAGTTTTAGAGATATTTAACGTTTTCTGTATGAAGATTGCTCACTGCCATTGACAATGCATTGCCACAATTGCGTTTGCCGGTGTGGTGGTTTCAGCGGGTTCCCGTGCTCAGAGGTGTCCCTCGCTTCTGCGCATGCGTCAGAATCTAATAAGGATGGCCGTAATCGATTAACACTACCCGGGCGACTCGGGTCATCCCAGTCGTCAGAAATTCAAATAGAACACGGCGAGTGGAGTCGACAAATACACGTGCCATGTGGAAAAAAAGAATAACTTAGATTAATTAAATGGAAATAGAGGTAAACTGGGCCATCATAAAATACTTTAAATCCTATTTTGCTGTATTTTTATCGGTCATAAAAAAAAAAAAAAAAAGATTGTCCACCCGAGCGCGGAGAAGCGTATTCGATTATTCGACCCGAGTTTGTAGGATGTGCGCATGCGCCAATAAGTGGCTCAGGTGACCCGAGTTGATGCAAAATCCGCGCATGCGTAGAAGCAGCGCAGAAGCGAGGGACACCTCTGAGCACGGGAACCCACTGAAACCACCACACCGGTATGCGCAGTGCAAACCGTTAGTTTTATTAACAATTAATAGAAATCCAGAACCCTAACCTTATCAATTTAATATAATCCTTTTGTTAAACATGTTTTCTATGTGTATTCCATTTAGTTTGTTTCTAGGTGGTGTGATTTTAGAGATATCTAACGTTTTCTCTCTGAAAATTGCTCACTGCCATTGACAATGCATTGAGTATGCCGGTACGCGCAGTGCAAAACGTCAGTTTTATTCTAAATTAATAGAAATCCAGAACCCTAACCATATCAATTTAATATAATCTTTTTGGTAAACATGTTTTCTATGTGTATTCCAATCAGTTTGTTTCTAGGTGTTGTAGTTTTAGAGATATTTAACTTTTTCTCTCTGAAGATTGCTCACTGCCATTGACAATGCATTGACCCAGATAGCACACAGCCGTCGGGCCGACGTCGGCTATTGGTCGCACCGTCGCGATCGACTTTCCACCGTCGGGCCGCCGTCGGGCCACCGGTGGATTTCCGACGTTGGGAATCAATCCCTTTCCACTTTTGAGGCACCGTCGGGCTGCCGTCGGGCCGCCGGTTGATTTACGACATTGGGTATCAATCCCTTTCCACTTTTGAGCCACCGTCGGGCCATCGTCGGCCCGACGGTGTTATTCCGACGTTAGGGTTCAATCCAAATTTCCACTTTTGAGCCATCGGGCCACCGTTGGGCCGCCGGTCCTGTTCCGACTTTAGGGTTCAATCCCTTTGCCACTTTTGAGTCACCGTCGGGCCATCGTCGGCCCGACGGTGGTGGGCCGCCGCAGGTTTGCATTCATTTTCCACGTCTGGTCCACCGTCGAGCCACCGTCGAGCCGACGGTGGTGGGCCGCCGCAGGTTTGCATTCATTTTCTACGTCTGGTCCACTGTCGAGCCGACGGTGGTGGGCCGCACATGCGCAGTTCTTTAAATTTGGATTCCGGCTCGATTCGCCCGCGGAACACGTGCGATCGTTGATCAGTGTTCTTTTTCTACCAATAACTCCAGAAATACCAGGAATTTTAAGGAATTATTTAACAGGTATGTTTATTAATATGTTTAGATTATTTTGTAAAAGTTTTGTAATTTATTACGAAGTATTAATGGAATTATTCGTGTTAATACGATTTGAATTATCCGATATACGGTTTGTTTACTTCGAATCGCCACACTTGACTCGAGTCGCCGGCTCGAGTGGCCAGCACAACACGTGTGATCGTTGGACAGCGTTCTTTTTTAACAAATAACGCCAGAAATCGGAGGAATTTTAAGGAATTATTTAACAGGTTTGTTTATTAATATGTTTAGATTATTTTGTAAAAGTTTTGTAATTTATTACGATGTATTAATGGAATTATTCGTGTTAATACGATTTGAACTACCCGGTACGGAATGTTGACGAAGGACCGCCATCTTGGTTTTTCCGAGAAGACACTGTCACTTTAGTGTCAATACGTACAGGTGCAAAATATTAGTTTTATTCAAAATTAATAGAAATCAAGAACCCTAACCTTATAAATTTAATATAATATTTTTGGTAACTATGTTGTCTATATGTGTACCAAGCGATTTGTTTCTAAGTGGAGTGGTTGTAGAGATATTTAACCTTTTCTGTATTTAGGGATAACTATATTATTAGTATATAGACTTAGGGTCGATGGCGTTTGTTGCCGTCGGCGCGACGGCGGCAGCCGCCGTCGCCCCGACGGCGCGTGGTTGGACAAAACAACGTCGGCCCGACGGCGGTTTCCACCGTCGGGCCGCCAGAGCGGCCGCCGTCGGGCCGCCGTCGGGCCGACGGCTGTGTGCTATCTGGGGAGTATGCCGGTACGCACAGTGCAAAACGTCAGTTTTATTACAAATTAATAGAAATCCAGAACCCTAACCATATCAATTTAATATAATCTTTTTGGTAAACATGTTTTCTATGTGTATTCCAATCAGTTTGTTTCTAGGTGTTGTAGTTTTAGAAATATTTAACTTTTTCTGTATGAAGAATGCTCACTGCCACACTGGTGATACTGCCACGTGCGGTTTGTTTACCTGCGAACAGGAATTAGGTCAAGATGGCCGCCGAACCGTGGCATGGTGTATCGAACACTGCCTTGGTGCACCCATAGCACCCAGCCCCCTGAGATAGATCTACTGCCCGAGTTGTCTGTACATTCAGTAGGTCAAGACCCCGCCCCCTTCCCCTCTCCCTCCGTCTCGTCCTCCCCTTCCTCCTCCTCCTCCTCCTACTCCTCTCTGCCGGTCGTTTTTTATGAGTCTGATTTTCTAATCGCTTGCATAATAGTTATATATATATATATATATATCATACAGTAGTCCAAACAACATTCCAACTCACCGGTCTCGTCACCTACCCTGACTTCCCGCAGCTGTAGCCTTATGTGAACACTGCCCGTTGGAGTCGACCCGAACAGGAACCTGTGCTTATCTCAACCAAAGACCTTATAATACTAAGACGGCTCACTCAGCCTGTTCTGTGTAATCAAAATGATCAAACCCACCACTTGGTGCGATGGCTGTTCTCTTGGTTAAACAGGTGCTATATTATATGTATAAATGTATATATGAATGTGAAAGATGTGTCATGATGGCGATGCTGATGATGATGCTGATGATGATGGGTATTTGTTCATAACAATTTCATATTGATGTGTATTCATACTTACCTATCTCATGTATAACATAATTGTATGTGTTTACATGTGAAACACCAACCAGCAGCCGGCTGATCAACCCCACCACAAGGTGGCACTCCAAAATTTACATTACCATTGGAGAGATAGGGAGTGAGCCGTCTTAGTATTATAGGGTCTTTGTCTCAACTTGTACAGTGCGCGCCTACTTATACCCCAGTCACATGAGAGCCAGCGTTCGCCGCCAACCTCATTACGCCCAAAAGGACGCCAACCTCCCAGCGTCCCATTCGACACAAATATGTGGTAGGCGCCAGTGGAAATGCACAGCCAGTAGGTATAAATGGCAGGGCGCCGCTAAATAAAAGGCTAGCACCAACATAACTGATCGAGTGTTGACAAGCTTTTTAACTATTCTTTTTATCAAAGATCCAACGACTAGAGTCTATACAAGTCGGTCTATGTATGTGTCCCACTATTTAGAGATATAAATATGTATGTATATATAAACTTATCCTAGCTGAGGTGGAGAAGAAAGAGAAAGAGCTGAGATGGATTGAGAGAGTTTATTTTTCTCTTTGACAGGAAAATATAGCCCTATCGAATAATAAAAAACTTTTCACAGCAAGTGATCTATACAACTCTAAGGAATGAGTACCAAGAACTGCCGGTGGCGGCGCCACCGTAGGCAAATGAGTGCCGCAGTGAATAGATCTGGGTCTGTTAGTGGACAATAACGGATCATAATAATAATAAGAAATACCTCATACCTATGATTTTATACACGTATATAAATATACTAACTATATATATATACATATATATATATATGTGTGTATATATATATGTATATATATGCGTGCATATATATATTTATATATATATATATGTTTGTTTGTTGGTTGAAGTTTTACATCATGGCAACATCTAATGGCCCTGTCACACTACAACATAACGACGTCAACGTAGGGAGAACGTGAAAAACGTCTAACTTTTCGGTGTAGTATGCAAATTTGGGCACAAGTTGAACGTGGATGCAGCATAGTTGATGAGAGCGTAACGTCGGTAAAGCGTAGTGATAGCGTAGTTCAACGCGAGAGGACAACGTAATTACGCTGACGGTACGTTATTAACGTTATTGGATCACCAGAACTATGTTGCTTTACGTTACTTACGTCATGAAATGTTGGCGAAACGTTCGGCGTACGTTCTCCTGACGTTTTCCTGACGTTCCCATTACGCCGTGTGGACATTTCCACTGGCGTGAATGTGGGTCGATGTAGTGGAACGTAGTAGAACGTAGTAGAACGTAGTGACCAGCATTTGACTAACGTCCGTTTAACGTCATTGACGTTCGCCGAACGTTTACAGAACGTACGGCAAACGTAAACCCTTACGTTCTACTTACGGAAAACGGTGGAGAAACGGCAAACGTTCATTAGACATATGTTAGACATACATTATCCATACATTTTCAGTACGTTGTCAATACGCGGACTGTAAGTTTCTGCCGGCTTGACTTATGCCTGACGTAGTTCAACGTATAGTGTATGTGTGACGTACGTCTACATACGTCTAGCGTACTTGACATATGACTAACGTATACATAGCATATGCTAACTTATAAGCCACACATTGTCTTACGTCGAGCTATGTCGAAAGTTTTGGGTATGTCCAAAACCTTGACGAGTGTCGATGTAACACAACATATCTTGACGTACCTTGAAGTAGGCTTAACGAATGCGTAACGTATCTCGACGTTCCTCAACTTGCGTCACGGGCGTATCACGGGCGTATCTCGGGCGTATGCAGCGTACGCAGAACCTACGCGTTGCGTATGAGAGCATATGAAAAGCGTATGGGAGGCGTATGCGAAGCGTATGGCGGCGTATGCCCGACTTATGGTCTCGGTATATAAAGGCGACGCACGCCTTCTTCGGTCATTCCTGCTCTGCTGCTCATACAGGATGGATGCCCAGGCACTGCAAGTACAGTTCCAGCTTTTCTACAGAGTTGCCCTTTATCACCATGAGCTTGCTCTATACCTCATGGTTCTTCTGGCGTCTCGTATCGAGAGACGAAGGAGGAGGGAGCGGCGGCGAGGATCAGTGTGGGTCAGACCCTGGATTAGGAGGCGGCCACAGTTTGGGTTGTTCGACAAGCTGATGGTCGAGCTCCGCAGCGAGGACACCGCGTCGTTTGTGAACTTCATGCGGCTGCCTCCCCAGTTGTTTGACGAGATTGTGGCACGAGTGGGACCGAGGATCGCCAAAAAACGGACCACATTCAGGGTGCCGCTCGAGCCGGTGCTGAAAATAGCACTTACTCTGCGGCACCTGGCATCTGGCACAAAATACTCCTCCATGAAGTTTGGGTGGAGGGTGCCCCACAACACACAGTCGCTGATAGTGCGTGAAGTCTGTAAGGCCATCGTCGATGAGTACATGGCCGAGGTCATGACGTGTCCGACGACTCCAGAAGGGGGGCGTGCCGTCGCGGACCTCTTTTCAAAGAGGTGGAACTTCCCCCATACCTGTGGTGCTCTGGATGGGCAGCACATCGCCTGCCGGTGCCCTCCAAAGAGTGGGTCGCTCTACTACAACTACAAGGACTTTTTCTCCGTGGTCCTGTTGGCGCTTGTAGATGCGGATTACAAATTTATCTGGGCAGATATTGGCGGTTTGGGCTCCATGTCCGATGCCCAGATTTACAATGCCTCCGAGCTGAAGGTGGGCACAGAAGGTGGCACCATCGGCTTTCCGAACCCTGAACCGCTCGTCCACGGCCAGAAGGATGTGCCGTATTTTCTGATTGGTGACGATGCCTTTGCCCTGCGGCCGACCATGATGAAGCCGTACGCGAAGAGGGGCTTGACCAATGACGAGCGACTCTTCAACTACCGGCTTTCCCGAGCTAGGAGAGTGGTGGAGAATGCCTTTGGCATTCTAGCCAACCGCTTCCAAGTGCTGCTGACGACTATGCAGCACCACCCCTCCAACGTGAAGATCATCGTCAAGGCGTGCATTGTTCTGCACAACCTCATGAGGACCGGCTACCCAGCGCTACAGAACATGCAGCTGGATCGTCCCAAGACAGCCAACAACAACTTTGTGCCTGGAGGTTGGCGAGAGGGCCACAACCTTCCTGACATTAACGTTCTACCTGTTAACCCCAACACCGCGTCCAAGCTAGGAAAGGAACAGCGCAATCTAATTAAAGACTGGGTCGTCTCACCCGCCGGAGCACTGTCATGGCAAGACAGGATGATCTGACAAAACATTTGATCAGTCTGTATGCGCTGTGTCTGTCTACTGTTTTTGCAAACTTATGTGATTTTCTTGACACTGTACTTCTTTCGCTCCCTAATTTAAAGTCATCTAGTTAATGTAATTGTAATGAATCTCCTCTCTTTTTACATGAATTAATCTTTTACATACATACTAAGAACACAGGGAAAAATAGAGTGACACAGAGACAGAAAGGGGGAGACAAGTTAGAGGGAGGGAGGGAGGGAGGAGATAGAGGGAAGGAGGGAGGAGATAGAGGGAGGGAGGGGTAGGGGGGGAGGGAGGGGGAGGAGGGAGGGGGAGGGAGGGAGGGGGGGAGGAGATAGAGGGAGGGAGGAGATAGAGGGAGGGAGGAGATAGAGGGAGGGAGGAGATAGAGGGAGGGAGGAGATAGAGGGAGTGGGAGGCAGGGAGGAGATAGAGGGAGGGAGGAGATAGAGGGAGGGAGGAGATAGAGGGAGGGAGGAGATAGAGGGAGGGAGGGACGAGATAGAGGGGGAGGGAGGGAGGGAGGAGATAGAGGGAGGGAGGGGGAGGGAGGGAGGGAGGGGGAGGGAGGGACATAGGGGGAGGGACGGAGGGACGGAGGGGGGAGGGGGGGAGGGAGGAAGAGAGACAGAGAGAGGGAGGAAGAGAGATAGAGAGAGGGAGGAAGAGAGATAGAGAGAGGGAGGAAGAGACATAGAGAGGGAGGAAGAGAGATAGAGAGAGGGAGGAAGAGAGATAGAGAGAGGGAGGAAGAGAGATAGAGAGAAGGAGGAAAGGGAGAAAGGGGAAGGAGAAACATTATTATAAATATTTTAAATTTAAAGTTTTTATTTATGTTTTAATTTTAATTTTAATTTTAATTGTACTTTAATATATAACAATTAAATGATGGCATGCCTTTACTGAACACGGACACAAAAATTAAAATTGACAGTATATTTATTTATTTAAACATCTTGACATATAAATGTACAAACAATATATAAACATACAATATATATACATATATACATACAAATGTACAAAGATAAATAAAAACTAAGACTACATATATACACATATTTACAATCACTTCTCTCCCTTGCCATTGGCATCAGCTGGCGACTGTGTGGCTGACGAGGGGAATAAGTCCAAATTTGCGCCCAACATCCCAGATATCCCGGACAGCCCCGACAAGTTCAATAGTCCTTCTGGGCTGGCCGACTCAGACAAGTTCACTTGGGTGGGGTCGCCGCTTGTCGGAGTCGCGATGTCTGCGGCAGTGCAAGTCCCTGGCCATGCCGCACCCACAGTGGGCGGTGCACCCCTGCGCACGACAACTCCGGGAGAGCCCCTCGTGTGCGCCGCCATCCCTAATGTCCGTAGTTGTCCAGCAGTGTGCAGTGGTGACGGCCGTACCACCAGCGGAGCTGCGGCAGCCTCGTGACCCATGGAGGATGGAGGCAGAGGCTGAGGCGGAAGACTTGGCAGAGGCGGGTGTGGCTGTGGCTGATGAGGAATGTGCGGCTGCCCCATATAGCGCTGGACATACTCGTGTGTCTGTGAAGCCCATGGTGATGCCGGTGGTGGCTGGTGAGTCCACTGGTGGGGTTGAGGCTGGTATGCCTCACTTGCAGACACACAAGCAGGTGCAGGTGCAGGAGCAGGTGCAGGAGCAGGTGCAGGAGCAGGTGCAGGAGCAGGAGCAGGCGCACCAACCACCGGGCCCAAGAATGTTCCTTCCTCCTCCTCCAGATGGTGCGACACCACGCGGTTGAGTGGACTGCAAACTGACACAAATCGCTCCTCCGGCATCGTTAGGATCATGTCCGGCACATAGTTGGCGAATGCCACTCGCTTCGTCACCGTCGGTGTCAGTGGAGGAGGCGGCTGCATCACCTTGAGGATGTCGGCAGACTCGTCGAACCTCTTGTGGATGACAGCGAGGAGGTTGTCGTCACCGGGGGCAGATCACTTCCCTCTCCCCTTTCCCCGCTCTTGGGATGTAGCGGGGGGAGTGGGTGGAAGCTCCTCGTCCATCGCCACCTCCACATCGTTCCCCACATTATTGTCCAGGCTGACATCGAGCCGAGGAGCCGCGACAGGAGCAGCCAACTGAAAGACAAAATCATAAAATAACATAAGTAACATGAACACAAATCTATATTTCGACAAAAGACATGACAAGTCAACAGTAAATCAAAAATATGTAAAGCAAAAATAATTAACGTTAAATGCAAACATGGATTTATAACGATTATATCTCGATGCATCTATTGTCAATATCTCGATTTAAGAACAACTACACAACAACTCAACATTAAAGAAATAAATAACATTTAACAAATTACTAGAATATTTACATAAATACAACAAAAGCATAACATAACAAACTTAGAATACAAGCGGTTTTATGAGAATACTAACGGCCGCACTTGTCAGAACGATAAAAGATTATGTACTTACACTCCTGCAGGGCTCCGGTCAGTGACGGACGACGGACCGCAGGAATCCGAACTTGCGCAGGATCCACTGCTCCCGCTCAGTCAGCTCAGCGGCTCCGTCCCCGCTTTTTTTCTTGTGGAGCCGCGTGTTCGTGTCCCTGAGCGACTTGAACCACTTCTGGAGATGGACTGTTGTGGTCCCCAGAAGTGTCGCCTGGTCCTCCCACATCTTGGCCTTTCTGTCTGAGTGGCGGTAATCCGTGAGCTTCATGTTCCACATGATGGGGTTCTCCTGGAGGAAGTCCAACATTTGATCCTCCTTGAAGACCGACAGAGAACAGTCACTCTTCTTGGCCCTCCGTCTCTTTGACGCGGAGAGGCCACCGGTGCTGGTGGAGGCATTGGAGGCGGTGGTGGTGGCGGAGGCGGCGGAGGCACCGGACGACGCCCGTGAGCTGCCCCGAGAGGCAGGAGATGGCGAACTGGAGCAGGGACGCCAGCGTTGCGTCGTCGACCTCTCCACTTCCATCTCCAGCTCCTCCAGTGGATAGTGGTGTTCTGGAGAGTGGTGTTCTGGAGAGTGGTGTTCTGGAGAGTGGTGTGGAGAGTGGCGAGGTGGCGAGGCAGGTGAGGAGGCTGGTGATGGAGAGCATTGTAAAGTCTGTCTCTTTCTGCCTCTCCCACGGCCTAGTCCTCCTCCTGTAGTTACAGCAGCTCTGGAGACTGGTGTAGTAGCAGTAGTACTAGTAGTAGTAGTAGTAACAGTAGCAGAAGCAGCAGCAGCAGTGGTGTTCCTCTTAGCAGGCATGGTGGCAGAGTGAGGGGAGCCTGTTGCTGCAGGCTATATATACCCAGTAGCCACCAGCCGGCGGACCGCGGAGAGATAACATAGGTCATGCATAGGTTTCGCATACGCTCCTCATACGCTCCTCATACGCTCCTAAAATATTCATATGCTCCTCATACGCTCCTCATACGCTCCTCATGCCAATCAAAACCGTCAAAAAATATCACAGCATGCTGCCATTCGCTCCTCATATGCTCCTCATACACTCCTCATAGGTTCCACATACACTCAAACCCACCCGAAAGGTCACCAAAGGTCATCATAGGCCGGCACCCGCAGGACTTACGTAGGTTTTCAATACGCTCCCGCCATACGCCGTAATGTGACAGGGCCTTTAATCTGTGCAAAAGATACATATATATGTGTAACTATGTCTGAACAAGAAACTACTAAAAAAAAAATGGGATCTTTCCATAATTTGACCCTATCAGAGCTGTTCTTTTCGATTGCAAATGGCCGCCTCTTATGGGGCTGAATATGCTTATGACCATTTAGGCAGATGCCAGCCAGAGCACGTCAGGATCACATGAGCTCCGAATTTTTAGCCGCCGAGCTGGCGCGAACACCACTATCGCAAGAAGAAACTGCATGTAAAAAGAAAAAAACACTGGAATCTACGGGAAGAACGACACGAAGTTGTGCGGCTAAGATGTCTAAAGCTACGGACAGACAGAACGGTAAAAGATTAAGTACTTACACTCCTGCAGGACGCGTTCGTCGTGCGGGCGGCAAGTACAAGTGGGCGGCATGCGGTTCTCACGCGGAAATAGCAAACACACTGGACGCGGACGGCACGCGGCAAAAAAGCTATACATATATTACCCGACTTGACTTTACCCGACCTCACACTACCTGGCCTCACTCTACCCGACCTCACTTTACCCGACTTGACTTTACCCGACTTGACTTTACCCGACTTGACTTTACCCGACTTGACTTTACACGACTTGACTGTACACTTGACTTTAGAAACCTTGACTTTACATGACTTGACTTTGCACGACTTGACTCTACATGACCTCCGGGGCGGGGGTGGGTGGGTGGGTGGGTGGGTGGGGGGCGGCGCGGCGCGGCGGGATGAGGGGGGGGGGGGTGCAACCATAAGTTCCTCACATGTCAATCACCACTCAGGCCCCTCCTACTCGCCTCTCCATGCGCTCTCACCTCCACTACAGCCAATCACAACACTCCCCCAGCTGAGCTCCTCAGCTGCAAACCCCATGATGGTCACTCCACTCCCAACCACAGTTGCACTACTACCTCTCTTTACCCACCCACCCACTCCACGACTTAATCATAAAAATTATATAAATATAATTATATCATATCTCCTTATTAATCATAAGCTAATTAAGCAAAATGTTTAATGACATTTAACACAATTACATACTATACTTATTATATTTAAATATTATACTCTACTATATTAAGTAACTGATGCTACCCGCTAGTTACCCGATGTCACACAATGATTGAGAGTTATCTGCTGGCATACAATACTGAAGTCAGGTACTTAGGACCTTTATGACTAATGACTTTAGAGATGGCATGGATATTAACAGACAGTGTCGCAAGTTATATTCTCAGGGAAACACACTCATCGGGAAATTTCATATGTGTACAGCTGATATCAAGGTCAATTTATTTAGGACTTTCTGTGTTCCCTTGTATACTACACAGATTTGGTGGAACTATAGAATGTATAGCATTAGAATTAATAGAAAACTGACTGTAGCATATAATGACATTATGAGGTTATTACTCCGTCTACCTAGGTATCACAGTGCTAGTCAGCTATTTGCAAATATTGATGTGCCAGCCTTCGGGGCTGTTATCAGGAATCTAATATTCAAATCTATTACTAGAATTGGCAAGACTAGTCAGAAAATGCTGTAATACAGGGACTTGTGAAAATAGGAGAGAGTGTTCTCAGATTTAAGTCTGCCATCTGGAGGCATTGGTACAAACTACTGTATGTAGACCAACATTTTGGTAATCGTTAGTATTGTAGTATTCATACTATTACTTCTATTTTATTCACATTTATTTTTATATGTACCTACTACGGACCAATTTATGTATCTACCATAATGCTGAGTCTGAAATAACGTATTGAATTGAATTGTAAGATCCGACTGGCAAAAGTCAGAGACAGGAAAGTGCTGGGTGGCAATTATTGGCTGGAAAATAGCGGGTGGCAAGTTGTGGGTTGCAAATGTCGTGATAGACAATAAAAACCACCATATGACATATTTACAATATGGTTAAAAATGTTGAACGAGGCAAAGACATCCATTTACCTTGGTAGGAGAAACTGTTGTAAAGTGTTCAAGAACAATCACAAATTTTAGTGCCTTTTTTTGTGAGATGGTTTTCTTCTTTTTGTGTGTGTGTGGGGGGGAGGGAGTATCATATTGCCCTGAAACGTTATCCCTACTTAAAGGGGCTATACTATGACCACAACAACTTTATTTACTTACAGGTATTATAGTCAAGTATTATAGTCATGAGTCGCAAAGATTGAAACAACCTAACTTAGCCTACTCGGAAGATAAAGATCATGGGTGAGATCGGAATCGCTGGTCTACGTTTCATGATTCTGGTCGGGAATATTGGTCAATTTCATTGGGTGATAAAAGTATCATGTTCCTTTTGATTGCTAGCTGCATGAACAGAAATCAATGTGAATTTCATCCAACATCCTGGTGCCAATGTACCAACGGTCATATCCTAACTTGTCATTTGCATATGTAGGCCTATATGTCATTTGTATATGTGTGTGTGTATATATATATATATATATATATATATATATATATATATATATATATATGACGGAGTTGCTGAACTGGAACCCCTACTGGAGGTGAATATGTTATCTACATGCTACGTATCAAATTCTGTTCACATTAGATTAACTAGTTGTTGTTTTTGTTGTATGTTGTTATTGGCAATAATAATGCACATATCATCATCAAATATGCTGGTTAGTATTTGCGCATTGTATTTTATTATGGAGATATGTGTATTGAAGGGGTCTAACTTCCATATACGCAGATACGCAGCTGCATACCTTCTTATATTACAATTTTTGTTTTCTTTTAATTAAAATATGTGATATACATATTTTTGTAAATACAAAATAAGCCTTGAATGAAAATCTGCGCACCATCTGAAAATCCCAAGCTAGGTCCCCGTATTGTATAGGCGTTTGACAGGTAACTTAGTTTCAATAACCAGAAAGTAAAGCATATAACAGTACTTTCTTGTGACATATAGTACAGCAGTTCTGACTGCTTGTTATCCACCTTGCTTCCAGGGCCTTGGAGACAGCGGTCAAGGGTTCGCTAATGTAGCAGTCACACTACGACGACAATGGGGTGACGACAGCCTGGCGACTGGGACTTTGTGAAATCACGACGACATATGCAAATTCGGGCTAAGTTGGACGACAATCGGACGACATCCAGACGACAAACGGGACGACAGTGTCTGTGTCTGTGTGTCTGTGACTGTGTCTCTGTGTGTGTCTCTATGTGTGTGTCTGTGTCTCTGTGTGTGTCTCTGTGTGTGTGACTATGTGTCTCTGTGTCTGTGTGTGTCTCTGTGTGTGTGTCTCTGTGTTTCTGTGTGGGTCTCTGTGTGTGTATCTGTGTGTCTCTGTGTGTGTATCTGTGTGTGTGACTCTGTCTCTGTGTGTCTCTATGTCTGTGTCTGTGTGTGTGTCTCTATGTGTTTCTGTGTGTCAGTGTGTGTCTCTGTGTGTGTGAGAGTGAGAGTGAGACTGAGAGTGAGAGTCAGACTGAGAGTGAGAGTGAGAGTCAGACTGAGAGTGAGAGTCAGAGTGAGAGTCAGACTGAGAGTGAGAGTGAGGCACACACAGAGACACAGACACACACACACAGACACAGAGACACACACACATAGACACACATAGACACAGAGACACACACATAGACACAGACACACACATATACACAGACACAGAGACACATACACCGAGGCACACATACAGCTGCTATGGAGAGAGACACACACACACAGACACACACAGAGACACACACACAGACACAGAGACACACACACAGACACACACACAGACACAACACAGAGACACACACACAGAGACACACACATAGAGACACAGAGACACACACAGAGACACACACAGAGACACACACATAGACACAGAGACACACATACAGCTGCTATGGAGAGAGAAGCGACGACAGCTTAACGACAAGACGACACCTTACCGACAACGACAACACCGTAGCGACACTCTACCGACACCCTATCGACACCCGCGCGACATCGCCTGTCGTCGCCGTTTTTCAACATGTCCAAAAACCCGACGACAATCCGGCGACAGTGGAGAAAGAGTGGAGAAACTGGAGGTGTCGCGGAGGTGTCGCGGCGACACCTGCGCGACAATCGACGACAATCGACGACCTACCGGAAGTGGCTGTCGCAGGGCTGTCGTCGCCGCTTGTCGTCGTAGTGTGACAGCCACATAACTTTGTCATGAACTGCCTACTTCCGGGTGCAATGCGCCGTCTCCTTTGCGCCGCCAGGTGTCGCCACCCGTTTCAGCATAGCCCTGCTGCAGTCACCCCACATTCAAACTGATTCTGTCATCGTGCTTGTTGACCACTATTGAACCATATGATTGAATCCATATGACTTCTAGAACTTTTACCAGCATATTCGATGTCTTTATTTGCTGTTCTTAAAATCGCCAGATATAGTCCACTGAGACAACAAACTCCGCATGCAATGTATGTATGACGTCATGGGTGGTATTCCCTTATCATATGACCTATTATGGTTCTCCATAGTTTGGGGAACACCAGAGAACACATTTAGGTTGCACTTGTACACCAGCCAACATGGACACTGACCTCAGCACTCTCCATCCACATATTCAGTTACACAAACTGAAAAGTTGTGCCTGGAGTGCATTTGTCAGAGTACAGTTCCAATCTCACCAGCCTATTTCGGATCCCTTTACACTTATAAGTTGTAGTGGTTTGTACTGACCTCACACGCAAGGCTTTGGTAGGTTGATTTTATCAGGGATTCTAGATATACTAACGATTAGGACGCCACCACGGAATGGATGTTTGTTTGTTGGGATATTACATCCTAGCAACATCTAAGGTTATATCAGGACGGGTACCGACTTAAATTAAAACAGTGTGCACTCATATTTAAGACCTAAATGCACTGGGATTGGTCCCGCTGCTTCACTGATCACAGCTGGTCCAGTGTATTATTAACAACCCCACCTCAACATCATAATTCATAAACTCACATAACTAACTACACTAGAGTTACACTAGAATATTTCTAACAAACTGACATTTATATACCACTTTCCTAACTGCAACTGAACATTAAAACTTACTACAACTTTACCAACTGAATACAGAAGATAAGTTCTGCTTGTGATATATGCGTAATATGCGTACAAGTGTGTGGTTAATATATGTTAACGAGATGCAGAGGTTGAGACAAAGAGATATGCAAATGAGATGACGTCATGGAAAGTTTAGCTGGCGGGTCAAGCGTGCCCTAGGCCGTGAATAAACCATTCAGTATCCAGAAGTCAAAGTGTTCAGACGTCGTACTTTCACACTGCTTACATTCTAAATACTATGTAAATACTCACATTGATCTGACTAATATTGATCTAGTTATATGACACTACTGTTACCATATTGCTATGGAACTTTTGGGTTACAGAATTTGATTGCGTTACATGCTGCAAATTGTGTATTCAACAGTTATTGTATACCTTATTCTATATACCTTTTGTGTAAATAACCCTGAATTGAAAAATGGCTGCAAAACCAGTGCTTCGGCACTGACAAAAGGCTTATTCAGCAGAATAAACATATTTACACACCAAAGAAAAAGGTGAATTTTATAGTACTTCCCTACTGGGAGACCAGGCCATGGGCACCATGCCCGACATCATATTCAGTCACATTGTCCCGATATTGAACAAACCAGTCCTTGCCTCATCCTAGTAATGCTAAGAGCTAGCTAGGTAGCAACAATATATTAAATTGATTGTTATAATCTACCTTACTTTAGTTTGAAATCACTTTTAATTTAAATGGCTAAGCTTTGAGATATATGAAGTGCAAATATGTCAATTTAGCTTCGGCACGCGCACCAAAACTGACACCATAGGCTTGAGTATACTTAATACTTAATAATTGCATCATTATCTAAGTTAGATATGCAAAATGAATTCTATCAAATTATTTTGGTTTTGAAAACTTGATGCTTCATCGGACTATGCAGCGTTAAGATGACTTGGGTTTTATTTTAAAGAGGCATTAATTTGTTGACTGCCATCGATATAGATATCGAAGTGTTTTATATGATTTGTACCTGGAATAATCGTATTGTTTATCTACTATTTCAAATGATGGTGAATAAGTACACTACAGAACTCAAGCATGACTGAATATCAGCACTCTCAATTTGATGAAAGCAATCATTTCGTAACTACCATGAATCTGTCTTAATGTGAGGTTTCTGGCTACATTTACCACGCCCATGCTGTTGACAGAAATGTTATCAGCCTTTATTAATGAAGAAAGTAAAAGCTTCATTTTTCTTTAGTTTAGCTGACGTCAGCATAGGACGCTAATTAGTCGCCTTCATGGTGTTGCGTGTCACAACACATTCTTTTTCTCTCTAATTTCTTCTCTTTTTTTTGCTATTGATTAAGCAGTTTGTTCGGCATTATCAGAAAACATGCCCCTCTTGGAAGTGTGCGTGCGGGTTGACATTATTCTTTTTCTTTAAAATCATCATGCAAGTCTGTGTTCTATTCGGGGTACTGTATAGCCACTGGGATCCATTTTGTGTGTGTCGTTTCTTTATACCCCAGTCACACTACTGCTCGTGACCACTTTGCGACCACAAAAAAAGGCTGGTCACAAAGAGGTAGCAATTGGTCGCAAAATGGTCCTCAGTGGTCGCCGACCTTCCTGCGACCATTTTGGTTGCAAGAAGATTGCAGCTTACTTACCCCTACCGCCCAACTTTGGGCATAGGCCATGAACAAGGGCTCTCCAGTTATCCCGGTCCTGGGCCATCTTCTCTAGCTGTCTCCATGTATGGCCAGACCTCTTCACCTCTGCCTCCAGGTCACGGCGCCAAATGTTTCTTGGCCTGCCTCTCTTCCTTTTTCCCTGTGGATTCCAGGAGAGTGCATGTCTTGCAGTGTTGGATGCAGGCTTGCGAAGGGTATGGCCAATCCATCTCCAGCGTCTCCGAAGGATCTCCTCCTCAACAGGCTGCTGTCCTGTTCGCTGCCATAGCTCCAGGTTGAGTTTCTTGTTTGTGATTCTGTAACGTTGTTCTTTTTTCCGGGGTGGGGTTGTTGGCCCCATGCCCAACCCCCAACCTGGAGGACCAGTGGCTGCTCTTAGTCTGTCCTCTACCATGAGTCCTGCCCGGCTTGGTTAAACCTGCCATGGGGCTAGCCCCCGCCGGTATAGCTCTCATGGTCATGGATGCACACAAGCCTCCCCACCACAAGGTAGCAACACATTGGATGGAGGAGAGATTGCAGCTACTGCACTAAAAACCTCCGTGCTACCATTTTGGTCACAAAGAGGTTGGCGACCATTGCTTTGGTCACAAGGGTATCACTGATGACTGTGGGTTCTTTGGTCCAAAGTGATGGCAGAGTGGTCACAAGCTGTAATGTGACTGGGGTTTTAGATTTTTATAATTGCATCTTTCATTAGTAGGATAGTTTGGTGATTAGAATTGTGCATAGCAGTCACATTGAAAACCTTGTCCAGGTCGGAGTTGGAATGCCGCATTCAGAGAATAATTTGGGGTGGGTGGGGGGGGGGGGAGAGGTTAAGATAATATAGAGCGCACCCCCCACCCCACCCAAATGTGGATTAATATGCTCCTTTTGAGGCTTCATTGAAATGCAGGAATATTTGGTTACCTGACATGCAATACTCGAACATGTGACGTGGTAAAAGCTTAAATAATGACGTGTTGAACATCCATTATCCTTAATGGCTTGGTATATGCTGCTTATTTATTCTTCTTTTATATCTACCTGTCAAGTGAGGTGTCTGATAATTGCCTGTTCTATCATCTAACATGGTAGTTGTTTTATTATAGGGTTGATTGTTTTTTGTGTTTTTTTAACTTCTTAATTGAAGTGGCAGTGAGGAGGATGTTATAGTTTTGATATCTATTTGATGACAACCCCCCTCCCCCCTTATAATCTTTCATTCTCAAATTCTTCAGATGGGGTATTTGTTTATGAGTAAACTGAAGATAATGTTATGTATATATAGTGGAGTAGTAAACATCAATAAAAAAAAATTTAAAACATTATCCTCAGTTTACTCATATACAAATACCCCGTCTGAAGAATTTGTGAATGAAAGATTTATATATGCAACGCATCATTGCTACCTAGCTGGTGCTCAGCAATATTAGAATGGGACAAGGAGTAGTGCAATGAGGAAAACCAATTGTCCCCAATTGAAATTTCCCCTGCTTAATCAACTAATATATACCCCCCCCCCCCCAAAAACAACAACAACAAAAACCACACAAAAATGACGGGTCTGAGAAATAACGTATTATTGTGAATAAAATACATTAACTTTGTATTAAACATCATTCTATTAAAGGCCCTGTCACATTACGGCGTATGGCGGGAGCGTATTGAAAACCTACGTAAGTCGTGCGGGTGCCGGCCTATGATGACCTTCGGTGAACTTTCGGGTGGGTTTGAGCATATGGAGGACCTATGAGGAGCGTATGAGGAGCGTATGAGGAGCGTATGAGGAGCGTATGGGAGCGTGCTGCAACATTTTTTGACGGTTTTGATTGGCACGTGGAGCGTATGAGGAGCGTATGCGGAGCGTATGAGGAGCGTATGGATATTTTAGGAGCGTATGAGGAGCATATGAGGAGCATATGCGAAACCTATGCGTGACCTATGGTATCTCTCCGCGGTCCGCCGCTTGGTGGCTCCTGGGTATATATAGCCTGGAGCAACAGGCTCCCCTCACTCTGCCACCATGCCTGCTAAGAGGAACACCACTGCTGCTGCTGCTTCTGCTACTGCTACTACTACTACCAGTACTACTGCTACTACACCAGCCTCCAGAGCTGCTGTAACTACAGGAGGAGGACTAGGCCGTGGGAGAGGCAGAAAGAGGCAGACTTTGTTACAATGCTCTCCATCACCAGCCTCCTCACCTCGCCACTCTCCACACCACTCTCCAGAACACCACTCTCCAGAACACTACTCTCCAGAACACCACTCTCCAATGGAGGAGCTGGAGATGGAAGTGGAGAGGTCGACGACGCAACGCTGGCGTCCCCGCTCCAGCTCGCCATCTTCTGCCTCTCGGGGCAGCTCACGGGCGGCGTCCGCTGCCTCCGCTGCTTCCGCCGCCACCACCACCTCCAACGCCTCTACCAGCACCGGTGGCATCTCTGCGTCAAAGAGACGGAGGGCCAAGAAGAGCGACTGTTCTCTGTCGGTCTTCAAGGAGGATCAAATGTTGGACTTCCTCCAGGAGAACCCCATCATGTGGAACATGAAGCTCACGGATTACCGCCGCTCAGACAGAAAGGCCAAGATGTGGGAGGACCAGGCGACACTTCTGGGGACCACAACAGTCCATCTCCAGAAGTGGTTCAAGTCACTCAGGGACACGAACACGCGGCTCCACAAGAAAAAGAGTGGGGACGGAGCCGCTGACCTGACTGAGCAGGAGCAGTGGATCATGTGCAAGTTCGGGTTCCTGTGGTCCTTCGTCCGTCACCGACCGGAGCCCTGCAGGAGTGTAAGTAGATAATCTTTTATCGTTCTGACAAGTGTGGCCATTAGTATTCTTCTAAAACCGCTTGTATTCTAAGTTTGTTATGTTATGCTTTTGTTGTATTTATGTTTGTTTGTTTGTTGTTGTTTTACGTCCTAGCAACATCTAATATTCTAGTAATTTGTTAATGTTATTTATTTCTTTAATGTTGAGTTGTTGTGTAGTTGTTCTTAAATCAAGATATTGACAATAGATGTATCGTGATATAATCATTATAAATCCATATTTGCATTTAACGTTAATTATTTTTGCTTTATATATTTTTGATTTACTGTTGACTTGTCGTGTCTTTTGTCGAAATATCGATTTGCATTCATGTTACTTATGTTATGTTATGATTTTGTCTTGCAGTTGGCCACTCCTGTCGCGGCTCCGCAGCTCGATCTCAGCGTGGAGGAGAATGTCGGGACCGATGTGGAGGTGGCGATGGACGAGGATCTTCCACCCACTCCTCCCGCTACATCCCAAGAGCGGGGAAAGGGGAGAGGGAAGCGATCTGCCCCAGTCGACAACAACCTCCTCGCTGCCATCCACAAGAGGTTCGATGAGTCTGCCGACATCCTCAAGGTGATGCAGCCGCCTCCTCCTCCACCTCCATCGATGGTGACGAATCGAGTGGCATCCAACTATATGCGGGACATGATCCTCACGATGCCAGAGGAGCGGTTTGTGTCCATTTGCGGTGCACTCAACCGCATGGTGTCGCACCATCTGGAGGAGAAGGAAGGAACATTCGTGGCACCGGTGGTTTGTGTGGCTGCTCCTGCACCTGCTCCTGCACCTGCTCATGTATCTGCAAGTCAGGCATACCAGTCTCAACCCCACCAGTGGACTTCGCAGACACACGAGTATGTGGACCGCTATATGGGGCAGCCACACAGTCTTCATCAGCCACTGCCACACCCGCCTCTGCCAAGTCTTCCGCCTCAGCCTCTGCCTCCAACCTCCATGGGTCACGAGGCCACCACAGCTCTGCTGGTGGTACGGCCGTCACCACCGCACACCGCACAAGTATGGACTTTAGGAATGGTGGTGCATACGAGGGGCTCTCCTGTAGTTGTGGTGCGCGGGGGTGCTCCGCCCACTGTGGGTCCGCCATGGCCAGGGACTGGCGCTGCCACAGACATGGTGACTCCGACACGCGCCGACCCCCAAGTGAACTTGTCTGAATCGGCCAGCCCGGAGGGACTCTTGAACTTGTCGGGGTTATCCGGGATATCTGGCATGTTAGGGTCCAATTTGGACTTATTCGCCTCAGCCTCACAGTCGCCAGCTGATGCCAACGGCAAGGGAGAGAAGTGATTGTAATATGTGTATATATGTATATATGTAGTCTAATAGTTTTTATTTATCTTTGTATGTATATATGTATATATTGTGTATGTTTATATATTGTTTGTACATTTATATGTCAAGATGTTTCAATAAATAAATATACTGTCACTTTTAATTTTTGTGTCCGTGTTCAGTAAAGGCATGCCATCATTTAATTGTTATATATTAAAGTACAATTAACATTAAAATTAAAATTAAAACATAAAGAAAAACTTTTAATTTATAATATTTATAATAATGTTTCTCCTTCCCCTTTCTCCCTTTCCTCCTTCTCTCTATCTCTCTTCCTCCCTCTCTCTTCCTCTCTCTCTATCTCTCTTCCTCTCTCTATCTCTCTTCCTCTCCCTATCTCTCTTCCTCCCTCTCTCTATCTCTCTATCTCTCGTCCTCTATCTCTCTATCTTTCTTCCTCCCTCTCTCTTCCTCTCTATCTCTCTTCCTCCCTCTCTCTATCTCTCTTCCTCCCTCCCTCCCTCCCTCCCCCCTCCCTCCCTCCCTCCCTCCCTCTAACTCGTCTCCCCCTTTCTGTCTCTGTGTCACTCTATTTTTCCCTGTGTTCTTAGTATGTATGTAAAAGATTAATTCATGTAAAAAGAGAGGAGATTCATTACAATTACATTAACTAGATGACTTTAAATTAGGGAGCGAAAGAACGTAACAGACATGTAAAATTGTGTTTTCATATCTATAAAATGATATCGTTTATTTTATACTAGACATATAAACATATTAGCATCTCATATAACAGGAGACATGTCACAACATCACAGAAATGTTTGCAAAAACAGTAGACAGACACAGCGCATACATACTGATCAAATGTTTTGTCAGATCATCCTGTCTTGCCATGATAGTGCTCCGGCAGGTGAGACGACCCAGTCTTTAATTAGATTGCGCTATTCCTTTCCTAGCTTGGATGCGGTGTTGGGGTTAACAGGTACAACGTTAATGTCAGGAAGGTTGTGGCCCTCTCGCCAACCTCCAGGCACAAAGTTGTTGTTGGCTGTCTCGGGACGATCCAGCTGCATGTTCTGTAGCGCTGGGTAGCGTGTCCTCATGAGGTTGTGCAGAACAATGCACGCCTTGACGATGATCTTCACGTTGGAGGGGTGGTGCTGCATAGTCGTCAGCAGCACTTGGAAGCGGTTGGCTAGAATGCCAAAGGCATTCTCCACCACTCTCCTAGCTCGGGAAAGCCGGTAGTTGCAAGAGTCGCTCGTCATTGGTCAAGCCCCTCTTGCAGTACGGCTTCATCTTGGTCGTCCGCAGGGCAAAGGCGTCGTCACCGATCAGAAAATATGGCACATCCTTCTGGCTGTCGACGAGCGGTTCAGGGTTTGGAAAGCCGATGGTGCCACCTTCTGTGCCCGCCTTCAGCTCGGAGGCGTTGTAAATCTGGGCATCGGACGCGGAGCCCAAGCCACCAATATCTGCCCAGATAAATTTGTAATCCGCATCTACAAGCGCCAACAGGACCACGGAGAAAAAGCCCTTGTAGTTGTAGTAGAGCGACCCACTCTTTGGAGGGCACCGGCAGGTAATGCGCTTCCCATCCAGAGCGCCACAGGTATGGGGGAAGTTCCACCTCTCTGAAAAGAGCTCCGCGATGGCACGCCACCCTTCTGGAGTCGTCGGACACGTCATGACCTTGGCCATGTACTCGTCGACGATGGCTTTACAGACTTCATGCACTATCAGCGACTGTGTGTTGTGGGGCACCCTCCACCCAAACTTCATGGAGGAGTATTTTGTGCCAGATGCCAGGTGCCGCAGAGTAAGTGCTATTTTCAGCGCCGGCTCGAGCGGCACCCTGAATGTGGTCCGTTTTTTGGTGATCCTTGGTCCCACTCGTGCCACAATCTCGTCAAACAACTGGGGAGGCAGCCGCATGAAGTTCACAAACGCCGCGGTGTCCTCGCTGCGGAGCTCGACCATCAGCTTGTCAAACAAGCCAAACTGTGGCCGCCTCCCAATCCAGGGTCTGACCCACACTGATCGTCGCCGCCGCTCCCTCCTCCTTCGTCTCTCGATACGGGACGCCAGAAGAACCATGAGGTATAGAGTAAGCTCATGGTGATAAAGGGCAACTCTGTAGAAAAGCTGGAACTGTACTTGCAGTGCCTGGGCATCCATCCTGTATGAGCAGCAGAGCAGGAATGACCGAAGGAATGGCGTGGGTCGCCTTTATATACCGAGACCATTGGTCAGGCATACACCGCCATACGCTACGCATACGCTTTTCATACGCAACCAATACGCTCTCATATGCAATGCGTAGGTTCTGCGTATGCTGCATACGCCCGAGATACGCCCGAGATATGCCCGTGACGCAAGTTGAGCATACGAGTAGCGTACGCCGGCGTACCCCTAGCATACACCGGCATACCCCCAGCGTACGAGGAGCGTATGCCGGCGTATGCTAAGCGTATGAGTAGCGTAAGAACCATACGCCCCCGTAGGTCGAGATTTTTTTAGCATGCACAAAAAAATGGGGACGGACGGATTTATGAAAGCGTATGGCGGCGTATGCCTCATAAGCCGGCATCTGGCGGCGTATGAGTAGCGTATGCATAGCGTATGAGTAGCGTATACGGCGTATGCCGATGTATATGACATAACGCGCCTATGCCGCCATACTCTCCCGCACAAAACCCTAATGTGACAGCCCCTTTAGGCAGAGTGAGTGAGCACCGCCAGACAACTTACAGCAGGGTGCCGGGTGCAGGGTGCCGGGCACAAAATCAGTTGAAGGCAGGGGGCGACACAATCGGCCCGGTTGCATAATAGATAACAGATCAGTACAGTAAATGACTTAATAATATAATAAGGTATGAAAGCTTCTAATTAACTATACTTACAATAATGCTTACACATTACATAACAGTCAAGCCATGTAAGTTGATTTTGTATGGAGGGTGGAGGATGGTCACAGGGATTTAAATACCAATCAGAGTTGAACAAAATGAATTTCACTTTTTGAAATAGATCTATACAAATTGAGCAATACATTAATATCAGTTGTGTAACATGAAAATCAAAGACACATCCAGAACCTCATTTTAACATATACAACATAGTCGAGCAAGATTTTCTTGATTAATGTTAAACAGACAAGGTTATGACGTAGAAGAAAAAAGTTGAAAAATAAGTTGAAAAAACGTTTGGCTACATGTATGGTGTCAATGTGTCAATTTTCACATTTTCACTCTAGCGCAAAATCAAACAATTATAATTTTGATATCTTTTGTGGGATAAATTCAATACATGAAGAACTGCTAATATACAACAATTATTCATCTTGCTATCAATAAAACAAAGACTTAATTATCAGCATCGTAACGTGGAGACCAAATATGTGGTGCCCAGTTTTGGAGAATAACCCAATTTCATCCAGATGCACAGTGTTAATGGGATATCCCCAATATGGAGAGCAATGAAAGAGCATAAGAGATAGGTTCTATGTATCTTTGCCATTAACAGTGATTAATGTGTTCATGTAAATAAGCCATTCCTAAAGCCCCAGTCACACTATAGCCCTGTTCATACAGCACAACTTTAGGCCAAACTAGGTAAGGCGAACTAGATGAGGCGAACTAAGCGTGAAAGTGTGTCGTATCCACACGTCCAGTGCTTGGGGCGGTTTAAGCCGGAAATCGATATCTGCGCATGACCAAGTCCATAGAGTGTGGGTTCACCACGAGAGAGTGTGGGTTCAACCTAGATATGCATAGACTGAGTCGTATTGTTTTGGAACGGTCAAAACTTCTGCTGGCAGTGAAAACCTATAAATAAATGATGAAAAAAATATCTGTGCACAGCTAGAGGTTTCATAGACCAAATTATATAATATGCACTTTTGATCAACCGGAAAGTCAACAAACTCAGGTCTCGACTGCGCATCTGTGTGATGTGCTTAAGCAGCTTCAAGTAAACCGCTACCGTCCACACAAGCAAGATGCGTCAACTTAAGCTAGTTCGCTTCATATATACTACCTCGCGACGTGGTTTACTTGAGGTCAACTAGATGCATCGACTGAGCCCTAATCCGCTTCAGCGTCGCATCCACAAGGCCAATGTGAACCGAACTAGACAAGTTGAGGCGACTTAAGGTGCGTGTATGAACGGGGCTTATGACTTAGGACTGCTTGCGACAACTTTGGACCAAAGAATCCACCTTGCAACCTCCTTGGAACTAAAGCAATGGTTGTCAACCTCTGGGCAACCATTTTGGTCTCAAGGAGGCTTTTAGTGCAGTAGCTGCAAATGGTCACAAGGAAGTCGGCGACCACTGAGGACCACTTTGTTACCACTTGCGACCATTTTGTGACAACATGCAACCTCTTTACAACCACTCCTTTTGTCTGTGGTCACAAAGTGGTCGCAAGCACTAGTGTGACTGGGGTATTACTTTAGCTAACCGATATTTAGTTGGTAATGACAGCTACTTCACTAAAAACATCGTGCATCCTAGGCTACTTAGTTATATATAACTAGGCCCTACCGTCTACTGCATTCTCCAATATTGGGGTATATCAGGTACGACCGAATAACATTTCACATAGAAGAGTAGACTCATTCACCGGAGTATCCGGCTAATTCCCCGTCTGTGAATGGCATTAGGATTTGGAAACCGTGCATTGTAGGAGTATCTCATTTTAGTGCGCCGACTCCCTTCTACAACCGTAAAGACTGCTGTACACCAAACGATAATTTGTCTGAAGCCCTGACCTTCATAGTTGGTTGTGTTGGTTGTTGGAGTTTTACGTCCTGTCAACATCTGAGGTCATATCAGGACGGGAAACGAGGGTGTCACAGGGCGGATAGAAAGACTCGTTGAACAGTCGCCGAACCTGTCGGGGTATAGTATTACTGGGTTACTCGGCCACTCAGAGCCCCAGAGAATACCATAAAACTCTTCCCCTTCATTTCACCTCTGATGCCTTCCTGAAACAAACCCCTAACCAAACTCATAAGGAAGAAAGGGAAGACAAGTCACACAAGATTAACAGTGAAGAAGTTCTGCTTTATTGGCATCAACTCCTGTTAACCTCCCAGTGACCTATCACCCTCACCCCTTACCTTCTGTCCACACAGAATCTCATTACCTCTTTAGCCTGTCTATGAATCAGTGCCTACAGGCCATTGAACCGGAGTCCCTTGGTTGTTGCACTCAACTCAATTTGGATATATGAATTTTGGTAGCATCAGACAGAGTGTCTGGGGTCCTGCTCTAGAGTAGGTCTGCCTCACTCAAGAGCCAGGAGTAGAGTGATCTCTCCAGTGTGCCTGGAGAAGTTTCTTGAATAATTAATTAGAATGAGACTAGTGTGGTCAGGATAAGTAAAGGGAGTCAGGCGACTGGACCTCCCACAGCCAGCCAATCAGACACCCCCCTACAGACTGGTCAGTGCAATGCCCTAATATGGGGGGAGTTGCCACCCAACCCAGCCTGAAGGGTGTGGCCCTAAGGAATGTGGAATGGCTGCTGTGCTTGGCCATAGGTCCGGCTTTAACAGATTTAACAAATTTGTTTGGATTAACCGATAGTTTGGATTAACCGACTTTGGTTTAACCAAATGTTGTATATGATAAATGGTAGTATTTTGCCGGGCCACCAAAAAAAGTTTGGATGAACCGATCGTTTGGTTTAACCAAGGTAATAACGGTTATTCAACCATCTGAGCACAATTAAAAGAAAAAACTATGTGATGCTAGAAAGCCTACAAAAGGCAAAGAATAGACATTTACACTGCATTGTCAGTCCTTGGTATATTAGATCACTCCTACATCATAGGTTCCGTCCCTTGAATAAGAAAGTTATGCAGGATCTATTAGAGACAATTTGTCAAGGCACAGAGCTGGTGAACCACACCCATATTCATTTCCTTTATTGATGAATCCGCTTCTAATTTTGTTTAATACATTATTTTAATTACTTGATACAGAATATGGCAGTTCCAACGCCAACGATTATGGTCGGAACTAAGAATGCTGCCGATTTTCAGTACCGCAGAGTTCACGACAAATTATCATTTAGTGTACGACAATCTTGACATGGAACGAAGCCTTCTACTTCGGTGGATAACCTTAAGAGCCATTGTCGTGGGATATTATGACATTAGCGCTGCAATATCGTATGTAATGTATGAATTCATTTCTGATAGACCAGGTTAGAGGTGGTAAATTATATAGGTAATATAGGTAATATATCATTTGATTGTCACATAAGAAATGCAGCGTGTGACTCTTGCCTCTTGCGAGTCCAGCTACAGGCATTCGCGAGTTTGAATGGTTGGTTTGGTTGGTTGTTGGAGTTTTACGTCCTGGCAACATCTAAGGTCATATCAGGACGGGTACCAACTTGTGACAGTGTGCACTCATGGCGACTTTATAGTGCTGCTAAACTGGGAAATCAGGACACTGGCACCATGACCCGATATCCCACTCAGTCGTATTATCCTGACACTGACCTAACCAGTCCTTGCCCTATCCTATTAATACCGGGTGCCAGGCTAGGAAACGATAAGTATCAATTTTATAAGTCACTTGTTTGACTCGACCGAGAACCGAACTCCCGATCTCCCGCAGGCGAGGCCTGCGCTCTACCGATTTGGCCATCGCGCCCGGTGGAGGGTTAATGACTACCTGACACTTTCAAATAACGAGGTAGGTAGCGTTGGCGGCATTATGCATGTTGGCCCGAGGCTAACATGGGTAATTTGCGCACGAGGCAAGTCTATTTTTAGCTTTCCTCGATGCCTACATCTCTGCCATGCTCACTTTCTTCTCGACACGCATGCTGACCACTTCACTTTCCCCACCCACCCTCCCACTTTCTAGGGGGTGAGCGCTGATCACCACCACGCATCTGTCTCGCCTGTTCACGAACTCTCCTGGTCGCGCACACCATCAGCGCCTGAATCTGGCCCCAGTCGCCTACCTGCTGCTTGATAGACCACATTGGTCCCTGACTTGTTTATTAAATCTTTGTAACCCATGTCTGCCTCTATGTCTTTCTTCCTGTCTCTGTTGCCGAGTGTGGCGAATTATGGGTAGTTGCCACTGCCGACAAAATGACATTACAATTTAGTTATGAATGCCTAGCTGCTCATTTCCCAGATGTAGCCTACCTGACAAAAACTTATATTTTTGTAGACATAGTACAAATTTTGTCACCCCGTGACACTGACTGATGTTGTGGCCAGGATCCTATTCAAGCTACATGCTGTATGGTTGTTGAACCTACTCTGTTTTGTATATGTAAGTGCCTGTATGTATGTAATTGTAAGCATTAAATGACCATTTAAAGGACTTACCTTTCCATGGGGACGAGTGTAGTAGTCTGCACTGACCTCTCAAGCAGAGAGCCACGTAGACAGGTAGGTGTGGGTAGGATAGTGACTTTATGGAGCCTATGTGGTGTAATGGTTAGCCCACTGGCCCGGAATGCAAGAGGTGTGTGTGGGTTTGATTCCCGCTCGAGATGGAATATTTCCAATTTTCATCACCCCGACAACACAAACAAGAACACAAAAACGTACACTTTCAACAACTCACATTTGCCTCCTTTGTCCAGAAAACGTGGGTTCGAGTCCCAGCCTAGTCAAATTAAACATACAAAATTGATACTTATCGCCACTTAGTCTGGCGCTTGGCATTACTAGGATAGAGCAATAACTGATTTGTTCAGTATCAGGATAATGTGACTGAGTGGGATATCGGGCCATGGTGTTGGTGGCCTAGACTTCCAGTGAAACAGTCGTCATAAGTGCGCGCTGTCACAAGGCGGTACCTATCGTGATATTACCTTCGATGTTGTAAGGACGTAAAACTCCAAGAATGTCTCCTCTGTTGGGTAGCTTTGTAACCCTTTCCCTACACAACGTACTCGATGTGCCCAAATTTCAATGTGACCCTGAGGTATTTAGTGTCCTCTCCGCCAAGATTATATATTGATGTAATATTTATGCGTTTCGTTAAAGTTGCATAGTCCGATGGTTTTGAATTTCTGTCATTTTCTGGGATAAATATATTAGCTTCATCATTATATTCTATCTTACTTTAGTTTGAAGTAACTTTTATTTTAAATGGCTAACTTTTGAGATATTTGAAGTGCAAATATGCCAAATTAATTTTGGCAAGCACGCCAAAACTCTGACACCATAGGCTTCTGCAGTAACAGATTCTACTAAATGTGTGGCCACACATGCTTAATCAGTGTACCAGTTAGATAGGTATCTAAGTTAGATATGTAGAATCAAATCTTGATAATTGATTTTGTTTTTGAAAATTTGATGTTTTCATCGGACTATGCAGCTTTAAGTTTAAAGCAAGTGATATACCGCTACCATATGTGGCATAAAAAGAGTGAAAGTAAATCGATTAAAGCAAAATTGCATCATGACATATATTGTTCTCATCAGGAATCTTATCCAGTGGGTTTATTAAAGTTGCATAATTGGATGGTTTTAAGTTTCTACCTTTAAAGAAAATAAAGATGAATTATTTAAGTTGATTGTTATTATCTACTTTACTTTGAGGTGACTTTTTATTTTAAAGGGTTTTAACTCCAGAGATATTTTAAATCAAAACCTGTTATACCAAATTTATATTTCATTGTGCACATCGAAATGGCGAGCTATCGGATTTTCATTTATGTCCTTATTTTCGAGCATAGGAGTACAATACAGTAGTGATACTAATACATGCTTATAGTGGGTGTTGCAGTATCAAAGCTGAATATGTAGGATCAAATGTAGGTAAGTGTTTTGGATGAGTTTTTAATTGCTTTTATCAGAGTATGTAGCTTTAATTTCATATGATAACGCAGCTGCGTACCTGCGTATAATTTATATGGAAGCTGAGAGGTCAGTGCAGACTACAAGAATATCAGTTATTTGTAATGTTATCCAGGTTCCTAGATAAAAGATTCACCCGGTACTTGTAGTACACGGGTGAAGACCAGCCTTATATAAAAACGGTTGAAAAACCGGGCTAATGAACTGAGTCTTTATGAGAGCCTAATTTCACAATCTAAGGAGCAACATTTATTCTTTGTAGATGTCTTCATATTTACCCGCTACCTTTGAGTTGAAAAATATAATAAAATAGCTAGTTTGATACGATTTAAAATTGAAATCGACAGCGTTCTATGGCCGCCATCTTGGATTTTTGCATTCTCTCCCATTTCACCAAATCTGTGCCAATATATGTAGCCATTTGATCATGGAACCATAGTTTCTACTTCATGTTCCATACTAAAGCTATTTTTGCCCGTATTTAGACTATGTTGTCGTTCACCCCTGTACTGGAAGTATGGGGTGAATCTTTTATCTACCAGGTTCCCTGATGCAATCACCCTATCCATACCTACCTGTCTATGTGGCTTCTTGCCTGAGGGGTCAGTATAGACTACTAGTACTACAATATCATATATTTGTAATACTATCTAGACTCCCTGATGCAATCACCCTATCCATGCCTACCTGTCAATGTGGCTTCTTGCCTGAGAGGTCATTGTAGACTACTCATCATCATCATGCTGTCGGTCGCGATGCGACAAAGACTGCTTTCATTACTTGACTGCCGCTCTCCATTTAGCTCTCTGCTGTGAGAGTTGCGTCCATGAGTCGGTCTTAATGTCTCTCAGCTTCAGGTTTCTCTTGATGGTATCTTTGAACCGGAGACGGGGGCGCCCTCTCTTTCTGTAGCCAGAAGACAGTTGAGAATAGAGGATCTGCTTTGGTAGCCTGTCTGATGACATCCTCATGAGGTGTCCAGTCCACCGGAGATTCTTTTTGATCAGAAGATCTTCCATAGAGGGCAGCCCCATCCGTTCGAGTATTTCCTTATTCGTCACTTTGTCCTTCCAGGTTAGCCTCATGATTGAACGCAGATGTCGCATCATGAAGGCATGCAGCTTTTTCACCTGCTGTCTGTACACTGTCCAGGCCTCGGCTCCGTATAGTAGGGTGGATAGCACGATTGCGCGGTAGATCTTACCTTTGGCCCGAATGGACACATGGTGGTTGTTCCAGAGTCTCTGGCGTAGTCGGCCGAAAGATGCGCTAGCCTTGGCCATCCTCCTAGACTACTAGTACTACAATATCATATATTTGTAATACTATCTAGACTCCCTGATGCAATCAACCTATCCATGCCTAGCTGGCTATATGGCTATTTGCCTGAGAGGTCAATGAAGACTACTACAATATCATACATTTGTAAGATAGAAAACTAGCAGGTTTCATCAGTAGTAAAGTCATGCAATAAGAGACAGGGGTGAAGTGGAAAAATCACCATCCACTCATAAGTAGTCCTTATAGGCTTGGCGGGCTGAAGCGTAGGGCCTCAAAATCTAAAGGGGCTCTGACCAAGGTGTATAACATTGTTGACCCTGCCATAGGTCTTTGTGAGGGGCATCGCAAGTGAGGGCATGTCTTCATCTAAATTCGGCATTGCTCATGTGTGTACCCTTCCAGACGCCCGGAAAGAGAGTTGGCTGCTGCTGCCTGCTGCCGACGTCACACACACACATACACACACACGCGCGCATCTTCTTTAGTCGGGCCTATATATAAACCATCTCCTGCTTCCCCAGCCTTGTCCTATACCAGAATCCAATCCCATCTCAACGGCAGTCAACACAGCACAGCATTAGAGAAGACAGTTTACACGAAGTTAAAATGTCACACCTTCGCAA
The DNA here is from genome assembly GCA_030323885.1 of Branchipolynoe longqiensis. Lineage (NCBI taxonomy): Eukaryota > Metazoa > Annelida > Polychaeta > Phyllodocida > Polynoidae > Branchipolynoe > Branchipolynoe longqiensis. The sequence continues at coordinate 43,996,701 of CM059188.1, forward strand.
CATGAGTGAGCTGAATAATACATCTGGGGGTAAGTGAAGTGCATTTTGTATAAAGTGTCAAGTAAGAATATATTATTAGACCGTCACATGGTGGATACAATTGGTACGTTACTGCTGAAGGGTAATACATTTCTTCTTTGTTCTCTCTCTCGCATTTATTTTCTTTTTTTAAATCTCCAAAGCTGTGTTTGCAGATTTCTTCTTTTTCTTCTTCTGAAGTTTTAGCTGATCTCTGCAGGGTAAGGATTCATCCCATCCCACACCTCACTCTCTTTAAAAGTTGGTTCTAGCCAACACCACACGGTTACCTATGGGTAGCCTGATGTACTCACTCACCTCAAGCACTGTAAATCGAACCCTGGTCGAGTCAAACCAATTACTTAAAGATGTATACTTGTTGCTTCCTAGCCAGGCGCTCGGCATTATTAGGATAGGGAAAGGACTGATTGGCTGTGTCAGGATAATGTGTCTGAGTGGAATATCAGGTTATAGTGCTGGTGGCCTGGTATCCCAGTGGGGCAGCACTATAAAGTCGTCATGAGTGCACAAGTCCTGATATGACTTTAGATGTTGCTAGGACATAAAACTCCAACAACCAACCAATATATATGTTGTATGTATATATACATATATACGTGTATATTTAAAGTTGCATACTCCAATAAAAGCAGTGGGAAGAACTAATGTTCTGGGTAGCTATTCAGTACGCAGCATGCTGTAAAAAAGAGGTCCTATAGATTTCCACCACCAACCCACTCTATGATGGCAGTCGGAAGAAATAATATTCTGTGTAGCAGCTTAATACCTTAATGTTGTGAAGAAGAGGCCCTATAGATGATTTCCCTTATACCCCATTCACATGAGAGCCAGCGTTCACCGCCAACCTCCTTACGGCCAAAAGGTTGCCAACCTCCCAGCGTCCCACTCAGCGCCTGTGTGACGCCTGGTCGGCCCCAGGGCGCTGACCACACGGTGAGCGCAGCATGGGATGTGTTGGCGCTGCCAGGTCAGCGCCAACTTGCCAACCAAGGGTCAGTGTCAGGTCGCCAATGACTTTTTAATGGCGCCGACCAAACTGGTCGCAAGGAGGTCGCAAGTGCAGCAGCTGCAACCTCCTTGCATCCAAAATTTCCGAAATGGTCGCAGGGAGGTCAGCGACCTCGTGGCACCAGTGTGTAAGGCAGTCCTAAGGAGGACATATGGACGTCACGAATCGATCGTAAGCGAAAGCAGGACTCGCGTGACTGGGGTATTATTACCAACCCACAATTTGATGCAAAGAACTAATGTCATGGGTAGCAGTTCAGTAACGGTCCAACAGATGATTTCCACTACCAACCCATCCTCTGATGACAGTGGGAAGAACTAATGTTCTGGGTAACATCTCAGTACATAGCATGCTGTGAAGAAATGGTCCTATAGATGATTTCCACCACCAGCCCACCCTCTGATGGCAGTGGGTAGAACTAATCGTAGAGGTAGCAGCGCCGTGCGCTTGCTCAGCGGAAAAGGTATATTGCAGGACACCTCATAGATGTGGCCACAGCTGTTGTCCTCTATAGGTAGACGAAAGATTCTCCTATATATCTAAAGTAGAATCGTTGAGTACACTACAACAATCATGTGCAATACACGCCTGGTAAATTTGCTCAAGGTTAAAGTTGCATTGTCCGATAGTTTTGAGTTTCTGCCATTTTCTGAGATCAAAACATTAAGTTGATCGTTATAATGTACCTTACTTTAGCTTGAAGTAACTTTGATTTTAAATGGCTAACTTTTGAGACATTTGAAGTGCAACCATGCAAAATTAATTTTGGCATGCATGCCAAACACTAATACCATAGGTTTGTCCAGGAACAGGTTCTATTCAATTGCCTCAGTGTCCCTTTCTAAGTGGCGACAAATGTTTGTAAAGGGCACCAGTATCAAAGTTAGATATGTAGATTCAAATTTAGATAATTGTTTTGGTTTTGAAAAATTTGATGTTTTCATCAGACGATGAAGCTTTAACATACCTGCTTCGCCTCTCTCCAGACGGTGGCTCTCCCTTGGGGCGAGATAAGTTCAAGGGTCCCAAGGTGGTCTGGCAGGAGGCCCTGCCCAAGTGGGGCATGGCGTGGGAGCTGCATGTGTACGGGTACGCCATCAGCTTCTTCTTCCTGTTCGCCTGGTGCCTCGTCCACGCCATCAAGGTAACTGCTACAGGGAATGTCAAATCCGCATCATTTTGTTTGTTTACACTCTAGATATAATACACTATATATATCATGGTATGCATGCATTATCCACTCACCCATTGACCCACATCCTTGGTAAAGCTGTAACGGTTCTACCAGGCATATATATATATATAGAGAGAGAGGGAGAGAGAGAGATTATATATAGAGATTATATACATATATATATAGAGAGATTATATATATATTCAAATATACATAGCATATAGTTCAGATATATATGTATATAATTCATATACATATAATTCAAATATATATTATAGATGAATATACAGTAAAACCTCTTTAAATCAACCGACCATGGGGCCGACTTTAAGTGGTCAATTTAGGGAGGTGGTCGGTTTAGAGTTAGAATATCCTTGCAATGGTATTGTTTGGGACCCAAATAAAGCGATCGATATAGGGGAGCGGTCGATCTGTGGAGGGGTCGGTATAGAGAGGTTTTACTGTATTCTAAATCGATAATTCAATATATGCTTACAGTGTTGATAACACCTTTGTGGATAATATAATTCAAATATATGTATATAATTTCAAAAATACAATTCGAATATATATATGTACATATTATAAATATATTACCAAATGCCTACAGTGTTGATAACGTCCTTTTTGGATAATATAATTCGTATGTAGATAGTATTATAAATAAACCCTCTCTAAACCGACCGACCTTGGGACCGACTTCAAGTAATCCATTTAGGGAGGTGGTCGGTTTAGGGAGTTAGAATACGGTTACAATAGTATCGGTGGGACCCAAATAAAGCGATCAATATAGGGGAGTGATCGATATGTGGAGGTGGTCGGGACAACCCCCCGGAGGGTAGGGGTGGGGGGTAGGGTTAGGAGAACAGGCCAGTCTGACAATATATCCCTCTTCGGTAATTTGCAAGGGATGGGTTTTTGGATTGTTCGTTTTTGTAGAGGGAGAGGGGGAGGTTGAGTGAATACAAACTTGGTAATTTCACCTTCGACTGATCTAAATAGCTCAAACATAGTAAAAGTGTCAAAGCTAATGTAGTTTAATAATGACAATGCATGTGCTGGTGGCGCTGTGTTCGTTTGGCAGACCTGTGTTGTTGTTGCTATCACTGTGTGTGTTCTACTGTCACCCTCTGGACATACTTACTGTCCTGCAGGCAAGCACTAAGAAGGTGCTACCAAGTTGTGCATATTAGATGACGATGCTGGTGGTGCTGTGTTCGTTCAGCTGGACCTTTGTTGTTGTCATCACTGTGTGTGTTCTGCTGTCACCCTCTGGGTGTACTTACTGTCCTGCAGGCGAGCACTAAGAAGGGGCTGCCAAGCCGTTGTGTACTACGTGACGATGCACCTGCAGGTGGTGCAGTGTTTGTTCAGCCAGACCTTTGTTGTTGTTGCCACTGTGTGTATTTGACTGTCACCCTCTGGGTGTATACTGTCCTGAAGGCGAGCACTAGGAAGAGGCTGCCAAGCCTTGTGAACTATGTGACAATGCATGTGCTGGTGGTGCCGTATTCATTCTGCCAGACCTTTGTTGTTGTTGCCAATGTGTGTGTTCTACTGTCACCCTTTGGGTGTACTTACTGTCCTGCAGGCGAGCACCAAGAAGGGGGTGCCAAGCCACGTGTACTACATGATGATGCATGTGCTGGTGGCGCTGGGCTCGTTCAGCCAGACTGTGGTTGTTGTCGCTGTCGTTATCATCATGTGTGTTCGACTGTCAACCTCTGAGTATACTTACGGATATTGTCCTGCAGGCGAGCACTAAGAAGGGGCTGCCAAGCGATACATACTATGTGATGATGCACATGCTGGTGGCGCTGTGTTTGTTCATCCAGACCTATGTTGTTGTTGCTATCACTGTATGTGTTCTACTGTCACCCTCTTGAGATACTTACTGTCCTGCAGGCGAGTACTAAGATGGCGCTACTAAGATGGCACTACCAAGTTGCGCGTATCACGTGACAATGCTGGTGGTGCTGTTTGTTCAGCTGGACCTTTGTTGTTGTCGTCATCACTGTGTGTGTTCTACTGTCACCCTCTGGGTGTACTTACTGTCCTGCCGGCAAGCACTAAGGTGCTAGCAAGCTGCATGTACTATGTGACGATGCACGTGCTCGTGGTGCCATGTTTGTTCAACCAGACCTTTGTTGTTGTTGCCACTGTGTTCGACTGTCACCCTCTGGGTATACTTACTGTCCTGCAGGCGAGCGTTAAGAAGGGGCTGCCAAGCCGCGCATACTACGTGACGATGCACATACTGGTGGCACTGTGCTCGTTCGGCCGGTCCTTCTATCTGCTCACCCTCATGTATGGCACTCGCAGCCTGGTGCCCAAGATGGTCGGTTTGCTGCCTAAGTTTGCCATGTTCCCTTGCATCACATCCTCCTTCATCCTTCTATTCGCCGTCTTCATCCAACTCACCAAGATGCAGTTACTCCGCCGCGAGCTCTTCTCTCCATGGAAACTGATCTCCATCACAGTAATCAATTTTTTACTCGCCTACACAGTCGACATCCTTGCCGAGATCGTCACCAATGGCGCCATTTTCTACTTTATCTGCGATGCTTACTTCGTGACATGGGGACTACTGTCCTCCGTCGCCTACTTCTACGTATTCCTGCGTTTCTACATGCGCATCGTTGTGAACCGCCAGAAATTAAACAAACTGAGCATGGCAAACCCTAAAAACCATGGCAAAGGCCTTGAACAGTCTGTGCGGGTGAAAAGCCCCAATCAAAATCTGGATACGGCGCTGCCACTGGCCGCCAAGATCACGGTGGTGGCTGGGCTGGCTTTCTTCCTGATTGGGGCCGTGAATGTTTACAAGTTTGTGAACATGTTCATGGACTTCCAGAAGGAGGTCATCCCGCCCGCGCAGCCGTGGTCCTGGTGGATCTACAACACGTTCATGCGCGGTGTTGAGCTTGTCATGAATGCCATGATTGCATTTGTGGCTTCTTTGCCCTTTTATGAAATGAAATAGAACCGGTGCCTGTATATGCACCTGTCGATTAGATTTAGAAACCATTCCCATAAAAATTACAAAACAAGATTGCGTGTGTGTATTGAATTACTGATCAAGTATCCGGTTGGTTTACGTTCGTTTTTCTGAGTTCTCATATCTAAATCCTCAGTCACATTGGGCTTGCAACCACTGGCGACCACCGTGCAACCAAAAAACCCACTGGTTGCCAAACTATGAAAATGGTCATCAACCTCCAGGCGACCAATCTGATCGCTAGGTGGTTTTTGTTGCAGCAGCTGCAATCTCCTTGGCCGTAATCGATTAACCCGAGTTGTCAGAATTTCAAATAGAACACCGCGAGTGGAGTCGAGAAATACATGTGCCGTGTGCAAAACGACCCGACCCCAGTAACCCACCTCTTGGGTGGGGTTTGCGAGGAGCGATGACGTCACATCTGAGCTGGTACCTGTAGGATAACCGCTACCAGTACAACTCCTACGTGTTGTTTTAATGATTTTCTTTTTAATAACCCAATTTGTCAGCTTCTACAATCATAAAATACTTTAAATCCTATTTTGCTGTACATATATCGGTTATTGAAAAATACTATTAAGCTTTAGATTAAGCCACCATTTTGTCCACCCCGAGCGTATTCATTTATTCAACCCGAGTCTGTAGGATGTGCGCATGCGCCAAAAAGTGGCTCGGGTGACCCGAGTTGATTAATCGATTACGCCCCAGGCGACCATTCTGGTCGCAAGGTCGACAACCACTGAGGACCACTTTGCGACCATTTTGCTATCACCCGTCTTTTGTGGCCGAAAGCATAGTGTGACTGGGGTATAACCATTTGAACATGGATTTAGGCGAATATGATTGATCTGAGTTGGGTACTTTTTACTGGTTAGAGCTTTTGAGTGAAACTTGTTAAATTGTTTTGACTTAATGTGTTATTACCTATATTGAATTTCAGTGAAAGACAATCGACTACTTTTAATGTACAGATTGTTCGTTGGGACCTCATTTGAAAATGATAAACATCCGCATATTATGTATTTGTAGTTAAAACTAGGGGAGTAGGTATATACATTGAGAAATCAACTCCCTTTGATATGTGTTAAATTACTTATGCATAGCAAATATACTTTTTTTCAATCAAAATGCGGTGTCCCGTCAGCTGAAAAGCTTAATTAAAATGTTCTTTTAATTTACTTCACTTTTAATGATAGTACTGGTATGTATCATCTGTATTGAAAGACTGGTGATGGTTTAACGTCATATCGGTAGGTAGCGCCTATGTATGTATATATACGCTTGTAGCTTTATAGCCACGTGTACTGTCTGATTAAAATTTATATCCATGCATCAATACATGTCATGTTCCTTCAAATTCGGACCGGGTAAGTTAAATTGATTAAAGATGACAAGTTGTGTCACTGTGGAAGATGTTGAAATGGTCTCTCACCATGCTTTTCTTGTACCGGTGTGGCGGTTTCAGCCGTGCGCCGTGTTCAGCCGTGCGCATAGACTCAAACTCAAGGCATTGTCAATGGTGGTGAGGAATCTTCATACAGAAAATCCAGGAAAAGTGAAATATCTCTAAAACCACACCACCTAGAAAGAAATCGCTTGGTACACATATAGAAAACATCTTTACCAAAAACATTATATTAAATTTATAAGGTTAGTGACTCACAACCATTGACAATGCCTTGAGTTTGAGTCTATGCGCACGGCTGAACATGGCGCACGGCTGAAACCGCTACACCGGAAGAGGAGCTAGTGAATATCGTTAGGAAGGTGAGTACTCATTTTTTTTTTAAAGAAAAAAGGTAATATAGTATGACAAGTCATTATTTGTACCGAGTTTTCCTGTCCGTTTTTACTATGCTTTCTCATTTGATTATGACACACATTTGTGGACTGATTTATTGAGGTTTTACATACCAACAATATTTAGGGTCATATCAGGATGTATACTGACTTCTGACAGTGTGCACTTGTATCACTTTGTAGTTCTGCCCCATTGGAGACCAGGGCCGCATTCAGGGTACGCCTCCGAGACGTCTTGGAGACACCTTTTGGCTTATTTCCGTTCAGGGTATGCCTCCGAGCCGTCTCAGAGATGTCTCCAGTTTCAGACAAACAGCACCTCGAAAATGGCTGCTGAATTCAGTGGTTTCAGACATCGGGGTGCTTCTTTTCCATTGCAAATGGCCACCGCCTGCAACCGACTGATTTGCCATTCAGACTCGCGTGACGTCAGGAATTTATCCGAGATGACTGGGAGGCGCACTCTGAACGTGGCCCTGGCCGCCAGTCTGATATACCACTTAGTCCTATTATCCCGATACTGAATAAACCAGTCCATGCCCTATCCTATTAATTGTGAGTGCATAGATAGCGACAAGTAGTATTAATTTTGTAAGACATTGTTTTGACTTGGCTAGGATTTGTGGTAATGGTCACTTAGTTAGGGAAATAATTACCTTATTGACGTTTTATATCTTTGCAACAATTTGATGTCATCTTTGAAAGGGTGTCTACAATAGATTTTATTCACATTGCGAAACTAAAAAATTATACTTGCAGACAACTGTAAAATGTCACAACCGATACTAACCACACCTTGATTTACACAGCATTGAAGTTGCATAGTCCGATCGTTTTGAGTTTCTGCCATTTTCTTAGGTAAATACATTAGGTTGATCTTATAATCTATATTACTTTAGTTGGAAGTAGTTTTTATTTCAAATGATTAACTTTAGATATACTTGAAGTTAAAACATGCCAAATTAATTTTGGGATGTCAAAATTCAGACACCATTGACTTCAGCAGTAACAGGTTCTACTAAATTGACTTAGAATCCCATTGTATGCAGAAATGCTTAATAAAGTGTGCCCTAAGTTGGATATGTAGGATCAAATCTAGGTAAGTGTCTTGGATTGGAAAATTTGATGCTTTCATTAAACTAAGCAGCTTTAAACACCTAAGCGTTAAATACACGGTTGTCGTAATTTTTAAGTGCAGTTACACGAGATGTAAAACAAATAAAAAATCTAACACGTAGCATGCCACGACCTTATGAAGCATATAATAAATTGAATCTACGCTTATGTGATGAGACAATCACTGCCTAATATGTATAGAGCTAATCTTAAAAACCGCTTAGCCGACAAACTTGCTAATCTCTTGACATTGTTGCGAGGAACAATGTAGTCCGAATTAAGGAGTGACTGTATACGGGTCTGGCTGAGAGTAGTTTTGAATATCATAACAGTTGATGACAGTACAATCAATATAATATTCAAAGCATTTGTACTATATTGATTTTTGCCTTTGTACTATATTGAGACATGAATCATAAATCTCATATGGTTTTGCAGACATCGTTTTGTTTCAGTGTGTCTTATTCTCTTGAAGGAAAACAATGAAGAGGAAACAAACCCCAATGGTAATCGAATGCAATTTCAATACCAAATAGTTTTATTGATCATGAAGACACATATGGCAACAGCTATGTATGGCTAGCCAAGTGTGCGTTCTAGTCTATAACACTGATGATTGTTCTTTATATCGTAACAGCAGATCGCGACCATACCGGCCGGTTTTAGCTAGTTTGTTGGGGTTTTACGTCCTAGCAACATCTATTGTCATCTCAGGACGGGTACCGACTTGTGACAGTGCACTGGTGGCACAATAGATATGGCCAGGACATAAAACTAAAAAAAAAACTAAGGCAGAAAAATAATGCCATCGAATTATACAACTTCAACGCCTCACCATCTGACCTGGCTGCCACCTGTTTGGAAGCCCACAAACCAAACTCACAGGTACACAGACACCGCTAGCACATCTATAGGCAGTCCATCACAACCTGCCGACACCCCACCAGTGTATTCAAGTCACCCACACACAAGTAACACACAACCAGAAACCATATCCTCCATTTGAGATACTCAATTCATGTTCTTTTTTTAAAATGATGTTATCCGTAACTGTAATAATTTCTTAAACCTACAATTTATTCATTCATATTAGACATTAATTGTGAACATTTGTACCTTTATTGTTACACCAGAGTAGTGAATGTCTATGGGTGACATCAGGGCCGCGTTCAGGGTATGCCTCTGAGACGTCTCGGGGAAATCCCTGACGTCATGCTAGTCTGAATGGCTAGCCTCGAAAATGGCCTCCCCCTTACGCCGCAGCCAATTGCAATGGAAAAGAAGCGCTCTGATTGGCTGAAACCACTGAATACGGCAGCCATTTTCGAGGCGCTTTTTGTCTCCTGTCTGAAATAGGAGGCGTCTCCAAGACATCGTGGAGGCGTATCCTGAACGTGGTCCAGGTTACACTATCCTCGTTACTATATCATTTTATGAACCCTCATTTCATCTTGAATGGAATAAACCGGGATGAAAGTGGTCTCCGGCAAAAAAAAAAGCGGAAACGCAGATATTCTACCATAGGCTTAGCCCTGTCAGGGAATCGAGAAGATTTCCAGAAGACATGTTTCATACATACTGGTATACTCCGATAGTGCTGCAGCATTTGAACCACGTATTAGTATATGCTGATCGTGCTGTGTGTCCGCAGTACAGCAGAAATCGCGGAAATCGGCGAAATCGCAGAGATCTTTCATCCCTGAATAAACAAAAGACCGCCAGCCATTATTTTCTTGCTTCTTAGCTCTGTATGTTTACTATATATTATGAACCCTCACTTCGTCTTGAATGGAATAAACAAAAGATCGCCAGACATTTTCGTGCTTCTCGGTTCTGTATGTGAAGCTTTGGCCTTTTGAGGTTAGTTGCAGTAACATTTATTTGAATGATACTGAGCTATTTTCTCAAATATATATTTAATCTGAAATATATAATGGTGTATTTGGTCAGATTTGTTTCTATAAAAATGACTTTCAAAGTTCCTATATCAGTATTAACAGAGAGGATTTCTAGTTGAAAGTAAACGGCAAACTTTTTTTAATAGTGGTAAATTTGCAATTTTTTTAATAACCCCTTTTTGATATTGTAATCTGAATAATTATGGTAAAGAAAAGGCACTGCCATGAATAGGACGATCTAAATAGTCTTGAAACCAATACAAATTCACTTTCCCTGTTCCGATTTAAGCCACACTAATTTGTTATCTCAGTTGGCAAATATGTGGCATGTAAAATAAAATAACGCTGAAAGTAAAATAAAAGGATGCCTTTTGTTCCTTTTAAATATCCTATGAAATGCCAAAGGATCTGGCCCATGATTCCCATATCCTTCGCAACCCACATTAAAGCTGCAGTTCGATGAAAACATCAATTTTCAAAACCAAAAGACATACATTTGATCCATCAGGTTTAATTTACATATGGGCGCACTTATTAAGTATTTGTTGAACCCTAGAAGGGAATACAAAGCAATTTAATAGAACCTGTTCTTGCTGAAGCCTATGGTGCCCAGCATTTAGGTATGCACACACAAAATAAATTTGCCACGTTTTCATTAAAAATATCTTCAAAGTTAGCCACTCATAACAATTACTTTAAACTTACAGTAACGTAGATCTATAATGATCAATCTAGTATATTTATCTCAAAGATATGGTAACAACTCAAAACCATCGTATTATGTAACTTTAATAATCACGCAAATTAAGGGAATAACTCTTTTTTTCTTCTTTTTTTTAAATGAGATTTATCAACCAAAAGTGTGGCCCATAGAATGCTGTTTTGTATGCTGTACTCAAACCAGTATTGATCATGAAATTAGGTCGACATAGACAAGGCATGCAACCCAGGGATGTCGTGTTTCAGAAATAGCATTCTAATTACTACCTTACATAGGCTTAACCGAAATTAATGCTGCTCCTTTTCTTTCAAAAGTGTATAATATTGACGGGTATGCCGGACAGCCTCCAAATGTAGCAACCCCCATTCAATATTCTTAGTCCATATCTAAACAGGTCAACAATATATCACGCTCATTGTAATGCCTATGGTGAAGGCAAAATTTAATTGCAAACAATGGAAAGTGTCATCATAGACGATTCGCATCTATGACGCAAATGCAAACATCACAACAGCCTCAACAGAACACAAATATCAATAACCTAAATACCAATGGAAACCAGCAGGCTAAGGAAGCATTTAGGTTAACTTCTCGACCTGTCCCTTGGAAGTGCCAGTGGAATACAGCCAGTGTGTTCAGTCAAGCTGTACCTCCAGCTCAGGCTCAGACCCCAGTCCGAGATCATCATCATCACCATCATCACCATCCTCACCCAGCTCACCATCCTCCATCTTCTCACCGTCCGGGGCACCTGCACTGCCCGGCTTGTCCACACTGTCCGGTGAGGGGTCGCCGGGTGGGGGGCACTTGGGGGCAGTCTTAGCCCCGTATAGGTATTTGTCTTGAGGCAGTTTCATGGCCACCCTCTTTGCCATTTGCGCTCGCTTAGCGCGCAGTATCCGCCGCTTCTCTCTGGAAGTAAATTGTACAGAAGAGATTTGTTTGGTCTATTTGTTATGGTTTTTCCATCCTAGCAACAAGTAATGTCATATCTGGATGGCTACAGACTTGTGACAGTGTATACTCATGGCGACTTTATAGTGCTACCCCACTGGGAGACCCGAGCCACCGGCACCATGACCCAATATCCCACTGTCACATTATCCTGATACAAAGCAAACTAGGCCTTGTATTCTAGTAATGCAGTGTGTCAGGCGACATGGCGACAAGCATCACATTTTGTAAGTCATTGGTTTGACTAAGGTTGGGGTTCGAACCCACGACTTTCCGCATGGGAAGTCAGCCAGTGTTATATGGTTGGTTGGGAAGGAAGGGGGGGGGGGGGGGGGGGGGAGAGGGCGGGAGGGGTTACGTCCTACTTGAAGATTTATACTGCCTGTCATGGATAAGTCTGAATAGGCTTGTTTTCACCATTAGACAGTTTGTCGATAGAAAGCCCGAGCCTACACATTTACAGAACCAAGGGATTTTTAACCTCCCACACCACATAGACATGGTATGAGAGCAACTGGCCTTTGATGACGCTGTAAGTTATACACAGCGGTGGAAATCCAAATTGGCAGAGGTTGGGGGGCACAGGGAATCGAACATTTAACATCATATTAGGATGATGCAATATATAAGCGACACAACACTCCCTAATTCATTAAAGGCGACCATAATATTGATCTCAGCATATATAAGATTATGCATATATATTCAATGGAAGTGTCACTCCCCGCCCCCACCCAAAGTAGCCAGCATTCTTGTTTAGCAACGCTTTAGCACTGAAGATAAAGCCGGGGGCTGATTTATTGATTGATTGCTGAGAGGAGATAATGGAGGTTGTCATTGTTTAAAGTTGCATTGTCCGATGGCTTTGAGTTTTTGCCATATTTTTAGATAAATATATTAGGTTGATTGTCATGTTAGGTTGATTGTCATAACCTACCTTCCTTTAACTGGCTAATTGATGTTGGCGTGCACGTAAAAAGTCTGACACCATAGGCTTTACCCGTCACAGAATCTATTAAATTGAGTCACTCCCCACCCCACCCCCCCCCAACCACCACAAAATTGAGCAAAACATAAAACTGAAATAATTCATTGAAAATATTGTTTGTTTTACGTCCTAGCAACATCTAAGGTGATATCAGGACGGGTACCGATTTGTGACAGTGTGCACTCCTGGCAACCTTATAGTGCTGCCACACTGGGAGACCAGGCTGCCAGCACCGTGACCTGATATCCCACTCAGTAACATTATCCTGACACTGAGCCAACCAGTCCTTGGCCTAGGGTTCGAACACATAAACCCATGGGTTGGGATCCCCCGATCTCCCAAAATAGGAGACGGATGCTCAACTCATTCCGCCATCCTGTCTCGTGCATTGAAAATGTTCATAGGACTACTTTCAAGTGATGCAATAATACAGAGGAAAACATATCGACTATGTGAATGCTACCTACTTGGCATAAACCTGGCGTTCATCTTTAAAGATGAGGTTCACTTCATCTTTGCGTATATGCCGATCATTCCTGAGTAGGAACAAAAAGACTCCCCCGGGGGTCCTCCTTCGGGAGCCATTCTGGAAACCGCCAAGTGAGATGCACGCATTACACATAGCACTATGACAAGATACCACATTACAATGACAAGATACCACATTACAATAAGTATTACATGTACAAGTGTTTAATCAGTGTTTAAAGGGGCTGTCACACTATGACATATGGCGTTAGCGTATGCCGACGTATGCAATTTTTTACCAACACATTGGCATACGACGTCATAGGTTGGGCATACGTTGAGAAAAAAAAAATGTGTGCATGTTCAAAATGCCGGCGTGTGGCCCATACGGTTCTCATACACTGGGCATACGTCGGCGTACATTATGCACACGTATGGGGTAGGTCGGCATAGGTTAGCCGCACGTTGAACTGACACCCTCCGGGTGTCTCTGGCGTATATAACCTACTCACAATGTTCTGTAAAAGGGCTGTCACACTACGGCGTATAGCCTTAGCATATGCCAAGGTATGTGATTTTCAACCAACACGCCAGCATACGGCATAATACGTTACGTATACTTTGGGCATACGTCAGGTACGCTTTGCATACGGCATTATACGTCGTCCTATGTCGGCGTGCGTCGAGGCTCCGAAACTATTTTTGTGCATGTTCAAAGTTTTCAACGTGTGTCGACGTGTGGCTCATTTTTCCTCATATGCTACGTGTACGTTAATGGTACGTCGGGATACGTTAGGAGCACGTTCAGTATACGTCGGCGTACGTTACTCATACGCTGGTCCTGTCGCCGCCAACCATCAAAATAAGTCCCAATACGCCGAGTACACGTCATCATATGCTTTGCATACGTCGATATACAGTAGCCATACGCCAGGCATACGCTACGCGTACGTTTCATACGTCCCTGGTACCACCCGCAGTGCAAAAAGTTTGCCATATCTTGACCTATTTTGATTTCAAATTAATTCGAAACATTACGCACACGCCGCGCCATACGTCGTAGGGTGACAGGCCCTTAACAGAGATCACGTTAGGCTATGTCAGACCTGTGCACCCGATCTCGCAGCTTTCGGTATTGTCAAGGCTATTTTTAGTATTCTTGAATGGGTTTTAGTGGTACTTTTACTGTGAAAAATAAAAATTACATAATATTCACATATATGCTTATATAGTATGCCAACTATAATAAAATATACATATGCTAGCACTAATAGCAGCATCAAAGGCGAGAACGCTTCTTTGCCAATATTAATTAAAACAGAGAGTAACCAAAATATATATATAACTTATCAACAAAGTCATATTCTGTAACGAAACAAACAAATTCGTATTTCCGGATTCGATTCCATAACAAAGATGGAAGAACACGGGAGGGTGTAGAGGCACCGTCTGTTAATATTATACCAGACGGGATGGCCGAATGAGTTAGAGCGTCCGTCTCCCATGCTGGTAGACCATGGGATCGTGGGTTCGAACCCTGGTCGAGTCAAACCAATGACTTAAAAATTGATACTAGTCGCTTCCTAGCCAGGCGCTTGGCATTATTAGGATAGGGCAAGGACTGGTTGGCTCAGTGTCAGGATAATGTGGCTGAGTGGGATATCAGGTCATGGTGCTGGTGGCCTGGTCTCCCAATGGGGCAGCACTATAAAGTTGCCATGAGTGCGCACTGTCACAAGTCGGTACCCATCCTAATATGACCTTAGATGTTGCTAGGATGTAAAACAACAAACAAACAAATCTGTTAATATTTGTACATGTATAAGAAATCTGCATTGCCCACTTCATTTGCGATTATGGGTCAATAGGGTGCGCATAGATGCTGGTTTGTCCAAGGTGTTATAATTATATGGGCCTCATGGGCCCACTTCCCATTCATCAAAGGAATAATGGGCGCAACCCTTCAATTCCCCTCTTTGATCGATGTTTATCCAACGAAATTGATTAATTCGTCCGAATAGGAGTTTATGGACATTGATAAGCAATTGAACTACATATAATGATATATCATTGCTTAAGCCAGCGAATACTATATATGAGCCTGTCTCAAAAGGTGCTAGCTCTTGTTTTTTTTGTCCATAGTAACGATTGACACAAAACAGCACAGAAACGGTTACACTGAAAACACAAGGACATTTGCTTCAAATCAACATGTATTCTATTGGGATTATGAAACACCATGTAAAAAACAAATCAGTTTATCCCGAGCAAATGCATAAGTAGATAGTGTGTTCATCGTTACTATGGACAAAGTTTTGTCCCATATTGCTTAGCACCTTTTGAGACAAGTCTCATATAGCTCAAGCCACGAATACTATTTATAGGTCATGTTATATGTGTTGTGCATTCGGCTTTGTGGCATCCTGCCATTGACTGTTGCTATGGTAACTGACCTGTCACACTCACGCTAAGTCTGTTATGAACAGGTTTTGACTATTTGAATTGATGTTACATATATAACCAGAATCTAACTCCATGATAAATATCCCCTCTACTTTGGCGTACTGGCTATTCATGTAACCAATACGATCAAATTTACTAACTTGAGCAGTCATCTAGTGACAATATGTGTGAGGACGTACGACGCCAACCAGTAGGGTTTAATTTAAAGGCGGGGAACTGTCATCCCACTGCCATGGGATGTTTATTTGTCTGGACTTGCCCTTAAGCATTGAACACTGTCAGAATGCAAGCTATACATAGTTGTTTTTTTGTGGGTTTTTTTTAGAGATGCCCTAAGAAAACTAAACGAGCAAATTGTTTACGCACAGCGACCATGAGTCCCCCGGACGCCTCTATCGTCATCGTCTCATTCATCAAGGCGACGGCCTTTTTAGCACCAAGAACATCAACGACATTAGCTGAAATACAAAGTTGTCAGTTCCATGCCTTATTAAGTAAGCTTCCTTCTCTGAGATATAATCACAATTGCTACAAACAATTCGCAAAGGATATATACATACAAAATAGTATCGCCATATTTCTCTCTTGTTTATTTCTATATAAAAATAAATGCGTGTCATCCTGAAATAGGTTTAAGCCTACGTATTATAGGGCTGGTTCAACCAGGTTCCCCCACGCTTCTCTGAAACCCAGATACATAGGTATTAATAAGTAATATAAATCCTGGTAGTGGTGCTCATTCTCTAAACGACTTTGGAAATTACAGCGTTATTCCATCTGCTAGCAAGACAACAGGTTACACCACTATCATATTAGAAGTATAATAGAAGTTACGTGAAAAATTAAACTAAACTATCCAAAAATGGAGGTGTACCTGCCTACCCCAAATTTCCTATTTAGGTACTCCAGGAGAAAGAAATTATGTACTTTCCAAAAGAAATGTGCACTTTCCAAACTTTGTATTAATAGGCCTACTTTTTGGGGCGTGCAACATTTTAATTTTTGCGCATTTTTGGCGTACTGTAGCTTAAAACTGTGTACAAAATACACAAATATCGCATGGATAAAAAGGTGTGCCACCCCATCATCCCATCCATTACAGCATTATATTCACAGCGAATTGTAGACATATTTATAGCAAACTTAAAGCTGCATAGTCCGATGAAAGAATACAATTTTCGAAACCAAACCACTTACCTACATTTGATTCTACCTATCCAACTTCGTGTCCATAATTTCGGTATGCACACCAAAAGTAAAGTTGCATGTTTTCACCTCAAATATCTCCAAAGCTAGCTAGCGACTGATAATTACCACACACAAAAACAAAAAAAAACTTATTATGACAATTAACCTAATAAATTCACCTAAAACTATGCCTGAAACGCACAGTCTCTGACGGACAACTTAAAATTAAATCCCACCTTCTGGGGGGTGTTTTTCTTTGGGGGGGGGGGCGGTTCTTTTGTTTAATGCACTTGAGTAATAAGCATCTTAAAAAAACGTTGCATAAAGGATCGCAGATATATATCATTGCTAGCCGCAAAGATATATTCCTTTAGTAATGTAATTAAAAATGTCAATAACAGCCTAAATTAAATTGCTATGAACCCTCATAGGAAAAAAAGATTATTTGAAGTAGTTGGTGAGTGGAGGATACCACTTTTCACAGTCCCAAAAATAGGTAGAAGAAAAATTATCTTACACATTAATCCGACCTTTGGCTCCTGTAAGTTTATCACGAGTGCATTGACGATTGCCTCCTTTGAGTCCGTTTCTGTCACAGCAATGTAACTTTGAAGGACTTGGTGCTTGTGCTTGTGTTTGTGGGACTTCTTCTCAGGTCTGTCCTTGGCACCTTGCTTAGGCGCTTTGATAGCTTCTCGCTTCCTTTTCAACTTATACCGCTCCAACTCCTTTCCAAAGTCTGCAGGCTGCCGTGCCTGTTTTGCAAAGCGGTTTTTTAAATGTGTCCTTGTCCGATCATCATCACTATCCACTGGAACTCGCCCTAATCGGTCTTTAACCGACAGTTTAGGAAGCTCTTTCTTAATGTCTGTTCCGAATGTTTCCATCTCAAACAGAGCTTCCTGCTCCTTGGCCTCCTCCTGGTCCATATCCTGCTCCTCCTTGCTGTCCATGGCTACCTCTCTCTTCTCCTCGTCATCTGATTGGTCACTGGAAGCATAAGACATGTGCGACCGGGTCGGCACCTGGTAGGCCTCCACGTCCCGGTAGCTCAGCACCGAAAGGTCAGCTGGGTTAACCCCAAAGCTAGAGATACCCTGCTCCAAGGTCTGCTCTTCGAGCACACTGCCCCACATGTTGCCTCTCTTTCGGCGAGCCGCTGCACCGACATCAGCATCCATACTGTCCAAGTCCGTGTACTTTTTGTGAGGCTTCAAATCGCCTATCCCGGTTGGACCCCGCCGCTTGGACTCCAGCAGCGGGTTGGTGAACCTGCCCTGTAGCGCTGTCGACACTTTGCATTTCTTCTTTTTAAAGGCAGTGGTGCAGTCATCATCGCTGTCATTGTCAGATGAACCTGACGATAAGCCAGGTACATCGCTTTTCCGCAATGCCGGTCGGGCTGTGTTGATCTCAGGCCACTGTCTGGATTGGCCAGTTGTAGTCTGAACAGAAACAGCTGACCCACCCTGAAAGGTGAGTGCGAGAGAGTATAAGAGAGAGTGAGAGTGAGAGTGAGACAGAGCGAAATACAGAGAGAGAGAAAGAGAGACAGAAAGAAAGAGAGTGAGAGGCAAGAGACAGACAGAGAGAGTCAGTGAGTTCATGTCAATTTCCCCCTAACAGCTACAATACAAGTACAACTATAAGTGTAAGTCATCACTTAATTATTATAAATAAATTAAATTGTAACTTACAAATGAACATGTCAATAATAATAAAAATTACCAATTTTTATCGTTTTGTGACAGTCAGTAAAATAATGAAAATCAATATTTATGAAATGAGTCACATACATCAGCTTAATGCAAAGCTAGGATTTACTAAGCCAATGGTAAATATAGAGGGTGCAGACAGCACAACTTTTCCTTTGTAAAATTGGTTGTTTTATATTTTATGAAAATATGTTTGTAATAAAACTAATAGGGGTTCTAAGAATGAAGACAAATAAAATGAATTATAGATGATTCAACACTATCACATAGTTTGGAGGTGAACAACGGTGCATTAGCCATTTCTCTGTAGAAATGTAAATAATCCTGGGGGGAAATAACTATCAGAAATGGGTATTATTATTATTAATATTATGATTAATGGCCAATGTTAAAACTGATAGTTAGGACGAGTTTAAATAGTGTTTTAATTAAGCTATTGTTCTAAGTGCTTTTCTGTAATATACAACCATGATTCGCTCATGAATATGAAATCCTTACTCCCACAGTCCTGATCCTGTGACAGGTTTGCGAACAATCCATTGGAAAATGTGTCAGGAGGCTGGGTAAAGAAAATGACCACATGCTTTCTTAATATAAGAAACAAAATATATTCATCACATTACTCTCTATATTTACCCGCTATTTTTAATGAAGAATTTATGAAATCATGTAGAATAATATATCCGAACAAATACTGCTTTGGTAAAGATCCACTGTAAAAGATTTGAAAATACTGGTTCCAGGAAGTATATTGGCATTAACTTAAGTTTCTGAATTGGAGAAAATGCCACTGGGGCTTATATCAAAATGGTCACCACTGGGTTTTCTCCATTGAACTTTTCAATTCTATTAATCTACATGTAGATACGCGAAAAACACGGCGCTTTCACGCTACTTGCTTGTCCCACGGTACGTGCGCAGAGCACTGCATGGTGCACGTCTGACTATGTTTTTCCATCTCACTTGCAACCTTTATTTTAGGACTACCAGGAATGCACCCATATGGATGATATAGTTCACATTTTGCTCCAATTCTACATCCAAAAATATTTGCTGTCCGATTTATAGAAGTGAAAAAAAAATCATTCAAATTTATGAATACTACCTGAAGGTAACCTTTGATATTTTTTTAACTAGTTTATTTTGTTTCTTTATACACTTATCCATATTAGGATGTAATTTGATGTCAATTTGAGCACCGAAACATTGATTTTGAGGGCGGAGAAAAAAGTGTCTGATTTATAGAAGTGAAAAAAATCATTATTCAAATTTATGTCTGTTAAAGTCACTGGAATACTACCTGAAGGTACGTTTTGATATTTTTTAAACTAGTTTATTTTGTTTCTTTATACGCTTCTCCATATTAGGATGTAATTTGATGTCAATTGGAGCACCGGAACATGATTTTGAGGGAAGAGAAAAAGGTGTTTCTGGTAAAGTGGTGACAGAGATACTGGATTGACACGCCACCCGCAACTCATACAATGTGCCTTGGCAGCTGATCTGATGTGTGGGGATTTAATTTTGTGATATATTACAGTGTGTAAAGCCTATTAATTACAACTGACAGGTGCTGCTATTCCTGCCCTAGTAAGCATAGGGACAGAATATGGTCTGAAAAGGATTTCAGTTGGATTTGTTTGTTGTTGTTTTACATCCTAGCAACATCTACGGTAATATCAGGACGGGGATTCCAGTTGGATGAATGGGAGTACTTTCGGGAGATTTTTCTCCACTATCGTGATGGATCAGGACCACACCTCTCCTTACTTACTCTTTATTATGTACCACAATCATGAATAAAATAGTATGGAAATAGATTATTAGTTATTGAAAATCAGTTAAGAATTGAGAAAGTTGTGAAATTAAATTGTGGGAAATCCATGAGATGGGTCACAGAATTCAACTGGTTTTCCATTAAAACAATGGACCAAAATTACCCATAAAAAAAGCTTTATAAAGTGGCACAACTTCCTTGATAATTGTCACAGAATGATGATTAAGGTATCATTAGAAATGACTTTCCAATTCCTTTGCAATGATATATATTATGTTGGAATCTGTTAACTTTGAAATCTTTTGTCACATACCTACTACATGATTTAATCAATTCCACACCAAAAGTACCGAACTTTGTTGACTTATGAAGTTATAGCGAAATAGTGAATGGTAGACAGGAAGTGTGAACACTTATTTGTCTTTCATTTTTGCTTGAGTGCAAGTAAATATGCAACACAGGGAATAATTAGTAGCATGCGGTGAATAAGGGGTCAAATTTCCATGGATCATCAGCCCATGAATCAATTTATTCATCTGGCAATCAATAACATTTTGTGGGAGCCTGTTCCATATATTTATGATCCTGGTTGAGAAACTGTGTTGCCTTAAAGTCGCCAGCTATCCGCCGCGTGGAAAACAAACGAACTCGGAATAGTTCAGATTTGTGCCACAGGGTGTTTTGTTTACACTCGGCGATTCGACGCTGATCGAGCTGCTACGTTAATATCGCTTGGAATTTAAGGTTAATTTAATTAAATTTCATTATTTGAGTATGTAATTCTGTTAAATATGATCGCATTCAATAGATTTCGGCGTAATCGGTCCCTAACACTGCCGGGCACCAGCTGAGCCCATACTGGGAACCAGCAAATCTTGTTACTGTGTGAGCCTGTTGCCGGCACAATTTCAGCCAATCACAGCGCAGCTTTTGCATTGCAAATGGCCGCCGCCTATGGGGGAGGCCATTTTGAAGACAACAAACTGCCTTTGCAGTTCAGACTAGCAGTGCCTGGTCCCATACTCTCCCCACACATACTTGGTTCATTTAAACATAAAAACTAAACAAGATTGTGCTTGGAGAGCATTTGTCGGAGTACGGCAGTGTCCCAGCGAGCTATAGCTGGTCCCTTTAACGTTGAAATGGCTCTGGGTTTTACTAGTTTGAGAGTATGGCCCCGACTGCCTTCTCTTTTATTCAAGGTGAAAAATTGGTTCATATCTATTTCATCAAAACCTTTCATAATTTTAAATACTTCAATTATGTCACTTCTTTTCCTTCTGTAGGAAAGGGTAGGAAGTTTCAATTATCATGCAGTAACTAGATACATTCAATGATTCATCAAGAGTGATTAAAATAGGGTAAGAAATATATGGGTGCTTACGGTGTTTGAGTAGCATTGTTTCCAATAACATTTGGAGTGACAGGCAAACGTCGAAAATTAAATAACTCGGGGGTGGTAAACATGGCGTTCGTTTGGTACAGTTAACGCATGTCAAGTAAGTTATAAAGAGAAGATTCCGGCGCCCCGCATAGTGCGCCGGCTATACAAAACGAAGACATATATTTATAATAGTAAAGTGTGGATTTTGTTTGATGTACGTTGATGCACAATGCCTATTTTTATCGTACCGACGTAATATTAAAGTACAATGTTGTTTAGTTTACAGTGGTCTCCAATTCTACTAATTACTTCATAATATAAACAAAAGCTGCTGCTATCATACCTGAGGGGGCTCACAATCAGAATCAGACAACTCTCCGTCTTCCATCTTTGCCGCTCTGCACACTATCGAAGTAGTTCTCTCAGCTTACAAGAAGTGGCACTCGCAGTGGTATCAGCTGGTGGTATGTCGTAGATGTAAACCTTGCAGTGTGACAGCGTTTTCAGGTGTGACATGTCCATATTTATGGAAAGAAGAGTAACATTTAATTTAAAGAATATTCCAAAACTTAAATCTATTCACTATTGGTTGTCAACATACTCAACAAGGTTTTCATGCAATGGTACTTTCACCTATATAACATACAAGATTCAATAGATGGCACCACCATCGAGTAGGACACCACAGGCACTGGGCAGAAATAATGATAGTGTAGTGAGATCAAAGACCCTATAATACTAAGACGGCTCACTCCCTATCTCTCCCATGGTAATATGAATTTTGCAGTGCCACCTTGTGGTGGGTTTGATCAGCCCGGGTGCTGGTTGGTGCTTCACATGTAAACACATACAATTATATTATACATGAGATAGGTAATTATGAATACACATCAATATGAAATTGCTATGAACAAATACCCATCATCATCAGCATCGCCATCATCACACATCTTTCACATTCATATATGCATTTATATATATAACATAGCACCTGTTTAACCAAGAGAACAGCCAGCACACCAAGTGGTGGGTTTAATCACACAGTACAGGCTGAGTGAGCCGTCTTAGTATTATAGGGTCTTTGGTGAGATGCACTCACTTCCTCATGTGAATTGTTACTGAAGCCGTGTTTACACGGGCAAGTTAAGTCGCTTCATATAATTCGCCTTGCCTAGTTCGCCGTGTAAATGCGATTCTGAGGCGGATTAGGGCTGATTCGCTTCATATGATTCACTTTATGTAAACCACCTCGCGAGGTGGTTTATATGAAGCGAAGTAGCTTAAGCACGTCACACGTATGCGCAGTCAAGACCTCGGTTTGTTTATTTTCCAGTTGATCAAAAGCGCATATTATATAATTTGGTCTATGAAACTGCTAGCTGTGCACAGATATTTTTTTCATCATTTATTTTTAGGGTTTCACTGCCCAGCAGAAGTTTTGACCGTTCCAAACCAATACGATTCAGTCCATACATATCTAGGTCGAACCCACACTCTCTCGTGGCGATGTCGATGAACCCAAACTGGCGCTGGTTAGTCTGGACTTGCTCATGCGCAGATATCGATTTCCGCCTTAAACCGCTCCGTGTGTAAACACGGCTCTAATTCGCTTCATATAAATCGCTTTGTCTAATTCGCTTCACAATTGCCCGTGTAAACACGGCAAAAGACAGGTAGGCCTGTGTATGTTGATTCCATCAGTAAATCTAGATAGACTAATGGTTTGGATGCTCGCCCCGGAATGACAGAATATGGGCCCGAATCCCATTCTAGGCATTTTTCCGTTTGTTTGCAAAAACACTCCCACAAGAATAGTTTCAAAAGAAATTAGGACTATAAACAGTTACATATGGGTCACTGTCCTGAAAACTGGTCAGCATGGGATGGGATTTTATAACATCAATAAAAAAACGTCCTACTTATTTTTTTCCTTATACTTTTCATATTCATGTTCAGATTTGATGTATGAAATAAGGGAAATAAAATATCCCGCATGCAACGTTGGTCTCTTTAGTTATGAAGTGTTTTTGTACACAAAAAAACATTTTACAGTCAGCCATTTGTAACATGATGTAGGGTCAGTGTTCGATTCTGTGGCTATGTAGGTAGGCTAAAGTGAAAAACAATACAGACGGATAGAAACTAAAGCAAAAGTAAGAGTCCAAGCATCCTGGTTTATTATATATAGTACATGGATTCTTGGTATAGGATCATGCCATTCATTCAACCAATAGGGAAGCAGCATTATCAGTTCCTCCAATAGGGACTCAGCATTCCTGGTTACCATGATCACCAGTGGTCTGCCCACCACCAGAGCTGGTTGACCTGTTGCCATCACCAACCCTGACACATGTGTGCATTGACCCCTACCTCAGCAGAGAGCCAGGCCTTGAGTGCACTCACCCAGACTTGCCAATCATCCCTAATTCTATAATAACCTGCCCTCAAGCATGGGCCAAGCCATATATATATACACAACATACATATTAATCACACCGGGCGCGATGGCCCAATCGGTAGAGCGTGGGCCTCGCGTGTGGAAGGTCAGGAGTTCGGTTCCCGGTCGTGTCAAACCAATGACGTTAAAATTGGTACTTGTCACTTCCTAGCCTGGCGCTCGGCATTAATAGGATAGGGAAAGGACTGGTTAGTTCAGTGCCAGGATAATGTGACTGAGTGGGACATCGGGTCATGGTGCCGGCGGCCTGATTTCCCAGTGGGGCAGCACTATAAAGTCACCATGAGTGTGCACTGTCACAAGTCGGTACCCATCCTGATATGACCTTAGATGTTGCTAGGATGTAAAACAACAAACAATACATATACACACACACAATCTTGGCCAGCCACACAGAATAATAATAGAGGATTTCCATTTCCCCCCTCTGCCGATTATCAGAATATTTTCCAATGACAATTGGGACATGGTTGGATCCTTACTAACATCTTGTATTGCATTGATATATCAAACAAAACAGTTCTCAAATCAAAAGGAAGTATTTATTAACATGTAGCTTAATTTAATTTTTTTAAATTTGATGTCTTCAGAAATAACATTACAACTTTCCATCACAGATTTAACCAGTGGTGTCTGGATGCCACACAAATATTGTACACTAATTATTCAGTAAATAAAGCATGGCTGGGAATTACTTTTTTGTTATCAATATAAGCACTAGGCCTACATATTTCTGTTTATTATGCTATGATTAATATGTTTATCGGTATGAAATTATTTAATTCTGCTTAGTCTGTGTTACATTATTGCCATATGACATGGACTACACCATTATTTTTTATCTCATCAATTTATATTTCACATAGATGTAAAGAGATTTCCAGCTTTCATTTGCAACCAAAATATGTTAAAAATTCAAATATTAGATTTTAACTCTCCATGTGACACATCTGGCCAGTTTTCAGGAGAGTGACCCATATAGGCGTAAATTATTTGAAATTTGAGGAGAGATTTATTGGCTTTATTATTGCAGATGGAACCATAAAAAACGTAACTGAGGCCATATGCATGAAGCGATGTTTGCCTCGCCTGACGCGGTGTCTTCCCGTGTGGAAGGTAGGGAGTTCGAGTCCCAGCCGAGTAAAAACAATGATATGACATTTATACTTGCTTCTACCTAGCTTGGTCCACGGCATTACTAGGAAATGTCAAGGACTGGTTAGCTCAGTCAGGTTAATGTGAATGAGTGGGAAATCGGGTTATGGTGCCAGCAACGTGGTTCCCCAGTGGGACAGCACCATGAGTATAATGTGGATGAGGCCTTGCTATTCAGACGCATACAGGGAAGCAATACCAGAGGTCACTCCAAGAAGCCTTTCAAGCCAAGGTACAACAGCTCACTCAGAGGGGCCTTCTTTTCGCAGCGAGTGATAAACATGTGGAATGAGCTACCGGAAGAAGCGGAGGAAGCAGCTACCATGAATAAATTCAAGAATGCGCTGGACAGGGCCTGGGCTAGAGAAACATTCCTGTACGATTTCGAGGCTGCATACCATTAGAGCTGAGAGTTACGAGCTTTGTATAGGCTACCACAAGCCTGCATCAAAGAAGAGGATAATAATAATAATGAGTGTGTACTGTCACAAGTTGATACCTGGCTTGATATTACCTTGGATGCTCCTAGGACATAAAACACATAACAAAACATATGGAAAAGTGAGTATTTAATTTGAGGTGATCTATGAGTGGAGATTTAACCTCCACACACAAATGCGAGCAAAGAAATTACCATCAATTCAGTCTCATAAAAGTGTTAAATATTGGAAATAATCACATAATATTATATATATATAATATTATGTGTAAATTTACTAAATTGGCATGGGAATGTAAATTCTTATATTCATATAATATATATATATATATTTTTTCAGTTTTTTTTAAATTGAAAATTTACTTTAGGCCTACACTCAATTTACTTGCCACTCACCTATTTTCCATTCCCATTTGGAATTAAATCAGTTCCATAATTGTTGTCAGAAACATAAAGCCCCTGTCACACCTCACTAGATTGAGGAATGGACAGAATTTTCTAGTGCGGTGGTGTTCGGGTGTGATAAGTATCAAAATGTATTAAAATGTTGTGATATCGGGTCAGGTAGATAGCCAATGGATGAAACAAACTCAAACCAGACAAGAACCGTAGACATCAATCCGGCGGCATCCGTTCCAAGTTTTGTGCGTGTTCAAAACTGTAACGGATCGGGCCGGTGTGGTGGTTTCAGCGTGTTCCCATGCTCAGACGTGTCCCTCGCTTCTGCGCATGCGTCAGAATCTAGTAAACATGGCCGTAATCGATTAACACGAACCGGGCGACTCGGGTCATCCGAATTTCAAATAGAACACGTGAGTGGAGTCGACAAATACACGTCCCGTGTGCAAAAAAAGAATAACTTAGATTAATGAAATGGAAATATAGGTAAACTGGGCCATGATACAATACTTTAAATCCTATTTTGCTGTACTTTTATCGGTTATTTAAAAAAAAAGAACAAACTGTCCACCCGAGCGTATTCGATTATTCAACCCGAGTTTGTAGGATGTGCGCATGCGCCAATAAGTGGCTGGGGTGACCCGAGTTGATGCGAAATCCGCGCATGCGCAGAAGCAACGGGACACGTCTGAGCACGGGAACACGCTGAAACCACCACACCGGATATCAACGGATATACAACAGACACAAACCAGACTTTGCCAGATATCAACCGACTTTGGTCGGTTTCTTTCCGTTTCCTCAATCCGGCGAGGTGTTGCAGGGACTTTAATAATTTGTTATTATATTATTCATATTTATTAAATCCAATTAGTTTTATTTACAAGAGTTTTCCTACAAAGATAATCGGTAATTATACTGTATTTAAAAAAACGGCATGCTAGTGATGAGTAAAGTTAAATGTTATCATGTCATATCTTCCTCTTCCTCGGATGAACTGTTCTTGTCGTCAAAGTTCATATATTTCTCACGAATATTCGCGATTCTTTCATATTCAAATTCGGATGCAACAGCATATGACATGAGGTTGGAGAGCGTCCTTTCTTCTGTGTCACCAAAAAGGTATCCATTCGCCTTGTCTGCATTGCGAACAATTCGTAATAGTGATTCATTGTCCTGAAATAAAATAATTATTGTAAGTATTCAACCATTTTAGCAGGGGCTATTATTATACTAACACAGGATATACCAAAAGAACAATTTATCTATACATGTGTCGCAATGAAACAAATCTGACCTTGATATTTCCACTAAAAAACACACACACACACAAAAGAAAGGATGAGATGTACTAGGCAATTAAATGGATTTAAAGGGCACTTTCTACCTTAAAGCTGCAGTCTGATGAAAGCATCATATTTTCAAGACCAAAACACTGACCTAGATTTGATTCTACATATCTGACTTAGATACTGATGCACTTATTAAGCATTTGTTGTGACATATAAGGCAATATAGCAAGTCTATTTACTAGAACATGTTACTGCAGAAGCCTATGGAGTGCTTACCAAAATTAATTTAGCATGTTTGAAGTTCAAATATCTCAAAGGTTAGCCATTTAAAATAAAAGTTATTTCAAACTAGAGTAAGATAGATTATAACGATTAACATAATATATTTATCTAAGAAAATGATCAAACTCAAAACCCATCGGACTATGCAACCTTAATTGTCCAGCAATAAACACTCAACTATGGAATGGATGATAGCATAAGGTTTTTGACTTCCTATTTTTATTATTCTTGGGAATTCTTGATTTAAAGTCAAACATAAAAGAATTATATTGCACTGTTACATTATATAACTTACAGGGGAATTGCCGCATAATGCCCCCACATAATTCAATATCCCAGACAGACTGCCCGACCATCTTAGTTTTGTTTAAAATATAGTCCACTATAACATGCTGTACATGCAGATTGAATTCACGTCCAACTATACTCACTATGTACTGTTTCCTATATAACAAGAAACATCCTAAGTATTAATAGACCCCCCCCCCCCCATGGCATTCCAGTAGTCTATACATAAGTGAACACAATTAAGCTTACCTGTACATTCAATGCTGTGAAGGTAACGAGACTGTAGTCTTCAATCACCCCGATCAATGCATCATTCATCTTCGCAAATTTGGCGAGGAAAGGATCACTCTTGAAAGGAAAATGAAGGGAACATAATGAAATCTACCATCTCAAGTCAATCACTTCCAAACTGCTAAATTGCTTAATACATATGTAGGGTAGCACAGTGCATACACCATGAACATGTCTATGAGGTAGCACTTATAATAATTAATCCATGTGATGATTCTGTGTGTGGCACTCATTCATTCAATGTACACTGGTGACACACATACATGGTTCATACACTTGAAGGAAGTCAAAATTCAGTGGGTTTTTTTCAAGCACATTCCTGGTCAACTTTACCCAAATTCCAGGACCGGACTGAGCTAAAAGTGATGAAGTTTATTCTCCAATATGGCAAAGCTACCGTTTGGGTCTTGTGACTGCATGATTCTCATAGCGAGATACAGTCTACTCTGTATATAACGGACAGCCATAGGACTGGACCAAAACAACGTTATAAAGAGAGATCCGTTATAGGCAGAGACTGACTGACAGAATTGGTTGAAACCCATGTTTTTCTTTTATACTTGACTGACTAGGACGGTCCTTACAAAGTCATTTGTACAATTTGTCATTTGTACAATTAGTCATTTCTACTATTCATCACTTCTACAATTTGTCATTTCTACAATTGGGAATTTGTACAATTAGTCATTTCTACTATATTATAACTATATGGCATGTCGTTATTGACAGGGAATATGATCAAATAGGTGAAAAAACAGCTCGTTGTCCACATAAGACAGTTATCCGTTATACCCCTGTCACACTACGACGTAATGAGCGAACGTGAGCCTAACATGGTGATTTTTCGTCATTACGTTGGATTACGTTATGATGACGTCATAATGACGTTAGACTGACGTCGAGCTACGTCACATTACGTCGAGGTTTTGGACATGTTAAAAAATTTCGACGTAGCTCGAACGTAAGGGTTTACGTTCGCCGTACGTTCTGTTCACGTTCAGCGAACGTCAATGACGTTAAACGGGCGTTAGGCAAACGTTCCTCACTACGTTCCACTCATTGACCCACATTAAAGCCGGTGGAAACGTCCATGTGGCGTAATGGGAAAGTCAGGAGAACGTCAGGAGAATGTACGTTCAGCGTTTCGCCAACGTTTAATGACGTAAGTAACGTAAGGTAACGTAGTTCTGGCGATGGAATAACGTTCATAATGTTCCATGAGCGTCATTACGTTGTCCTCTCTCGTTGAATGACGGTATCACTACGCTTTACCGATGTTACGCTCTCGTCCACTACGCTGCATCCACATTCAACTTGTGCCCAAATTTGCATACTACGCCGAGAAGTTCAACGTTCTTCACGTTCTCCCTACATTGACGTCGTTACGTCGTAGTGTGACAGGGCCATTAGACACAGAGGAAATGCTATTAAATTAAAGGGGACCAGCACTTTTTGCCGTTATTGACAGACATTCGTTATTGACAGATGCCGCTATTGACAGAGTAGACTGTATATTAAAAAAACACACAATATTTTAGGAATTTATATTTTACATAAAATTTTCATTTTCAAGAGTTTTCCAGACTGCAAGATGATTTTCCAGGCACGTACGAACCCTGTACACAGAGGCTAGGATGCATTGCACTGATGAGAACGTAGTGGGTCCTGCTACATACACACATGGTGAGTGGCTAGGTAAGTGGAGGGGACTATGGGGGGGGGCAGGGTATAACTGATCAGGACCAGCCCACTGTTGCTGTGGTGTAAGCATCTGCACACAGGAAGTGGTATTTTATCTAACTTAGAATACAATTATACAGCAAACTACATAAGAAACAAATGTAGGATTAGAACCCTACCTGGTTTGATAATCAGGAAACATGTGGAAATTTGGATAGGTCAAAGTAAGCCTAAGTAAAGTAAAGGTTCTAGAGTGAAGGATAATTTTGGACGGGATACATTCTAATTCTGGCCTGCAAACTCGCCAAGTCACAGCCTGCCGCATGAACCAACGGATACTCACTCAGAAGAGACATATTTGCATACCAAACCTTTTAGGAGAACTAAGCCTTATAAAACTTACACTACTGGTTGATATGGTAAATCTTTTTTATTCACTTTCGAGCAATGGCAGTAGAAGGACACCCATTACAATACCTTTAACTGGTCTGTGAGATAAGACAGGTCCATCACATCCGTGTAGAAGTCCAGGTTGTACTGCAGTTTCCCATACTTCTCTATCAGGTCCGCTTTGGAAAGCACGTTGATGTGTGGCAGCTCCACCTGCAGAAAGCATGCATAATCTAGCCCGTATAGAATACTGTTTACAAAATATATTGCTGTTTCACACGTAAG
The DNA here is from genome assembly GCA_030323885.1 of Branchipolynoe longqiensis. NCBI lineage: Eukaryota > Metazoa > Annelida > Polychaeta > Phyllodocida > Polynoidae > Branchipolynoe > Branchipolynoe longqiensis. The sequence continues at coordinate 44,027,352 of CM059188.1, forward strand.
ACTATTATGAAACTTAATTTGTTTTATTTTAAATTAAGAATTAAAGTGCAGAAATTGTGACAACAAAATTATATATTCAACCTTTACTAGTTGTCCATGTCTAAAACAACCATAGGTAAATCTAGAATCTGTACTTTCTATTTTGATTAGAATAGAGCTGGTCCGGATTCAAACATCAATGATAACAGATATAAACTAATTATAATGTCATGGTAAAAACAAAAACTCATATGAATATTCCTTTGCTTTTCCTCAAGAGCAAATATTACATTAATAAAAACAATCGTTAAAATCTCGTCACAAAACCAGACGCTATTCCTATGTCCCACTGGTGGGGATGGCAGCTAATGTTATTGAGCAGTTAACCTCGAAAATTTCCTTTTTTAACCCGTCTTGATATAAACCTTAGATGTCGCCAAGATCCAAAACCCCAACTACCAAATAATCCTCAATTAAAAGTACAACTGTCCCTCGTCAAAATTAATGACAAGGTTTTAAAGAAATTAATTACGATGGTTTTCCCTCCCCACACATACTATCGTCAATACACAATATTCACAATGCATGCGACATCTGGCGGTGACGATGAGCACTACGGTTGTGGGACCGTTGTCACAGCACATACAAAAGCTATGGAAATTACTAACTTTCAAATGCAAGTATGTCACTCAACTTTTGGGATATTTTGAAAATTTCAAAAGTATATTACTTTTGGGTCATTGGAGCTTTCATTTTTGGACCCTTTTGAAAATTTTATGAGGGTACCAAACTAGTCAGTCACTATTAATACACAATATTCACAACACATGCAACATCTAACAGGGACGACGAACACTACGGTTGTGGGACCGTTGCCACAGTGCATGTGTGTGAATATCGTGTATTCATCGACGGGTTTATATCAAATGTCTACCTCACATTGTTGTAAACATTTGATAAGAATAAGCAGGAAAGTAACCACATAGACAGGTAGGCATGGGGAGTGTGTTGATATCAGGGAGCCTAGGTGGTGTAATGGTTAGCACACTGGCCCGGAATGCAAAGAGATGTGGGTTCGAGTCCCGCTCTAGGCGCAATATTTCCCATTTTCATCACCCCCATGACACTGGTGCCGTGATCAGGATCCTGTACAAGCTTTGCGCTGTATGGTTGTTGAACCTACCCTGTGTATGATGTGTTAGTGCATTGCCTGTATGTATGTAATTGTAAGCATTACAAGACTTACAATTCCAGGGGACGAGTGTAGTGGTCTGCACTGACCTCTCAGGCAAGTAACCACATAGACAGGTAGGCGTGGGGACTGTGTTGATATCAGGGAGCCTAGGTGGTGTAATGGTTAGCACACTGGCCCGGAATGCAAAGAGATGTGGGTTCGAGTCCCGCTCTAGGCGCAATATTTCCCATTTTCATCACCCCCATGACAATAACTTGAATACCATTGACACATCTCAAAACCGGTTTGGGTTGGTTTCTTTCATACACCGATCTAATGAATCAGCGTACCAACTGATGTTTTCCAATCGCTTGTCCATCTATTCTTGGTAGAATAATAGATAATGCACATCATGCCGTGTTAATTGCACCAAATCCTAACCCTTCATTTTCTAAAATTGTTAGAAATCTTAACACTTGAGCTGTTGTAGGTTTTAACGTTTTGACTCCTTTGAGAAGACAATGAAGTCCCCATTTCTTTAAATAACTTGTGTATAATTTCACTATTCCTTTTCTCCAGGCATGCCATATAAGCCTTTCTTTCGTTATTTTGTCTAATCCAAATTGTTCTAAATGTTTTCTTGGAAAGAGAATGCCAAAAAGGGTGTTGTCGACACATCTCCATGTACTGTTAGTGGTCCTTGATGTTGAAGGTTGTTCCTTTCCCTTGGTAAGCTCATCACATCTTTTGCTGCTGATGTTATCGGCGTTAGCCATGGTTGTGTTTCCCATGCTGGTACTATGAGTACTCTGTGAGTGTGATCCATCTTGATCTTCCTGGCCACTCCGCTGATAATGCTGAATGGAGGGAATATGTAATAGAACTTATTATTCCAAATTAATGAAAATGCATCCACTCTCCAAGCTTTCTGGATGCCAAGACACATATTTTGGTAACTTTTTTGTTATTGCGTGATGCGAAGAGGTCAATGTCTGGCTTGCCCCATTTGTGACAAATGCTGTCGAAAATGTGGTTCAATGACCATTCTAAATGGTCATGGAAGTGCCTGCTTTTCGTGTCAGCCAAAGTGTTTTGGCTCCGTGGAATATGTGCTACTGTTAGCCATATTTTGTGTTTCTGTGCCCAATCCCAAATGAGTTTAGCCAGATTGTTACATGGTTTGGAATGAGTCCCTCCCATGTTACAAATGTAAGCCATAGCTGTCGTGTTATCTGTTAGATAAATGGCTCTAAGCTCTAATACATTAATGTGGTCGGAGATTTTATCTTGCATCCAACGGCCACCTGTTGTCTGTTGGTCTCTACGGGCCCTCCAGCCTTCTAATGAAGCGTCTGTTGTGACCGTAGTATTAGGCTCTCCCATCCTAATCAGGTTGAGTGAGTTGTTAATGTGGGAAAGCCACCAGATTATATCGTTTTGGCCTTCTGGCGAAATTGCCATTGGCCGCTCAAAGTTACCTTTCATGCGTGCGAGCGCTAAGTTTTGATCTATCTCTAAGGATTCGACATGAGCCTGGCCATATAAGATAGCTGGGGCATAGGCTATCATTATTCCTATCACATTATTCCTATCAAAACTGTGACTTGTCGTATTTTTGGTTTGTTCAATTGTAGTAATTGATTTGCTGTTGTTGTGAATTTATGAACTTTTTGTTCTGTTAATTCACTAAGGCGGAGACACGACTGGTTATATCGGCATTTTATTTTGGTCATTAAGAGTCTAGTTACAGGCTAATCAAGAGGTCAAATGATGCAGTGTGAGGTACAGTAGTTCGGGATTTCACGGAAATGTCAATCAAGAGGTTACACAATTCAATGTAGTATTAAAGGAGTGGTTAAGGGCTCCCCGCAATGTCATGTAATGGGGCCATAGACTGGCACCAACCAGTTTGATCATGGTTTTGTCCCCGGTAGCACAAGAGGCACCCGCCCCCCATCAGCCGAGCCCGGGGACCACGCCCCGTATGTGGACTCGAACCCTACAACCCTCCTCGTTCATCTCTCGAGTTAGAGGTGTGGGTGGGTGGGGTAAATTTAAGCCGTTGTTGAGTGTCTGGTGTCTGGGTGCTGAGTGGCGAGTACATGGTCCCCGTCCGTGTTTGCGAAATTATTCTCCACCATCATCCTGTTTGCGATGGCTGTCAGAGCCGAGAGTACCCCTTTGTGTACTGTATGGAGAGCCGCCTCATACTTCTTGCGCTCCTCGCTGAGTTTCACCTCAGGATCCCTCTCTTTAATGGTAGATTCCAGGATCCCTTTGATTCCCATAAACTTCTCAGCCATCTTAATAATTACCTCGGCCGACTTGAAGGTATTAAAGTGCCCTTGGATGGTCTTTCTCATGAGCATTGTGATGTGAATCTTTTTACGCCTCTGCACTTTGCACTTTTTAGTTTCCTTCCCACACGTTTTTGGGTATTTGCCCGTGTGCTTCATATCGGAGTCAGAGCTCGTCGTTGAAGAGTGTGACGAAGAGTCAGAGGAGGAGGATTTGTGTTTCCTCCTGTTCTTGGTCTTCTTACTCTTCTTCACGGGGGTCTTCTTTTTGCATTCCCTCATGTACTCATCTCATTCGGAAGAGTGGTCTCTTTTCCTGTGTTTGCGCTTCTGTGCCGACACAAACACCTCCTCCTCTGACTCGTCGTCAGTTGAGGCCTGATCCTCCAATAAATCCTTCCATTCAGACCCATCTGAGTCAAGCGGGACCTTTGTCTGCTTCTTCTTAGAGGAAGCCGCTCTCGATGGTAACATTTCCTCCATCTTCTATTGTACTAGCCTGGCAGCCTGCACATCTAGGTCAGCTGGGCTGGTGTCGTAATCCCCCTCACCTCCTGAGAATCTCTTTGTTCTGGCGATGGCGACCTTTGTACCCGCGCCGGCAGTGTGGCGTCTTCATCAGCACTGAGTGTGTGAGTTGCCTCTGCCTTACTCCGCTTCGTAGCCATGGCTCCGAGACTCTGAGTAAAAACGAAAAACAATGATTAGGCAATGTCTTAGGCTGAATAGCACACTGATAATTAGAATATAATTATACTAGGTGTGTATTCATGGCGCTAAAACGTTTTTTAACACAGGCGTATGGCTAACAGAATGACGGTATGGGTAACCAACCGATCCAAACGAGGGGTAGGGAACGCAGGTGTATGGCTAACAGACAGTCGCAGGATGACGGTATGGGTAACAAACCGATCCAAACGAGGGGTAGGGACCAGTGTAGCCATACCCTCCTACACTCTAAGAACCTATAAACTTCTCCCGCCTGTGGCTTTCTTCACCAACAAGTTGAAGAGAATACTATAGGATTCGGAGGTATGCCTTAACGAGAATCACAAATGGGGAATCTTAATGAAACCCAGGGAATGAATCCCTAACGATATAACTGGCTCCTGCCAACATTTCTCCATTCGGCAAAATCGATCGAAACTAAGCTGTAAAACAGTAATAACTTATCGAAAAGTTTAAAAAAACTGTGTATGTGAATGCTAACATGAACTGAACCAACGTATCGAATTTGAAAGATACTAACCAGTTTGGTTTTGTAGTAAATGTAGAAAAACTGCCAGAGCTGGTCACAAGATGTCCTCCTATTGTGAGCTGATTATGCTGATTGCTAGACCCATATGGTCTTCCTTCTCTCCCTGGGCTACGAGTAGCCAGAGGCGTAGTAGCAAGGTAAAATTAGAATATACCACGGGCTTTAAGTACATATATAAAATAAGTGATAACAGCAAACCCACTACCTGTAGCATGGTGGCAAGTGATGTGAAGAGTACAGATATGAACTTGGATGGGTCGCTACAGTAATGCGAGTCAACAAGGTGAACAGCCACCAGCCTGTAGTCCCACTTTACAAGTTGAGCAAAGATGTTCCGCACCGAGCTGAAAAACATACACATGTTGAATCACGAAAACTTATAAGGGAACTTCTTTGTGGATGGAACCTCACCTCGACATTTTGGTTAAAGCTGCATAATCAGTATCACATTGTCTATATTATTTTTTTGAACATTTATACTGCCTATCATGGATAAGTCTGAATAGACTTGTTTTCACCATTAGACAGTTTGTCGATAGAAAGCCCGAGCCTACACTTTTACCGACCCAAGGGATTTTTAACCTCCCACACCACATAGACATGATATGAGAACAACCTGCCTTTGATGACGCAGTAAGTTATACACAGCGGTGGAAATCCAAATTGGCAGAGGTGGGGGCACGGGAATTGAACCACTGACCTTCAGATCAGGAGTCCATATTTGATTCTACATATCTAACTTAGATTACTGGCTTATACTAGGTGTTCTCTGTGGCGGAGTGTGGTGTTCTCTGTGGCGGAGTGGTTAGAGTGGCTGACTTTTTTCTAGGTCGGACTCCTAATCTGAAGGTTGGTGGTTCGATTCCCCATGCCCCCATCTCTGCCAATTTGGATTTCCACCGCTGTGTATAAATAACTTACAGCGACATCAAAGGCCAGTTGCTCTCATTCCATGTCTATGTGGTGTGGGAGGTTAAAAATCCCTTGGGTCGGTAAAAGTGTAGGCTCGGGCTTTCTATCGACAAACTGTCTAATGGTGAAAACAAGCCTATTCAGGCTTATCCATGATAGGCAGTATAAATCTTCAACAACAACAACAACTGGCGCACATATTAAAATTGTAGTCTTGATGGCTTTTGAATTTTGACCATAATCTTTTAGATAAATATATCAGTTTGACTATTATAACCTACTGTTCATTAGTTATTAACACTGATGAAAAATAGCTAACTTTATAGAAGTTTGAACTGAAAGAACCCAAAATAATTTTGACAAGCTTGCCAGTTGTAACCCAGATTCCCATCTCGCGAAGGCCATGTGATGCAGGCTGACTGGTACTTGGAATGGGGTCAAGACAAATGAGAGGTCATAAGATTAACCTACTTCATGATTCACTTATTATTCAATCAAGCCAAGCCAAAATCATTACTAAGGGCACCAATATCTAAGTTGGATGCAGATGATTAAATTTTTGAAAATATAATGCTTTCACCGGACTATACAACTTTAAGCATTAGAAAGGCACAGTAAGTCAATTTAATAGAACCGGTTACTGCTGAAGCCTATGGGGTCAGTGTTTTGATGTGCACATCATAATTAATTTAGCATGTTTGTACTTCAAATATCTCTATAGTTAGCTATTTATGATCAAATTACTTGAAACTAAAATAAGGTAGATTATAATTATCAACCTAATGCAGTAATGTATTTATCAAAAAAAATTATAAACTCGAAAAACATTGGACTATGTAACCTTAAACAAATAATGTATCTAATCTTAGCAAAACAACAGATCTCTTTGCTATTTTAAAACTAAAAATTTATATGGGTTGGTAAATTATTTGAACCAATCAGGTAGCTATAGTCCATCCTCCCCCGCCATTCCCGATATGTTGATAATGAACTTTAAATCAATATTTTGGAGAAAATGTAGTTACACCGATAAATACTCTGATTTAATTGATGTCTCAAGCAGTGCTGAAGCTAGAAACAACGGTTAAACCACTTACTTGTGGTGGGTATACAGCTCAACTTGACCAGGGCAGTCAAACATAATGTAGTGATCCTTAAGTCCGTCTAATTTCGCTTTAAGCCAATCTATGTTCTTCTCGAGATATTCCATGCAGTACAAAAGTCCCCCGTTAGGACCCAAATTTAACTCATTCATGACGTCTTCTAGTGTGATCAACTCCGCTATGTCGACTCCACATTTGTAAGGCAGAGCATCGTTGGCTGGATCCAGGTTAATCACTGCCACCTGCAGAATGAGTAAATAGCGATAGTAATTTAAACATTGTGATTCAAATAACCTACCCATCACTATTACAATCCAGGTGAAAGCCAATATATGTACATTTTTCTAAACGAACACAATAGATGTACACTCGTTATCTTAGCGAGCAGACCTACATAAATGCAAACTATATATTGGTTATAGACTTTTATTTAGCTGTCATATCAAAAGGAGAGGAATAATTGTCACTGTCAATATGGGGGTGAGTGTACGGTCGCTAAAAAAAAAAGAAGCTTTGGTGTTGCCGCAGATGTCCCGTGAAACAAACTGAATTCAAACTTGCCTTCCTTCCGAGATGAGTCAGGAACTTCTGAAGGGCATTGCAGTATGTAGTTTTGCCTGAACCAGGTGGACCGATTACAATCTGACCGAACATCTTCTAGTTGCGCTATGATCTACAACATTGCCACAAAAAAATACACAACATGAAAGAATGCATTTTACTTCATCAATATGTCACCAGCATCAAAGCATTGAAGACGGACTACCTTATTTATAGTTGATTCAGTTTTGGCTCAGTTTTTGCTCGGATTTAGACAGGGTAGTTTTTGCTCGGATTTCTGCAGGGCAGTCATTCACCCTAGTTACTTCCTCAGCGCCGTCTCTGCGACAGTACTGCTAAACAACCCATTAGAAAAAGTGTCTGAAAGCTGGGTTATGGAAATAACCGATTGATTTTGAAATCTAATAAGTAATATGCTAAAAAATATCGCTCAATTACTTATCAGTTATCTATCACAGGCCACTACCTTTGGGGTGAATATGTTATGAAATTATGTTTAACGGTCGAATTGAGAGCTTTATGTGGCCGCCATCTTTTTTTTTCTTTTTTTTGTGACAAGTTTTTTATTCTGCCCATAACGTGTAAGCTCCCGTGAGGGTGCTTGTTTTCAAAGCTGGACAGCTGTGATACTGGATTGGTCTGGTCCCGCACTCAAGAGTGTTTACCTGATCTTTCTCGGGCCAACCTTTTGCGGTTTTGGGTGTTAGTAGAAGTTTTTTCCTAACCTGTATACATATGATAACTTAGCCTACTATGTACATCTACGCAGATGACATACAGGCCTGCGGGAGAGGATCCCATCCCATTGTGGTTTATTACAGCATCCTTTCACCCACGCCCTGTTCTTAGATAGTACACCAGTGTGCCAGAACACAACTGGACCCTTCAGGACTGTAACTGGGTGGGATGGTTGTGTTGTATGGTTAGCCATTTTGTATTTCAGGGTGAATCGGATGCATGACCGTGGCCTGCCCAGTTCTGCTTTGGTTTGTGCCAGTACACATACCCAGACGGACTGCGCCCTATGGTGATAGCCATTTCGACTTCCTTAGTACTTAGTATGGCTAGTTTCCGTATTTGTAATATCTACCATCTTTTCTGGCCTGTCTTTTGCTTTTTGTGCCAGAACACAGCATGGTCAGGTAAGATATTGTTCCTTCAGTAGTTGTGCATTACGCTTTCTTTAAGGACCTTTTATAGTGGTCCAGGCTTTTGATTGCCCGTTGTTGTGTGGGTTGATTATTCCAGGCATGTGCCACCATGGCCAGTACTCTTCTCTCATAAATTTTAAATTGGAATTTGTCTTTTGTACTCTCTTCCAATTTCTCAACTTTACATCAATATAGATAAACATTGCACTGAACCACCCACTTCACAGCTTACTGAAGCAATTTTTTTCTAGTATTAAGTAGGGTTGTCAATCACCCCTACTCTGGATAGGGGCGAATCTTCAATCTACATTCACCCCTACTGTACCATCTATGGGTGGGCATAAATATTTTGTCTTGTAGCTACCTACTACCTAGATAAATCCTACCCGGACTACCTGTCAGGGCTGCGGGAGTAACTACTTTATCTTTAGGACTTACTAACCTAGTCTTGGCGCTCGTCATTACTAATACTTAGATAAAAGATCACCCCATATCGCCAGCAATTGGTTTTCCTCATCCCATACTCGCCATAGTTAGAGACTTGCAGAAAAATTAGAGAAAAAGACAAGATGGCGACAATACAATGCCATTGATTTCACTTTTAAAGCTAATTAAACTACATGTTTTATTATATTTGTTAACTCAAAAGTAGCGGGTAAATATGAAGATGTATGTAAAGAATATATTTTGCTTCTTAAATTCTATATTCTTAAAGTCCCCAAGTCTTCCCCAAACAAACTAATTAAAGCACCAATTTACAAAGGCAGCATGATGTGGAACAACCTACCAGCCAGAACCAGGGCAGCATTCTCTTACCTAGAATTTAAAAACTCACTAAGAGTACACCGGATTGGGCAGGCCCTTATACAGTTACAGTAAAGTACGTTCCATGGTGTGATATAAATAGATGGGGGATACCCCACCACGTGAGAGGGAACCCCGCGTGACGTCATGACGGCGGAAAGGCCGTAAATAAACCAGTACTTAACAAGCACTCATTGAGTCGAGTCGTATATGTAGGCATCAAACTGTTACATGGTGTCAGATACAAGGAACTCGAAATGGCGCTCACAGGACTAAAGCCGCCAGCACCCCTAAATTTGGAGGACAATCTATCCCTAAACTGGGAACAGTGGTACGATTCGTACGAATTCTATGCAGCAGCAGCCGGGATACACAACAAACCGGAGAAGGTACAGTGCGCGGTGTTTTTGCATGTAGCCGGGGCAGAGGCCCAAAAAGTATACCGAACATTGAAGGTTGACACCAACATAATAGACAGGATTCAGCCTTTGATCGCAGCTTTCCGCACGTACTGCAAAGGAAAGACAAACATAACAGTCATACGGTATAAGTGTAATTCACTACAACAAACAACACAAACGATGGATGTATACATTCGAGAGTTACAATACCGCATTGCGCACTGCGAATATGGAGATCTCGCTGACTCCATGTTATGTGACCGCTTAATATGCGGCGTCAAAAACTCCAAACTAAGGGACCGACTGCTACAAACAGCAAATCTAACATTAGAACAATGCATTGAGACATGCCGACTCAGCGAACACCAATCAAACCTACTGTCAGAAAATTCAACAGTGGAACTAGAACATGTAGATGCCGTAAATACACGTTCGTATACACCAGCCACTGTCACATCACGTACGCCAGCGTGGGCGAATCAACGACCGCTGTCAAGAGCAGGGAGCACACGTACGCAGTGTGGACGATGCGGATATATGCACACACCCGGACAATGCCCAGCAAAAGGCAAACAATGCTCAAAGTGTCGACTAATTGGACATTTTTCGAAAGTATGCAAAACGAAGAAACAAAACCAGGCGAGTCTAAACATGTTACAGGTAGATGACCACAACACACCCCCAGCGGACGCCCAAGATGACCTTGATGATGACTACGATTTATTTGTTGGATGCGTATCAAAACCAAATGAACATGACACAAACTTATGGTTTACTACCATATCGCTAGGATCCCAGAAAGTTAAATTTAAGCTGGATACAGGCTCGCAAGCAAACATAATACCCAGAGGCGTATACAACAAGCTCAGCAACGTCGTACTGAAGCCAAGCAAGTGCACCCTGATCACGTTCTCGGGCGAACGAATTCGCCCGGAAGGGGAGGCAGAGATCGCTACAGACGGTAAAATGATGCGATACCAGATTACAAGCAGTGGATGCCCAATTCTAGGAAGTGAAGCCTGCACGAGGCTAGGGCTGATTCAACGCGTCAACATAATATCAAAGAAAAGGGAGACTACCACACGGCAACCAACCACAGTCAAGTCCGACGAGCCAAGTGCACAGCGCCTGGTAAATAAATACTCAGACATTTTCGAAGGGTTAGGCAAAATCAAAAGTGATGCTGTAATACACATAGATAATGATGTAACCCCTTGTGTAGACCCACCTAGACGCATACCACACGCAATAGAAAATCATGTAAAAGAAGAACTAAAAAAAATGATCCGGCTAGGGGTAATCGTTGAAGAAACAGATCCCACCCCCTGGGTTAACTCTATAACCATAGTTAAGAAGCCTAACAAAATACGCATATGTTTGGACCCAACTAAATTAAATAGAGCCATATTAAATAGCCCCTATCCTACAAGGACAATAGAGGAAGTAATCGCTAGAACATCAGACGCAAAATTTTTCTCAGTTATCGACGCAAACAGCGGTTACTGGCAAATAGAACTAGATCTAAAAAGCAGTAAATTATGTACCTTTAACACACCATGGGGGCGGTATCGTTTCACCAGATTACCTTTCGGCATCAAAACGGCCGGAGACATTTTTGTACAAGAAATGAACAAAATTTTATACGGGCTACCTGGAGTGAACGTCGTAACAGACGACATACTGGTATACGGGTCAACAGTTGAAGAACACAATACTAGATTAGAAGCGGTGTTCAAAAGGGCCCAAGAGGTCAACTTAAAATTCAATCCAGAAAAATCTAGAATATGCAAAAAGGAGGTAAATTATGTAGGACATACACTGACCCAGTCAGGCGTTAAGCCAACCAACGAAAGAGTGCAGGCAATCATCGACATGCCTGAGCCTAAAGACAAAGCAGGAATACAGAGGTTCTTAGGCATGGTCGGATACGTAGGGAAATTCATACCAAACATGTCAGAAACAGCTAAACCACTACGTACAATACTAGAAAAAAATGTTGAATGGCACTGGCAACACAAGCAAAAAGAAGCTTTCGAAATGTTAAAAAAACTATTAATTACAGCACCAGTTCTGCAGTACTATGACGTAAAGAAAAGCGTAACACTACAAGTAGATGCATCGAAATCCGGTCTGGGAGCAGTATTATTCCAAAATGAAGGTCCAGTAGCTATGGCATCAAAGTCCCTAGATCATGCTCAGTCAAATTACGCAGTAATCGAAAAAGAGCTTCTGGCGATATGCTACGGCTGTAAGAAATTTCATCAATATATCTTTGGCAAACAAATAACCGTACAAACAGATCACAAGCCTTTAATTGCAATAATGAACAAACCTATACACATGCTGTCTGCTAGGATGCAGAGGATGAGGCTCCGCCTACAAAATTACAACATTGTATTAACGTACATTAAAGGGGTAAATATGTATTTTGCAGATGCCCTATCACGCGCCCACTCGACCACAATCCACCCGAATGACCTATTCGACACGACCTTAGCTGTAGCGCAGCTTGACGTGGCGCCACACATGCTCCAACGCATCGCAAGTAGTACTCAGACAGATGAGGTTCTCCTAGAGGTGATTCGACACACACAAGAAGGTTGGCCAGAAATTAAAGAAAAAATACATCAATTGGCACGACCATTTTTCACATTTAGAGACACTATCACATATGCTGATGGTATACTACTCAAAGACAGTCAGGTGATTATACCATCCAAAATGCAACAAGAAATGTTAGGTATCATACACGAATCACATCTAGGCATCATAAAGTGCAAAGAACTAGCTCGCGACAATATTTTCTGGCCCGGAATTTCAAAACAAATACAAGATACAGTAGCAAGATGCGTAATTTGCCAATCACTACGAAATAAACTGCACGCAGAACCACTGGTATGCCACCAAACACCAGATCTGCCATTCCAAAAAGTCGGTATCGACTTATTCCAGATACAAAATAAAACCTTCCTCATTGTAGTAGACTACTACTCAAAATATCCAGAGGTATCAGAACTGGTTTCGACCACCAGCGCAGCAACAATTGTAGCACTAAAACAAATCTTCTGCCGTTTTGGCATACCCGAAACGGTCGTTTCGGACAATGGTCCACAATTCCATAGTGCAGAATACAAAAACTTCGCTAAAGAATTTGGTTTCCAAGCAGTATTTTCTAACCCATTACATGCCCAAAGTAACGGGTTGGCAGAACGTTACGTGCAGACAGTCAAACACATAATAAAGAAGGCAGATAAAATGGGCAGGGACTACAACGTCGCACTACTAAATTACAGAAATACGCCTCTCAACCACATACACGCATCACCTGCACAACTACTGCTTAGCAGAAGACTTAAATGCAAATTACCAGCAACAAATAATCACTTGAAACCAAGAACGCAGGAACACAAAGCAGCAGAGTTCGACCAGGTACAGCGATCACAGAAAATGTATCACGACAAACGGGCGGGTGCACAACACATGCAATTAAAAATAAATGACAACATACAATACCTGAACAATGAGGGCCAATGGAGCCCAGGAACAATAGTCCAAACCAACACACCAGGCCACAGAGATTATCACATACAGAACACAAGAAACAGAATATTAAGGAGAAATCGTAAATACATGTTCAAAGTACCAGATCAGATAGCAAAACCAAGTGAGGCAAAAGCAAAAATAAACAATGCAGTGTGCGCTCCGGCAAGACAATCATGTGCTCCAGCTACAGACGAGTCTCATTACGTAACACGGTACGGTCGAGTGGTACGCCCAGCCGGAACGTCAAGACGGACAAACCGCTAGACAAGGGGTATATCTGTACATAACAAATAAACGATGAGAGAGCTGTAGGCCTAGGATTGAGGCACAGGTCAATACATGCGAAAACAAACGTAGAAAATTAACACATAAGACATGTTACCGAATTCACCGGTTGTTATACACCAACGTTAAACACTAACAAAAAAAAAAAAAAAAAAAAAAAAAAGGAATGTCACCTGTTAATGATAAGTTGATACCGAAACATTGCGAAATGATGTTAATGATAAGTTAGATAAGAAACCCCAAAGAAAACTGTCACCTGTTAAACACTTGTAACGTTCTCACACAAAAAAAAAAAAGAAAAAAAAAAGGGAGATGTGATATAAATAGATGGGGGATACCCCACCACGTGAGAGGGAACCCCGCGTGACGTCATGACGGCGGAAAGGCCGTAAATAAACCAGTACTTAACAAGCACTCATTGAGTCGAGTCGTATATGTAGGCATCAAACTGTTACACATGGCACACCATACCCTAAGTGGCAGGCCACCAAACCCTCAACCTCAGTTCCCCCCCCCCTTTTTATTTGTTGGTGTTCTTCCGATATTTCCAGTCAACCATATACAATGACACTTTGACAGAGACAGTCCAAATACAATGTAAAATTTAAGACCGAAACGCACTGGGATTGGTCCCACTGCTTCACTGGTCACAGCTGGTCCAGTGTATAACAACCCCACCCCAACAGCAATTGTGTATTATTTTAGTTATACTAGACTTACTTGTAAGTTGTGGTATTACTAAGATTCTTACGAATCTACGAATACGAAGGTAAGGATCAGGGGAGAGGTCAAGCTTGTGCAGACCCGGATGTAGCCTCAGTTTTCGAAGTTGGAGGGAACGAAAAAACCTAATAATTACTTTTCAGGAAACCTACCCCCCCCATCACCTTGTTTTCTGAACCTTGTTTTGATTGTTATACTCGAGTAATCGTGGTCCTTAATCTTTTAACATGGTGTGGGTGGGCGGGCCCCTGATCCTTACCTTCGTATTCGTAAATTCGTAAGAATCTTAGTAATACCATAACTTACAAGTAAGTCTAGTATAACTAAAATATTCTTACTTCATCTTCCGAATACCGGAAGTTAAGTATCCTGGGAGAGTCTTCGTAGCCTGTTTTTTTTGGCATCCCGACCTCATTTCCCATCTACTTTTACTTCCTCCATCTCTTCTCTCGTTCTTTTCCCCAGTCTCATCATCTGTCATTAGACAATGTAGAGCATAGTCCGTTTGACAACGTTAGTTAATGTTTCCAAACTGTTTCAACATTGATTCAAATCTGGTTGATTTAATTTATTTGACAATCTTTATTGATCCAAGTCATCCCCTTACATGTACTACGTAACTACCGTAACTACATAACTAAAGACCTTTGTTGGTCCTGCCAAAGATAGCTGTTTGGACCTCGCCTGGGTCTTCTATTGATTTATGGTAGAAACGTGCGAAACTCGCGCTGTTCCTCCATGAAGCGTTCCTCATGATCGCATTCAAGCTCGCACCCAGTGCCTTTGCTGAGGATGCTGACGCTCCTCGCGTGCCGTGTCCTTTGCCGTGTCCACTCCTGAGAGTTCCAGCATGCTCAGAGTCCATCTGGCCAGAGTGGCCCTGGAGATTGGTCCATGTGGACCAATGTAGGAGATAAGTAGTTGCTTACTGTCTCGCCTGATCTTGTCAGTCCTAATCAAGTGTCTCTTCAGCGTTCTAACTACACACAGTTTGCGGTCCTCACCATATTTGTAGAACCGTACCGAATCCAGTGGTTGTTCCAGCTGGTTATGTTTCAGTAACGTTTTCATCTTGAATACTATAAAGTCATCTTCTATCCTCATCCTGTCCACCGACAGGCTGAGGATCGTTTGTCCCCTCTGGGACGACACAAGTAATAACAACAATGTAAGTTTATACGATAACATTTTCAAGTTCAACTTCAAATTACCTTTCAGTGTCTGAATCCATTTCAGCACCTTTTCTACACTCCAGAATGTATCATACCTGGTCTGGGGTGGTCTCTGCTCATGGCAGCTCTTGCACAGCCACTTTACCAAGTAATGTTCACCTATGGTGCTTCCATCTAATCTAGGTAGGATGAGGCTCAATGCACACCTCGCCGCATTTACAGCCCCGTAACAAACACCTGTCTCAAAGTTTGTTGTTTGTTTGTTTGTTGTTGTTTTACGTCCTAGCAACATCTAAGGTCATATCAGGACGGGTACCGACTTGTGACAGTGCGCACTCATGGCGACTTTATAGTGCTGTCCCACTGGGAAACCAGGCCGCCGGCACCATGACCTGGTATCCCACTCAGTCACATTATCCTGACACTGAGCACACCAGTCCTTGCCCTATCCTAATAATGCCGAGCGCCTGGCTAGGAAGCAACAAGTATCAATTTTAAAGTCATTGGTTTGACTCGACCGGGACTCGAACCCACGACCCCACGATCTACCAGCACGGGAGACGGACGCTCTAACTCATTCGGCCATCCCGTCTCAAAGTATACTCTTAGATATCTAAGTATGGCCGCTAATGGGGGGTCTAGGACACTCACCCCATGCTCTAAGGCCCACAGTGCCCATTTGTTAATCTGGGTCTTGTTGCACTTCCTCGTGGAGGGTCTCCACGTGTGTTTGAAATAAAGTAAAGTTTGCTTATCTATGTCGTACCCGTCCAGCGTACGAGCTAGAAGAGGTACGACGTCAATCTTGACCTTGTTAGTTCCTCTCCTGTAGACCCGCTTCCATGGCTGGTCGTTCCAACGAGGTTCCCCTCGCCTTTTGGGAACTCTCTGCTGTCCCTCGACTCGCCTTGTAGGAGGGGGTGCCAGGGTTGCGCTGGCCAGTGTGGAGCCACCACTATCGCTGTCATTCGATCTTTCATGATCTTCCGCACTACTTTAGGGAGTAGAGAAAATGGAGAAAGCAGTAAATGTACATGTTCGTCCATTTGATCGAGAACGCATCCGTTCTCCAATTGTCCGGTTCGGGCTCCCAGCTTACATATTTTATCAGCTTAGCTTTTAAACGTGAAGCAAACATGTCAATGTTAGGAGTTCCCCATAATCTACAGATCTCTGCAAAGATCTCATCACTCAGGGCCCATTCTAGATGGTCTTTGAATTTCCTTGATGTTACATTGGCTAGCACATTTTCTACCCCTGGGATGTGTGTTATTATCAACCAGTTATTCTGTTGCTGAGCCCATTCCCAGATGTCAACTGCTTCCACTAGGCAGTCCTCTGACTTGGTGCCTCCCATGTTTTTTTACGTATGCCAGTGCTGTCATACTGTCTGTTCTGACCCTGATATGAATGTTTTTCTTTCTACACAAGCTTTTTAGGACAAAAGCAATTGCTCTTAATTCTAATGCGTTAATGTGTGTCAGCTCTCCTGGGTGCCACCTGCCTCATGTCTGCTCAGAGTCTGTATGTGCTCCCCAGCCCTGATGTGATGCGTCTGTGAGGATTATCTAGGTTATTCTCCCACCATGTTATGTCATTGTATCCCCTTTCAGAGATCCACATTACTTTTCGAAGTTACCCATACTTCTTTTTAACGCTTTAATCTTAGTCTCTTTCTAGGCACTTGAAGTGTATGCCCCCATACTCTACCGCCGGTGCATAAGCTACCATTAGCCCCACGAGCCCCGCTACATGTCTTATCTTCCGGTCTCGCTTGCTTCCTGCGACCTCCTTGATCACCTCTAGCATTTTTTGTTTTTTGTCGACAGTGAGTGAGACACACATTTTTCTTTAATCAATTTCAAATCCGAGAAATGTCAAACATTGTGTCGGTGACAGAACCGACTTTTCTCTGTTTACTTTGAACCTAGTTCTGTAAAGGTCTCGACTAGTACCGAGATCGCCTCGTTGCATTCATTCACATCTTTAGCAATTAAAAAGCTGTCATCCAGATAGGGAAACCCTATGTATCCCAATTCACCTAACTTTGCATAGATAGGCTTCAGTAATTTTGTGAAAATTCATGGTCCCGGTGACAACCTGTTTGGCAACACTTGATACTCGAGTAGTTCATTCCCCAAGCGGAATGTTAAGAACTTACCTTGTGATTTCATTATTTTGACCGAATAATATGCATCTGTGAGATCTGCACTCGCCATCCACATGCCTGGCTCTATTAAGTCTAATGCTGTTTTTAAATTAAACATTTTGAAATGCTCATATTTCACCAGCTTGTTCAACTCAGTTAAGTCCAGGATCATTCTGAACTTCCCATTAGCCTTAGGTCTGAGGAAGATGTTTGACACCCACTGTTGGTCATCTTCCTCCACAACTTTCAACACTTGTTTGTCTATGAGACTGTTTACTTCTTTCCTCACAAACTCCTTCTCCATTTCATCCATTCTGAATGGGAAGGGTTCTCTCTCCTGTACTGGAGTTGTTAACAGTGGGATTGTGATCCCAACAGTGGGATTGTCATCCCAGACACACAATTCAAAATCCATTGGTCTGACGTGATCATACACCAGCTGGCCCAATTATTCCTTAAATTACCAGCTACAAATTTAACATCATGTCTATCTGTTACCCATTTTACATTAGACAAATGTTCAGTAAGTTCATTCTTACCAGGATTCACTCCTGTCAAGGCTCCCACGTGGACAGGGTAGCTCACTTCTGAAAACCCCCTCGGTTTGAGTTTCCCTGGCCACGCCCCTTGTTGTTGTTGGGGGTGCTGCCATACTGGGCGTAGTCCTCAATCGAGCACCCAAATCGCTTATCGGGAGCTTGTTGTTTCGCTCCCCAGCTTGACGTCTCACGTCCACAGTTCCCTCTAAACCGTCCGGTTCCTCGATACCTATTGAACGAGTTGCTGCCTCTGGCTTGATGATCCGACTGTGAACTCCGTTTCCCACGGTAAGCTAGATTCATCTGCGTACAGTTGTCAGACGCTCTGACTGACTTCATCAGCTGCTTGTTCCTGTCTGCCAGGTTGTCCCCCAGCAGGTATTCTGTCAGGAGCGGTAAGTCTCCGTAGACATCCCGCTTCTCCTTGATCAGCTCCTTCCCAAGGCGCGAATTAACCACCTTGGTCACACTCAGTTTCCTGTCCACTCGCATCTGACTGTGCACGCAAACTAGTAATTTCACCGCATACAACATATGCAATGTATGCTTATTTAACTCTGGGTCCGCTGATCCCCTCTGCAAAATCACATCCATCACTGATGCTATGGCCGTCAGCACGCCTACGCCTACCACTCCTTTCGTCGGTGTTACCAACGACGACTCGCCTTCCTTCCTCCCATCTCCGAATCTAATTTCTTCGTTTAGCATTTGTACTCTGGCGCTCGGTACATCAGCTAGCCCAGTGTACTGCCGGGAGAGTTCTCTTATGCATTTAAGTGGCTTCGGGCCGCCTTCTGCAGGCCCCTCATAGTAGTGGTTTATCACTCCTGCCATGTTCTCGCTGATCGTGACTTTGCTCGCGACCGGTTTCTTGCGTTTCTCATACAGCAGTTGGATTTCACTCAGGAGGGCTCCCTCGTGCAGGTCCGTGTCTAATTTAAAGTCTCTACACTTAGGCTTAGCTTCTGCCGTGGTAGTGCTCTCCGCATTCTTTGTTTTCACTGTTTCGTCCACCATCGGTGTTGGTGGTGGCGGCGCCCTGAAACTGCTTAACAGGGTAACCCTTGGGGTTTCCGCCATCTTTACCGGTGCTTCTGTGTCGTTCGCACCCACAGTCTTCTGCGCTCCGCTGTATTTATTTCTTAAAATCAACAGCTGTTCTGCCATACTCTGTGAGCTTACTGAGTCGGCTTCACTATTGTCTTCCTCATAGCACTCTTCATCTTCCTCATCATCCATGTCATAACCCCCGGGGTCACGGCACGCTCCACCATTCTGACCTACATAGGGGTCATGGCACGCACTGCCATTATGACTCACATAGGCGGCGTCGTCTTCTTGGCGCCATGCCGTTTGTGCTTCTTCTTTCCAGCGTTCTGCCTCCGCTCACTGCCTATCTGACACTTGTCGTAACACTAACAGTTCAGAGTAGATCTTCTTAATCTCCGACATGTCCGTTGAATGTATGTCATCGGACGATGTGCTCGCCTGGCCTGATTCCGCCATTTTGGCGCGAGTTTTCGGTTTTGCCTCGGCGCCATCTTTTTTCGTTTGGCTTTGGAACATGCTTCCAAATTCTCCGAGTCACTCCCACTGAGTGTATGTCCGTTATTTGGCACCGATTCGTCCGTAGACATCATTCTTGCCATGAAGCTGACCCTTGTACTTGCTTTGCGACCACTCCACTTGCTCACCCGTTAACTGGGTTTCTTGCAATGCGGCCGAGACTCGTGATAGTGCATGTGTGCTCGCAGTCTTGTTTTACGATCTGGAACGACAGGCGTTAGATTCGTTTTAGTTCACCATAAAGCACGACAGTTCAAAAACACACAGTTTCACTTGCAACGTATTCACGTTAACGACACGCAGTGTTTCCTAACTTACCTAAAAGTGAGTTCCTCCTCTAGCTCGCTGCTGCTCCACTGCCGAGTTGCGTATTGAGACTACATCCGGGTCTGCGCGAGCTTGACCTCTCCCCGGATACTTAACTTCCGGTATTCGGAAGACGAAGTAAGAATGAACAGTTATTGTAAACCTTATTCTATATACCTTTTTTGTAAAAATAACCCTGAATTGAAAAATGGCTGAAAGACCAGTGCTTTGGCACTGACAAAAGATTTATTCAGCAGAATAAACATATTTACCACAAATTGAGAATTTATCTGCTCATTTCATTCACCCAGCATTTCGCCACTTTTTCTTCACTTATTCATGTCATATTATGACGCCTACTCTGGGTAAGGGTGAATCTTTTATCTAAGTATTAGTAATGACGAGGGCCAGACTATGTTAGTGAGTCCTAAAGATAAGGTAGTTACTCCCGCAGCCCTGACAGGCAGTCCGGGTAGGATTTATCTAGTTAGTAGGAAGCTACAAGAGATTGTCCTGAATGGTAGTCGTAGTGTCTACCCATCCGGGAGCCGTATGCGTAGCCTGGGCTGCGTTCAGGGTGCGTCTCGGAGGCGCCGCGGAGACGTCTCTGCAATGCTTTTTGGCCTATTTGCGTTCAGGGTGCGTCTTGGCGACGTCTCCCTTTTCAGACTGGAGTTGAAAAGCGCCTCGAAAATGGCCGCCGCATTCAGTGGTTTCAGCCAATCAGAGTGCAGCTTTTCCATTGCAAATGGCCACCGCCTATGGGCGGGTGGCCATTTTCGAGACAACAAACTGGCTTTGCAGTTCAGACTAGCTTGACGTCACAGCCATCTCCGAGACGCCTCCGAGATAGACTCTGAACGCGGCCCTGGCAGTCTAAACGTATGAGGAAATGTGCGCGCATGTATTTCATGAGGATGCCTTTGTTTCCAGCAACACTTAGTTGCACTTTGTTACACTACAATTGGACAATAACTGCTTCTTTTAAACAATTGATTTAAGTTAGGATTAGGGTTCTGCACATTAAAATGGTTTAAAAGCAGAATCTGGCAATCGTTGTACACATAGGCAGAGCCTGGGATTAATGCTTTGCCCCTGTCACCGTATTCTCGATGTCGGCGTCGCATCACAACCCCGTAAATTAGCCCGCGAAGGGTAAAACACCGCAGTTATGTGTGTTGTAGCAATGCTATGTCTATGCGGAGCATTTATTTTTGCAAAATCAATTAAAAAGCTTTCATTGGATCGATTCAAAATATCTTAATGCGCGATTGAAGAGGAAGATCTGAAGTATTTAATTTAACCTAAGAGCAATTTACTCTGAAAGAATCAAAAACAGAGATAATAGTGAAAGTTGGGAATAATTCTGAGTGTCAGTGCCAGTGTTACTGTTAGCCTTACCAGATCATGGCCTCAAAAACTATTTTCGCAAAATAAATTCAAGAACTTCCAATTGGCTGATAAAAAAAAGCTGAATGTGAAATTGTAGAGAAAAATCTGAACTATTGAATAGAAACAAGAGAAATTTGCTTTAAAAGCAGAAATTACCGTGATAGTTGGGGTAGTTGTAATGTTGTCTCTATGACAGTGGCATTTGATTTACCCTTCGCGCGTTGTGAACGCAATAAGTGCCCGGATGTTCGACTGAGACGTACGCGTAGCCAATGCCAAACCAGGGCGATAATATGTGTATTACAATATTAGACTCACCTAATGCATAACTAGAGCGTTTATTTTAAATACTGGATGTGACATTAAACTGAAATGTAATACAAGTCATGAGTCACAATAGATCACGCTACTACATACTTTGTTTAGCAATTATTGACGTTCATCCAACTCGGAAACGTGGTCGTTTTTCACATACAAACCAAAACAAATTGTAATTTGTTCTATGGTAACCAGGTGGCGCCTCAGACAATAAAAACTGTATTGTGCTGCCACCTCTTGGCACTTCTCATGCTGTACGGCTGCGCCCTCTTTGAGGACAGTGGCGCTCCAGATTTGACCTCGTTCTCCCAACAGAATCTGGTTATTTTATATGGAGATGTACTGAAGCAACACTGTGTTCGAAGACAATGTTGACCTTCGGAGTATTGCATATCCGGGTCAGTATTGGCCAATGGGATTAGATGAGATGCTCAATCTCCCCTTCAGTGAATTTACTTGCTTCTGTGCGATAGTTTGAAATAATAACATCTGCTTGGAGAGTTATTAGCATGCTGGGATAGTGCTGGTTAGGAGTATAGGTATGTGCTTGGGGCAGAAAGATCATGGCGGCGCTGGTGGACGGACAATATACGCTCTCCTCTAGAACTTCCACCAGCGCTGGCAAAACTATTGTACATGTCAAGCTAACGGATTCAGCATATAAGGCATTAGAAGAATATCAGAAAATTAAGGTATGTAAATTTGATTTTTAAGTCGAGTTTTCACAGGTGAACTGGGAACATATGGTTTGACAACTGAACAAGTGGTCGTTCGCCCCGACATGCCCAAGACGGCTCCCGTTTCGTGCTGGATTATTTTCTCTTCTGACAATATTATAGCACACTTTTGTCACACCATCTATACATAACATGCTGTTCTTTTATGTGATACTTTACATGTTCTTATATTGCTTTCATTCTCATGTATTTGGAACATTACACCGGTAGAACCGTTCAATATGGTGGCCAAACGACATTCGATGGTGGTCAAAACGAGTCGCAATTTTCCACTTCTCTTCTCCGGGTATTTTCCATTGCTTTCTCATGAAAAGCACACATTCTGATCCGAACTCACTTTATTTAGCTGTACTGGGTTTGTGGTTAGATCGTGTGGATCTAGACGGGGTATACAAACGGGGAAACCGCCGGCGACCCGTTGAACAGCCAATCGACAATGTGGGTCCGTTGCCATACACTGCTACTATATTGGTCCGAGTCTGCCACCCAAATAAGGGCCCGACCCAACAACTCAACATATTATCCACTTTCCGACCTATTATTACTTCGTGTTAGCACTAGATTCGTGTGTATTCATATTACTGATATTTAATCCATGGTTACAGCCTGATGAAAATAACATATAACGTAGATAAAAGATAATTCGCATCGATCCAACTTGCAATCCAAGACCAAGTGTTAATAGTTGTGCTTGGCC
Source organism: Branchipolynoe longqiensis (assembly GCA_030323885.1). Classification (NCBI taxonomy): domain Eukaryota; kingdom Metazoa; phylum Annelida; class Polychaeta; order Phyllodocida; family Polynoidae; genus Branchipolynoe; species Branchipolynoe longqiensis. The sequence continues at coordinate 44,050,419 of CM059188.1, forward strand.
ATCAGACACTGACACTGTGACTGTGTCTGTGAGTGTGACTGATCACAATCACTAGTCATGGAATGATACACGCTCCCCATCAATCATCATGTAATCCAATGGCAATGACACTGTCAGTGTACCTCAACAAATGGACCATATGTACGGTCTGCACGTGCATATGGCTTATCGTATAAATGGTATCCATAACGAATAATTTCAGGGCTTCTTCCAGGAACGTCGGGCGTGTCTCAGCACTGTCTGCTACAGCCTACAACAAGCTTCATGATCATGAAGTGACAATATAGGGTATTCACGTGACGTCACGAAACGGATGCGCGGCCATTGTGGCGATATCAACTAGTAAACATCCCATAGAGTTTGCCTGTATGCGCAGTGAAAAACGTCTATTTCATTAAAAATTAATAGAAATCCGGAACCCTAACCATATAAATTTAATATAATCTATTCGTTGAATATGTTTTCTATATGTGTGCCAAGAGATTTGTTTCTAGGTAGCTATGTGAGTATTTATTTTTAAAGCATTTTATCTCAATGGAACCTATTCCAGTGGAAAGAGCTTGAAGAGACCTTAAGCGTGGTAGTCATATAATTTTTCTAATGTAAATATCAAGAAAGTTACATCACTTTGAAGTTGAAAAATATGCCTAATTATGGGCCCTTTGTTCTATAGTAAACCAGTCAAAAGTTGGCACCCAAAGGCTGAGGCATAAATGCCAACTGCCAGTTTGTGTGAGACAGAGTGGTCACTGTTATGATTGTAAGCAAGTGCTGCAGATTAAATAACTCTCTTGGCCTCTATCAAACATCCTTAAAATTTTACAACATGTAGACAACTAATAAAGGAACAATATGTGCATATTTTGATTGGACATTTTAATCAACTTTGAGTGATTTGATGAAGATTTTGTGGAGAAAAGTAAAACTTGAAATTCAACCATCAACCTTTAAAACTAATACTGGTCCAATGAAACAATTAAACAATGAGGATGTATATAAATATGTGGTCTATGTCATAAAAGCAAGAGTTAAATTGTAGCTAGAAAACCCTCCTTTTGGCGACCTAAATGGTAACACCTAGTGCAAAGCGGCTCCGCGCAGCGGAATGATGCTAGCGGTACCGCCGTTGACGAACTGATTCGCGGCGATCGGCGCTTTTCACACATAGCTATTCTAGGTGGTGTGGTTTTAGAGATATTTCACTTTTTCTGTATGAAGATTGCTTACGACCATTGGCAATGCCTTGAGTTTGTCGGTATGCGCAGTACAAAACGTCTATTTCATTCAAAATTAATAGAAATCCAGAACCCTAACCTCCTTTGTAGCTTAGTCAGTTGCTGCTTGGTGAGCAATCCATAAATTATATCATTATAGTCTATTATTGGTAGAACTGTTGATTTATACAGCAGTAGGGCAGTGTTTTCGCTTATGAAGCTCTGCATCTTCCTGATTGTAGTCATTTTTAGTGCCAATGATTGAGTTAGTCTAGCCAGCTGTTGATTCTCATTTAAGGTAGAATCAATCACTGTTCCTAAGTACCTGTATGCACTTGCCTCCTTAATTTGATTTCCGCCAATTTGCAGTGTTATGGGTTGTGCCCTTGCCTTCCTTGCTTTGGTGCCATAAATGACAAACTCGGTTTTATTGGTGTTAAGGGATAGTTTGTTTTCAGTACACCACAGGTTAACCCTGGTCAGCACTGTCCGAACCTGATCGGTTGCTATTTGGAAATCTTTATTGTGTGTGTGTACTGTGAGTGCTGCATCGTCTGCAAATAATGTGAATGGTGCATCCTCTGATATTTGGGGTAAATCATTTATAAAGATTAAAAACAGAAGGGGGCCCAGGGTTGAACCCTGCGGAACTCCAGTTTTAATAGTCCTGATGGTTGACTCAGTGTCATTAAGTTTTGTGTATTGTTTCCTATTAGTTAAGTAGTTGGCCATCAATGTACAGGTTTTCTTCCCCAATCCTGCTTTCTGGATTTTCTGCAATAGTATTCTATGGTCAATTGTATCGAAAGCTTTTTTGAAGTCGAGGTATACTGCAATTGTAAGTTCACCTTTGTCCATGTTGGTCAATAACTCATCCATAAGAGAGGCCAATGCCCTAGTTGTTGATCTGTCTTTTCTAAATCCATTTTGTTGGGTGGTTAGGTATTTTGAAGACTCTAAAAATGTTTTTTTATCTCATCATGTATTATTTGTTCTATGATTTTGCCAGGAAGAGGGAGAATAGATATTGGGCGCAGCTCACTACAGTATCTTGGGTTATTGGTCTTTGGGATGGGTGAAACTGTAGCTAGTTTCCAGCTTTCCGGAAAAATACCAGTGTTGACCACTAGGTTATACAGGTGAGTAAATTCATTTAAAAGTGCAGTAATTGAAACCTTCATTAAGGCTGAGCTGATGTCTTTAATTCCAGATGACTTATATGCTGATGCAGCATTGACCTTTCTGAGGATTTGCTCCTGTGTTATCTCAGTCAAATCATACGTCTGATCATTGGTGGTGACCGGGTAGGTGTCCTGACTATCTACAGCCTGGTCAAACTTTCTGGCAAGATTCTCACCTACATCAATAAAGTAGTTGTTAATCTCTTCTGCCAGGAGGCTATCTAGTATTCTCTCTCCGTTGTCCTCATTACTAAGATTGCTGATAATAGAGTTTGCTTCCGGGTTAATTTGTTCCAGTTCATGCCAGAGTCTCTTAGGATTTTGCTTATACTTATTTATCTGGTCTAAACAGTGCCTAGACTTGGCTTTTTGCACCTCGTTTCTGGCCTTCCTGACCATACATTCAGCTATAAATTGATCCCTAGGGTCTCTTGTTATAGCTGATTTCCGAATGAAATAATCTCTGTCCTGTTGTAATTCTAGGAGTTCATTGTTCAAATAACCAGCTGTTTTGTTTCTTATGTCAAGTCTAACCAGGGGACAGTGTTTGTTTGCAGCATTGACAATGATTTCTTGTATCATGTCCCAGCATTTGTTTGGATCTTCCTCTGATAGTAGTTCTGCTGTATTGTTTTCCCTCAAAGTGGCTGCTAGATCATTGAAGTTACAATTCCTGTAGGTGCGGCCCCAGTAGATGGTGGTTCTTTTGTCATTTCTGGGCTTTTTCTTTATTATATATATTGGTTTATTGACAATGCCTTGACTGGCTTGAGTTTGCTGGTACGCGCAGTGCGAAACATTAGTTTTATTCAAAATTAATAGAAATCCAGAACCCTAACCGTATCAATTTAATATAATCTTATTGGTAAACATGTTTTCTATATATGTGTACCAACCGATTTGTTTCTAGGTGGATTAGTTTTATAGATATTTCACTTTTTCTGTATGAAGATTGCTCATAGCCATTGAGTTTGCAGTGTGACAGTGTGTTATTATTGTGGTTACTATGGCCGCACTTCCGCTTAGCGTGACGTCAGTGCATACCCTAAATTGGTATTCTCACTACAAATATTGAAGGAATTATGGGCTGATACTGTTAATATCTCCGCTTGTCAGTGCAATCACTATCAATAGTATGCATATATATAGCAATGTGGACACAATTTTCTGACTTCGTTTTAATGCTTTAGCATTACAAGTGTGTGACCCAAAATCTAGATCTTTTAGTACATTTTTGTTCTAACTTGCTTAATAATTTATATATCTCACTGAATTTCTCAGTGGAAGTAGATGACTATCTGCTCTGTCGATTCGACCCATTAAAATAAGAGAGTGACTTGGAGGATTTACACTATTAACGTAAAAGTAAATGAATACATTAGTGATTCAGAAAGGTTACAGGAATTTCTCATTGCGTAATGAGATATATACATGGGTCCATTGTAACTACCTTCATCCTTACCTTTGTATTGTTAGATTCATAAGAATCTCAGTAATACGCCAACTTACAAGTAAGTCTAGTATAACTATCATATATCCATGAAACATTTTCTTCCTTTGTTTTAATGTTTTACTTTTAGCATTACAAGTGTTTGGCCCAAAACCTATGTATTTAATAATTAAGTCATTTTTTGTTCTAACTTCCTAAATACTCTAGATATCTAAATGAAATTTTCAGTGTAAGTAGATGCCTATCTGCTCTGTCGATTCCACCCATTAAAAAGTAAATGCAAACATTAGGGACATAGCAAAGTACCTTTTCGAGCTTACATCATCATGAAACTTCACACAGTGGTCAATTAATAACAAATTTAAATGTCTGCCTACTTTTGTAAGATGCCCAAGATATATATAGAAGATGGAGTTTGAGCATTGAAATCAAGTCAGATCTTCTGAATACGCACAAACACAGAAAACATGAACAGGTTTGCAAATTGTAAACAGGGTTGTAGAGGGACATTTTATCTACACCATATGCTGGAATTCCTGGGGATAGCCCATAAGAGCCAATGAAAATCAAGCAGCTTGGACCACCCCTCTGCTATCAGACAGTCTATTCCAGAACACTTATTTGGCAGAAAACGGGCGTCGCGTAGCGCGCGGACATGCACTTACCTAATCTATATATTATATATAACACAGTCACAGTCCATACCATGGGTCAGTGTATCATCTACTTAGTCTTAGCCGACAGTATTGCTCATATTAGGAATTAGGTGGTCATGTACTGCAGTTAGGCATTACAACTCATAGTATAGATGTAGATCAATGTTATTCTGGTGGCAATTAAAAATATTTATGGGTTCTTCTTTGCTGCTGGTCCTAAAAAGGGGGACTCTGGGGTAAAAACTTAAATACGTCACAGCTTATCCTAGTTAGGCTTGTTGTGTTCCACATATATCCTATTTTAAGGCACAATTAAAAGAAAAGCAGTTTGGACCCCGATTGCACGTCAGGGTGGCTTTGAACGCGACTAAGAACATTACGCTTGTTTCAGTGTGACCCAGAAAGCCGCCTAGTGTCAGATTTAGAACAAACCCCTTATTTTTTCCTAGTACGGTTTTGAACTGCACTCACTAGGAGTAACTAAGTGCAATTTTATTATGGTCCGTCCACTTGAGAGTAGAACAGAGGACTTATAAATTGTGACACTAAAACGTGTGACATGGAAAGGAAAAGTTTTTTCTTCAAGATCAAACAAACACCACAGAGCATGAAAAGGTATTTATGCTTATTAGTTTTTGATGCTGTGGACATATTTCAAAGTAATTTTGGAATAATTCCATAATTTCTGATGTTATTGGAGTTGTAACGCATGTTTCATGTGACATGTAATGCATGTTTCATGTGACACTCAATAATAACTTGGCTCAGAAATTGATAAAAGTATGCACACAAAAAAAGAAGTTTTTGTTAAGGGTATTATTTCTACACATTCAGGGATGAAAGATCTCCGCGGATTTCCGGGATTTTTCAATACCACAACACCATCAGCGTTTACTAATATGTGGTGCAGACTCCGCAGCACTATCAGCGTATACTACTAATAAATGCTTCAAACGGTGCAGCGCTATCAGCGTGTGCCAATATATATATATGAAACCCGACTTCTGGGAATTTTCCGTGATTCCCTGACAATTCTCAACCTTTTGGAGAATGTCAACATTTCCGCTTTTTTCCTGTAGACCACTTTCATCCCTGCACATTACATGTATGCAAGTATGTCTTTTGAGTGTTACAAGTTTTGCTTATGGGTTCTTCTTCGGTGCTGGTCCTAAAAAGGGGGAATCGGAGGTCAAAACTGAAATATGTTACAGCCTATCCCAATTAGGCTTGTTGTGTTCCACATACATCCAATTTTAAGACACAATTTAAAACAAAAACAATTTGGACCCCGACTGCAAGTCAGGGTGGCTTCGAACATGACCAAGTGGAGAATGTTACGCGTGTTTCGGCCTGACACAAAAACCCTCATTCAGGGATGAAAGATCTCCACGATTTCCGGGATTTTTCCTGTAGCTATAAATGTATACTAATACGTTGCGCCCTTCCTGATTTGACCTTAGATGTTGCCTGGATGTAAAACTCCAACAACCAACCAACCAATACCATCAGCGTATACTAATATGTGGTGCAAACGCCGCAGCAGGGTCAGCGTATAACGATATGTGGGGCAAACGCAGCAGCACTAGCAGCGTATACTACTAATCGTGCTTCTAAAGCCACAGCACTAGCAGCGTATACTACTATACATGCTTCAAACGGCGCAGCACTAGCAGTGTATACTACTATACATGCTTCAAACGACGCAGCACTAGCAGCATATACCAATATGTATGAAATCCGACTTCCGGAATTTTCAGGGATTCCCTGACAATGCTAAGCCTATGGGAGAATATCAACATTTCCGCTTTTTTTCCCGGAGACCACTTTCATCCCTGCTCATTATGTAATATTTAGAACAAGACCCTTATTATTTCCTAGTTAGGTTTTGAACAGCAGTCACTAGGAGTAACTAAGTGTAATTGTATGAGTGTTCATCCACTTGAGAGTAGAACAGATAACATATAAAATTGTGACACTGAAACATGCATTACATGGAAAGGAAAAGTTGTTCCTTCATGATGAAACAAGCACTACATATGATAAAAATATTTATGCTTATTAGTTTTTGATGCTGTGGACATTTCAAAGTAATCTTGGAACACTTCCCTAACTTCTGATGTTCTTGGAATTGGTACACATGTTTCATGTAACATGTAACGATTGTTTTATGTGACACTCAATAATGACTTAGGTTAGACACTGCTAATGGCATGCAAAAAATGTATTTGTTCAGGGCATTATTTGTACACATTACATGTATGCAAATATTTCTTTTGAGTGTTATAAGTTTTCTTATGTAAAAAAAGATATTGTAATGACTTAGAGGATGAAGATGACAACAGGTGAACGCGTGATAGCATCATAGCGCAACATCCTGTTTATGACTTGACACCACATCATCAGTAGGTGTGTAGATGCCCATGGTATATTTGAAAATCATGGTGAGAAGAGATTTGATCCATTACTGGATTTTGTATCGCAAAATAAATTTTCGCCGTTACGCATGTTTCTTCTTCATCGATGTGTGACGGGCCACACTAATAGCATCATAGCGCAACATCCTGTTTATGACTTGACACCACATCATAAGTAGGTCTGTAGATGCCCACAGTATATTTGAAAATCGTGGTGAGAAGAGATTTGATCCATTGTTGGATTTTGTATCGTGAAATAAATTTTCGCTGTTACACATGTTTCACCCGTGACACAAAGTTTTTATTTCACTTTTAATGCATTTTAGGAAATATTATAACTTTTGTGTTCAGAACTAGGCATCTATGATGCTATGCTATTTAAAGCAGCAGGGTTTTCCCCCTGCTTGCATGGTTGGATATTGTGAAAATTGAAGGTGAATGCGTGTTTCATGATGTGACATCTCATGAAACACGCGTTATGCTCACTTTCAAGCATCGTTGTTTTACACACGGACACTCAACAGTCCTAAAATTAGTTTTCTGACATTTTTGCATGTTACAACTTTGCAAATAAACTAGCTATGTTTGAATATTTTGGTCTACAATGAAGTAGTTTCCAACACAAGCAATACAGTTTCACCATTCCCATTCTTAGCTGTTATATTTGCGTGACAAATGAATCTATTTAAGATTGGCGCCTGCAACAAATTAGTCCAGCATCGGTCAGAATTAGTCCTACCAGTATCGTGTGTCTGATTTTCTTGAGAAATTCTAGCAACCCCTTCCGGCAGTATTAGTTGACTGTTGAAATATTCAATAATCTGAGTTAAGATACATCTATTAAAACAAGGATTACTTTTGTGTGTGGCTATTTTGAAACCAAAATGTTAACCGATTGTTATGCTAAAATAAGATTTTATGCTGGTCATTTTTCAGGTTTACCAGGATATTAACGAATGCTGACACTCATGCAATTGTGACTTTATGCTCATAAATATGCCATAGTTGTCCATATATTTGCTTGTAACGTAACCATAACCAAATTTAACAATCAACCTTTTTAGCTGTTTTAAAAGTTGTCTGTTATTTTTTTTTGCAATCTATATGATATATGAAACTTGATTATGTGCTTACTTTTGGTTTCCAAGTATCTGCACATGTTCTATGGCTTTGTGAATTTCTAATTTGGCAAATTTCACTTTTGGACAAAAAATGTCGTCAAAATCATTTTAAAATGCTCATAACTTTTGAACCGATTATCACATCAAGATAAATTTTATACCACTGAAATCAATGTACAAAGTTCTATCTGATTATCACAAAAGTGAAGTGCAAATGTACAGTTCAAAAATCAGATTGGAGTACCTACTAATAGACGAGATCGTCATTCCGACTACGCGTGCACCGAAAACGGCGTCGAGGGCAAAACAAAGGCGTATGGCCATTGAGTTTGTCGATACGTGTATGGCAAAACTTTGATTTTATTCAAAATTAATGGAAATACAGAACAATTTAGCACAAATATGGATTCATGCTTGAATATATTTAAGACACAAATATCATTAATTAATCATTTGGAGCTATGAAACATACAATTCCCCACAAAACAATCAGTAACTTTACAGGATCACCATTTTAAATTCTTGTTCTAAATATTAAAATGTCAAATGTGTGAACATAAACTTGTTTCAAAGAAATATATAACCAATGCCTGACTAACCCTACCCATTTCCTAGCTCTACATGTCATTAACCATAAGTAGCCCCCCGCAGGGACACTAGACACATGGCGGCCCCAATACTCCTAACGGAAAGAAGCAGCATGAAAATCATGAGAGAAGTGTACTAACCATGGCAGCACATGCCTGGAATAAACAAAATGTAAAATTACGGGCAATCCGTAACCCTGACCACTACAAAAAATTCTTAAAGAAAGCAATTACTTACTGACACTACAAAACCGCACCTGCCCCTGAGCACCGTCAATGCTTGCTGTGTACTGGCACAGAAAGCAAAAGACAGGCCAGGAAAAGTGGTAGGCACTAAACAGAAAAAAACCCAGGAAAATTAGCCCTCCTAAGTATTAAGGAAATCAGGAAAGCTATCACCACATGGCGCAGTCCACCTGGGTATGTGTAATGGCACAAACCAACACAGAAGTGGACAGGCCATGGTCATGCAACTGATCCACCCTGAAATATAAAATGGCTAGGCAAACAACACAGCCATCCCATCTGGCCACAGTACTAAAGGGTCCGAGTATGTTCTAGCACACGAGTGCACTATCTAAGGACAGGGTTTAGGTGAAAGGATGCTGTAACAAATAAATAAATAAAATCTGAATGGAACGGGATCCTCTCCCGCAAGCCTGCATGTCACCCAAGTAGATGTACATAGTAGGCTAAGGTATCATAACATAGGCTATTACTAACAACCAAAATTGCAGAAGGCTGGCCCAAGCAGACACAGGTAAACACTCCTGGGCAAAGGAACAGATCAAGACAGCGCCACAGCTGTCCAGCGTTGAAAACAAGCACCCTGACAGGAGCTTATACGTTATGGGCAGAGTAAATACCTCGTCAATATTTTTTTTTTAAACTAAAACAAAAAAAAATTAATAAAATAAGTAAAACTGACTCTGGCTATAGTCCTAACATGGCCAGATTTGTCTAGATCTAAATGCAGAGGGCATAATATGTGCTGATTAGTTTGATGTAAATGCAATGCTGGATATATAGCCGTGTTTACACGGGGAATTGTGAAACGATCTAGACCAATCGATTCATATGAAGCGATGTAGTGGTGCGTTTACATGAGCGAGTTGGAAAGTGTGTCGGCGCCGGGAATCAGCAGGCGCCTGTAGCCGGAAAGCACTGCTTATTTGTTTAGTTTTACACACGTCGATTCGACTCCGATGAAGCTGCTACCTTAATATCGCTTGGAATTTAAGGTTAATTTAATTAAATTTCATTATTTGAGGATGTAATTCTGTTAAATATGATCGCATTTAATAGATTTCGGCCTAATTGGGCCCTAACACTGCCGGGTACAAGCGATTAGTTACTGCTCCCCCTGTTGCTGGCAAGCCATACTATTTTATACTATCGCCGCCCGGGAACCAGCTGAATCGCTTCAAATAAACCACCTCCCTAGGTGGTATAGATGAGGCGTTTCATATGAAGCGATTAAGCCCTAAAACGCCACAGCCTCGCGTCTACACGGGAAATGTGAATCGATCTAGGCAAATGGATTTATATGAGGCGTTTTAAATGGCCCGTGTAAACACGGCTTAAGATTGACATATTAATTTATTATATATTTTTTTTTTTTTAGCATGAGCTGAAACTAGCACATTTCATAGCTGAACCCAGTGTATTAGCATGCGCCATGTGCTTTGCGTGGGTTTGTTTTTTCCCCACGCATCCCACAATGCACCACGCAGCTGGAATGACAAACTAGTCTATTCTCTGTTGATATCTATTTTGGTCTAGTTGCCAGTTGGGCGACCAACAAAACTAATGGCCTACTTTAGAGTTTCGTTGTTGTCCATAAATTCACTGTCACCTTAAACCATAACATTGACTATTTTGAAAAGCTATTAAAAAGCGATGAGGTAATGATTGAATGGGTATGTGAAATGTGTCAATATGACGATTTCTTTGCGTGTTTATGGTGCCATGTGTGTGTAGAGGAGAACCACATACGTTTGAGTTATTTAGACACCGAATCAGTGTTGGCATATATGGTTTTCAAACAGTTGTGGTTTTATTGACGCTGAAATTAAGACCTATTAACCACTGTAAATTGTGTGTGTGATAGAAGTGTGAGTGACTGAAAATTAGGGCGAAACTCTAGTGAGGGCAACAACAAATAAGTTATATAATCCCATGAGAGCTTATTTTCGCAACAAAAGCATATGACCTACATTTCCCCCTCTACAGTACATTTGTCCTACTTTGATATGTTACTGTTCTTTGATATGGGAATGCTGGGTATTTCAGGAATAGTGCAAGCTTCACAATAATTTTGGAGTCCTCTACTATTTTGACTCCAGTGGTTGGTAATTTTGTTGCTGCAATTGGGTGAAATCTCGTGGGTTAGATGTTTTACAATCTCTCCTGATAGTTCCATCCATGAAAGGATTTGGGATGTACGGTGAACCTATTAGAACTTTGTTCTTTTTTTGTTGGGCTGGGTATTTTATTTTATTTTATTTTATTTTATTTTATTTTATTGTCGTGCGTGTCTCTGTTGATACAGGTAAAAATTGACCTGTACATTCCGGGGTGGAAATTTAGCACGTTTATTATTTGCCTGTGTGCTGGATAGACTTCTTCAGGCTCATTTTGCAGTTGCTGCTTGCACGCGTAATGGGGTTGCCAAGCTGTCGTTTCTTGGACGAGTGCTGTAGGTTTGACAATGACTGGAATTTTAGTTGACTAGACAACGACTGGTATTGTGTATTCTCTAAGAAGTACTGTTGAATACGGATAAATATTCCGAGTTCTATTGGGCTCTCTGGAAGGATAGGAGCTGATACCTAAAACGATGGGTCGCAGCTACAGCTTACCTAGTGGAAGTTATGGTTGGTGCCCCTCTCTATAGACCCTATGTTTTAAACTCATTTTACACCTCTGGTCATATGCCTCCTGATCACTAAACTTCCATGGTTATGATCATACTTTTATTTCAAAATGGAGTGAAGTTGTTTTACTTTTTAATTAGACATTATATCACCACGTACCCCCATTCCACCTTCCACTGGATAACTATAGCTGCTACCCGACGTGCTGAGTCATAGCTGAAATCGTTTCTTGGAGACCAGCGAAACTCTGGATGCCCGTGTTGGCACCATCCAGGTATGGAAAGCGTTGGATGTTGGGGATGTCTCAACCACGGTGAAATATTATGCCACTGGAAACCTATATTTTCGTCTATTCGTGTGGTATCATTGAATGCTATCAGGGGTGCTATTGTGTGGCTACTTGGGCATTGTTCTAGTGATAAGACGTGTTTGTTTGTTTGTTTGATTAGATATCGTACTTAGATTAGCTGGCGAATTATTGCCAAATCTTGCTCACTTTTTTTTTTTTAAAGGGCATTTGGTATTCGGGTCTAAATTAAGCACTGCTCAATGTGATTTCTGAATCACTAATCATACTCTATTTTGTATTATGTAGCTTTTGTGAATGTCTAATTGAAAATAGGTCGGCGTTTGTCATATTTAGCAGAACCAATAAATTATTTAAAACTATTTTTAATGTCTGGTGCTAGTAATATGGAAGGGTACAATGCCATCGTGCTTTTACTGATTTGTCGTGATTCTTTTTCTGTATTTTGTTAAATTGTAGTAAGCTACGCTGACATCAGTGGGTCAGGAACCACATGTGCAGTCGTGGTTAGGTTGGTCGCATCAAATTGTCTTTTTTTGTTGTCAAATGCGACTTTCATACATGAGCATTGTTAGGTTGTGACTGTTCTTTTATGGCACTATATATATACATGTCGTTTTGAAGCAGGCATGTTATGGTGCAGTACTAGGCGCTCATGGATTATCTAGAGCCAAACATCAGTGGACTTTATCCACCATCTATCACCCTTTCACCTGCAGTGTGCAGACTTTGTAGTGCACATTGTCAGTGTCACCAGGCTGTGCAGTCAGGATGACTGCCAGCTGCAGCTTAAATCAAACAATGCAAAACTGCCCACTTCCAAGTAAGTTCAAGACTACCTCAGCGATCATGATGTTGATGCTATATGTACCAGGCTGAATAAACGGTTGACCAATCGGTATAAGGCCACATTATGTGCCACTCTGCAGAAGCCTAAAGGGTGTGACTAGGTGGTCGATTTTTAGTTACCATAGCAACTGGGGTGATACAAGTGGTCTGGTCGGTAAAGTGTTGCAGGTCGTCCATATTTTTGCTGTCATTCATTTTTCTGTGCTGTTTTTTTTTTTTTTTAATGGGCATGGCATTATTAATTTAGATTTGGTTTGTTGGGGCTTTATGTCCTAGTAACGGGTTGGGACAGGTACTGACCGACAGTGAGCGCTCATGGGGACATTATGGTGCTACATCATTGAGAGATCAGGCTATCATCAGCAACTTGACACAATATTCCACTGTCACATTACCCTGATACTGAGCAATTCAGTCCTTGTCCTATTTCTCACAACCAGGATAGGTAGTTGAAATATCAATTTTGTAGGCGACCGGACATGGTGGCCGAATCGGTAGAGAGCCTGGCTTCCTGTGTGGGAGGTCGGGAGTCCGAATCCCAGCCGAGTCAAACCAATGACTTAAGAAAGTATATATATTTGTTGCTACCTATCAGGTCAGGTCCAGTGGGGCAGCACTATAAAGTCACCATAACCATAAGTTTATATCTGTCCTGGTTTGACATTAGATGTTGCTATGGCATAAAACAACAAACAAATCAAATTTGTAGGTATTTAGTTTGACCCATTCTGGGTTCGAATCCACGACCTCAGCAAACGCATAAATTTATCGACTTTGCCGTCCCGGCCATTAGTTAGAAGTCCAGTAGGCAAGTGCTATATCCTTAATACCTCTTACAGTTACAAGGCTTATTTATTATGCTCCATATCTCTAGGGTTCGGCAACAACAGTGGTACTGGGAGGTGTTGTTGGTTTGTTGTGCATTATGACATTTTCATTAGTGTACAGTGTACACACCATGCTCTTATTAGGTACTGGCAGCGCCGTGAAAAAGTCCAGGAATGGTGCTTTTTTTTACAAATTAATATTCTATTTCTGTATGTATTTGATTTTGATGAAATTGCATAGCCTAGAAGATCAACATTTGTTCTTTCCTATGGTGTTGTTGAGTTGAATATATAGTAAGTTTTATTTAAGTAAAGTTTGTATTTAAGTAAAGTCCATTTGTAGGATGAGTGTAATTTAATGAAGGACCCTGAAAACAATGAATTTTCAAAGATTGAAATGTTGAGAATAAAATTCACTTACATGTGCCGTTTACATGCAAACAATTACACTTTATGACATTTTAGGATGCAAATATCTTTTGATTCTCTGCAGATAGAGCTCTGAAAGAAAATAGGGTATTACTCTGTTATGAATATGTGAACTAGTTAGCATTTATTCAGTCTTCTTGCAGGTTTCCAAGAAAATACCATGCTTTGAAAATGACTGGCCAAATCAGAATGATTTTTTTGTTATGAATTGCACTTTTCGACATTGTCTTATTAAAAAATCTGCTTGACTAATTGATTTAGCAATTGACAATTTAAATTCCTTTATATATGTAGAATGGAAGTTTTAGCAGAACTCCACTGACATCCTCCCATTTCTTATTATATTTGGTAAAAGTTCCACTTTTAATTCAAAATTAATACATTTTTATATATTTAATCTAAATAAAATATTATCTAAAAAAATACATATATATAGCCTAACTGTTTTTGGATTTAGGCTTCTAATTTCAACGTCTACAGGATGGAATAAAAATCTTGCACCCTGTGCATATTTTTTAATTTCGCTATCGGTACCTACTCTTATCTTGTACGTAGTTTCGTGTTTTTCCGTTTGAATTCATCAGTACATGGATGTTTTCGTGTCGGCTCGCAAATTTACTAGAACATGTACAGGTCTCAGTCTACAACAGTGTGTGTGTACCATATGGGGTAATTATTTCTAGTTGGATCCGTTTTTAAACACGCGCTTTTTACTACTACATTTACGTCAGTTATCATCTGTTGTGCTCCCCCCACCCACCCCATCAGCTAACAGTACTTTCCCCTTTAGGTGCAAACCATTACATCACACAACCACAGCTGTGGCAACCTTTCAACAAAAGGTCACACTTTGGCCTTAATAGTTTTAAAGTGGATGGGAATATGGGTGCATTCTGCATGGCCTTTCACGGCTTGGCAGTCTGGGAAGTGAAGCAATGTTGAACGTGGGGCGGCAAAGCTGTCCTTTTGTGCGCTTGTTCGTGGTATGTCAGTGTCCAGTCCACTGAGCATCAACACGACGAGCTCGTCACACATTCGTAGTCAGTAACAATGGTAATAATTAATAATAGGTTGGGAGTGTGGGTGATGTGGCTCTAAATGTTGTTTCACCAACTGCTGTAATTATCATTCCATTTGACAGCTAGTGCTGCCTTGTGTTTTTGTGAACGAAAGTGCTTGCCTCTGGTCATACGTGAGTAGTCTAGCCTGTTCACTTCCAATATCTCGAAACGTACAACCTTCAAAATAAGGCATCTCATGTCGAAACGACAGCTGTCGGTTTAGTTTTTAAACAAATATATATATTTTAGACCATCCATTCAGGTGTATTGAGAATACACATATTTACACAACTCATTTTAATTTAATAAGTGTTCACTTGTGGGTTAGGACTGCTGAATATTGCTGAAACTAGCAGTAGAAAATTTGAATTAAAATAAATGGTGTATCACCCGTTTATAAATACAAGTAATGTGTTTACTTCAAGAAATTGCGTCAAATAAGTCTCAGAATAACTCTCATTTGGATTTTCAATATGTTTGGTAGAGTGCTAGGTCTTTTGCACATTTACCAACCTGCATGATGGTAGCGGTTCGCCTGACACCGAAGCTGCTTCCTCTCGTTGTGCTCTAAATAAATCCCTCGATCCTGTAATGGCATGGCATGGCATGAATGATAACTTATTTTACGTAAAATAAGTTATCATTCATGCCATGCCATGCCATTACAGGATCGAGGGATTACATAACATGAGTAGATTATTGGAGAGTTCATAATTTTGGTGGCCGGTGATGGCTAGGATATTCACTTTTAAGGGGAGACAACAAATTTCTTTCAAAATAAGCAGTTGACTTCACTTGCTGGTCTCGAAGTGAATGAACGTTGCACCCGTTGGTCACATTAAAGAAATAATTGCCCCCAACTACGCGCCAGCGGGTGTGCCTCTTACTTGGTACTGATGGGTGAGTGCATGCTGAACAACACGTAGCGCCAGTCTGCGGTGAGTGACCCGACCCCAGTGTGTGGTAGCTGGTATGGTAGTATCTCGTAGGGTAGCTGTGGCCGCCCCAGTTGGTATGGACCTGACTCAATGCTGGGGCGCCATGCCGGACGTGCCTGGGTGCAAGGCTTACTTATATAGCCTCCCCCCATAATCACCGACGTGCTGAGTCATAGAATGCTGGGTACCAAAGGTGATATGTAGGATCAAAATCTAGTGTTTTGGTTTCGATTGACTTCCTTGAGCTATTACTCTTTTAATATGACGTCAGAATTTTGTTCAAATGCCAAGTGGTCCTGAGTGGTAGGACTGGTTTCAATACATGTTATTGAATTCAGGACGACACTAACCTACAGGTTGTTCTCAAGGCATTGAAGCAGAGTACCTAATCATAATTATATCGACCCTCCTGCTGATCTTAAATCTCTCAACGCCAAGGAATGGTGCTAAATTTCTCTGAAGTTCCAAACCCTAATTACTTTTCGTAGACTGCTAGAAGTTTGCTAGGAGATAAAATAAATGCAAGGCTAACCACTCATGAGGTAGAAAGGTGGCCGCCTGATCTTTCCAATAGAGATATCGATAGTGAGCAGTCAATTTGACAGCGAACACCAGCATGATATCACAGGGTTCTTGGGTAACACCAACAAGTCACACAGCAACCTAGATAAAGGATTCACCCGGTACTCGCAGTCGCAGTACACGGGTGAATACCAACCCTATATAAAAACGGTCGAAAAAGCGGGTTATGGAAATGAGAGCCTAATTTCACAATCTAAGAAGCAACACTTATTCTTTACATATATCTTATTGATACCCCACTACCTTTGAGTTGAAAAATATAATATAATATCTAGTTTAATAAGATTTAAAAGTGAAATCGACGGCGTTCTGTGGCCGCCATCTTGTCTTTTTGCATTCTCTCCCATTTCACCAACTCTGTGCCTATATGGGTAGCCATTTGATACTGGAGCCACAGTTTCTACTTCAGGTTCCATACTAAACCTATTTTCGCCCGTATTTACACTACGTTGTCCTTCACCCGTGTACTACAAGTACCGGGTGAATCTTTTATCTAACAGCAACCATGATATAATATAAGCCTAAAGCTAGGATTCCTTACATGTGCATGTGGCATGCGAACAGGTTGGTTCCTTTCACCCACACCCACACTCACACATAGTCTATGGCAAACGCAGCAGCATTCGCATACGTATGCCACACCGATGGCTACATGGACCGATTCGGTTGCCGCATTCGCATTCGGAGGCATGGAAGCACCCCTATTCACTTAGATGCTTTTCGATTTTTTGCTGCATTTGTATGCCGCATACCGCGTGTAAGGAATGCTAGCTTTAAGCATGACTTGTGTTTATACCTTACATTGTGGACCTATGGTCCGATAAGAATTCCACCAGACCGAGAGGGTTCCAGTTCCTTACCGGTGATCGAGCCCCACAGTGCCCTACAATTGACTCCCCTATTGACTCTGGACATTCAGGTTGAGCTGCGGCTGCTTAGGTGGTTGGTTATTGATTATTTGATGCTCCATACAATTCGGACTGAAGAGTTCAAGAAGGTGATGCCGGTACTTGGCATGAGTGATGACTGTGGTAGGAGCTTTCTCAAAGGGCCCCGTCCTCTCATTTCTGCACAAGGAAGATGAAGCAAACACAAAGGAAGGAGCTGGACATATCGAAGTTGGCAGATGAGAAGTATGAGTGTCCTTTTCATGTGGCAGGAAGGGGTGCAGGCACAGTATCAGTGACGAATGGACTGCTAATTGAAAATGTGTATACCTCTGGCAACCGCCACAAGCACTTCCATCTCATACAAAAGAAACGAGAATGTGAATAAAACCCTCACACGTGAGATATGGATGAAAATGGAAGGGAATTTACCCTCTTCATGTCCCTAAAAGACCCGTCCTGATGTGACCTTAGATGTTGCTATGACGTAAAACAACAAACAAACAACTGACAGGCGAGTTCTGGCACAAGAGCACGGTGTTTTGAGGCCAGGTGACTGCCCTCCTGAATTCAGTGGAGACTGGTAAAGAATAACAGATGACGATGGAGTCGAACCCAATACCCTTCAGAGGGGACCCGGATTGCACAGTCGCACTCAAGATGCAGAGGTCCTTGTCAGTGGTAAGGCCAGTACACCCTCAACCACAATTATACATGCATTGAGGTTCAGGAGACGAACCAGCCGCAGGAGAGACCAATAACTCGATTTTAAAAAATGTTAAAAATAGAAATAAATATTTTAGCAATATGAGTTAATGCGATTCAATATTGCATAGGTAATCAATTCTAACTCTACGAACTAGTGGAACAGTGGCCCAAATATTAGGCCACAGCAGAAAATAACCTTGGGGATCCGCCTCAAAGCAACTATCCTGTGAATTAAAGCGAAAATAATGCCATTCTAATATACAGATTATTCATGTATATATCTACAATGAAGATGAAATTAAATGGTTCATTGGAAGTGATTTCCAGAAATTGTCATAATACACGGGAAATGAAGATTAAGATATATGTATATGAGTCAGCCTCACGAAAACGGGCCAATCGGTGGTCAAGTGAAGATGCCGGCATCGCAATTCTTAAAAGTGTAGTGCATTTCTTTGTTTCATATTAAATTATCCTAGAAACAAATAAGGTTGTTGTATTTTCTCGACCTTTACATTCAGGATAAATTTAAAGACTTTCCAACACTTCTGTCAATGCTAAACTATAATTATATCGATCAACGCCGACATCCAATGATCGACGCCGACAACTTTAACAGATGTTGGCGTCGCAATTCTTAAAGTCTCGTGTATTTCTTTGTTTTATATTACATTATCCTAGAAACAAATCAGGTTGTTGTATTTTCTTGACCTTTACATTCAGGATCAATTTAAGAAGACTTTCCAACACCTCTGTCAATGCTAAATTATAATTATACCGATCGACGCTGACATCCTTGCTCGACGCCGACAACTTCCACCAATTGGTCTCTTTTCGTGATCCTGACCCATATATAAACCATATTATTGTATATATATGTACTTGTCACCCTGGCCTCAGTTAAACTTAGCTGCCACAGCCTGAACTAAATGTATTAGTTAAGCGGAAGTTACCATTAGGTAGTTGAAAAATAACCTGTTTTATAAATTGAACCAGAGGAGCTATGTCAATTACCGTGTGCATACATTCAATTAATTCATTATTTAAATTAAATTAAACTTATTCTACAAAGCAAAATTAGATGCATCAGTCTACCTGCCTGTCTTGGCAATAGTAGCGATATAAAAACCTGGTGTACTGACAAATATCCCTGGCCTGAACTGACCTTTGTGTGTCTAGCTACATTGAATATTCATGGGAACCTTGCTGCTGGTATTGGCCCGACAAGTCAGTAAATAGTGTTTCAAGATTGTGACCAGTAATAACACTTGTAATCAATAATGCTAAATCTGTATTAAAGCTGTGGGAATAATTGTCCATGAGGAGCTGTGATTAAGGTCACTCAGCAAGACAACTAACTGATCCCAGTGCGGAATTTTCATTGTTTTTGTTTATAAAGCTGCGTAAAACATTTTTATTCTTCAGACTATTGAAATATATATGTACTTTTTAAACGTTACATGGGTATTTTGGTTACGTCAAATTCCTTTTTGGGGGGCCAATTTTAACATAATGCGAGAGACAGTAACTTGGATTATGTCCCTGTGGAGTTATCTGACTTGTAATTAGTGTTGTCATTTGGTAACCATGGTCTATATATATATAGGTATATACAGTAAAACCTCTCTAACCGACCACCTCCACAGATCAACCACTCCCATATATCGGTCAATTTACTTGGGTCCCAACAATACCATTATAAGGATATTCTAACTCCCTAAACCGACTACCTCCCTAATTGGACCACTTAAAGTCGGTCCCGTGGTCGTTTTAGAGAGGTTTTACTGTAGTTAGCGTGTCCAACCCTAAAATTAGCTTGCCCTCGGAAAGGAACAATGAGAAATGCTCATCACTGCGAGTGCCCATATGGTAGGGCCGATTGTTCAGTGACACCCCCCCCCCCCCCTCCAGCATCCCGGCCGCACATCAATACGCAGAACGCTGGTCACAGCCTCTCATAAACAACCACCGGGACCATTGTCATTGCTCAACCATAACAATTGCATAGCAATCCATAACCACCCGCTTGGGCAGATGCAATGGATCTCTTCTGTCACTTATTCGATGTGGTCTGATGTCACCCAACACTGTGGCCTCCCAACTTATTCAAGAGTAACACTACTATTACTTATGCTTGTCTTCTGCTCTTTGTTACACCCATCAATGTTGATCAGAACTGTTTTTAGGGTTCCATGTGAGATGGTCAATCATTACCTTCTAGCTGTACGGGTACCACTTGACTGTCAGCGCTGCTGCTACTACTATCTAAGCCCATTGGGATAAGAAACAATAACAGAATTTGAGAAGAAGTAGATAGGCCTTGTCTTCTTTCAATTTCAATATCCAATTGAAGTATATAAAATTATTATATTAGAAGGTATAGGTATTTAACCGGTAATTTGTACGACTATTGCAATTAGTGTTACGGGTTTGAAGGGGGAGGGGCGGAATTTAGGCTTTCCATTGTACGCTCTTCATATTGTATCTAACCCATGATGGCTTCTATTCTAGTAGAATGCTCATCTCCAGCCCCATCTTTCCTCGGAACCGGACACGGTGGCCGAATCGGTAGAACGCAGGCCTCCTGTGCGGAAGGTCGGGAGTTCAATTCCCGGTCTAGTCAAACCAATTACTTGCAAAATTGATATTTGTCGCTTCCTAGCAGGCACTCTGCATTATTAGGATAGGGCAAGGACTGGTTGGTGTGGTGTCAGGATACTGTAACTGAGTGTGATATCAGGTCATGGTGCTGGTGGCCTGGTCTCCCAGTGGGGGGTAGCATTCTGAAGTTGCCTTGAGTGTGCACAGTCACAAGTTGTTGTGTCCTGATATGACCTTAGATGTTAGAAAACTCCCTCCCACCAACCAACCATCTTTCCTCGGTTACTTTACCAATGATTTTCACGGACATCCTTTCCCGCGCTTGATTGTAGCGCATTATGTGTTGTCCACAGTAGGACGGCGGGTCCATTGTTTGTACAGTTGACGGTGTACTCCTATTTAGTTTTTATTGAGTTGTCAGCGCCCTCATCCATGCGTCATGCGCAGTGTGCTACATAATTAGGAGCTGACCTGCGGCCATTGTGCCAGCACGCGCATAGGTTACCTTGTTTTAATTGGCCCCGGGGCCTGTTTAGTACACGCTCTTTGGCCATCTCCATCACCTACAACAAACCCGCGTCCAGTCAACTCCTCAACAAACATGTCCCCTACCTATGGGAGCAATTACCATCATATTACAATGGTCAAACACTGATAACTTATCTTTCTCTTTTTTTTTAATTGAAATAATGTTATTCAAATGGATTTCAAATTGTATCCATTTATAAAATATTATGTAGTTCTTAGCTATGTTTAGGTTTGTGTCTAGTGTGCAGTTTCATTCTCCCACGTGTGTTACACAATTACCTTCCGCGATAAGCCAAAACACCAATCTTTAATGTCTTGACGCGCAACCAGTTAGGATAGGAGTTGAGAACGAGCATCATCGTCAACCCAGCTCGCGTAACCGGCTGACGCCCCCGGGTGGTGCGGAGACAAAGGTGCGGGGCGGGTGTTAGGTGGCGTGTTGCTGTGAGTGTGAGTGTCACGTGTGCATCCTTACGGCGAGGGGCAGGTGGCGCCTAGTGCGCCACTGTTCAGCTCGGCTTAGCGCTTTGAATATGCAGGCTGGTAATCAATTAGGCCAAGATGAGAACAGAGAAAAAAACGGAAAAATATATGTGTGTTATATATGTCGTGTTTCAATATATTAGCTTTATATATTCTTTCATTAATACCCCGAAGACACCTTATGGACTGATGTCCGTAAATGCACAATATTTTGTAACCCACCCATAATTGTTCTTATTTTTCTCGTAATTGCGGCATATTATCGACAAGTTTGCAACCCCACAAACAGGCACACTTCCAGTCGGTGTTTAATGTCAAATTGCTCAATAAATACTTATTTCTAAGGTCTGAACTTGTACTAGAAATAATAAGTTTAAAGAATAATGGTGTGAATAAAATGTAATTTGCCTTCAACGGGCAGCATAAAAAACATAAGGATTTAAGCATAAATTTGCAGAATCATGAAGAATGTGTGTAAAGTTAAGGGCAACAATTAAATTTAAAAAAATCTTAACTCAGGGACTAATAGATCAGTTTTCCATTATTATATATATTTGTAATCAGAGTGCTAAGAGCTTTCTAACTGTACCATTTGCAAATTAACTTCATGAAAAGAAAAATTCTGTTTGGAGTACATACTCTTAGGTACTCCACTTCTCGCCGTGAATATGGCCTATGCTGCCGACACGCCGTAAAGCAACCACCAATCAATCAATCAACTCCCTATGTGTGCCAGCTACGACATTTAGGTTTCCGTTACCACCATAGATATTTCGCAATGGGGTTGCCCAATTAGGAGAGCTGTGTGCATATGTATATCACGAGTGGTGCACTTGTACAAGTGACGTATTTATACATGATAAAGATGATGAGACATGGGTAAAATAGGTTGATAAAATGAGTGCGGAATGGTGCATTTCAGAGTGAAATGGACGCCGTGTGCAATGGCGCAATTTGCTTTGGTCACTGATCCATGACTGCCGTTATGGATGAGTGAACTCCGTTCCAAGGGGCTGCGTGCAAATAGATTTTTATTTTATTTATTATTATTTTTAGTTAAACAAAATTATGATTTTGTTTGTAATGGACGAATTACCTCTACTACCTAACGGGCGCGATGGCCGAGTCGGTAGAGCGCGGGCCTCGCGTGCGGGAGATCGGTTCCCGGTCGAGTCAAATCAGTGACTTTAAAATTGATACTTGTCGCTTCCTAGCCAGGTGCTCAGCATTATTAGGGTAGTGCAAAGACTGGTTGGCTCAGTGTCAGGATAATGTGACTGAGTGGGATATCAGGTCATGGTGCTGGTGGCATGGTCTCCCAGTGGAGCAGCACTATAAGTCACCATGAGTGCAAACTGTCATTAGTCGGTACCCGTCCTGATATGACCTTAGATGTTGCTAGGACGTAGACTCCACCAAGTGCTCTGTGGAGTCATATTGGTTTCCATGCTATACTCCCATTCTACTACCTATCATGAAACCAACATCCTGAGTTTGTGTGAACTGAAGTGAAACGTTAAAATTAAAATGTAGCGACAGTCTGTAGCTGAATATTTAGTTCTGCTGGTTCAATCGACCACTGACTGCTCGTCCCAGTGGTCGGCCGATTAAACATGTTTAATTTGGTTGTTGTTGAATCGGACTCTGGTCTATACATAGTTTCCTTGTCTGAAGAATTGATATCATCGGGGTCAGATATTTGGCGTCGGTATAGATGGACTGCAATCTATTTGGTTCAAGTCCTGCATTGTAGGCCGTGGTCGCTGACCAAACACAATGGGCTAAAGGCCAGAGGTTTTGCCTGGTTCCGAGGATTATATTTGTTTGTGTTACGAGTACAGTATGCAACCTTCTATGTGCCGCTGTTTTCATTACGTTTTCAGGTGCCTAACTTGATATGTTTAGGTGGTACATTTTCGGCAGTGCAATATAGCGATATAGTCGATAGAACATGCACACATTTACATTATATATTTGAATAAAAATATATATATATATATATATGTAATCTTAGGGAGTACACAGCTGCGTATATGGAAGCTAGGCCCATGATATTCACAACGAGGTAGTATAGAAAGCAGCTGTATATTGACACAATATTACCTAGTAGTTAGTTATATACGGTCTCATAAATTCAATCCCAGTAGGGCTTGTGAAGTTGACTTATTGTGATATCCCCAGGGCTCCGCATGCATGCATGGGTATAGATAAAGGATTCACCCGGTACTCGCACTTGCAGTACATGGGTGAATACCAACCCTATATAAAAACGGTCGAAAAAGCGGGTTAATGAATTGAGAGCCTAATTTCACAATCTAAGAAGCAACAATTATTCTTTACATATGTCTTATTTTAGAGCCCGTTACCTTTGAGTTGAAAAATATAATATAATATCTAGTTTAATAAGATTTAAAAGTGAAATCGATGGCGTTCTGCGGCCGCCATCTTGTCTTTTTGCATTCTCTCCCATTTTACCAACTCTGTGCCTATATGGGTAGCCATTTGATACTGGAGCCACAGTTTCTACTTCATGTTCCATACTAAACCTATTTTCGCCCGTATTTACACTACCTTGTCCTTCACCCGTGTACTACAAGTACCGGGTGAATCTTTTATCTAGCATGGGTAGGGCAGGTGAATGCCCCCAGCGTCCTGCACGACCCGAAATAAAACTGTTGACCCTTTTTGAAGAATACAATGATAGTGGGCATTGAGTCAATCCAAGTCTCGTTAGTTATTATTGGGCATTCCCAGTTAGGTGTGAGGTTTCAAACTAGCAAGCCTTCGGGAAGTGGTGTTCATGTCATGACAACTTTGTTAATGTGCACGTTCTGCTCTACAATTTCTATGACATGGCACGGTTGGCCAATAATTTAATAACACTTTCTCTTCACTGTGTTCTAGTTTTTATTGGCGTTTTTCCAGTAACCTCGATGATTTTCCATTGGTTTTGTTGAATATTGGCATACCCTACCTTTATGTGGAGCCCAGTGTTCATAATCAGCAATCACATTTGACTGTGGGGTAATATGTTAATCACGGTGTATGGTTGCAGTGCATATATGCCATTGCCTACTGAGTATTATAGTCAGTCGTGATTTGGGGGACCATTTTATTCCATTGAGATCACAGCTCTTGCTAGGCCTGCTGGTTGGGTTTTAAATTTTCGTGGTGGTGTAATGCGATGTGTGGAAGTGTGCTTGCTGGTTCATTTGCCCAGCAATGACGATGAATGAGCGTTGTCGGCACATTCTGCTCAATTGCATGGTCAGTGATGGGTGCTTTACTGTGGCATTAATTAACTTTGAAATGCTATAAGTTAAAAATTGCATAGTGTGATTATTTTGAGTTTCTGCCACAATTATGTTTGGATAAATAGGTTGAGTATATATATAGTATGCTTTAGTTTAGTTATGGTAACTTATTTTAAAAGGTTAACTTTTAAGATGTTTGACGTGAAAACATGCCAAAGTAATTTTCACTTTGAAATGCTGGACACAATGGAGTTTGTAACAGTAGTTGGTTTTAATACGTTGATTTATCATTCTCTTCTAAGTTCTACGCAGCAAACAAATCTGATCATTTATCTTTCGTCAGAGCCTCTTTAAAATCTTACTGCACCAAATGGGATGCTTTCATGGCATTTATGCGGCTTGGAAGAGTGGGAATTGTTTGCGACCCTATTCCTCCGTCGTTCTCAATGCGTCATATTTCTGAGAAAGGTAGATTCGTGGCAATATGGTGGTGTTATTCAGTTTTTAATTTGGACTCTTTCACAGCGTTGCCATCTAGCCGCCCTTCTCTCATCCAAATATCACTGTGAGTATGTACGGTCTGTTTAGGCCATATCGTGTTCTATTTACCATTCTAAAAAAGTAAATATAAAATACAATTGTGCATCCATCATACTAGTACCCCACCACACATTGAATGGGGCGGGAGAGGTGTTAAGTGATGTATATTTTTTCTTGAAGATTTATACTGTCTATCATGGATAAGTCTGAATAGACTTGTTTTCACCATTAGACAGTTTGTCGATAAAAAGCCCAAGCCTACACTTTTACCGACCCAAGGTAACCTCCCACATCACATAGACATGGTATGAGAGTAACTTGCCTTTGATGATGCTGTAAGTTATACACAGCAGTGGAAATCCAAATTGCCAGAGGTGGGGCACAGGGAATCGAACCACTGACCTTCAGATTAGGAGTCTGACCTAGAAAAAAGTCAAGACACCCTAACCACTCCGCCACAGAGAACACCACAAACACATATTACCTCGTGTTATAGCCTGCAGGCTACTCGTAGCTCAGGGAGAGGCAGCAGGATCGGGTCGAGCAATTAGCATATTTGGGTCATCAGAGGAACTGCTCTCCGTTATGACGGTGAATTGTACTTGTTTTTCTGTAGTCAATCACCGTTTTTATGGATGTGGTGTTTAAGGGTGGGTCAGTGTAATCCACTTTCATTATATAGGGATGACTAAATTCTGAATTTTGTAGTTTTCTGTGCAGTTGCTGGCAATTAATATACTGTTAACTCCTTGCTTCCGAGTGTTCAAATTCTCCATCTAGTAGAGTTTGTTGGTGTGACGTGAGAATGTTTACTTGGGAAAATAAGCTCAAGACTGGTCCACATAAAAGCATTGTTTTTAAGTGGAGAGTGTTAGTAATGTAAGCTATGTTCTAAGGAGATTGTTCTAAGAAAATCAATTGACTGAGTCATTATATATATAATAAAAATGTTAATTGAATACTTCCCTCACTATCCGGAGCCATCTGAGACCATGACATATTTACAACTTGGTACAATTAGTGTGGGTTGTCGGCGAGTCAGTCTGTACCTTACTCACACCTGGTTGAGTAGTGCGTGCCAATCGCTATTTTGGTTTCCCAGAACCATGGTGGACAATAACAGCTGTATCGTTGTATAGTGTGGCTAGCATAGCCGACTGAACAAAGGGGTGCTAAACACAGCTTCAATTCAGAATATACACGCGTGCGTGCGTGCGTGCATGAATGCATAGGCATACACACCGGATAGTCCCTATTATGTGTGGAACTAAGGATTACTGATTCCCCCCCCCCCCCACGCACACACCCGAAGACCGACCAGAATGCTTTTGTGTGCTTGGTATTATGTGTTGGTGAAAAGAGGTCGCTAAATAATAATTAGTGATAGGGATGCATTCACAAGCACTCTAGATTATTTGTTAATCTTTCTACTTGGATGGGTGTGGGGGCCAGGGGGGGGGGGGGGGGAGATGGATCCGTAACCACGTAACCTGAGCCCAGGGTTCCGACAGGGAGATGGGTTGGTTGTCTTGTCAATGCGCATCTTCCGTCTTAATTCTGCACCTGAGTTTCTGTGTTTACCAATCTCCATGGTAACCAATCATGGTCCAACGTAGTAGTGCACGGTGACCTAGTAGCACATACACCGGAATTCTCTGGCGGGGTTGGAGTAGAGAGGCGAGTTTATGTCCCCTACTGCAGCGATCTGTCTGTCGATGTAACCGGCATTTTCATTCACTGGTGCTTTTTTTTTTTTATCTAAGGCGACTATCATCTATACATTTATACAAAACTCCCAAATAATGTTGTGTAGACACAAGTAATTTGAATAAACTATTGTCAGATACTGGCAGAAACAAGATGTCACAAACAACGATCTGGACACAGGTTCTGACGACCATCATAAAATAAGGCCCCAGTCACTACGACTACCGTTCATTTGCGACCAAAATCCAGGTACCTCCTTACGACCGAAGTGGGGGGAAAGGCAAGAAAAACTATGGTCTGCGACTGGTCGCCGATCAATGAGAGCCGGGTGTGAGCTTGACTTGTGGGAGTCAGGGTGAGTGTGAGGGTGGGAGTATTGTGAAAAATTTCAAATATGATGTAGGCCTTCAAACAAATATATTCTGATAAAGCACTTAATACCTTTACTTTGACATATGAATAGACTTAATAGGTCAAGTAGAAGCAAAGTTATGATATGTTTTATGCCTGGAAAATAGGCTATTTATCTCATCGCAAGTGCATTGGCTTAGAGGACAGGAATTTTGACCTGAGTAGCATCCAGATACCAAGAAACGAACATGGCAAACTACAACAAACCAAAATCTTGATACAGAAAAAGTTAATTATGTCTAAAACTGCACAACATAGAAACAAACCGCTTGGCACACAAACAGATAACATGTTTCCCAATCAGATTATATTAAAATTATATGACGGCCATTTACGGATTAGCAGGGACAAGCACTGACAGTTGGGTCACTTTTGAGTTCTTTTCTCAGCTCAACTTTCAAGTATTTCTTCCGATAAAATTACATTCCCGAATGTTTTTATCCTAAGCATTCACAGAGTAGTCGCCCTTTATTGTAGGTGTACTTTTTGTGTGAGGCTGCGAGTGTATATGTAACGGAGGTGGGAGCTTGGGGGCGAGTGATGGCCTGGCTGGCAGTGCTCTCCAGCAGTGTGTTTGACACCACTTATTTATTGCCTGTGCCTGTGGCTAATAGAACCCGTCGCTACTCTGGGTAAACCTGTTAGTGCACACATGGCTGTAGTTATTAGTAGTTGGAGGGGCTGTGAGGTCAAAAAGCACTCATATGACGACTAAATCGGACACCTGTGTGCTAGGTGCTACCGACGTCACACTGTATGAAAGTAGGTCTGGTGTCGGTTGTTGTACAAAATGCCTGCCGTCAGATGCGGCACCCAGGAGGCTTGTACCCTTTTAGTAGTAATGATTACTCCCCTTGACCGCGTTCGCAACACGTAGAACCGGACGCGGTGGCCGAATCGGTAGAGCACATGCTTCCCGTGTGGAAGGCCGGTGTCGCGGTTTCAGTTCTCAAGCAGTTGCAGTTCTCAACATTGCTTCTGCGCATGCGTCAAAGCATCGTCTGCGCATGTGTCAACATTAGCCCGATCGCTGCCTCATACTGTCACTATAGTGTCAGTGTGACTAACCTTATAAATTTAATATAATCTTTTCGGTAAACATGTTTTCTATATGTGTACCAAGCGATTTGTTTCTATGTGGTGTGGTTTTAGAGATATTTCACTTTTTCTGCATGAAGATTGCTCACGACCATTGACAATGCCTTGAGTTTGGTGGTATGCGCAGTGCAAAACATTATTCAAAATTAATAGAAATCCAGAACCCTAACCATATCAATTTAATATAATCTTGTTGGTAAACATGTTTTCTATATGTGTACCAAGCGATTTGTTTCTAGGTGGTTTGGTTTTAGAGATATTTCACTTTTTCTGTATGAAGATTGCTCACGACCATTGACAATGCGCAGACGATGCCGTTAGATGTTGACGCATGCGCAGAAGCGATGTTGAGAACTGCAACTGCTTGAGAACTGAAACCGCGACACCGGGAGCGCGATTCCCGGTCGAGTCAAACCAGTGATGTAAAACATGTGTATTCCTGTCACTTCCTAGCCTGGTTCTCTCAGTGTCAGGATAATGTGACTGAGTGAGATATTGGGTCATGGTGGCGGCGTTCTGATTTCCCAGTTGGGCAGCACTAACTATGAAGTTGCCATGAATGTACACTGTCAAAATTCAGTACCCATCCTGATATGAACTTAGATGTTGCAAGGACATAAAACTCAGGGCCTACAGGAAATGGTACTAGATTCAGATTGATTGGTGTTGGTTTTACTGTGTTGGCAACAAAGGCTATGTTGAGATTTACAAAGTCCGTAGCAACGCCTGCTCTATTGAACTTAGGGAATGACGTTGGTATTGTATTGTAAAAGCACAAAGACAATCAACTTCCGAGAATGGTTGCTGATGTCGTGGGCAGCGATAATGAATATAAATTATGTCATTGATTATGTGATACGGTGGGGTGGGGAGGGTGATACGAATTTAACACACTGCAGTGCATGGACGTCATTTAGATGAGGTGGAAATGAGGTCTTCCGACGATTTAGCACACACAAAAACAAGACACCGGTAATATTAAATGTGGGCCTGCAATCGTGTACTTTAAACCTGTTTAGCAAGTACACCAACTGCAATTATAACCTGGATATTTATTATGTCTCTTTTTTTTCCTTCGGCAGGATGCAACTAGTAGACGACCTACGGTAGCGTTTGACACCAACAATGGGGTAAGTCTCCACCAGTGTATATGACATTTAGTTATCCCTTTATCGAGAAAAGTTGGGTAATTATTTGATTAAAATTACATGGATTTACTTATGGAGTAAATTTCCTTTCATGTTTTGTTTTAGTGTGGACCCGATGTGACATCTAATTATCCGTTCTGATATGACCTTAGATGTTGCAAGGACGTAAAACAACGAACAAACAAGCAATCTAATGTTCATTTCTGTTGTCTTTTCAATTACCATCTCACATATTGCACAATGCCACGTGTTGCACAACCGAAAGTATAAAATGAATCAAGACTTGGCTGATCCTCTATTTCTTTTAGTAGTTTGCAATGTGTTCTAAAATGCGCTACCATTTCCATGTCTACTGATTATTTAAATATTCACCGAAAATTTATGTTCGTAATAGGAATACAGCCATCCCCCCCCCCCTTGCCATTTTAATGCTTGACCTAGATGTTGCTAGGACGTAAAACAACAACAAACAATGCTTGACATAAGCGTTAACACGTCTTCAGTTAAACTTCTATCACTTTCAACTGTTTTACATCAGCACAAGCTATGACCATTGTGAGCCTACCAGCCCAAATATTTCCAGATTCATAATCTTTTCTTTTTTTTAAAACCCAACAATTATTTCAAATCGCTAATTCAGCAATTTCACCTGTGAGCGTGTCCCAATCCTGGATCACAATCAGGAGATTACAATTTGCATATTTCTTGATATTTAATTAAGTATGGTCTTTGCAGCTCATCCAAGTACCCATCAAGAAGTCTTCCGATAACCCTGACGGACTGCGGTCCTTCCGCATCTCACTGTCGAATATACAGACAGACCAAAATGGCCGTCTCGATTGCATTTGGCAACCTCACAAGTATGTATGCGACACGTGTGATGTTCAGATCCTTTCCTTGATGTACACAGTGCATTAATATTAACGCATGCCTGGCACCGAATGAATACCTCTCCTCCCTCTCCCCTATCCCCTATCCCCTATCCCCCAACCCCCCTGCCTCCCTCACATACTGTCTGATCTTAACCTTGCTCGTCAGCCTGGTTAGCAATAGTAATTAAGACTGGTTGGCTCTGCGTCAGGAAAATGTGACTTTGAGTGGGCTAGTGTGCCATGATGCCGGTGGGTCAGCACTATAAAGCCGCCATCAGTGCGCCCTCACACGTCTGTTTCAGTCCTGGTATGAGTCACATTGAATCCCAATCATTTATTCATTCGGAATAATTACACCCTGGCGATCAACAATGTCTTAAGTTGATTTTTCGTTGATTCACACGCATTTCAGTTCACAGGACTTGTTTCACTATCAATCTTCGACCACATCCACTGATTAAGTAATACAAGGGAATATCGAATTTCATTATTTAAAAAAAAAAAACCACCACACACAACTTTCAAATGCATCATTTTAAAATACTTAAATGGTCACTAGTGTAGTAGTCTGCACTGACCTCTCAGGCAAGCAAGCACATAGACAGGTAGGCATGGGTAGTGTGGTGATATCAGGGAGCCTAGGTGGTGTAATGGTTAGCACACTGGCCCAGAATGCAAAGAGATGTGGGTTCGAGTCCCACTCTAGGCACAATATTTCCCATTTTCACCACCCCCATGACACTAGTATCCTCCCGTCCTGATATGACCTTAGCTGTTGCTAGGACGTAAAACAACAACAAACACTAGTATCCAAAATACAAATTTGTACATTTTATTTTTACATCCCTCTTTTCTCTTCAATGAAACATATGCACAATAACTATCGGTAGTTTTTCTTTTTTAAGTGTGATTTAAAAAAAAAATTCTTTGTATGCATCCAGGCCTTTAACAACTGTCTTAAAATAGATACAATGAATTAACCCCATGTGATGGCTCTATTTGTTGGTGTGGGTTATCAGGGCAGTAGACCAGTGACTGCGACTAGAGTCTGCTCCTAATAAAGAACGACTGTATCAATTTTGCATCCTTAACCAATGGTGCGGTCTGAAATTATTTCGTTGACAGATATTTAGTGTCTCGCACCCCCACCCACCCCTAGGAGTTAGTGAATGTAATTTGAGTAAATTTACTCGCCTAAATTAATTAGTAGTAGCAAAATAGCTATGTGGCACTTTCTTACACTCTGCTCTTGCTCTGTAGTGCCTACATGTTGTGCGCACTGGTGGTCTATCAGGATCGTACTGTAGTGTTTTATCACACCACCAACGCAGATGGTAAATTATTCTCTACTAATAGTGGTAGTACTGTACATTTTAGGCTAGTTCTAACTGAACCAGTCTAATTACTCCACAATCTCTGGCTTAAGAGTTGCGAAAGGAGACATTGACATTACATGGGTTTAGCTTTACAGCGGGCAGTGTAAGGGGCATTATGGTATTAGTTTTGTTACATCCATGTTTGAATTAACTGCAGTTGTTGTAAACATTCGTCTATGTAGTACAAACTGTCCCCCCAACGTTGAAGTACATAGCTGTGTACAGGAGTAGTATTTCGAAGGGAACTATTTGTCTCCTCTAAATGGATGTGTGCTGGGGAAAAAAATATGAGTGCACACGAATCGCTTTTGGTTTTATTTAATTGACAATTGAACAATAGAAGGTTTATACTTTATTATCGAATTGTTAACCTAACCATTAGCAAATCGTGTCCAATTTAATTCTTATTCAAATAAGTGAACACCTGGAAGTGCACTACTACTAGTAAAATTGTAAAGTATTTTTGTGTGTGTGGGGGGGGGGGGGATTTATTGATCCCAATTCATAATAGGCACTTATGTTATGAATCAACTTGTAAAGCAGGTGTATTGTGTGTGTATCCCATTCATCCTTTGCCAGATGCAATCAACTTGTAAAGCAGGTGTATTTTGTGTGTATCCCATTCATCCTTTGCAAGATGCAATCAACTTGTAAAGCAGGTGTATTGTGTGCGTATCCCATTCATCCTTTGCAAGATGCAATCAACTTGTAAAGCAGGTGTATTTTGTGTGTATCCCATTCATCCTTTGCAAGATGCAATCAACTTGTAAAGCAGGTGTATTGTGTGTGTATCCCATTCATCCTTTGCAAGATGCAGGTCTTATAAAGCGCACAGCACTGTAATAATATGATCTAAATGAAGACAAATGGCTGGGTAATGGGGAAGGGGGTGGCAGAACAGTTTTGTGCCTCCTGGACATTCGTTGTGGTAGGTATTTTTCGCGTTTAGCTGGTGTATGTATGTGATGGGATGAAGCCAGAAAAGTGTGTCACTTGGACTGCAGGCAGACACGTGGACACCGTTTATTGTGACTGTGCTATCAAAAACTTGGTTTACCCTGATCGGTCAGGTATGGCACTTTCTGCAGTGAAATGGCACCCGATCCACCATTCTCCAGCTTAGCAGTGGACGTGTCTGTATTTATTTCGTGGTACCGGTACAGCTTTCAGAAATATACCTTCAAAACGGCTTCTCACGCTGTAGCCGGTTGTATTGGTGATTTCCGGACGGCGGCTGGTAGTAAAACTGGCCCAGGCGGCTATTATACGTATATGTCATACTGCATGCCATGCGTGTGTGCATATATGGGTCGTTCTCAGAAACTGTACCACTTGAGGTAGTCTACTTGAAATGCATATTTCAAAGAAATCCATTATTGGAGTGTCAATATTTAGATTTCATCATTTAGCCCAATAATGTGGGAGATTTTAGATCAAAAGTAAATGTTAATATTGTGTATTATGTATCTTATTGGGATGGATGTAGCTAAATAAATAGAAAATTACATCACTAATTTGTGACATTGTCAACAGCATTGAAAATAAAGTGTCGCAAACTTAATGAAAACTTCTGAACAACACCACATTTCACTTCAAATGGTGTCTTCATTAAGTTGAAGACTTTTTTTTTTTAAAGAAGAAATAGTTAACCTTTTCTGGAGTCATTAACATTGTAACATTTCATTTCCACTTGCAAGTACTATGAAACTCTGTATCAAACACTGAGTACATATACAGTACAGGAACTATTTTCACCATTTGACACTATGCATGGACCCAGTTATGGTGTAGTAAAAGATAAATCCTGAAATTGGCCCTAAACATTGAAATTTGAGCTGAACATTTGTGTAAAATTGTTGATTCCACTTGGACTGTTACTTTGCTAATATTTTTCTGCTTTCCTGTTTAATCATTACAAATACGACAAACCCATAGCAATGAGGTTTCAAATTATTATTACTACTACCTATAAAGCAAGTGGCATGTGAAATGTCCTAAAAATGTCAAGCTTTGTGTGGAAAATATTTGATATTGGTTTCCATGCTATACTGCTATTTACTGGGTGTGAGCATTTACTTTAAAATGTCAGAATATGTTTATTTTCAATTATTAATGTGCAAAAGGACATACACATTGAGGAAGCTTTTTTATAGGACTTAGCCAGCAATTTGATTTTGTGGTACTGATGTCCCAGTATTGGTACACAACTTCTGAGAACGACCCATATATGGGGCACCTGCACCGCGCTGTGGGGCCGCGTCTATTCCAAGGTTACAGATGGAGCATGGCGTGGGAGAGCTCACGGGAAGGATGTGGTACAGTGCGGAAATGAGTGGTGGAGGCATGATAGACGAGATGGTCAGCTCTTTCACTGCCCATACCCATACCCATACCCATACTCCTTAAAGTGAGTGTCCGCATTGGGACTCATCTGTTAATAGTAATACATTATTTCACAATATGATATAGGTTGTAATGTTTATTTTACGGATCTAAATATGCTCATATCTGGAGGGAGGCTCAGTTTTTGTGGAAAGTGAATGAAACTACCCAACTAGTAAGCCTATTCACTATTCCCTACTGGCAGCAGCCATACCAACCCTGGTCGAGTCAAACCAATGACGTAAATATTGATACTTGTCGCTTACTTGCCAGGTGCTCAGCATTATTAGTATAGGGCAAGGACTGGTTGGCTCAGTGTCAGGATAATGTGACTGAGTGGGATATCAGGTCATCGTGCTGGTGGCCTGGTCTCCCAGTGGGGCAGCACTATAAAGTCGCCATGTCTGCACTATCACAAGTATGTACCCGTCCTGATATGACGTTATATGTTGCTAGGACTTTAAACTCCAACAACCAACTAAATACCTAGATAGGAGTGTCATCTTCATGCTGCTACTCATCTCTTATAGGTATGGATAGCCATCAACTAGGTAAAATAAAATATAAAAAAATAAAATAGCGGAACCTGAATTTGCGCTTTAGTTTCCGATACATGTATGTGCGCGGTGACGTCATACTCGGTGTTTCTTGAAGGGTTAGTTGCCTTTTAAAGTCCTGTGCGTGTATACGGCGCTTATGGAATTTCCCATTATGTCAACCCTTTGATTCGACCCATGTGTGTGGAAAGACCCATAGCAGTGTGGCCACACTGCATATGTGACAGGCGCGCATCTAAGACCTAACATTTGAATGAAATGCAAAAGGACTTACCCCTAAATTGTTTCTTTGTAAGTGGAAACACTTGTGTAATTGTCACTATTCGCTTGGCAATAAACATACGCACCACTGTGCATGTACAGGAAATGGTTGTGGTTCGGGTCTGAAGTGGACCCCCCCCCCCCCCCCACACACACACACACTTCAAGTATGATCTTCAGTGCCTCCTCCTATGAAGGAGTGGGGAATTTAGGATACAAGGAATATCATTTCAGTCTTCTCTCCTCCCTCTCCCCCTCCCTATTTTGTGTTTCATTTATCTTCATTTGATGTGGATGAACATATCGGTCTCGTTAAAGCCCATCCTGTATGCTGTGCCGCGGTCATCTAATATATTCTATATTTAGCAGTAATGCTTACTGGGCTGGTTCAAGCGGGTTACTCCCTCGATAATACTGCTTGCCAATACTTGTAGGCTGGCCTTTTGTGCGAGTGAGGGCATCTGGCAGCGCAGTACCTATTGTAGGGTTGTCTATCATCGCTTGCCAAGACTTGTAGGCTAGTCTTTTCTATTACTAAAGTAAAACAAGAAAACATTTTAGCCTTTTTGAGGGCACCGGGTATGTACCACTTCATATAGTTTGCTAAATAAATTCTAACAATTATTAATACATTTTTCTTTTTTTACGGTAATTTGTTTCCCTCGGCCACAAATATATAATTGTGAGCTTTTTAATTTATTGAGTGTCTATTGGCACATAATTGGTTGTCTGCTTTTACATGTAAAAGCGATGGTTTGAACAAAAAAAAACAAAAAACATTTCTCGCCGTGAATATGGCCTATGCTGCCGACACGGCATAAAGCAACCACCAGGCAATCAATCAAGTCTTTTCTATGACTAAAGGGCATCTGGCACTGTGGTGCAACTTGTTTGGTTGTGTATGCTTACATGCGGGGTTAACCGTGTTATACAGGTTAACAATTTAAAAATACTACATGCCATTATCTGTACATGGCAGCTGGTACAAGATAGGTAGATAAAATAAAGCAGGAGCTGCTGACTGCACTGCATTCGTCGTGGGGTTAATTCAACTCAGAGCTTTTATCACCAGTTATTATAAGCAACATTTTTAATTAAGCTTTATGGTCCCAGTTTGGACATGGAAAAGGTTGTCAGAAATGCATTAATTTGATATTTGTTGTGGCTGTTCTAGTCATGTCTGGTACCGACATGCGGCAGTGCGTATTT
The DNA here is from genome assembly GCA_030323885.1 of Branchipolynoe longqiensis. NCBI lineage: Eukaryota > Metazoa > Annelida > Polychaeta > Phyllodocida > Polynoidae > Branchipolynoe > Branchipolynoe longqiensis. Next base: position 44,086,933 of record CM059188.1, read on the forward strand.
GTGGCTAGTGCTCCTCTACCAGAAGACCAGGCCTCAGTCACTTTATCCTGATACTTAGTGACACAGTTTACCCTATCCTGGTAATGCTGAGTGCCAGGCTAGGTAGTGACAAGGATTGTTGTTGAAATTGTAATATGCATCCTGTAACGTAATCTGAATCCCACTGGTTACCTGGCGGGATGGCCGAATCGGCGTTCATAGAGAGCCAGGACTGGTTTGCTCAGTAATACTAATAGGAACATGTGACGGAGTCGGACAGCACATGTCGAAACACTGTCATATGTCGATACCTGGCTTGATATATAACCATAGAGGTTCCCGGGACAGAAAACCACAACTAACATTGTTCACAAGTGCAGCATGAATTTCTCCTTTTCCTTTCTAAAGTTGGAAATGAGTTAACAAGAAGTTAGCAGTTTTACTTTGCTCAACACACCCATGTAGAAGTGGGCGGGATGGTTGAGTGACTGCGGTGCCGGTTTCTGATTAGAGATGATCGTGGGTTCGATTCTCAGTCGAGTCAAAATACTCTTAAAATTAATACCTGTTGCTATCTTGGCTGGAACTGTAACAGCATTACGTTAGGACTAATAGCTAAGTATCAGAACAATGTGGCAGTGCGTTATCGAATCATGGTTCCGCGGCAGGGTATCTCAGTGGGGCAGCGCAGTAAATCCGCCCCCTTTATTTTGTTTAACCCGCAGCGCCCCCCCCCCCCCCCCACATTTAGCACAAAAAGTATACATCGGCTATTGGTGGGGTTATGTAAACCCACCCCCAACCATCGTTGGTAGGGCAGTTTCTAAATCAATATGCTGCAAAGCCCTTTGGAACACGGTTTTATGTCTCGGTAATTACCTATTCATTATAACCTAACGGTGAAATTTGTGCAACATGGTTGCAGTATTGATTTAGCTAATGCCTATACACTGGCAGGCTTCCTAGCCAGGCGCTCGGCATTATTAGGACATGGCAAGGACTGGTGTGCTCAGTGTCAGGATAATGTGACTGAGGGGGATACCAGGTCATGGTGCCGGCAGCCTGGTTTCCCAGTGGGACAGCACTATAAAGTCACCATGAGTGCGCACTGTCAAGTCGGTACCAGTCCTGATATGACCTTAGATGTTGCTAGGACGTAAAACAACAACACTGGCGGTGGGTGGCGGGGTGGGACAGGTTTGTGCTCTGTTCTGGTCATATCTCGTCTACTCCATTTCTGTATTAAACCGCAGGGCACTGTGGGTGAATTGGGGCGGTTATTGTTATACAGCTGTCCAGTTTTATTGATTTAAAACAGCGAGTGTGCAGACAAATAAAAAGGCACAGGAAAAGCCCCATTCGTACTACTGTGCTACTTGTATGCGCGTTTAAGTGGGCTTTTTTTTACCTTATTGAACACGTGGGAATAATAGCCTCTAATGTAATTATGGTTCCAACGATCCCTTCGTTCTAGTCCCATAGTGTAAAAAGCCTAGTTAAATACGTTTAATACTTGAATGTGTTCGTAATTATCAGTTATTTATGTTTCTTGCAAATTATTATGAGTGGTCAAATTTGGTGCGTAGATTTATTAGTTTAATTTTCAGATATCTCTGCCATATTTCTTTATGAAATCATTGATGCTACACCAGTCTGGGTTATGCACTTTTACCGTCAAATTTAGGCCTTTTGATTTGCAAATGAGGACCACTGACCTGATTAGTAGACTTCACTTTCGTTAAAGAAATGAGGGTGTATGTATGTGTCTGTCGTTGTGATGCAGATCGCGGCCAAATCTGGACACGAAGGGGACCATGTCTCACAAGGTCGTGGTGCATGCCACGGACGACGTTTTCAAGCAGACAATGGAGAAGATGACGAAAGCAGAGGTAGAGAGTAAAAAGAACTGGTGAGTGCCACAAGTGTACACTGTAATGTGTGGCGGTGGGCTTGTTTTTCTTTGGACACAAAATGGAGGGGTGCGGCAAATCAAAACCGATAAAAATGTGATGGACTGGAATGTCATCCTGTGCAGTAAGGACTGTGCAGTACTGGAGCCAACTCCTGGTTTAGTACCGTCTGACCTACCACTGCGTAGGCGAGTAATATAGAACCTAGTCTGGAGGGGGGGCGCTAACTGAGGTGGAAGTGTCCCCCAGTCAGTGTGCTGCCACCTGGCGGTCCTTCTAACACGACAATGGGCAATGTAGACAAGATCGTCACCATACGGTAGTACTTCTACATACACAAATAGTGTGTTTGAATTGGTGCCACCGCCAAATTTCACCCAAGTCTCCCAATGTACCAGGTTTGCTTGAACAGAGTTAGAATGTATCTTATTTAGCTTTAATGGAATAGGATGCATAGCTGAGGGGATAAGGCGTCTGCAGTTTGTCGAAATGGACAAATTTACTAAGTTTAATGTGACATTTCCGCAACAATACTAATGATAAATGTCCTTTTTAAAAGTTATTTGTATGGTAGAGTGAGATTTTCATATTGGACAGGTTTGATCTTCCATGTTCGTCCTTAAAAATCAAGATATCGCTGATCTGCGAATTGTGAACAAATCATGGCAAAATAAAAAGGTATTTAACAAATGACAGCTTGGGAACTATTCAAGTTATCTATAAATTTCTATTGCTGGAATCAGATTAAAAAGATCTGTGCAAATTATAATTTCAGTGGAGCAGGTTGTGGGAAATAAGCAGGACCTCACATACCTATAACGGAAACTACTGGCTACATATTTTGTAGTATTATTTATTTAAGGCAGAACTCCATTTGAGCAATGTATCTTCCTCATTGCGCTGTTGCCAGGGCGTTAGCGAGTCATTTGCTTTTCTTTTACATAAATAGTTACTCGAGTAAGATAACACTGAAATAAATGAGATTGATTTGTTCAAAATGTTCTTCCCATTTTACACTTTATTCTAACTAACCCTCCCCCGTTTCTACTTTGCGCTGTGGCCAGTTTCAAGAATGGTGATAGATTACTAAATAACTATTAAATACGACGAACAGGAGTTCCCTATGGTAATAGTCGGGCGAAGTTTTTATGCCGCAAGTATATCCTCATAACACTAAGCTAACGACGTAATAAAAGGTTATTTTAGAGCGGGTTATGTTACTCGTGTTTGACGGACGATAACGTCATGAATGATGTGTCCTTTCCCTAATAGATCATTGAAGTATTTGTTTAATATGGGTGATCTGGTGAACTAAGCCTATTTCTACTCCTCTTCTTCCTCCAGTGCTAAGGAGATCAAACCGAGCGGTGGACACATCAGCCGGAAGATCAAGCGCGTGTTAAAGGGCGAACCGTCCGGGCGCGCCCCACAGAAGGGCGCCTCCTACTCACAACACCAAAATGGGGTTATTCAGCAGCACAGGTCGGCCGCAGCCCCTCAGCCACACAAAGCACACAACATCCCAGTGAGTGCAGCCCCTGCCAAGGCGCAACTTGATATTGTTCGAGGAAAACCGCTTATTGGGGCGCCATTGGTGTCAATCGTGTTAGATTATTTCTCGTGTACTATCATCGCTTGATCGGCTCTATGCATGGTTACCGCTATGTGTTTTGGTCGCATCGCCGATTTGTATGGGTGTATGTTGTCTGGGTGTATGTGTTTATTGATCGCTGGGATGACAGGCGGTCTGAAATGGTGCAATCAATTTTAATTGATTTATAGTTGAATAATCCGGTGGTTTTGATCATCTACCATATTTTAAGAATAAATATAGTGGGCTGATAGTAATTCTACGTTACTTTTTAGTTAAAAATAATGTTGGTGTCTACACCGGAATGCTGGGCATCATAGGCTTGTATAGCTTGGTCCCCCGTCACGAACAAGCAGTCCTTAGTCTTGGCACAAACCATTACCGAAGGGACCATATATGGAAGACCAGTAGGGAGGGACCAGTGTAGTTGTTCCTACGTGCAGCGTGAGCTACTGTGCGGCGGACGTCATCAAGGCGCTAAGCCCATAGACTATCAATGTATAATACCTATAACATATACCAATACAGGCGTCTATTTTTTAATCGATATTTACATTCCCTAAATATATATAATTCAAATAAGTGAGATGCCGATATAACCGTAAATCTGGCCTATGGGCTTAACGCCTTTACTGCCGCCGCAGAGTAGCGAATGCGTGGAGGAATGCCTACACTGGTCCCGATAACTTCAGGCTTTATGCCAAGCCTCAGGACTGCTTCTTCGTGACAGGAGACCAAGCTAAATGCCCGTTTATACTTTTGACGGCGTTAAATGGCGCAACACGGCGCCAACCAACGTTCCCATTTAGACTTCACGTCGACACTTGACTGGGTTAAATAGCGAAACATGGCGCAAGTGTTGACCAGAGTTCAACTATGTTGAACTTTCAAGGTCAGCGCTTCCAGACGTCGGCAGTTCAGGTCTGGATTAAGACGTTGACCTGTAGATTGCATCTATATGTTTCAACGAATGTATAAAAAGAAAATATCTAAGCTTTACCAGAGGGAAAATACATAGTAGTCTAGTACATAAATATTGAGATGTAATTTACAGTATTGAGGGTAATGTTGGTATGCTTTTAATTTTTATTTAACTTATTTTCTATTTATTATTTCTATGGTATAAGTAATGTATCTGTGTTATTTTTAAATGGGGAAAGCACCACATAAGTATTGTACTTCTGCTTTCTCCTTTTGTCATGTGAAAAAATTACTGATATAAATATAAACTTGTGTGTACATTAATCATGTGGAAATAAATATTTAATTTTTATTATCATTATTATGCGCTGAAAATGGTGTCGAGAGCAAAACAAAGGTGCCCAGCCATTGAGTTTGCCGATACGCGCAGTGCAAACCGTCGATTATATTTTAAATTAATAGAATTACAGAACAATTTGGCATAAACATCGATGTACGTATGCTATAAGACAACTATCCATACGGAAAACGTCGACGTTGGCGACCATGTGCGTCAAAGCATTCAGACTTTCATGGCCACATTCGACTCGTAGTACTCCCACCGTTTTGTGCCGTCACACGATGCTAACCGGGCTTTAAGACTTGTATGACTTGCAGCAGTGACAGGTTCTGTTAAGTTCAGGATTCTTTCCATGCATTGAGACCCGTTTAAGAAGTTCCGCAATGTGTATATGTAGGAATGCTTTAGGTTTGGAAAGTATGCTTTCACCGGTTTATGCGATTTAAAGAGAACCGTTTCTAGAATCGACATGCAAGTAAAGTATTACAATGATCTCACGCAGCATCAAAAGGCCACCAATGCACCGCCTCACCAGCGGATGGGCCATTCTCCCCAGTCGACGAGTAACCATGGCAGCAGCGGCCCGACGCTGGGCGCCAATAGCGTCAAGCGCAGCCCGCACCAGCAGACGCAGACCGCCATAGGGCGGTGCTCGCCGAACCCGGCCGTCTTCAACCTTCCCTACAGGTGCGTCGGCCACACCAGGTGTAGTGGGTGGGATATGGTGGGGGAGGGACTACATTTGTTTATATAAAAAAAAGTAAAAATTGCATATATATATATAAATGCAAGTTTTAAAAAAAGGTGATTAAATTTTCTGACTGCTCATTATAAAAGGAGAAAACGCTGGATTGTGTACGTTTTAAATCACCAATTACCGGGCTTAATCCAGATAATTTCGACCTTTCTTTCCTCTATTTTTTTTTCCAGTTCTACAGTTTTTATTAGTATTGGTTTATTTTGGTAACGCCAAACTGACAGTAATGTTTCTCTACCTGGAAATCCTATAAACAGCTCGCTGTATTGATTACTGATATCTGTATGATGTTAGCTGATATCTTCACAGCATATTCAAGAAGAGGTGCAAAGGTGACTTAAATTAAATATTGACTATGTGTGGGTAATGGCAGTTAAATGCTGCTTGAGAAGAACTATTGGAATGACATTATTGAAGTTGTCTTATCATGTAAGAGTACCATATTTGTTGTTGTACAGTGAACCTGCTATTTAAACTGATATACTTTTCTGCTCCTTATTTCAGAGACCGTATTATTCACTTGTTAGCTCTGCGACCTTATAAGAAGCCAGAGTTGCTTGCTCGTTTACAGCGAGGTGAGTAGTTTCTGTGGTTTAATCAGTTAACGCAATTGTATTTTAGAAGCTGTCTTTTAGCCGCAACCTTGAAACGTGAAAACAGAACACAGTTAATAGGCCACTTAATCATTTGTATTGCGCATTGAAAATTTGTCCTCTCAGAAATGCAGTACGATTGCTCACGATTTTGATTCATTACACACTGGGCGCGGTGGCCGAATCGGTAGAGTGGAGGCTTTCCGTGCTGAAGTTCAAATCCCGGTCAAGTCAGACTAATGACTTACTAAATTTATGGTTGTTGCTATGCTAGGATATGGCAAGGACTGGTTAGCTCAGTATCCGGGTAATGTAACTGGGAAATGGATTCATGGTGCTGGTTGCCTTGTCTCCCAGCACTATAAAGTCACCATGAGTGCGTGCTGTAATAAGTCGGTACCGGTCCTGATATGACCTTAGACTTTGCCAGAACATAAAACTCCCAACAAACTGATTCTTTTCAAATTCTCATCTATTTTTACCTGTTTGGGTCATTACTATAAAAGCAATGAAAGGACCCGTCAAAAATTAAATGCACCTATGTCTGACGTGCAACATCACTGACTGAGCATGGCGCGGGATCTACTTGACAAAGCCGAGTCGGGCCCTGCCTTGAGCTGTCAATCTGTGAATGCGACTGATGATTGTGCGCAGGAAACCCTGCTGACAGATCTCGTCTGCCGTGGCGCGGGGCCTGCATTGTGCGGCGTTATCCGAGACGCCTCTGATAGGCCACATCAGGGCATGGCGCGCTAGTATTTCGCCGAGGGCACTCATTACTAACAATTCCACGCCATGTTTCGTCAAATTACAGTATTCCACCTTACTCTGACTGGTAGAGTTGTAATAGCATGGATAGTCATGAAAGGTTTTTTTGTTGTTATTGTCATGGCGGATCTTTAAAGGTGAGTTCATATTGACAGCAATGTCAATTGAAGCGTGTTGTCTTTGTTTTTCACATATGCACACCAATAGATTGCCGAGCATGTCTAAATGTCCATCACAAATATCTTGGGTTATTTACCCGTTGGTGATAAATCAAGTAGTCCCAACTACTTCAGTTCAGTTTACGAAACCTCTAAATGCTCCTCTCTTGCACCGCTCCTGTCATGAATCATTTAGGTCCGCGTGGGTTTTTTGTCCTCATCCCCCCCCCCCCCCCCGACCCCCCGTAAATGTGTTGAGCTCGATATCGGGCCGCGCATTATTTGGGGTGGGGGCTGGAAGGGATACAAGATGGCTGCCGAGTTGTCTGGATGGTCACGTGACAGTCCCGTGACACGTGGGTCACGCAAATCAAACTATATTACGCTGGCTCAGGGTTATCTTTCCAAACAGTGGTGTCCAGTTATCTAGGTCCGTCTATGTTTGCGTTTGAATACAAATCACTTGCCAGATAAACCACTTTACAACGTAATAAAATTGACTCACTACGTCTACGGCATTTAAATCGGCTGTAACATGAACTGGTTTTCCCTCCATAATAAGTGATGTTTGGACAATGGATTGTTTGTCGGCGCCTTTATATTACGGTATAAGTGGCCAGCTCTGGTCCCTGCACACCCGGCACTTTCTAGCCCACATTTAACGAGTCGTAGTTCAATTTGTTTACATCTTGAATGAAAGGACAGTGTTGCGTTCGTTTGGACCGCTCCATTTAAAGTCGCCAGCTATCCGCCGCGTGGAAAACAAACGAACTCGATTTGAAATTCTGTTGCGACTGAAAACTCCCCAAAACACCAGCGGCGATCACCGCTATTTGTTTTGTTTACACTCGGCGATTCGACGCTGATCGAGCTGCTACCGTTAATATCGCTTGGAATTTAAGGTTAATTTAATTAAATTTCATTATTTAGTATGTAATTCTGTTAAATATGATCGCATTCAATAGATTTCGGCGTAATCGGTCCCTAACACTGCCGGCACAAGCTGAGAACCAGCGAATCTTGTTACTGTGTGAGCCTGTTGCCGGCACAATTTCAGCCAATCACAGCGCAGCTTTTGCATTGCAAATGGCCGCCGCCTGATGCTATGGGGCGGCCATTTTGAAGACAACAAACTGCCATTGCAGTTCAGACTAGCACTGCCCTGGTCCCATACTCTCCCCACACATACTTGGTTCATTTAAACATAAAAACTAAACAAGATTGTGCTTGGAGAGCATTTGTCGGAGTACACGCAGTGTCCCAGCGAGCTATAGCTGGTCCCTTTAAACTGCCCTTATGTCGGCACAGTCAATCAAGATTGAGTGTGAAAACTAAACCTACTGTATAGGGGTTCAATGTCACTCGATGGCTGCTTATCTAGAAATAAAGCCTGCCGCTTATCTGCCCCGAGAGGCCCTGAACTACGACAGAAAGTTGTTTCCTTTATAGCTTTAGCATCGTGGGTCATTACTAAATTGTCTTGAATCCCGAGGATCGACACTTGTTTGACGGTTTCAATCTACATATTGCTACTGTATATGATCTGAACCATACTGTGTGGTGGGCGTCGGGGAAGGGACGAGGGTTAGAGATATAATTGAAACCAGATCAATGCTGATTTAGAAAACTACTTGTGTCATGTGGTGTACAATCACTTTTACTGTTACATTTACGCAATCACGAGTCTGTGACAGTAAAAGCGTCAGATCTCCGTCTCATGCGCAAATAACATTTTGAACCTACCAATAAAAATGTAATTTAAATCACCCCGGGAGCAAATTTATAACCCACGTTCCTTGTTGTACATTTCTTCTATTTTTATAGATAGATATAAATTCCAGCTCTTTCAGTCTGACAATTATTTGCGTTCTTTATATTTTATTTTTAATGTGTAGGTGTGCGAGGAATTAAAGACAACGCATGAACGTGGTTAGTGATGATGTTGAAGGCTAAGATAGGTTCTCTTGGAACATGGCACCAAACTAACAGCTTTGCCTCTACTTGATCGCTTCAGACGGTGTTAGAGATCGGGATAAGAATGTGCTGTCGACTATGCTGCAGCAGGTTGCGGTATTCAACCGTGACAACACCTTCGTGCTCATCAAATCTCTGTACAATGAAATACGACCCGACTTCCCTGGCTATACCGAGACTGACCGGCAACTTCTTAAAAGGTGAGTGAATTGTCCACCATTAAGACAGGATGGCCAAATGGTTCGAACCCCGGTCAATTCAAGCAAATGACTTTTAAAGTGTATACTTGTCGCTATTTAGACTGGCGCTCAGCATTACTAGAACAATGCAATGAGCGGTGGAATGAGGAAGATCAAATGTCCGTTATTGAAATTACCCCTGCTTAATCAATGAATGGATAATAAAAGGATCCGGCCATGGTCTAAAAGGGCCAGTGCTCTCCAGTCGATTTTTGCATAGCTTTTCTGTTTGTATAGTTGTAGAGTTTCAGAATAGACTGATGGTATCACCAAGCAGTTTCTATTTAAATGGATCTATTCCTTAGTGTTGGCTTGGTATTCAAATACAATGCCTCTCATAAATATGAATGTGCAGAAGAAGTTCAGAGTAGAAGACCCACCTGTCGCAGATTGATATCTTTCTGCGATCAATAGTGTACTCTAAACCATTATACCACAAAAACAATGGTTGTTTCACCAATTTAACATAAATTTAATTCACATACGGATCCTTACTGGCATCAATGTCCACGCTGAGTGCTAGTGCCTAACGTACTGTCTTGTTACCAGATCCACAGACTGTAGAGCATTAGACGAGCACAGTTAGAACTCCTACAAACACAAATTGACTCAAATGGTACAATACTAGTACCGTTAGCAAGGAAGGCTTTATTCGTGCAGCACAGGGCATGGCTCTCTTAAATGTTGATGATGTATTACATGTACTTAATGACATCTTTCCAACTTCATGGTTATAGGACACCTATTGCAGATTTATTTCAAACTAGACGAAGCCGAGTCTGGAGCCGAGTCTAGTTAGTTTGATATCAATCCGTGATGGCTAATAGCTAAGTCCTGTAACCTTAATGGTGCGAAGACATTCTTACACCACTCTAATATTATGTATATTAGTTAGAAACACGAAATTTGTCATTTATTTTGGATTGAATATTTAAATTCAAAGAATGTGGGGATATTTTCTTTTCTGTTTCTTGTCCCAACTAAATTTTATGTAATACCAGTCAAACGGTTCTAGTACTGTTAGGAGAGAACGATTTGCCACATTATACGGGACTGAAATGCTCAGCTTTGATGGTGTGATAAAGAACTAAAGAAGTATGTATTTGGCGTTTGTGATGTGCAATCTAAATAATGTCTGTACACAATTCTGCGGAGCATTTGTCCACCCTAACTGCAAAATTAGTCACCCTAGTAGAATGGTTATTAAAATAGTCAGTTTGTCCGATGTCGTCCAATGCTCTCTTCTCTTTTTTCACGTCTAACCAATATGCGCAGTGACCTACATAATTGCATAATAGGCTTCCAAGTAGAAAGCCACTCGAATATTTTACACTTGGACTCAGATTGGAATGATATCCAAATCGTCATGTACTATAGATATATAAGCTTTAGTTCGATCGCCCACCACTGCAGTTTTATAAATTGTACTTTATATATCAGGAAGATAAAAATTAATTCTTATTCACGCGTAAACTTACACGATTGGAATCGAATTTAACTGGAGAGAACTGCATAAGAAAAGGCATTTTATGAACAGTAACTTTTCGCTACTAAACCTGAGCAGAGTTGATGACAAAGCAGAGTTGATGATAGCAATGGCTGTCAACTAACTTAGTGGCTTGCAACTATTTCATAGAGCATGTTTACTGTGCTTGTGACTATGACTCTGGAACCTGTGACTTACTAACTGGCGGCTTTTTGGGGCGTTTAATCCCTCAGAAGGAGGCCGCTCTCCGAGTCAACGGGCCAGTCTGCGGGCAGCTCGCCGGCAGCCATCTCCCCGACGCATAGCCACAGCAGCACGGGTTCCAGTCCCGGCGGTTCTCAGGTAGCGCATTGAATGAAGCCCAGAGTACCAGCAGTTTACTTCATTTGTCATTGAATTAACCACGTGGACGCGTTGGCGCGTGGTTTCCCAAAGAATTTGTACAAAAAAAAGTCTGTTGAAAGTTAACAAATGATGTATGCATGCACAGTTATATGATCAAAGAAAAGGGCGCCGTCCTTATGTCCTCAAATGTTACAGGGAGTAAGTCTTCCCAGTAAAGTGACCACAAGCGGAGGAACAAGTCTGTAAGCAATTTTTCAAACCCTTTGATATATCTTTTTTAATTGTTGCAATCTATTTAGAGAGAATTTTTGTTTGTTTAATTCTTCAAAATAACCAGACCTTTACTCCACCAACTACCCTGACAGAAGCGTCCGACGAGTACGACTGACGACGAACCAGCCATGCAGCCCCGGATGAAGAAGCCCCGGATCTCGCACGAGCGTCAGCGGGAGATGCGCCAGGTGGAGGCCTCTCGCACCAAGCCGCAGGTCCTGCAGGAGACTGTGCCCAACAACCACAACTCGCCCAAACCCGTGTCGCCCAAGACGACTACTAGCCTCCTGCCGCTGCACACCACACTGGGCACGCCCACCTCGCCGACGGACAGCCCGGCCGAGGTCAGCACCACGACGCCCGACACCCTGCTCCAACCTAAAGGTCAGCACCGCCAGTCTGAGGCGCACTGGGTGTTACTTTTAGATGGGCGGGCTGAGAACTGGCCACTCGATGCACAAATGTAGCGAGGGATATGGTTTATTTCTATGTACATTTTATTCTACAATGGCACACTGAAATTGTTTATTATTATTAATATTAATATTAATACAGATTGTGACTTCATATAGATGGACAATATACAAATTGATATTAGACTAATTTCTTTGGCTGGTCCACTTTAGACGAATTACATTTTCTGGTCATTGTCCTTTGACAGTGCTAATATATACTTGTATTTACACCTTCACACATGCGCCGATACACAATATTGTTCTATAACTTAGTAATAGTAATATTAATATAAACCCGTTGGCATGAGACTTCTATGTAGTAAGCGTTTTTCTATAATCACCCACCGTTCACTGCATTGTTTATTATACATAGCCAAGGAAGTTGCTATGATATATTGCGTATTAAATAATATCCTAAATATAAAAAGTATTATATATATTTTCAATCAAATTCTTTTCTCGATTCTATAGTGTACCTCGTTTGATTTTCTGTAGGTGATAATTTTGATTCATAGTGCTTCATTATTGAATCACACTTGGTTTAAATAGCCTCCACTTGATGTTGAAATCGAAACGCTCCGAAGCTAAAGCGTCCGTTTTTATTTTTGACAGATGAAAAGGACTACTTGAAAGCCAAAAATATCAACGTAGATAAGCACGTTCGGAACCACTCGGCCAAGTTCCCCGCTTCATCTACCTCCGTCACACCTAACTACTTACTGTAAGTGCAGTGGGCAGATTACAGATCATTTGTTTAGTCGCTACAATACACACCAATACAATACAATACACACCAATACAATACTGTAGGTATCTGACTGCGTCCTCTGACTGCTTTTAGAGGTAAGAAAAACAGTCACAGGACGCAGTCAAATACCTATAATATTAGCGTGGTGTGTATTGTAGCGACTAAACAAATGGTCTGAAATCTCTATCTTCATTTGTACAAATGCAGTCCATGTGCATACAAGTGTTGTCATAGCCGACTGGAGTTGTATTCTCTGCGATATGCATTGGGCGTGGTGGCCGAATCGGTAGAGCGGGAGTTCAATTCCCGGTCGAGTTAAACCAATCAATGACTTAGAAAATGTGTACTTGTCACTTCCTAGCTTGGCGCTCATCATTAATAGGGTAGGGCAAGGATTGGTTAGCTCAGTGTCAGGATAATGTGTCTGAGTGGGATATCGGGTCATGGTGCTGCTAACCTGATTTCCCAGTGAGACAGCACTATAAAGTTGCCATGAGTGTACACTGTCACAAGTCGGTACCCGTCCTGATATGACCTTAGATGTCGTCAGTATGTAAAACACCAACCAACCATATGTGATGTGCCCGGGTAAGCTGCCAACAATGCTGACCTGGTATTTGTTGGGTGTTGGTCCTGCAGAGAATACAAGGCGATCCAGACGGCGGACGACCGGCAACGCTACAAGCTGGACTTCAACTCCGAGTACGAGGAGTACCGGGTGATGCACGACTCGATTGACAAGGTGACGAAACGCTTCAGGGCCCTGGAGATGTCACTGCGACAAGAGGAGGAGGGCAGCGAGGACTATGAGGTGAGACCTTGCGCGTGTGTCAATTCTAGATGAAGCCTAAGGTTGTATAACCTGGTGGCTATAGATTTTGCCATCTTTCTTTTGAGATATATTAACCCCTCCAATAGCCGATGTTTACTTTTTATGATGGGGGGGGTCGTTAAGCAAACAAACTAATTTTAGGTATATTATGTTGGATGTTATAATCTACTTTACTTTTGTTTGGATTAACTTATTTTGAAGGGTTGCAGAGTTAATTTGGATGTGCATCCCGAAATGCTGGATCGCGTATGGGTCTGTACTGATATTCTTTTTAAAGTTGCATAGTCCGTTAGTTTTGAGTTTGTCATTTTTCTGAGATAAATATATTGAACTGATTGTTATAATCTCTTCCTTTAATTCGAAGTAACTTATTTTAATTGGCCATGTTTTGAGATATTCGAAGTGCGAACATATCAAATTAGTTTTGGCAGGCACTCCATATTTGTTAAATTGCCTCGGTATTCCCTTCTATTTGGCAAGAAATGCATGATAAGTGCATCAGTATCTAAGCTAAATATGTAGAATCAAATCTAGATATTGTTTTTGGTTTTGAAAAGTTGATGCTTCATCAGACTGCAGCTTTCAATTGACTTAGTATTCATTCTGTGTTGCAATAAAGTGCACCAGTATATTGTAAGACAGTATTGGAATGGATCAAATCAAGCCATGTTTTGATTTTCAAATTATGCTTTCATCGGATTATTTACCCTTAATTGGTTATTGGCATGCGAATGGATTGGCAATGTTAAAGTTCTGGTCGCCTGATTATTACGTTTTTTTAGTATAAATATTCGCTGTATCTGAACTAAATGTTAAAATCGTTGAAATATTAAGTGCATTGCACATAGTAATACTGAGCATAGCCATGGCCGATTCAAAGTAATTGTCATGGACAGATATCCAGCTTCTTTGGCCTAATTGGTTTTGTTTAAATATTTTTGATAATTTAATCAGTTATGAGAACACCTGCGAAATAAGGTAACTGACATTTAAATGTCCTCTACATTTCCGTGTAGCCTTTATTCCGATTGCGTATTCAATGAAATGGAAATTGGTGGAAGTACTGAAGTCGTGTAGATATATTCAGTCGATCAATGTAATTATGTTTATTCAGTGCTGCTCACTGAAAATTATTACCAATTGGGCTAGGTAATAATAGGCCACGTTATGAATCTCGACTGTGTGATGGTCCCGATTTACTATTTGCATGTTTCAGACTGAATAGCTCCCTTGAACAAGCCAAAGTTAACGACAGGGCACGAGGAAGTTGCTCTTTTTCATACCCTTAGAGTGCAGCCCTGGTAACAGATTATGGATGAAACTTGGATGTGAAAGTTGTTGCTTGTACTACTTGCCTAATGCTTGCATCCCACGTTGTTAACGATGTCATTTTTGTTGTTGTTGCAGAATATAAAGAATAAGATTTTGAATGAATATCGGACTGTGCGAAAAGACCCCAAGTATGTGGAGCACCGCCGACGGTGCGACTACTTGCATAAAAAACTAGGTCACATAAAGAAACTGATATTGGAGTATGACCAGGCGCAGCTGATGCAGTCATAGCACTACGGCCATTGTCCACTAGTGGTCTCAATGGAAATGCCCGAGATCTCGAACCAGCGACCTAACCAGCCCGGACCCCGATGCTCGACCAGCCAGCCGGCCGCCATCTGTGTGGTGGGCTGGTTTGTGTTCTACACCAGCCAGCATTGGGCAGCCACCGTTATAAATGTAGGGAAGGTCTCACACCCTCCACCTGGTCACCGCCCAGTGAGTCCCCGTCACCGGCCTGCACGCCGAGACCTGCCAGTTGGATGATTATATGGGGTTGGGGTAAGAGGGTGGAAAATCACTTAGCAATTTTGGGTTTCTTATGCTTGTCCGTTATTGCGGTGTATCCGCTATTTTTGTAGAGAAAACCCTATTCTACTTTGAACTACTCTGCTTTGAACGGTCCTTTTTTTTTTTTTTTAAGTGGCTTTCCACCCGAGGTTGGTTCGTGTACAAAAATAAGTCCAGAATAAAGTTTCTATTTTTGGTTTGATAGTATTTGTTGTGGCTGCTCGTGCAGTTCGTAGGGTGGGTCGGTCTGGTGGGCGTAACCATGAATTGTCCGCAGATGGCGCATTGTTCGCTACCTTCTCTCAGTATAGTGGATTGTAAATAGGAAAAGTATTGCCAGCTCGCCTGACTGGTGGCGACTGAGTTGTGAAGATGTAAAGGAATCTGTGTAGAGTCTGACGAGTCACTGGGGAACAGACTACGGAGTATGTCTTATGTGATGTAACTGAGAGTTAGTGAGGGTGTCTGCGCACCCCAGGTGCCATGATTGAGTACTAACCAGCATTTACTGTGTGATGAGATGATTGAGAAATGACCCGGAGTTTTACCATTGGGACGTCCTTATAGTTATACCCCCCGCAACATCCCCACTCCTCAACGATAAGTCCACGTCTATGTTCAATTATAAGTGGATTCATTGTTTGAGCATGAGTACAAAAACAAGCAAAAAAACAAAAAATTGAAAGAACAAAAAAAAATATATAAAAAATAAGTATTTTCCCCATTTTTATTGGTTTTGGTTTTTCCTTTGTGTTGAGTGGGGGTCTATTAATTTATTTTAGGTCCCAGAACGGAAATGCTGATCATCTGGCTATTAAACTACTATTTATTTGTTGCAAGTGGTAATGATCTATGTCATGTATATTAAGGTTTAGCTGCACACTCGCTATGTCTACTGCAGGGCCATGGCCACGTAGCTGTTAACGCGTTCACATTTGTTGAGCTACTGATAAGACACCTCGGCAGTGGGACCCAGCCGCCATTGGCAAATCTGTTCTGTAAATACTGGGCGGCCATAACCAAGATGGCCATGGCGCGAGGACAACCGCTTCCTGTAGTTCCACCACAGCCCAAAGGCCATTTACACACAGATAACGCCTCTTTAAAATGCCATGCTGCTGCACTGCTCTGCCCTGCTGCTACAGGAGGTCAGGGTACCGTTTCCCAAGTTCGTCTAGTGTTAACTAAGATAATAGCCATACTACTGCCGAAGTCCATTTAGTACTAAGAGATAACAAACCAAACATCTATCTGATCCATCATTGTACCACATCATGGTGGGCCCAAAACGAAGATACTGTGATACTACAATATTCCGATGTACAATAGGCACCCAGTTTAACTGTAGCTAGCAGTTTGACGAAGCAATTGGCCAACTTACCCGTGCCCGTCCAGCCACACCTTTCTATAATAACGCAATTAACCAATTTACAAACTGCACAAACAGTGGCTGCGTACAGAATTGCTAGATTTGTTTTGAGTTTGCTATACGACGTCCTATTTTGACTATGAGATGTGGGCATGGCGTCTGACGAGGCTGAGTGTGATTTGTGAGGGTCGATGGGTGAATGGTGGGGAGGGGGGCTGAGGAGTTTGACAACTGGGTGTTGGCACTGCACGAGTACGGTGCGAGGTGACTGAGTTAGGTGTTTGTACATACGTAGGTTGTGTGTTGGGTAGAGCGCTGGCTCACCAGGTACCTTCTGGTAGCATAGCATCATAAAGAGATGGGTGAAACAGCATTCCATGGTTTTAGTGACAATGCACATCAATTGCAAGCAGCAGCCGTTCAGCGCATGGGCATCGAGTTCATGGTGGGGTAGATTCGACTGGAGCTGAACACGCAATGTCATTCGAGAAACGCTTTTAATCCTAAAAGTAAAATTGGTGTGGAGGGGGGGGGTGTGTCTGCTCTGGGGGGAAAAGGAGAATAGTTGTAACTATACATGGTGCTGTACTATTGAGTAGTATTTGAAGCCTTTCTGCCCGATGACACTTCTATCTGGAAGCCTCTCGTCCCGGGGTGGATGGCATTGTAGTGAACTGCTGCGTCATCTAGTCACCGATTGGCACCAACTCTCCTGCCGGTTAGCCACCTGTGTATCACCTGTGGGGGGTGACCAACAAATCATTTAGTTACCAGTTTCCTTGTTTAGCAGACTAACAAGGCAGTATGTGTTAATACCATTAAGCATTTCTATCGTGTCGCATAGCGATCGAATCGTGAGTGAAAGACCTGTTGCCTGTAGTTTCCGTGGAATGTCTGATCTGTGTGTGCGTCTTGTATTTGTCAATATGTGCTGGTGGGCGCGCACTATAATACAGTGGTTCAACATGTATCTCCAGTGTTGTCATTCGATACAACATTGTCATATTTTAAGTGAAACCGTGTTGTGCATGACTCTTCACCGCAGTAAGTCACATATGCATTCGCCATTAACTTAAAACTTGTTTTGGGGTGGTTTTTTTTCTCTATTTTATGTAACGCGGTAGGTTGGACATAAGGGCCTACCCCTGCCCCTTCTCAATCAGCTTGTATTAAATGTGGGTTTGGCTAATGGGGTGAAAGGGCGAGTTTTCTCTCTCGGTGATTTCACAACCTACTCTAACCGTTATTTTTTCTTTATTTATTTGTTAAAACTTCAGAGCGAATCATTTTCTAGAAGTCGTTCCAGTATCCAGCTAAGATTTCTACTTGTACATAGAATATTTATTCCTTTAAGCAACCTTTCTCCAGTATTTATTTCTTTAAAACAACCTTCTACCTAGAAGTATGGGTGATCAGTTGCTTTGTGGTGTATGAAGATTTTAGTCCATTGTTCGTGTGATATTTTTCTCCTGTTTTCTTAAAAGAAAAAAACTAACTTGATCATTGAGAAAACCATGGTGAAAATCCATTCTCCCACGAGGTTAAGTAGTTCATATCCACAAGAGCTCAACCTTGCTATTCGATATGCCAGGTCTTCCATCATAGGCACCTTCCATTCGTTTGTCTCGGTGCTGTCTAACCTCCGCAACTACACCATAACCTAACTGGCTGTTAAGATCTAACACAACCCATTCTCTGAAACCCCATTTCCCAGCGTAGTCTATGCCATTGGGGATTGCTAACTGTTCTAGTGTAACCACTTTAGGTCACACTGTCACTGACGATAAGGCACCTCATGAAGGGGAGGTGCTGCAGTCCCTTGCTTGCCCTGTTGGATTCTCTAGTACCATTGGAACATTCCTTGATATCCAGAGGGCAGGTCATCCAGCAGGTGACCCATGTAATGAGAACATTCCAGTCCGCATCATGTTGGGGCTTCCAATTTCCAAGTGTGCCGACCCCCCCCCCCCCCCCCCCCCCCGATTCTCACCATGGTTTTCTCTCCTCACTGAGTTGTACGAAGGGCCGGACTGTCACCTGCATGCTCGTGAGGCCTACTGGGTGGACCATAGAATCTACCACTGTACCAGTGGTGAATTGGTAAGATCTCCCAGGGTTCACTTGTGCGGTCTGCAGGTTTGACGGGTGCATCAGAGCGAATATACAATATTCACACCACATGCGACATCTGACGGCGACAACGAACACTCAGGTCGTGGGACCGTTGCCACAGCGCATACAAAAGCTATGGAAATTACTAACTTTCAAATGTCAGTCAAATTTTGAAAATTCTAAAAGTATATTGCTTTTGAGTCATTGGAGCTTCCAAGAAAAATAACATTTTCATGTTTGGACCCATTTGAAAATTTTAGGAATATTCACAATGCATGCGACATCTGACGGCGGCGACGAACACTACGGTTGTGGGACCGTTGCCAGAGCGCATGCATGTGAATATTGTGTATTGAATGAATTCCGCTAAGCAATCGTATTCCAATTCCACCACCAATCTCGAAACCTTTCATATATCTGACAATGTTTTGCTTCTTTTTGTCTTTTCTCTCAACTTTTTGTAGCTTGTGTTTCTGTTGTACATGTTGAAGGGTAATTAGTAATTGAGTGCACGGTATCAGTTAGCTGAGGCTGTGCACGGTGTATGCACCCATTTAGGTAATTAATTATGCGGTTTCTGCACCTGTGGGAGGGGAGGAAGGGGACATCTGATACCCCCCCGCATGTGTTCTCGTGTTATGCAAGGTTCTGTGCGCCGGTTGTGTGAAATTGCTGGTTGAGTAGCTGTTTTATGCACGTGGCGTTATGGGATTCACTGTTGCAGGGTTAGAGGTCCGCCACTCGACGCTCACCTCGGCTAGTACCCGTAACAGATGAATGGTGAACGTGCAGAGGCGCTACTAGTATGTTGAATCAACGTCGGTGTGAGTGCGGCGACACTGCTGTATCCTGATGACACATGTACACCGCGTTATACATCGTCACAGCCACTTGTCAGGCCCCCGACAATTACAATTGGTCCACCCTGCCTTCCAACTCATGTAAACCGACCCCTTCCCTCCTCTCAAGGGTACTGCTTATGGGAAGCGACGGTGGTGATGATGATGATGGTGATGATATAAAAAGAAATGTAGTTATTTTTCTCTCCCTTGTGGAGCCTGCTTGTGAGAGGCTTGTGAAGACAATGCTTACATTAACACTACTAGATAACGACATGACCGACGTTACTGATGTTGAAAGGCTGTCTGGTGGGCGCTATGTGTGTAGCACAAGTACACTCAGGCGACCAGCGGCAGCACCGAACCGGACACCCGACCCCGGCTTTATCCACGGTTAATAAGTGAGCCTTAGAACTCTAAAGCGCGGCAGTTATTACCTTCTGTGAGCAATAAGGGCTGAAGCCCTCCGAACCAATGTGAAATCGATTATGATGTACACCAAAATGTCAACTATAAAGAATGGATGACCGGCCTTGTAAGGACGTAAAATCTGGTAATAAACTGTTGAACTACAATGTGCTGGTAGTAGACGTGCTGCTGGTTGTGCTGCAGAAGTAAAGCAAGGACGCGCCGACGGAGGAATCTTGTGTACTTTATGGTCCTCTTCGGGGTCGTTGAATGAGATTAATTGTGAATTTGAAATCCTGTGGCCCATTTATTATCAATACACTTTTATTTGCAAATGACTAATGCATAGATGAACAGGGTCTCATAGTTGTTTATTATAGAAATAACCGTAACTATGCACTTTGGACTTTGTGTGTTCATTTATGTTGGGTATATTTGTGGTTTTGTTCAATGAACACAATCGTATTTAATGGAAAAATCAAAAAAAATCATTTCATCTTCTAACTAGGTATGGATATGACGATTGAAAATCTTACACGAGGCATCTGGAATTCTACCAAGAAAATGGCATTTGTTGTGATAAGTACATGAATTTATGCTAATATTTATTACGAAGCGTTTGTATGGTGTCTAACGTCCTATTTTGTCAGATTGAAGCTCTGGACCAACTTAATAGCAGTGTCCCTTATGTGTGTAGATCATGCATGAGTAGCTAAAGGATACGTCGTGGGAGGAGGAGTGAAGTTGCACCGGCCGCATGGGCAACGTGTTAAAATGAAGTGTCTTGTTTTTGGTTGCGCCACAGGAATATACTTTTAACAGTCTATATTGTACACACGTTTCCAGCGTAGTGGCGGAACTTATTAGACATAATGAGCCCCACCATTGTGGAAAATGTGTCTGCTGATTCTAATCGCCAACCCCGGTCGCGACACCTCGTGACCCAAGCGCAGCTCCTTAGTTCTGTCGGAGTCTGCTGGTCCCTGACCCAGCGTACCAAGTTCTATATCCAGTTTGGAGATTAGCAGGAAATGAATCGACAGCTGGAACATGGTACTACTTTTGTGCGCGTGCGTGTTTAATTATCACACAAGCAATATATATGATATACGTCCTGACAATTTAAAGAAGCAAGAGCTGTGGACTGTTGTGAAAGTACTGCTCTATATACTGGTACGTAGGCTGCAAATCCTCGACAGATAACCAACCCTATCATGTGTGATGTGTGAGACTAAATGTAGCACCGAGAAGCCCTCACGAGTATATTATATATACAAATTACTTTGATACGCAAGCGTTTGTTGACATGACGCCTTGATGTAGGTACACTTCAAAATGCAAAATGATTTGAAGGGGGGGGGGGGGGGGGGCATGCTCTGGTTGTGTTTGTGTGCCCATGTTCCAAGTGACTGTTGGTGGACGGCACGCTGGGTCACGGAGGATGTGACTACGTGACCTGTCCTGATAAAAACACTGCTTCTGTCTTATTGCTCCAGTCCGTAATCTCTGACTGTAGTTTGTATGAAACGGCAGCTCGGCCCCCATCCTGTGTCCGTGCGTGGAGGCCACTTCTAGCCGCCAACACTGGGCATGGGTCGAGTTCCTAATTGTTGATGAAAAAAAGAAAAAACAGTATAAAAATACGAGAAAAAAACCAAAAACAAATAAATGCATCGAAAATATCAAATGCCTCGTTCTTTTATTTAGTATGTTAACCCTCTAAATAGCGTATTTGTTTAACTTTAAAAAACACCCAAAAAAACCGTGCATTGACTATCCGAGCGCTTTTTAAATTGTACTTTTACAGTTTACAAGTCTTGCAGTAAAATACAAATATGGTGAACGGCCTCTACTCAGCTACTGGGTTAGGTTTTTGTTCAGTAAGTTTCTATTTGCTAATATATTTTTTCAAGCTTATTTGCTAGTCTAATGTACAACCAATTATTTTCTTGGAAAGTGGTGGTCACATAGGGAGAAGCCAGAGAACCTAGCAAGATCGAACAAACTGGAGCTAAACAATTCCCGGTCAGTTGGTAATAAGATGCACGTTGGGGTAACTAACTCGGGGCTAGCAGAACCTGTCATGATCATTCATGTGCCTAATATCTGTACTTTGGGGGGGGGGGGGGGGGGGGGGGTAAATAAAAGACTAAATAACAATCTTTTTGTCATACGATGTAGGGCCTATTATAACTTTTGCATCTGTGCATTGCGGTTTCACATATCACCATCAGATTCTTGTTGAACAATTTCTTTTAATTCGTTTCTCCCTCCTGGCATTGACAGTTAACGAATTTGGGATAGTTAGTAATAATGTAACTTTTAGTTGGAGATGTTAAAGTTATGAACAGATTTCTATGCCCTAGATCATCATCGGTGCAAGTGCGTCCCTCTGGTGGATCGCAACAGAACTATTAGGGAAAACATAAGACAAGTGCGATGTTGAACAAAATCCATTTGGCTTTAAAATGATACTTTAGCTAAAACACGTACACAGTAAGTATAGTATGCACGTTCTTAACCATATATAGAATGTATGTATTTTGCATTATGTTTTGTGACAGTTATCTAAAGTATTTAACACTCAAGCGCCTTATTATCGCTCATTACAAAACGACTAATACTAGACTAGTAGTACTACTAGTACTATCAACTATAGTATCTGTCTATCATACTAAGTTGTGGTATATGCTTATTAATATTATCATCAGTTACTTTATGAGTATAGGCATATTTTATGCTATTAATAGATTTAGATCATCGCACAAATCTGAAATTAGTTGTGGGAGAGGCACTCCTTGCAATTCTGATAAAACAGGCATTACTTAAACATTACATAGTCATAGAATCAGGAACGATAGATATATTATCATATAATAATAATACTCACCTCCAACTTGAACCGAGGGCTCGGCGTGAGTGTAGTCCCCTGTAAGCAACCTGTAACGGTACTGATTCCATGTAGAGTTCTTGAAACAAATAAAATCGCAATCACTGCAGCATCCCCCCTCAACCTCTTATTTGATCAATTTTTCACTCCAAAAGTAGCAGGCTATGAATGATAAGTAGGAAACCAGTATAGTTTACTTCTTAAATTGGGGATTGGTGTATCTGGGGTGGGGGGCTTTCAATGTAACAACCTAATAATACCATCATCCATAATTCCGTTATTCCTTGTGTTGCTTATTTACTTGCACTCAAGCAAAAATGAGAGACAAATAAGTGTTCACACTTCCTGTCTACCATTCGCTATTTCGCATATAGTGAATATTTTAGTCTCTATTTTTAGAACATTTTCTTTCACATGGTAAAGAGGTTTTTTTTAAAACCTACACAAAAACCATCTCACTTATATTCCTATTGGCAGATCTATACCCGACTTCACGATGACATATAGCATGGACGCCACAGACCTCCAGGAACTGGCGTTTACAGTTTATGGTAAGTTATCCCCGCGTGACCCCGTTGCCTTTGGTAGTGTAGTGGTCTGCACTGACCTCTCAGGCAAGGAGCCGCATAGACAGGTAGGCGTGGGTAGTGTGTTGATATCAGGGAGCCTAGGTGGTGTAATGGTTAGCACACTGGCCTGGAATGCAAAGAGATGTGGGTTCGAGTCCCACTCTAGGCACAATATTTCCCATTTTCATCACCCCCACGACAGTATCCTCACATGGCTGAGTTGCTTCATCAGTAAGGAGTGTGTGAAGAATCACACAGCTTCAAGTGTAAGCAATAGTAAGCCTACTGGACCATTGACCAAAATATATTGAGTGAAATCTAGATTCCTTCTTTCCCCAAAACCACGCCAGCATTACGATATAAATCTGAGCATGCGCTAAAACTGAAACAGCTTGTCTTGAAATTTGATTGTTGAAAGACTGTATAATTCAACTTGTAGCTTTTCATGCAATTACTCACTCATTCACTCATAATATATCATCCTGAAGTTTTAGCTCAAATATGTAGGCACTGCTAATTAGTGGAATTTCCGATTTCCTCAGTGTGGCACGGCCACCTGTTCGATCGACAAATAGAAATTGGCCAATTGCATTAGACACGCATCACACGGGCCACATGTTACTGCTATTGAATGCACTCAAGCAAATATGAGAGACAAATAAGTGTTCACACTTCCTGTCTACCATTCGCTATTTCGCTATTTCAAAAGGGTTCTCTTGGGAAAGCCAAAACCAAACATATTTGATTTGGTTTTGGCTTTCAATAATTTTCTTTTCTGAAAAGTATTTTTCGTAAAATTTCATATTTCATTATGCATTAGTTCTCTTCTTTTTGCATTGTACTGGTATACGAGAAGTTGGTCTTTCGCGCTACTCCAGCCTTTAATGTTAGATTAATTGCCTGACTTGTTGCTTAGCATTTAACATCCTAACATCCGAGCTGATATCAGGATGTACATCGACGTGTGATTGCTCATAGTGGGTTAATAGTACTGCCACATTGGTATACCAGCATCACCAAAATCATGACCTGATATCCATCCCGCTCAGTCATATTATCCTGACTCTGTTCCAACCAATCCTTGTCATAGGATAGTAATACCAAGTGCTTAGAAAGGGAGCAAGACATCTAAATTTTGTAAGTATTTGATTTGACTTAGCTAGGGATTGAACTCAAAGGGAAATCCTGTCCATTCCTGATATGACTATCTGATACCAGTTCTTTAGAGACTGGAACTATTGCCAATAAAATAGCATATTAAGTTAAGGATTTTACTAACTGCCTAAAAAGCTACCAATAGTAAAGCACCAACAAGTACAATCTTCTGTCCCTCAACAATTTTGCAAAAACCTTCAGATTATCCAGTCAGACATTATCTCCCTGTGCTTGAAATCAAATTATTATTGTGTCATCTGTGTGGCAGTTTCCACTTTATGGAATACGTTGCTCGGGGATTTAGGAAAAGCAAGATCTCTTGACAAATTTAAATGACCTCAAGACTCGCCTGTTTGCGGTAGCTTTTTCAAATGTATTAACAAAAAGTGTAAATGATATTTCTCTATTCTAGATCTGATGTCTTTTCACAAATTGATACAATATTAATTTCAATACACAATTAGCCAATGACTATTGGGGATACATTCCGATGTGTATAAGCATTGAGGTAATCAAACATATAATTCAAAACCAGACACAGATATACTTTTTTTGGGCTAATAAATTTATTAATCATGCTTAATAAATTTTTACACTAGCCTGTTGGCCTACACCTTTGTGAACATTATTATATACGCTTTACCCAATAATACAATTGAGTTATTAGCTTTAATTATTCTATTTCCTCAGGTAATACAACCTAAGTCATTTTCTACTATATTAATCATTACTTATGTGCAGGTACTATCAGAATCAATTATTATTTATTATAAATTCATTACTTATATGCAGGTCAATTCAGTCATTGTATATATCATACTCCTATATGAAATAGCTAGAAATTTTCTCTATCATTTCTGTAATAAAAGCTTGAAACAGAAGACATGATGAAGCAGCTACAGTAGATCACGGTCACACAACAGCTCACATCTGGCACACTCAACCACATTTTTAGCACTTTCACCTCTCACAGCAACATTCATTAAATTACACGATTGGATCATCATCTCTCAGCTCTCAGGCATGAAAGCCTGACTGGCTGATGGGTGGGTGGGTTGGACAAAATTCCACTGCAGTATCAACACTCCGTATATGACAGCGGCCAGGTAAGGACTGAACTGTGCTTGCATTCACTACCGGAAGTTAACTCGGTCCATAGCAACGCATGCTCCGAACGGTATCTATGGTATCTATCATATCAAGCCCGTAGTCAGGTATTTTGAATTATGCATGTTTCCGGCAACATGGACAATTCAAAACCAGACACAGATATACTTTTTTTGGGCTAATAAATTTATTAATCATGCTTAATAAATTTTTACACTAGCCTGTTGGCCTACACCTTTGTGAACATTATTATATACGCTTTACCCAATAATACAATTGAGTTATTAGCTTTAATTATTCTATTTCCTCAGGTAATACAACCTAAGTCATTTTCTACTATATTAATCATTACTTATGTGCAGGTACTATCAGAATCAATTATTATTTATTATAAATTCATTACTTATATGCAGGTCAATTCAGTCATTGTATATATCATACTCCTATATGAAATAGCTAGAAATTTTCTCTATCATTTCTGTAATAAAAGCTTGAAACAGAAGACATGATGAAGCAGCTACAGTAGATCACGGTCACACAACAGCTCACATCTGGCACACTCAACCACATTTTTAGCACTTTCACCTCTCACAGCAACATTCATTAAATTACACGATTGGATCATCATCTCTCAGCCAAATTTGGAACAGGAGGGATGATGATCCTACATACACTCATGTTTATTTACGTAATTAAAAACAATATCAGATTTCCACCCCCCAAGTGTCTTTATGCAATCAATTGGCATGCCTAGACGCGCATACTCCTGGGCTCCCCCTCGCCGTAGACTGTGCCCCGTCACCAATGGCCACCAGGGACATCTGCTTGCCTTCAATGCTAACTGCATGCATTTGGTGAACACTACGGCCGTCAGTGGCTCGCCGGTCGTCATCATGAGGGCTGGGGCCTCCTCATGCGCAGGAGTCAAGTGAACGTACTTGGACCAATTACGTACTGGGCAGTAGTCTCGACTTGTCCCAGTAGGTATTTCAATGCTGTTCACATCCTCTGGTCTATGAGTAGTTTTAGTGCTCCTAACTGTTATAGTTAGGTGTGTTGCGTGTGCCGTGATGTCCTTTCTGAGCAGCATATGACCGCCATCTCCGGACACCTCGGAATAAAATAAATTGGACTGTCTTAATAAACAAAGATAACCTATTAATAACGCAACAGTCAACACAAGTCCATCATCTTTAATTTTCTTAAATTTTTTGATCATCATTTTAATATGCTTAATCTTCAATGGATACGCTCTATTTACAGTATTATTTTTTAATTTACATATTCCAGCTTTAATTAATGACATAGCATAACAGTCGAACGATTCTGTACTTCCTCTCATTAACCTTATCCAAGTTCTTGCTCCACTCATATAATTTTTTACTGCACCTTCCGACTTTAATTTATCATTTAAATACAAAGCATATAACATTACCGTCTTCAGTTTGGGTTTCTTAGGACTGTCTCCAATATTATTGCAAAACATTAGATACTCCCTAAATTGTACCCTTTTATTTCTCCAAGTCCCCTCTGCTAGTCCTGCCGAGAAGTACACACCTATCCTCTGTACTAATTCCCGCCTACACTCTGCAAGTTGATAAAGCCAAAAAAAAGAAAATTATCAACTTGCCCACATTAGTTATAAAGAGACATCTAAAACCTGCTCGTCAAATGAAACATGTATTTTAGTTAGTAATTTAGTTTGACACAATTTGTCCGCGATTACTTGAAACTTATTATCAAAGAACAACCTACTTAAGGCATCTGCTAGTACTAGGTCCTTTCCCGACTTGTGAACTACCTGTACCACACAAGTATATGTGGCCGCGAACCTCCAAATCTCGCGGGCACAGGCGCACAAGACAGGATCCTTCCCAGCACCAGTAGACAGCACCTGTTGGGAAGCAGCATTATCCGTATTAATGATAATCTGATAATTATGTGGATCAGGAGGGGATAGATTTTTCAATGCTACTACTAAATTAATGGCCTCTAATTGAGCAATGTGGAAGTCTTGTGACAAAAATTTTGAGGAATACAATTCAGAATAAAAATGTGTTTGACTGAATGCACCTCCACCAATCAATGAAGAGTCGCACTCAATGATCCATTTTTTTGTCAGGTAAGTGCTGCAACAAAACTAGCCTGTTCTGACCTTCTGAAAAACGCAAAAACCAAAATATATCCCGTACCAAATCAACTGTAACCCTAACTTTCCCTATAAATGGTGTACCCCGAAGAAAATCTAAAATCCTATTCATAAAAACTCGTGCAGACATGACACACTTAGAAATGAATTGTAACCGCCCGACTAACCTCTGCACATTTTTCCGAGTAACAGACGCACCCACAGTCCATTTCCTACATTCTAACAAAATGTCCAATAATTTCTCATCAGGGATACGCACATATAAATTTTTTGAGTCTATCTCATAACCTAACCAAATTAATTTTTGAGTAGGAGGAACACATTTTTTAATGGACAATTTAAGGCCTAAACATGTAGTCAGTTTAATGATATAATCATACGCTTTCTGTGCCTTATTTAGAGAACTTTCTACCCCAACAAAATCGTCTAAAAAACATAAAGTAAAAAAATCCCATTTTCCTCATTAGATATACCACTGCAGCTGTAGTACGAGCGCAAGCCATACTAGACGTCCTACATCCAAAGGGCAAAGCAATATCAAAATAGTAATTATCCTCCACTTTAATTCCAAACAAAGGCACACTCAAGGGGCAGGTTCTCAATTGCCTGTACGCCCTTGCGAGGTCAATTGACCACATAAAACAATTTTTTTCCAACTTTTGTGATCTCTTTAGCCAATGACATAATTGTTGGCAAATTATATTTATAAGGTTTACCCTGATAAAAACCCTTATTAATCCCAGAATTTACACTACGCCCCGTTTTTGGGTAACTAAGATCTACGATTATTCTCCGTTCATCAGTACATTTCTTGGGGCGGGTCATAATTGGGCTAATCTGCGCCCATGGGCAAAAAGGGGGATCATTAAAGGGACCTAGCAGTGCTTCATGGAATAATTCAGTCTTCACGTAATTATCAATCCAAAACAAATCTTCCTTTGACTGAGCATGGTTAAGCAAGGTTGGAATTGGTATAAATGAACCTGTAAAATTTGATGGCCATCCATATTCAAGAAACGCTATGATCTCCCTATCTGGATAATCCACTAGTAGAGTTTTCCATCTGTTAATAATTAAACCTGATGGTACAGGAACTTTAGCTGATAAATAATTGGGCAGCCCTGTGGCGCGAACTACTTTAAAAATGTTGGCGTAACTGAACTTAGTATTACACTCACGTACAACAGGATTTCAATCGAGGATTCCTGAATCGTGAGCCATCAGATACCAATACGAACAGACCCTACATTCAAATGGAGATTTATCAGAAAATGGTTTTACAACGTCACCGAAAACATCTGGATCAATTAACTCGTCAACAACTGCAACATCATCACCAATATGAACCGCTTCATGAACATTTAACTTTACAGACGAAACCGTTGGTAATGGGATAGTAACAGGAATAACATTTTTAATTGAATTCTTATTGGGGAGATATGTACCAATCTCACTCCCGGTATTAGTAACTATATAGTTGGGTGAGTTCAATTCGGAACCCCTGGTATGAACAACATTACCATATTCAGTGTCAATAGAAACACAAGGTGGATCCTTAAAATCCGAGATACTAATAGAACGACACCCCGTCTCAAACTTTACTCCAACAGGCCGAACAGGTACAACAGTAACATCACTTATAGAACTTGGTAATGTAGCCAGAAAAGATTGAGACGGACTGTTAGAAGAATTATTAACGACATTAGCGACCGGGCTAACATATGGTTCATTATATCTGCAACAGTCAGATCTATTCAGAGAGACACAGTCCATTATATCAATATTCGAGTCAGCCGGTTGGCAATTACCGAATCTGTCCAATATATTCAGTCCATTGTTTAGTTTATCAGACACAGACACTATTGAATTCAGAGACCGCAGGGAGGTGTCAGTTGTTTTTAAGTCGTCACCATGACAACCGCGTCGATCGAACCCAGTCGGAGTCGAAGACACTGTCAATGGTGCCTGACGTGACGCCGTACCTACATTATTTATATCGAGATCCCTCACATTCTTATCAACATTATATGCATTAAGTACGGACCGCTTTGATCGATTAAACCAAATGTAAGGGGATTGTTTCATCATTGTTGAGTACCCAGCATTATACTTACTACCCGAAACTGCACTATTCTGAAACCGACGACATGTAGGACCATCTAACGAAATATTTTGGAACTTAGAGTTCGTACACAAAAATCTAGATGGCGTACGCCGTCTTTTTTGCAATTTTGATGAAAAAACTTTAGCATTTTGTCCCGTGGGACATAAAATGGTACTTCTTGAACGGTCAGCGTCAACAACAGAAAATTTAGTACTAACTACATTACAAAACTTATCAGAGCGGACCGGTGAATAAGAATTGTGAGACGATAACAACATATTAGTAGGCCGACACGCCACCATCAAATCAACCGCACTGACCTGTATCTGACCAACTCCGACTGGGGCACTTGATGAAGACTTGCTGGTGGCGCCATCTGTAGAGGTGACACTGCCGCTCATTGGTGAACCAGCATCTATACGCACTTTGTCCAGGTTATCAGCAGTCACCGGCCAACTGCTAACTAAAAATTCTTTGTATGATTATTATCATCGTTATTCATCTCCTTCGCGTGTTGCTTGGTTTTACACTCCATCTCCTTGTGAGAATGCTTTTTTCTGAGCTTGAAGGCACAATACGAGCATATATGAGCAAACTTGGCGACACCTTCCCCATGGTCTCCACTGTAAACCGCACGTACCACCTCTGTTCCATATAATACAGGGCCTAGCATCCAACCCCTTTTTATATTCTGTTACACTCGACCATGAGCTTGTTTGTGCAGAGTGCTCCAATCTTTTGCCCAGACCACATATGTCTCGCCTGACCTCCACAATCCTACCTTTATCTTCCCACCCGTTTGGCAACCGCTTGTCGGCAACCATATTGAATATTTTTTCACTATATTTAAGACAGGTCGGCCAAGAATAGTTTTGCGCCATATCGAGAATGGTGTCGACATGATCATCCAAATGCTGCTTCCATCCTGCTGGTACATCACCCCGTTTGATCATTCTACGGATTGCTGCTAAGTACTCGAACCATGTCGCTTCACCTTGCTGCACCTTCCCTTTCTTTTCATTACGTATCACGTACTTGTGTGGAATCAATTTAAATGTTTTTGATCGCCTAACTTTCTTGCCAGCATATCGTATTAAATCACGCATTACAGAATCATCCTCACTATCAGATCCCACCTCAGTATCCGATGCAGCTCTTTTACATGCCCGACCAGAACAATTAGAATGGCACACTTTACCTTTTTTAGTATGTATAGTGGAGTCAATGTTACACGATATTGCCGGACGAACCGCCGAACTTGTTGACTCGCGTAGAACCGTTGCAACCGATTGCCCTGTGACGTCATCTACTGAGTCGGGCAGCCCGTCCGGTTGAGACATACAATGTTCTCCATCGTGATTTGATTGTTCCAGACTCCTTATACGTTCTAGTAGTGGCTCCTGTGCCGATGCTAACTTCATATCCAATAATCCAGCTATATCTTGCAGTGTTAAGGGTCCAGGCTCCTTTGATGATGACGGCAATGGTGATCCAGATTCCAAATCCGCCAATTTCAATTTTGTATTTGATATTCGTCGCGTTACTGGAGTATTGGCTCCTACTTCTGCATCCGAACCACATCCCGACGATTCCATTGATCTTAATAATGCTTTGGAGTACCGCCCGACAACACTCTTAATCCGGTGTACTTTCGGCATCGTAAATACAAAATTCCACTGCAGTATCAACACTCCGTATATGACAGCGGCCAGGTAAGGACTGAACTGTGCTTGCATTCACTACCGGAAGTTAACTCGGTCCATAGCAACGCATGCTCCGAACGGTATCTATGGTATCTATCATATCAAGCCCGTAGTCAGGTATTTTGAATTATGCATGTTTCCGGCAACATGGACAATTTAAATGATGTGTTCTTAATAAATAACACCCATGGATGAGTAAACTATACCCCAGTTATTTATTACACTTATATGCACGTGTTTGTTCTGGACATGCACATATCTCAAGTATATATATATTCTATTTTTAAGTTTATCAAAATATATTTACCAATCACCAACCAGTATGCTTATTACATGGTTATACATTATTATGACAAAAATATCTATTATTCACAATTATAAGGTATGGTGAACGCATGATTAGTAAGATTATTGAATAATTTATATTATCGGTAACATTGTTGCAGATGAGTTATATGATATGCTTGACCACTTCAAAAAATTAATAACTCAACAGCAGATCAGATAGGTGATGGGTGTAAATGTTTACAAAATGCTGTCCGTTAGTACATCATATAGCACCAATGTAGGATGTAACAACTAGGCTTGGTCAATGTCTTGTATAGAACATCCTGTCTGAAGTCAATAAGTCCACACGCCACAGAGGTCACGAAGGCATGAACGAACAGTCAGTATGGTTATTTCATGGAGATAGTCTTTGAAGGTTGGGTTCTTTATGTCAACCTTGTGTTTCTGCATTGTGATGGCGACAGAGAGTGGCGGTGCGAAGTCATCCACATGGAAACTCGAGTACCTGTTATGTAGATTATAGGATCCCAATTTAAAGGATCGTCATGCATGAATAGAACAGAACGTGCTTACTACTTCTATTACATTGATTAAATCTAGTATACAGAGGTGAACTGAATTTAACCCCAGTAAACAATGGTATATTGAAATGAGAATTGAATCAAAACCCAGTAAACAACGGTATATTGAAGTGGAGAATAATCTGAACCCAGTAAACGATATATTGAATTAGAACTTGATTTAAACTCAGTAAACAATGTTATAGTGAACTTAATCTAAATACAGCAAACAATGGTATATTGAAATGGGAACTAATCAACGGTATATTGAAATTAGATTATATTTACTCAATTTATTTAGTGATTATTAGTGATGACTCAATTATAATGGCATTCGGACTAATCACGATACTTTCCTGGTCAGGTACCATGTATTTAGATAGGCTCATACCGAGACTATTCTTGAGCTTACCTAATGTTTGCCTCCGCCAAGAAGCTGTTTCCACCCACCATCCTCCATGGGTCTTCAAGTCCAAATTGAGAAGAGGACACATTAGAACATAGTTATTCATGCAGCTCTCGTCGGGGTATAGCCAAAGGGACCTAGGATTTGTTCGATGTCTATCTGCTCACTGAAGTGGAACATTGGCAATTTATACAAAATTCTAAACCACTCCAACCAGGTATTTAACTAAAGTTCCTTTTCAACCATTCATTTGTAATTATAAGCAGAACACATTTAAAAGCCTAAACACATTCAGAAATATCTAACAAATTTAAAGCATTGAGATTGAATAAAACACCTGTGCTTGTGAAGTTCTGTGCACCTGCATTAATTTGATAATGACTGGAAAATATAGCCCACGGTATGGGTAGTCCAGTACTCCCGAGAGTAACAATAGGGCTACTATGTTTTTGGTTAAATCAGCCAGCTATTGATTATACCCAAATCTCTAGCTTTTGCCTAGACAGAAATGTCTAGGCGAAAAGTATCTGAGAATACAATCTGTCGGAGCAGAATGCACTCGGCCAATAATTGTGCAATTAAGTATGTGACAGCAATCCAATTAATAAGAATATTTGCTGCGTTTGCTTCGAATCCGAAAATTCTTTACAATTTCAGTGTAGTTTTGAACTGAAATTTAATAAATAGTATGTATGTCTGGAAATGTGAGACCATTATCCTGTAGACCATAATCGCTTAATAAATTTCGAGCCGAGAAACAGTTACAGTATTACCAAAGGACAACTTTGTATCCAGATCAATATCCTGACAGCAGGTATCATGTCAACGGATAGACAGTCAAATAAGACAAAAACTGTTTATATATTGAAAAATTGTTCAGACATGGCAGGCGTTCGGACATGCTGCTGTTTTAATATATATACACACACCACATATACCACATACACCACACACACTCTTGTTGACCGCTTTACAGCCTCTATATCCATATCTGAAATATAGTTCATCCTTATCAATAATAAGTGACCAGAGATTTAATATCCATATCAGAGAATATAGTTCCTTTATAATATTAAATATAGCTGTATATATTTTGCTAATATAGACATGTAGGTTTTCAGCTTAAGCCTTTGTGGCAGTAGTTAGAACAATAACATATATGATATATGCGATATACACAGTGCATGATATAATGACACAAAGTAATACCTGTCTAATATGTCTTTAATGAACAACTCTGCATCCAAACCAATGTTGTCCAATCATAGTTGGTGTCTAGATAAAATATTCGCCCCTCTCTAGATTAAAGGGTGAATGGCAACCTTGCATAAATCCCACCCAAATCTGTTTCGGTACGAATTACCTATGGAGGTAGTGGTTCTACTTCTAGTGCAGTGTTTATCTATATCATTGTAAAGTTGAGAAACTGGGAGAAAATGTTTTTAAAAAAGAAGGAAAAAAGGTGTTTGTAAACACTGAAATAGGTCTATACCCGGGTAAGCTTTAAAACGTCACCATTATTAAAATATTACCCCCCCCCCCCGCAAAAAAAAGAAATTGCTGTTACTATGTTAGCATTACACACTTTTTTTCAGATGTATTTCCACCCACAATAAATCCGGACAGTAAATTACCGGTAGTCTAATTAGTTATGCCTGGGTGACAAATACTGCGGTCGCCGTACGGTGCTGCGGTCTGCGATGTGCATTGCAGTTTATGCAAATGTTACGGCTTGGCGGTCTGCGGGTTTGTCTATTCACAAATCACATGGTCACCGCAAGGCACCTTGTGGTTTGTCTTTAACTTTATGCACGTATTTAATTAATATATAAAAATGTAACTTTCTTAAAGTCGCCAGCTATCCGCCGCATGGAAAACAAACGAACTCGATTTGAAATTCTGATGCGACTGAAAACTCCCCAAAACACCAGCGGCCTGTCATGGCTTCTGCGCATGCGCGGATTTTCGCACGTTGCGGCGATCACTGCTATTTGTTTACATTACATTCGTTGATTCGAAAATATAACTATTAATATCGCCGCCAATGCGCCGGTAGCCTTAATAACGCTTCGAATTTAGGGTTAATTTAATGAAATTTCACGATTTGAGTATGTAATTCTGTTAAATATGATCGCATTCAATAGATTTCGGCGTAATCGGTCTGAAATTTATTGCCGCCCATACTGGGAACCAGCAAATCTTGTTACTGTGTGAGCCTGTTGCCGCACAATTTCAGCCAATCACAGCGCAGCTTTTGCATTGCAAATGGCCGCCGCCTATGGGGGTGGCCATTTTGAAGACAACAAACTGCCTTTGCAGTTCAGACTAGCAGTGCCCTGGTCCCATACTCTCCCCACACATACTTGGTTCATTTAAACATAAAAACTAAACAAGATTGTGCTTGGAGAGCATTTGTCGGAGTACGCGCAGTGTCCCAGCGAGCTATAGCTGGTCCCTTTAATATTGATCACACTTTGAAACAAACATGAATATTGTACCTGCTTTCTCCTTTTTCATGTGAAACCTTACTGATATAAATATGTACAACGATCAAGTAAAAATAAATATTATTTTGATATATATTTTGTATTTTTGTATAAATATTAGTAGTAATAGTATACTGCTAGTATTACCTTGGTTGTGTGTAGATAAGTTTTGTGATGCATTTTGTGTTTTCACTTCACGCGTCTCAGTAGAATCGTCCGGCTTTGATTTCCTCAAATTCATTTTTGTTTTAGCCACACTACCATGTTTGGACATCTTGATGGCACCGTTGACCTATTTTAAAGAGACCCCCCCCCCCTTTTTTTTTTAATACCCCCTACCCCCTGGGCAGTTGTTCAAAAGCTTCTTCCACAGCCGCTGCCCACCTTTGAGAAGCAGAGAGCTACCCTGGGGGAAATCTAGGTGATACCAATCAAACATGTTCTTTTATCATGTTTTGAAATTAAACACGTGGCATTTTAATGTATAGTGTAATCTACACGAGGGTGGCACTATAATTACTATTAGTATTAGTAGTGACGAGTGTCAGTAGTGAATTACTGAATTAGAATACAATTACAAGTAATATACAAACTTGTTGTAGACTGACGGGACGGGAAATACGGCGCTTTTGCTAATGGATCATTTCCTTTAAAACAAACAAACTAAATCTAAGTAAAAAAACGGGGGGAAAGAAAAAAAAAACACCCCCGATAACTATGAATACAACTCTTTCTGAACGGTCGATGGTATGGTTGGTGGTAGTTGTTGGGTGGAAAAAACAACCATGACGTCACTCGCGGTGAGCCGAGAGGTTTAGTTGGTTGAGGCTAGGTGGCGCCACTATATAGACATGCTACAAGAATTTCCATAGGCGCATAAGAAGCGCTAATTTCATTGAATCCCAAACATCGTTCCATGTGGATGCACTCAGATGGCACATAACGGCCACTATGGGTACTGGAACCCGACTACCCAGACCCATGGTGCGTTCATATGTACAGGATCCTGGTCACGTCAAACAGTGTCGCTGGGATGATGAAAATGGGAAATATTGCGCCTAGAGCAGGAATCGAACCCACATCTCTTGTATTGGAGGCCAGTGTTCTAACCATTAGACCACCTAGGCTCCCTGATGTCACCACGCTACCCACACCTACCTGTTTATGCGGCTCCTTGCCTGAGAGGTCAGCGCAGACTACCACACACATATTACGTCGCAAAGCCTACTTAGTATTGACAAAGACCCTAAAAATATAGGGTCTTTGGTATTGAATAACCCTATTATATTAGCCAATCACAGGCCACAACCCCCCCACCCCCCTCAAGACATTTGCTCCCATTCTGACCACGTCATGCTGGTCACTGCTCGTCGTCCCGCCGACCACGTTGCACATTAACTCTATTTAATTTATTTCTGTGAAATTTGGGAAACATGGTACCAATATGACGTCTCAGTCACCAAAAGAGATACAACGGTGGAAGTGGTTTCAAAATAACCAAAGGAATATGAATTTGTGGATATCTCACGTCCAAAATGCCAATTCGATGCGTTGCTGTTGGGTCACATTTGACGTCAGATTATTTGCCTCCATGGCTGGAAGACCATTACTTTGGTAGGGATAATATATGATTAGGAGGAATAAAATAATTGAAATATCAACAACACCATCAACAACCTCACATAGGCCTATGTCTGCCCGTTATCTTGTCTACAGACCTAATCCGTGACATTCGGGACCCAGAGAAGCCTGAAACCCTGGAGGAACTGGAAGTAGTTTACGAGGAAGGTGTGGCTGTAGAGTTGCTGGAGAATGACCTGCTTCTCATCACGATCGAGTTCAAGCCTACTGTACCACACTGCTCACTTGCCACGTTAATAGGTAAGTTTAGATTGTGAAAGTTTGTGATGGTTGTTGTATACCTATTCCATTATGTACTATCATGAATCCAAACTTTGATGTACACTGGCAGGCAATCCAATCATTTATTAAATTTATACTTTTCACTTAGTTCCTGACTTGGCAATGGCATTACTAGGATATGACAAGCACTTGTTGGCTCAGTATCAGGATAATGTGACTCAGTGGTGTATCAGGTCATGGTGCCGGTGGAACAGCACTAGTGGGTGGTGATTGCTCACTGTCACAAGTCGGTACCGGTCCGGATAGTTTGTTTGTTTGTTTCT
The DNA here is from genome assembly GCA_030323885.1 of Branchipolynoe longqiensis. Classification (NCBI taxonomy): domain Eukaryota; kingdom Metazoa; phylum Annelida; class Polychaeta; order Phyllodocida; family Polynoidae; genus Branchipolynoe; species Branchipolynoe longqiensis. Next base: position 44,124,475 of record CM059188.1, read on the forward strand.
TGTTGTTTTACGTCCTAGCAACATCTGAGGTCATATCAGGTCGGGTACCGACTTGTGACAGTATGCACTCATGGCGATTTTATAGTGCTGCCCCACTGGGAAATCAGGCCGCCGACACCATGACCCGATATCCCACTCAGTCACATTATCCTGGCACTGAGCTAACCAGTCCTTGTCCTATCCTAATAATGCCGAGCACCAGGCTAGGAAGTGACAAGTATAAATTTTTAAGTCATTGGTTTGACTCAACTGGGAATCAAACTCGCGAAGTCCCGATCTTTCCCACGTGAGGCCTGTGCTCTACCGATTCGGCCACCGCGCCCGGTCACCAGTCCTGATATAACCTTAGATGTTAGTAGGGCGTAAATCCCGACAAAGTAATACATAGCTAAACATTTAGTTAAGCGTCATCAATGAACCAAGATTCGGATGTCTAAGAATATCAGTGAAAGAGGGATTAAAAAAGATTTATAACTACATATCCTGTGACTATAGTTCTGTTCTCTCTCCTTTCTGGCACAGGTCCCTCACTCAATGGTTCACAAGAATAGTTTATAAACTGTGGATAAGACCAGCTAGCTTTATGTAACCTGACCACTAACTTGACTAAGTATGAGACAAAGTGTCAAAGTAATGACATTTTATCTAAGTAATCCTTTCTCTCGCATGGATTTAATTTTTTTTATTGCGGCTGTATTTATACTGTCCATAGCATATAAGCCTGGGTATTCAGGCTTGTTTTCAATGCTGGCCAGCTGTAATGTTGGTGTTATCTTATCACACAGTAGCTGCTGATAAGGTATTTGATTGCCTGCATTTCAGCAGCAGATAGATAGTTGGTTGGTCTGGTTAGTAGTCTATGTTAATTTTTTTGGATTTTCTTGGCATACATGTCTTATTTTTTCTACTCTTACTACTAGACTAGCCTACTCCTATTTACATATCATAGGCTTGTACGTAGCTGTGTGGTGTGCTATCTGGCTACTTTTGGCATGGTTACCTTCCATTGGGCGTCCCGCTGGTGGGCCGTGACATATCACATGTCCCTTTCCTAGCCTTATTTTGCACAGATATTTTTTGTATGTTTTTAGGTCAGAAATTTGTCGTTCCTTTACTGTTTGGGCATTCCACACCTTGCCAGCCATTTCCAGTGTGCTTCTCTCGTGAGCTTCTATTTGGCTTCTGGTCTGCTTTAGTAGTGGCGCATTATTTTCTCTAGTAGCCCTTTGTGGTTTTGTTAGGAGTTTATTGTCTTGACTATAGCTGTATGCTAATGTTTTCAGATGAATTATTCTCGTATTTTCTAGCAATTTTACTTTGGTTCTTTTGTGTATGTCATAGGTGGGGTGCAGCTTGTCTACTCTGAGGCAGATTTTCATGGCTCTGTTCCTTCTAATATGTTTTAAAATGTTGTAATTATAGATATTCTCTGTAGTGACTGTTTATTACCCTTCTACTTTCTAGGTTTATGTATGCGAATAAAGCTTGAGCGTTGTCTGCCAAATAAGCATAAGGTAAGATTGTAACACAAGGCAATCAATAATTTAAATAAAAAGAAGAAAAAAAGAGCCACTTAAACGCAACGTACATATGACACCTAGCTTGAATAATTATTGCATAATATATACAATGTGGGTACATTTATTGACAATCGTTTAAAAAGAATTAGTCGTTCCCAAACTACAAGCATTCAATTTAAGTTTAGGTCAAAGGCATTTTACTCCCCAGGTTGTACCCACCTTTTTTGTTGTTTAATTCTAAGTAATTTTCATTTCACTCCCTACCTCAGTCGGTACGCTATGTAAAATAAAGCACGCGTTCCCATCGGGACCAGACCGGCGATAAAGTGACACATTCTTCCGTATAACAGTATAACTCTATACTGCTGGCCATGTAATAATTTGGAATTTTGGTATTTGTTTCAGATGGATATAATAATCAAAGAAGGTACCCACAAAACAAGAGACGAAAGTAAGTTACATTATAAGAACCGATACAATTTTATTGATCTATTGAAAGATGTATAGTCCGATGAAAGTGTAGCATTTTCAAAACCAAAATACTTGTCTAGATTTTATTCTACAGATCCAACTTAGAAGTTAGATACTGATACACTTATTAAAGTTGCATAGTCCGATTTGTTTGAGTTTCTGTCATATTAGGTTGATCGTTAGAATCTACCTTACATGAAGTTAAAGTGTACTTTGATTTAAAATGGTTAACTTTATAGATATTTGAAGTGTAAACATGTCAAATTAACTTGGTGTGCTACACAAAACTATAGGCTTCAGCAGTAACAGATTTGATTAAAGTGACTTGGTATGCCCTTCTATATAACACATACTTGATAAGTGCACCAGTACCTAATGGGGCTGTCACATTACGACGTTTCTCTTCAACGCGCGTCGACGTGTGTCACTTTTGGGCGAAATGTCGGGACACGTCGGGAAGCGTTACGCGCGCGTTAGGTGCACAAAACATTCGATGCGCGCCGAGGCGCGCCAACGTGTGGGTTTGACCGTTACGGGGACATTAGTCACACGTTGAGGTCCGTTGGACGCGCTGGAATAACGTTATGCGAACGGTATGCACACGCCGCGCGCGCGTGATGGTCGTTCCCACACGTTGCGCTAAATTGTTGCTTTGTTGTTTTACATCCTAGCTACATCTAAGGTGATATCAGGATGGCGCCCCAACCTCTTTTTGTTTTTTTTCGCCCACGTTGGCCACACGCTACTAACACGCTGCCCTGACGTCAAACCTTTTCCCAAACCGCCGAAAAGTTGGACGTGTCTCGACGCGTACAACTTATTTTGCGCGTTGGCGGCACGCCGGTGAGAAGCGTCAGTAATCTGACAGGGCTATTAGTTGTATATGTAGCCTAGGTTCAAATCTAAATAAGTGTTTTACTTTAGGCAGTTTTATGCTTTTATTCGAAATATACAACTTTAGTCAGTTGTTGCTGCATAGAAGGGAATGCTAAGTCAATCTAATAGATTTTTGTTTGTTTGTTGTTGTATTACATCCTGGCAACAGCTAAGGTCATATCAGGACGGGGAATCTAATAGAACCTGTTAGTGCTGAATCCGATGTTGTCAGAATTTCGATGTGAACAGTAAAACTAATTAGCAAGTTGTCCTTCAAATATCCCCAAAGGTCATTATATATGACAGTTACTTCATATTAAAGTAAGGTAGATTATAATGATCAACCCAATATATTTATTATATTTTGATCAAGTGCGATGTTGTGTCATGATGCTGACGGCATAGTAGTGGGGAAGCACTATAAATCCCCATTAAGTGTATTCATGAAATGAATACAATAGCCGTCCTGATGTGAACTCAGATGTTACTAGAATGTAAACCCACCCATTGACCCACTCTTTAACAATTCGCCATTCATTCACTTCCAGTTAACAAACAGATCAATGACAAGGAGCGCATCTCAGCTGCTATGGAGAACCCGAACCTGCGTTCTCTTGTGGAGCAGTGCATTCTCGAGCAGGACATGTGATTGGTGCAGGCCTGGGAGTGGGAGGTTCCCGGCGTTGTCAGCAGTAGACATCGTCAGCACATGGGTTTGCTTGCCATATTCTGCTAAAGTTCCACTTGTGGGACACTATCGAAAGGAATCACGTGACATCATTCTGGAGAGGCTTGTCCAGCTTGGTTTAAAGTTGCAGAGTCCGATGGGTTTTGAGTTTCTGTCATTTTCTGAGATAAACATATTAGGGCGATCGTTATAATCTACCCTACTTTCACTTGAAGTAATTTTTATTTTAAGTAGCTAACTTTTGAGATATTTGAAGTGAAAACAAGCAAAATTAGTTTTGGCAAGCTTGCCGACACTCTGAGACCATAGGTTTCTGCAGTAATAGGTTCTATTAAATTGCCACTGTACTCCCTTCTATGTGGTGACAAATGCTTAACAAGTGCACCAGTATTTAAAGCTGCATAGTCCGATGAAATCATCAAATTTGTCAAAAACAACAATTATCTTAATTTGATTCTGCATATCTAACTTACATACTAGTGCACTTATTAAACATTTGTCACCCTATAGGAAGGAATACTGAGGCAATCGAATAGAACTTGTTACTGCAGAAGCCTATGAGGTCAGAGTTTTGGCATGCTTGCCAAAATTAATTTTGCATGGTTGCACTCAAAATATCTCAAAAGTTATCCATTTAAAATAAAAGTTACTTCAAGCTGAAGTAAGGTAGATTATAATGATCAACCTAAGGTGTTAATCCCTGAAAATGTCAGAAACTCAATACCATCGGACTATGCAACTTTAAGTTAGATATGTAGAATCAAATTGAGATACTTGTTTTGGTTTTGAAAATGTAATGCTTCATCGGACTATGCAGCTTTAATGTCTTACATCAGCAGTGTCCGTAATATAGGAAACACCAAGCAACATTATGATAATTGATTAGTTATTGGGCCTATATGCAGGAGTCGGTGGTAGCGGGTTTTGGTGTTACAGCCTATTACCGGGTAGCTATCGCCGACGTCGGGAACTGTGTCAAGTGCTAAGCAGGAGCGCGTAACACTTTGATTATAGCTACACGTGAAGTTATTTATAGATTTGGGAAATCCCTCTGCATCTGTACCCGTCTCTTTCTGTGTCTCTGTGTGTGTGACTCTGTGTCTATGTGTGTGTCTGTGTCTGTGTCTCTGACAAAGAGACACACACAGACACATATACACACACAGAGACACACCGAGACACACACAGACACAGATACACACACAGAGACACAACACAGAGCTAGGTGGCGCCACGAATGCCGGTGGGTATGGGTGTTCTTTGCCCTGGAGGCGGGTGGAGTCGGATCAGGTCATTCGGGCTGCTCCCTGCCTCCGCCCCGCGAATTAGCTATGTTACGTTAACATGCATAATGCAACTAATGTTCATTACTTACTAAATTATCAGTTTAATAGTGTAAGACGTCACTGGGTAAAAATCGGTATACGTCATTGGTAAAGAGGTATATCAAAACTGATTATGTAAACCACATTTCTGTAGAGCACTGCCTATTTCCCTGTGCTCACGGTTACTGTGCATAAGATTTGTGAAATTGTTGAAATAATGGCTAAGTTTACACTGTGACTAATGACAATCTCATGCCACTTCTACCATGCAATAATAATACTTTGGAACAGATCAGTTAAGATTTTTACACATGCGTCGAATGTAGACATTCTTCAAATATTCTGTATAAAACTCTATATGTAAAGATGGAATGAGTTTTATTTTTAGATCGGCTCAGGAAACTAATACTGTATTATGAAAAGTGTGTTCATGTGCCTCTCTGGTATCAATAAGCATGCAGATAAACTGTGATAAATACTGCTTAGGTTATGGGGTGAGTTAAGAAAAATTCTGTTATTAATGTGTTTTAATTTTTTTAGGATTGATTGATTGGTGGTTGCTTTACGTCGCCACCAATCAATCAATCAATCTAAAAACGGCAAGTGTACTGATTATAATTCAATACTGAAACAATCATAATGATGTGATGAGTATTCTCGAATTATGAATCCCGTAGACGTTCTTTGCCTCAATAACAAACACTGCATTTTCTAATGCCTCTGCCTATTCACATATTTAAAAATAATAATTTTAGAATGGGCATTTTCAATTAGTTAGTAATCGCTGTCTCTCAATCGCTTCAGCTGTGAATAAAACAATAGCATAGTGTATTGCAGTGATTATGTGAATAGCTTTGTATTACAGCGACTAGCTGTTTACTTCATAACTAATATTCAGTATTCTGTGTGCCTTTAGTTGTCTTAAACTAGTTTTGTGCCTTTATGATATGTGCAATATTTTGTGCTACGTTGGTTGCAGGTTTATTTGACTTTGTGTGATTTTGTTTGTTTGTTCATATTGTCAAGTTATGTGGCTAACTGAAGTTAAATCGAAGGTACATTATAAAAAGAACAAAAATAGCCAACTTATCTTTTTTTCATAGACATCTAGATACTAAGCTATGTGTCCCATGGACTTAATTAGGGTGCTAACTTATCACATGAAACAAAACAAGCACGAGAACAAATTCAAGTTATATTAATGGTAAATTTTACTGAACGTGCCGCGACAAAATTAAGCAGTGGCTTGTCAAATATTTTGTCAACTATCAATACAGGTTTCATCATGTGCTTTCGATGAGCGTTTTAAAACCTACAGAATGGATAGTTGATCTGTTTCTCCTTAACTGATGATATATTCATGTATACCGCTGTTGGTAATAATAATATAAACTATGGACCCGCTGTTTCTACACATTGGAATAAATAAACAGAAAATTCAAATGACCAATATCTGATTTTGTTGTATACCTACTAACAGGGATGAAAGTAGTCTCCGAGAAAAAAAGCGGAAATGCTGATATTCTCCCATAGGCTTAGCATTGTCAGGGAATCTCAGAAAATTCCCATAAGTCGGGTTTCATACATGTACGTTTGAAGCATGTATTAGTAGTATACGCTGACAGTGCTGCACTGTTTGAAGCATGTATTAGTAGTATAACCTGATCATGATGCGGTGTTTGAAGCATGTATTAGTCGTATACGCTGATAATGCTGCGGCATCTGCACCACATATTGCTGCGGCGTTTAAACAACGTATTAGTATACACTTTATAGCTACAGGAAAAATCCGCGAAATCGCGGAGATCTTTCATCCCTGTATTAAGCTCTCATGTGCCACGTATGCATTCTCAAAACGCGATTGTGATGCACCTTCAGTTCCAATTCAGCATGCAATAACAAGTAAAAACATTAAGCGAAACTATTTGTGACAATATTTGCTGCAATGTAATCATATACAATTGATAGAAACCACATCCTAGCTCCAAAAACAAATCTAACCGGGAAGGCGTTTTCCTGAACGTCAATATTCTTATTGGGAGGGACTGAGGAAGGGTGTAAAAAAACAACCCACCCAAAATAAATTACCAAATTACAATAATGACACTTCCAAAAATGACAACCTCTAAGCACCACGTCATTCTAATTCTGAGTAAAATCTACACTCTACTGTATTATGGTATGCTTCAATAAAAAGTAAAAACATTAAACGAAACTAACTATTGGTGACAATATTTGCCGCAATGTAACCATATACAATTTATAGAAACCATATTCTAGCTCCAAAAACAATTCTAACTTGGAAGGCGTTTTCCTGAACATCAATATTCTTATTGGGAGGGACTGAGGAAAGGTGTAAACCAACCTCCAAAAAACCCAAATTACAACAATGACACCTCCAAAAATGACAACCCCCTAATCACCACGCCATTCTAATTATGTGTAAAATCTACATGAACCCAACTTTATTGTGGTAGAGTAGTTCTATTAATAACCGCCCTCCGCTGCCACCACCAGTTTCTTCACCGTCTTCACCCATACCGTCACACCAGTTTAATCCTGATAATGCCCACCAGGAATGTCACAAAACTGTGACAGACGGGCTCAATGTCAGTATAATGTGGCTGAGTGAGATGTCATTGCATAGCACTGACGGAGTGATATCCCAGTGAGGCTGTGCTATAAAGCTGCCATAAGCGAACGCTGTCACAAATCAGTGCACATCCCAGGGTGCAAAAAAAACCGGCATAACAGAAGCCCAGAATGTACACTCCTGAGTATTGAATGCGTCCCAAAAACTATGTCATTCTGTGAACACAGAAACAAAAACACCTCACCTAAGCACCTGTTAGAGTGGAGACTAATCACTGCAATTATGCAGCCTTGAGCATGGCACTCTTGCCTGCTCTGAACTCAATTCCATCAAATATCGCGAAACTGGAATGATTACGCAAAGTCGGAACGGTAGACCGGTCTGCAGTAATAGTACTTAAAGCGTCTGTCCAATAGACGCAATACGGTACTCGGAAATCTCGGGCGAGGATTCGATTTCTTTTAGACAGCAAACTTAGTTAATGACGAAGATCTTTCGGAGCAATCTATTGTTTAACGGTAGTGATTTTCGGCATTCCGAATGGTTTGGAAGTAAGACGACGAGGAGGGTATAGTTCTATACATCTGTAACTATGCCAACATGGGGTGTATATGGAGTTATATATCTACTGTTCATTAATCAGGAATTCTAGCAGAGACTAGTTATACTTATTGTTGCTAGGATATAAGGCCCCAACAAACAGCCATACGATTAGCACTTTCGGTTACATTATCCTTACCCCGCCTTCCGCAGGCATATTCAATTTTCAATTCCAATAATTTTATTTCTTTATATTACAATATTAAAAAAGAAAGACTAAGATCGAATGGCTTGAAACTATAGGTACATAGCACATTTCTCCAGTGATTATACAAGGGTGATCTGTAAAATATATCACTATTCATAATACCTTATAATAATGCATTGCCTGCTTTAGCTAAGCACACAATGAAACTCTAGCCAATTTTCCTTATCATGACTTTTTCATAAGGGTACACCCCACGAGACAAACAAGTGTCGATTGCACAATGTGCAAGCACAGAATTAATACTAGGACATTGACACTGTCTACTACCCTTCTGGCATGCGTAGACTGTCCACCAATCACTGGGAAGGTATATGTCTATACCTCATTGGACTAGACAATCAAATCTATCCACTTGTGACTAACTATGTCAGAGGATTTTCAAAGAATCTGTGACTATGAACAATTAAGGGCGGCCCCTTGTGGACAGTGGCAATTCTGTCACAGATTGCTGGTTCCAGACCGACTATGAACAAGGGTGCCCCCTTGTGGACAGTGGCAACTATATGTCACAAATTGCTGGGCCACGTTCAGGGTGTCTCAGAGGCACCTTGGAGAAATTTTGGACGTCACGCTAGTCTGAACGGCATATAGCTGTTGGTTGGTTCGAAAATGGCAGCCTCCATAGGGCGAAGCCATTTGCAATTGAAAAGAAGAGCTCTGATTGGCTGAAACCACTGAATTCAACAGCCATTTTCAAGGCACTTTTTACCTCCTACCTGAAAAGCGAGACATCTCAGAGTCAACCCGGAGGCTTACACTGAACACAAATAGGCCAAAAAGGCATCTCAAAGCCGTCTCAGAGGTGTAACCTGAATGCGGCCGTGGCTTCAGGTTGACTCTATAAACAAGGGCGCCCCCTTGTGGACAGTGCCGACTATGTCACACATTGCTGCTTTCAGGCTAACTCTTTAAACAAGATTGTTCCCTTTTGGACAGTGGCGACTATGCTAAGGTAAAGTGTGCCCTTTGTGGACAATGGCGACTATATCACAGGTTTCCGGTTCTGGGCTGACTGTGAGGAAGGGCACCCCCTTGTGGACAGTCACGACTATGTCACAGGTTTCCAGTTCCGGGTTGACTCTATGAGGAAGGGCGCCCCCTTGTGGACAGTCGCGACTACGTCACAGGTTTCCGTTTCCGGGCTGACTCTATGAGGAAGGGTGCCCCCTTCTGGACAGTCGCGAGTTGCTTGTGTCCAAGCAGCTCGATAAGTACTTGTGACCCAGGCGTGCTCAGGTCCACTGGCAGGTATCCAAAGGCGATGCTGGATCCCACGTTGTAGCCATAGCTACCGGAAGTTGTATTGCCAACGACCTGAAAAACATACAGAAATGACTAATAGATGAGATCTCGTCAACAAACTCTTCAAAGATTCACAAAGCAACAGAGGATCAGTTTGTGTTTGGTTTTATTCTATACACTAAGTGAACTTTAAAGAGCCATCTCTTTTAAGTTAAACAAAAAAAAAGAAAAAAGAATCCACTCCCTATTCAAGACTAAGTTTATTTTACATGTATTCTTATGTTATTTGCTAACAATCATTTCGATATAATTAAATGTTTATCTCTCTTTCTTTACCAATTCCAGAGAGTTGGTATATGCAGTAAAACCTCTCTATCCGACAACCTCCACATATCGACCACTCTCCTATATATCGATCGATTTATTTAGGTCCCAAACGATCGCCTAACAATAACATTGTGATGATAAAAAAACTCTCTAAACCGACCATCTCCCTAAATGCACCATTTAAAGTCGGTCCCATGGTCGGTCGATTTAGAGAGGTTTTACTGTATTTAAATGTATTTTTAATCGTTTATTTACAGAAGTAAAATTCAATTAATAATAAATCGGTCTTCTTTTGACTACTGCACCCAATTTCAGGAGAGTTCACACAAAATTAACACGCAGAATTAATAATAATAACAAGTTTCTAGGCTCCATGAAACAGTCCCTCTACCCACACCTACCTGTGTATGTGGCGTTTCACCTGGAGAGGTTCAACACCACAACGCTCAATACCGTGTTCATGACATTACGGGAACATTGTGCATAGAGCGGGCCTCGAACCCACATTTCAGCCATTCTGGGACAAGAATCCTAACCATTAGGTTGTCTAGGATCCCTGGTGCAATCCACCTACCGACACCTGCCTGGGTAGGCCTATGTGCCATTGTAACTCACGAGGTGAAAGCTTTGTTTGTTGTTTTACGTCCTAGCAACATCTAAGGTCATATCAGGACGGTACCGACTTGTGCCAGTGCACACTCATGGCGATTTTATAGTGTTCCCCCACTGGGATACTAGGCCGCCAGCACCATGACCTGATATCCCACTCAGTCACATTAACCTGACACTGAGCCAACCAGTCCTTGCCCTATCCTAATAATGCCGAGTGCCTGGCTAGGAAGCAACAAGTATCAATTAAGTCATTGGTTTTACTCGACCAGGGTTCGAACCCACGATCCCATGGTCTACCAACACGGGAGACAGACGCTCGAACTCATTCGGCTATCCTGTCTGGTTCGAGGTGAACGCAACTCACTACACTACTAAAAACAGAAGCATTTATTCTTGTGCTCCAACTTTACATTTTACCCCTAGAACGGGACTCGAACTCACATTTCTGCCTTTCTGACACAATAATCCTAACCACTACGTTGTCTAGGCTCCCTGATGCAATCCACATACCCACACCTACCTGGGTATGTGGCACTTCACCTCACGATGTGAGTGCAACTCAATACATTAGGTAAGATGGAAGCATTTATTCTTGAGTTCCACCATTACATTTTAACCCTAGAACCGGACTCGAACCCAAATTTCTGCCATTCTGGGATGATAATAATCCCAACCGCTAGGTTGTCTAGGTTGCCCACGCCTATCTGTTTATGTGGCATTTCACCTCACGAGGTGAGTGTAACTCACCACACTGTGACTAGTAAAGACAAAAGCATTTATTCTTGTGCTCCAACTTTACCTTTACATTCCCCCCCCCCCCCTTCCCCCCCTCCCCCCCCTTCTAAACAACCAGTTGAGACCCTGGTACCAGATATGCCGTGACCCACCTTTCCGTTGTGCCAGATGGAGTCGTTTCCCTCGGCTTCCACGTCCGTCGTGTCGACCGTCATGAACACCAGCTTGCGTTTCAGCCCGCCAGCCTTGATCTTTTTCAGAGCCTCCTTTCCGATGAAATCAGCGCTCTGAAAAGTTAAACTCACGACTACACGAAACGTAAAAACCCTCAGGTGTCGTCTGCTGACCATAAAATGTCGTCCGATGATGAATTCTTTGCTCTATTATAAACATCTTGAATTCATTATCTTGAATTCTGACTTCTCTTTTTTATCCACCTGGTTATTGAATTAAATTGTCACTCCCCAATGACATTGATCATGAATTTATCAATATACCTGTAATCATCATGACTGCTTTAGATTAAAATTAGTTGGGCATTGAGCAATAACTTCTTTGCCCAAGATATTCCTACTAAATTGGTAGACACATTCACTTTCTCAGTTCAGTGTATCAATGAGTCTAAGTGAGTAAACACACAATTAACTCCGGACTTTCCCTGGTCATGGAAAGTGGTTAGAATAGAAAGTTCCGCTTACCAAATTTGAGGTATTGTCACTTTTATGTTGAATACAAATTTGGTATTTCATTACTATTGTTTTTCTTTTCTTTTTGAACCATACTATAGTGAAACTATAGAAATGGAGTGAAGGGAATTGTTTGACATAACATACATGTTTCACTAGTTCGCACGTGGGTGGGAAAACAAGGACTGGGATGCTTAACAACCTTAATCTAAAAACGAACTATATAACAAGATAAAAAGAAAATCAAATAAACCAATATTACCTTTTTCATTTTCACAAAGAATCCTATCCCCGCCTCAAACGGATTGGTATCCATTGTCATCTGAAGCAGAAAGCAACCTCAGCAGTGAGTGATCGGGTACTTATATATCATACAACATTTGAGGGCTTCTATATATCATAGCAATTTATGTAGGTTTCTGTATTATATATCACAGCAACACCTGAAGGTTTCTATATATCATAGCAAAATCTGAGAGTTTCTATAGATCATACCAATATTTGAGGGCTTCCATACATCATATCAACATCTTAATGTTTCTATATAGTAACACCTGGTGCTGAGCTTTTGGCGCCATGAAGTGTTACCCTATTCAGCAATAATACACTGACAGTGAGTCACTATGTAAAATATTTGGGAATTTCTGGGTGACTTTTATTTAGTGCTATGCAGCCAACAGGCTGCTGGGTACCAGCTAACTAGGTCATTTGATACCCGGCTGCATTAGTACTCTGCAGCCAATGGGCTGCTGGGTACCAGCCTACTAGGTCACCTGACCGGTAGCCAGCTGCATTGGTACTCTGCAGCCAACGGGCTGCCGGGTCCCACCTAAGGTCACCTGACTGATACCCGGATTTAAACCTATAAATAAGGGTGCAAGTCACATGCTCTCTCTCTTTCACTACTGCCACCAGCCAGTCCAGACTATGTACATGTGCCTGTAGCAACTATGTTGAGATTAAAGAAACCATGTGAGTACAATATTGTCTTCTTGTGGGTGTTTCAGACACTGAGCCTACCAGGATAGCAGAAGTAGATAAGGGATACATAAAAAGATACACAAACCTTTCAACTATCTCGTTCCTCAACCTACTACTGTTCACCCCCATCATCCCCATTAGTATTATTATTTAGGGATTAAGAATTAAGGATTTAAGATGGTTTATTTGAATAGAAGTTGCATAATCTGATGCCAATACAATAATTTCAAAGCAAAAACATTTACCTAGAATTGATCGTACATATCAACCTAAGATATTAGAACACACATTAATTAATTATTTTTGGGGGGACGCGGTGGAGGAAGGCAAGTTACCCCTAGAAACGCAAAAACTGGGTTCCAACAGGAGGTGATGTGACCTAGATTAAAGTTGCATAGTCCGATGGCTTTCAAATTTTTGCCTCCTTTTTGAGATAAATATATTAGGTTGACCATTATAACCTGCTAGTCAATATTCCGGAGTAACTTTGATGAAAAGTGGCTAGATTTGGAGTAATTTGAACTGAATGAACACAATATAATTGCGTGCCAAAAGTCCTGTAGCTATGCCCCAGATTGCCACCTCACGATGGTCACGTGATGTGAGTTGACCTAGTAATGTGCAGGTAGTCTGGTCCCCTATCATTTTCTACTGGCCAAGTCAGGTTCATTCACCTAGTAAGTGTCATCTGCCCCCCCCCCCCCCCCCCACTGTTCCCTCACACACACTGTGCCCAGTGATTGTGTGTGTGTATGTTGGTGGGGGTGGGTGCGGTTGACTGTACGTGGTGTGTATCCAGTTAGCACACTCCCAGAACTATCCACTGTGAGTGATGGTGGGGATTGATGGGTTGGGGGAGGGGTAATTGCCAGGCATGGGTGTGTGGAGGGGTGTGTGAAAGGGAGGCTAGAAGCTTGTATTAGTGTCAGTGTGTGTGTGTTTGGTGGGAGGGGGGGAGTGGGTAGGCATCCAGCTGTGGGTGGTTGGGTGGTGGTGCCATCAAAATCCCATTATACGTCCTAAACCTGACTAAAGCCATATATGGTACTGGGAATGAAGGAAATACTGTTCAGGTCATGAGATTGACCTAATTGGTTAACAGCCTCACTGTCTAGTAGATGTCCACAGGGATGAATGAGGTAGAAATTCACTGATTATTCTATATATGCTCTCCCAAATCACTAAGTTAGATATATAGAATTAAAAATAGGTAAGTGCTTTGGTTTTTGAAAATATATATTTTATCGGACCACGCAACTTTAAGTTGCCATAGTACTTGGCCTCAACTGGTTTACACACAAAAATTGTCCATGGTATCAGTTTAAATACTTCCACATTTAGCCAAGTATCTTACAATGTACTCCTGAATATGGTAGAGCAGGTTATAATCGTCAACCCAATACATCTAACTCAAAATCAGGACACAATTTCCAAACCAACGCATTAAGTAACATTAAATGGAACTTGCCTCAGCCCCCCACATCCGAAAGCCCTTCTCTAAGCGCAGGGAGTTCAGGGCGAAGGTGCCGAAGTCGCCGGTGCCAAACTCTTCCCCAGCCTCGAGCAACGCGTTGTAGACTTTGCTGATGTCCCGCAGATCCATGTAAAGCTCCCAGCCCAGCTCACCTGTCCAGCAGTAGCACACCGAATGTAGCATGTCTTTTCTTACAACAATCATTTTTGATCAGATGGTAGGGAACTACAGTAACACCTGTCTGTATCGACCATTGTGATCGGTGAACCCCTGTCATCTGAAAAAAAATCTGTCAATGTTGTATCTCATTTGACTTCCCCCTTCGATTACAAGACACCTCTTACACCTGACATTATACAGGCAGACATGTTTGAAGGGGAATAAATGTTCTAACTTACTCCTGGCCTGACGCATTGGTAGAGTGCTCTCCCCCCCCCCCCTCCCCCCCCGGGCGATGTTTGTAACCAGGTGGCCCCCGCCCTCTAAAGCTCCAGTCACACCTACCCGGACTAGCCCCGGATTTTGAGCAGGACCACCCCCGGACTGTCCCGGACCGCCCCGGATAAAATCACTGTTTTCGTCGTTTTTTGCCTCGCAGTCACACCTTCCCGGACGAGCCCCCGGACCAGAGGCCGGATCGCCCCGGACCATCCCCCGGTGTAGCCACGGACTAGTCCCGGACAAATGATCCAGGGTAAACCTGTGCAGTCCGTATGGATCCGTGGCTGATCCGTGGTGATCCGGGGCGTCCGGGTCTTATCCGGGCAGTCTGGGAGTGGCCCGTGGCTACGCCGGGGGTAGTCCGGGAAAGTCTGGGGTGGTCCGGGTTAAACCATGGCTGAAACGTGGCTCATCCGGGGCGAAACAGCCCCAGACTACCCCTGGACAGCCCGGACCGGCCCCGGTTCACTTTTGGTCCACCCCCGGACTACCCGGACCATCCACGGATCACGCCGGATCGCCACGGACCACCCCGGATGACGGTCCGGGGCTCGTCCGGCCCCTGGTCTGGGTAGGTGTGACTGGGGCTTTATGTCACTCACACAGGCGGAACATATAACATATCCTTAAAGGGTCTGTCATATTAGGGTTTTTTGCGGGAGCGTATGGCGGCGTAGGCGCGTTACGTCATATACGTTGGCATACGCCGTATACGCTACTCATACGCTACTCATACGCTACGCATACGCTACTCATACGCCGCCAGATGCCGGCTTATGAGGCATACGCCGCCATACGCTTTCATAAATCCGTCCATCCACATTTTTTTGTGCATGCTCAAAAAATCTCGACCTACGGGGGCGTATGGTTCTTACGCTACTCATACGCTTCGCATACGCCGGCATACGCTCCTCGTACGCTGGGGGCACGCCGGCGTATGCTAGGGGTATGGCGGCATACGCTCAACTTGCATCACGGGCGTATCTCGGGCGTATGCAGCGTATGCAGAACCTACGCGTTGCGTATGAGAGCGTATTGGTAGCGTATGAAAAGCGTATGGCGGCGTATGCCCGACCTATGGTCTCGGTATATAAAGGCGACGCACTATATACCCAGGAGCCACCAGGTGGCGGACCGAGGAGAGATAACATAGGTCTCGCATACGCTCCTCATACGCTCCACATGCCAATCAAAACCGTCAATAAATGTCGCAGCACGCTCCCATACGCTCCTCATAGGTCCCCCATACGCTCAAACCCACCCGAAAGTTCACCGAAGGTCATCATAGGCCGGCACCCGCAAGACTTACGTAGGTTTTCAATACGCTCCCGCCATACGCCGTAATGTGACAGGGCCTTAAAACACTCTTAGAGTCTGACCTGTGTATGAGATGCGGAATGCCTTGACCGGCACCCCATCTATCGTACAGTCCTTCACTGTTAGGAATGGGAACGCGCCGTCAGACATGTCACACGTCACTAGCCTCGACATGATGTCACGTGATCGCGGCCCAGCCAAACCCAGCACGCCATAGTCTTCAGTCACTGTCCGGCAGCTCACGTCAAACTTCCCATCTTCGGCCTTCTCTTCCATCCACCTGCGGGTATAGTGTTAGATAAGCCGAATAGGGGGTGAATGACAACGTTGTCTAAATACGGGGGAAAATTGCTTTAGTATGGAACAGGAAGTGGAATTCCCGTTTCCAGTATTAATTTGCTACTTATATCAGCACAGAGTTGGTGAAATGGGAGAGAATGCAAAAAAACAAGATGGTGACTATAGAATGCTGTTGATTTCACTTTTAAAGTCCACTACACTACATGGTTTAATATATTTTTCAATTCAAAAGTAGAGGGTAAATATGAAGATGTATATGAACAATATATTTCACTTCTTAAAGTTGCATGGTCCAATAGCGTTTGAATTTTTGTCTTATTTTTTAGATAAATATATCAAATTGATCGTTATGACATACTGATCATTCGTCTGGAGTCATTTTGATGAAAAATGACTAGTTTTGAAGCAATTTGAGCTGATACAACCCAAAATATATTCAACAAGCTTTCCAAAACTCCTCTTGCTATGGCCAGTATTGACATCTCGTGATGACCACGTGATGTGGAATGACCTAAATAAAATATAGCCTGGTCACCTTTTTTTTCCCACTGATGGTGCCATTGCGCCATCATTTGTTTCTTGGCATGTGATGTGATGTGATGTGGGCTGACCTAATGATGTAAGTCATTGTAGGTCATGGGATCTCAACCCATGGTTTCAATCCATGCTTTAGAGCTGCATGGTCTGATGAAGCATAATTTTTTTGGGTCAAAATCAAATCACATACTTACATTTGATCTCATATTTCCAACTCAGTAATGCCAAATAACAAGCTAGGTAGGGACAAGTATAATTTGTTAAGTCATTGGTTTGACTCAACCTGGGGGTTCGAATTCCATGACCTAGCAAATGGGAGGTAGGTGCTCTACTTATTCGGCTACTCTATCTGGCTTTATAGAAGTGCTTCACTGGGAGGTTAAAAACCATTTATATTTTCAATGAACTTGGCAATTAATGGTAACATTTCGTATATAACATATATGAGACTTTTCAATCACAATATTCAATATTGTATGTTATGAACAAAATTTCCCAAAATATTCAAGTTAATATCCATGCCTAATTAATGATGGAATGTCAAGATTTTGGCAACATTTTTAAAGTCGCACAGTCTAATATAACCATAACATTCCCAAATCCAAATGTCACAATGGCCATACTACATTTTGGTGTGCATTCTTTTTTTCTTTTAAATTAATTTCTTTTTGTATTATATATTTTATTTACACTAGCATTGTTTGATTAATTGTAATGTGGTTATATTTTTGTGTGTACCACTTTTGACCATTAACATTGGCTGTTTGGCAGTGGTATAATATCATTCAATATAATATTCACTTACAAATTTATACCGTATACAGTAGTATATTCGACATTACAAATATTAGTATCATTTGGTAATATATATCTTTAATATAATACATATTTAGTTGCATTTCTTTAATTTACATCATTAATAACTAGTCCATAGCAATATTATGATGGAATTGTGTATCAATATATGTGTGACACTCCTAAATTATTAAGGCCTGCATTATCTGATAGATAAACATGCAATAATGGTAATTACAATACATTTATACAATACATTGTTTCTTTGCCTTGTCTTATGTCACATCTCATATTATGTCACATCTCATCTCATTTTATGTCATATCTCATCCCGTTGCCTCTCGTGGCCGGTATCAAATATAAGTATGTGGTTTGGTTTTGAAAAATTGTTATGACTATGCAACTTTATATCAGCCCATGTTATGGTGCCACTGGACATCCTGGAACCTCACTAGGTACTTCGAATGAGGGTCAAGGCTAAAAGGCCACGAGATTGACCTAATTGGTTAATGGGCTCCCTGTGTGATGGTTTCTCAAAGTAGGATGAGATAGTAAATTCACTGATTATTCTATATAATATATACTGTCCCAAATCCCTGGTTAATGCACCAATATCTAAGATGGACGCAACTCTCACAGCAGAGAGCTAAATGGAAAGCGGCAGTCAATTAATGAAAGCAGTCTTTGTCGCGTCGCGACCGACAGCATGATGATGATGATCTAAGATGGATATATATAATCAAATTAAGATACATCTTTTGGTTTTGAAAAACAAATATTTTAGCAGACTATGCAACTTTAAATTAAGAATTGATGTCTTGATTTCATTTACCCAAGCCCTTCACCACTTTTTCTAATGGGTTGTTTTTAACCCCTACTGCAAGTACAGGGTGAATCTTTAATCTAGTATAAAATATGAACAGCTAAAGGTCTAGTAACATCTCCAAGCACAACCTAGATGGATCTAGAAATCTGACTAGTTATCAATATATCTCTTTCGAGACGTGTTGTTTGTTTGTTGTTTTACGTCCTAGCAACATCTAAGGTCATATCAGGACGGGTACCGACTTGTGACAGTGCGCACTCATGGCGACTGGGAGATCAGGCCGTCAGCACCATGACCTGATATTACACTCAGTCACATTATCCTGACACTGAGCCAACCAGTCTTTCGAGACGTACCAGACAACTAATCAAGCTGGTAGCTACACTAGGGTGGAATGAAATAAGAAAATACGGGTATTCCGAATAACCACATGCCTCATATTTAACGTGAAACTATGCAAACTAATTGTGGCCTGCATGTTGAAATGCTGGACACCATAGGCTTTAGCACTGATAGCTTTGTATGTTTAATTTTGATTTTAACAAAAGAACTTACTATTTGTATACACCAGTATCTAGGTTGAATATGTAGGATTAAATCTAGGTAGGCCTAAGGGCTATGCTTTGAAAAATTGATGCATTCATTGACCTTGCTGCTTTGATGTGTACATGGCCTGCAGGGGTGTAGCTAGACCTTTAACGATGTGTGCTCCTAATTTCGGCAGGGGGTTTAGGGGGCCGCTTAAGCTTAAGCTGGCGGATTTTACACATTTTAGACTTGAGTTTTTGACACTCCGGACTACTACATGCCTTCTCTCTCTTTCTCTCTCTCTTTATTATTTTTTAATAAAAATATTTTTTGACAAAACAATCTGGACGTTTTGGCATATGCGCATACGCCTAGCTACGCCCCTGGCATGTTCTGAGAAGTCGGGCTGGGAGAGACTGACACCTTACTTCGTCACGACCAGCGGTCACTAAGAAGACACGTGTTCACGGACTGCCCGCCATAAGCTCGGACCAGACGCAGTGGCCGAATCAGTAGAGTGAAGGCTTCCCTTGCGGAAGATCGGGAGTTCAAAACCCGGCCGAGTCAAACAAATGACTTACAAAATTGATACTTATTAGTACCTAGCATGGTGCTCGTCATTACTAGGATAGGCCTATTGAAAGGACTGGTTAGCCCCCGTATCAGGATAATGTGATTGAGTGCAAAATCGGGTCATGGTGCTGGCGGCCTGGTCTCTCAGTGGGGTAGTACTATAAAGTTGCCATGAGTGCCCACTGTTACAAGTCGGTACTCATACTGATATGACCTTAAGTTGCTGGCAGGGGTGTAGCTAGGCGTACGCGCATACACCAAAACGTCCACATCGTTTTGTCAACAAAAAAATTTTTATTAAAAAAATTATAAAAAAGAGAGAGCGAGAGAGGAGGCATTTAGTAGTCGGGGTGTCGAAAGGCTAAAATGTGTAAATTCCGCCAGCTTAAGCTTAAGCGGCCCCCTAAACCCCCTGGCGAAATTAGCACCACACATCGTTAAAGGTCTAGCTACGCCCCTGGTTGGGATGTAAAGCTGGGAGGTAAAACTGAAACAAACAAACGAGCAGTAAGGCCTGTTACTACCTGAGGTCGTGGAACTCGTTGCTGGACCCGGTGACGCAGAGGAAGGTGTCGGGGCGGGTCTGTGTGACGGTCAGCTCGGCGTACACCCGCCCGCGGGGACTCAGCATGTGGCTAATGTTGGTGTGTGCCACCTGCAAACAACCATTAACGTTCCACAATCCGATGGTTTTGAATTTCAGTTGTAGTTTATTCAAATTGTCTTGAAGTTGAAGTGATGAATGAATCGCGTATTTTGTACACAATTATAAGCCGGATTATGCCAAAATTCGTTTTGGAAAGCACATAATTTTGGTGTTTGTTGATGTACACTACACGCTAGCGGTAGACCGCACGCTAAAGTAGCACCCTTCCCCCCCCCCCCCCCCCCCCCGCCCACTCATACTGGACGCGGTGGAATAATCGTTAGAGCGCAGGCTTCCCGTGCGGAATGTCGGGAGTTCGAATCCCAACCGAGTCAAACCAATGACTTATAAAATTAATACTTGTCGCTACCTAACCTGGCCCTCAGCATTAATAGGATAGGACAAAGACTGGTTTGCACAGTATCAGGATAACGTGATTGTGTGGGATATCGGGTCATGGTGCCAGCAGCCCGGTGTCCCAGTGTGGCAGTACTATAAAGTCACCATGAGTGCGCACTGTACTGTCACAAGTCAGTGCCCGTCCTGATATGACCTTGGATGTTGCTAGGACGGCAAACAACAACTCTCCCTCCCCCCCCCCCCCCCCACCACTCCCCTCCTCCTACCACTACCGCCACCTTCTGTCCGCACCTGTGGTACATTGTTGGCACAGACGTGGTCGATGAAAGCAGCGGCGTCCGGCCCGGAGATCTCCAGTTTGCCGAACGGTGACAGGTCGATGACCCCGGCGTTCTCCATGACGAGCGCCACCTCGCGGCCGACTGGCTCGAACCAGTTGGTGCGGTGAAAACTGGGCTTGTAGCTCTCCTCGTCTCCGGGCGGCGCAAACCAGTGCGGCTGCTCCCAACCTATCGGGTGTACGGGCCTTCACTTAGGGGTCCTTCACAATCAGCAACATTTTCACTAGTGGACAAAACACGCATTTTCATTATACCCCCCCCCCCCCCCCATGCACTCCCACGCCCGCAAGGTCTACAATAATCTGTATTTTACTATAATCTGACTAAATCTTTTTATCATCTTAGAAAGCATACGGTTGTCTTAGGCCTAGTCATCTCTCCCCAAAGTATAGTTTCTACACTTGTGAAAATGTTGATAATTATGAAGGACCCCTTCGTCAGGTGTGAGTTTAGAGGCAACTTTTTTTGTGCTGATAAAGCTGCATAATCTTAGGTATTATTAACTTTATTCGCCAATATTATGTTGGAGGGAAGTAAATATGCAGGGATGAAAGTGGTCTCCGAGAAAAAAAGCGGAAATGCTGATATTCTCCCATAGGTTTAGCATTGTCAGGGAATCACGGAAAATTCCCTGAAGTAGGGTTTCATACATGTACGTTTGAAGCACGTATTAGTAGTATATGCGGAGAGTGCTGCCCTGTTTGAAGCATGTATTAGTAGTATATGCTTATCGTGCTGCGGCGTTTGAAGCATGTATTAGTCGTATACGCTGAGAGTGCTGCGGCATCTGCACCACATACTGCTGCGGCATCTGCACCATATATTGCTGCGGCGTTTGAACAATGTATTAGTATACACTTTACAGCTACAGGAAAAATCCCGGAAATCCGCGAAATCGTAGAGATCTTTCATCCCTGAATATGTTATGGGAAGTAAATATGTTGTGGTGGGGAAGGGGGCGCTTTCCCCCTTCCCTCCCCCTATCCTTGTCCACTCGCTAGCTACGGCCCTGCTTCCTACCGGCGTGGATGCCCATGGACGCGCCCCTCCCCCTCAGCTGTTCGTACAGCCCGTGTACCCGTGCCGACGGCCGCCCCGCCGGCCGCTCCTCGTGGGGGTGCCCGATGAGGTTGTTCAGCCCGTAGGACTCGCGGCACTTGGCAAGCGTGTAGGCCTGGTTGGTCCACGTCTTGGAGTAGCGGTTCGGGTCGCACTCTATCAGGTCGTAGGGCGGCTCCCCGTCCACGATCCAATCAGTCAGGTATTTGCCCACCCCTCCGCCGTGCACGATGCCATACCTGAATGGGAATAAATGCACATCAGCACAATCCAATGAAACCATGCAATTTTCTAAACCAAAGCCATTGTCTAAATTTGATGCTACATAGTCAACTTAGACACTGACACACCTATTAGATATGTATTGCTGTATAGCAGGAGTATTAAAATTGCACAGTCCGATGTTTTAAAGTTTCTGACTTAAATATATATATCCTCCGGTGAGATTGGCACTGGTTAAAGTCGCATGGTCCGATAGCATTTGAATTTTTCTCTTATTTTTTAGATAAATATATCGAATTGATCGTTATGAGCTACTAATCATTAGTCCGGAGTGATTTTGATTAAAGATGATTAGTTTTGAAGTAATTTGAGCTGAAAGAACAACAAATAATTTTGACAAGCTTGTCAAAAGTACCGTGGCTATGACCCAGATGGTCATCTCGCGGTGACCACGTGATGTGAGATGACCCTGCACAGTAGGCCTACTTGGTTGGGGGAGGCTAATGAGGTCACGAGATTGGCCTAGTTGGTTAATGGCCTCCCTGCATAATGGGTGTCCCAAAGTGAGTGTCTAAAGGGGTGACCTTATAAATTCACTGGTTATTCTGTACATGCTGTCCCAAATCATTAGCTAATACACCAGTATCTAAGTTGGATATATAGGATCAAATGTAAGTAGTTGTTTTAATTTTGACAAAATTATATTTCATTGGACCATGCAACTTTAACATCCAGGGGAGTTGAGGTGGGCCGAGATGGTGCCACTGGTACTGTGTTAGATCTTACGGAGTATAACAATAATAATAATAATAATAATAAGTAATATTCCCTGACGTATCTTTATACTTGCATAATACGTTATACATCACACACATATAAAGATTTGCAAGGTAATATTACTTGTTAGTATTATTATTGTTATCCTGCGTAAGATACATCACTGTACCGGTGGCACCATCTCGCCACCTCACCTCCCCAGGATGTTGACCAGTGTCAGTCTGCGGAGCGAATGACACAACAGAGCATCCCGGTTAAGCCACTGTCACACTTCACCGGATCGAGGAAACGGATTGAAACGGAACAAAGTCTGTTAATATCCAGCAAAGTCTGGTTTGTGTCCATTGCATATCCGTTGATATCCGGCCCCATCCGTTACAAGCTTTGAGCATGCACAAAACTAGTAACAGATTGCGCTGGACTGATGTATGCGGATATTATCTATTACCATCCGTTCCCGTCCGTTATATATCCATTACACATCCGTTGGCGTTCGCTTTAGTTCTTTTTGTATACTGAATTGTCCGTTGATCGTTAGATACGTTATTAACCATTACCATCTGTTACCCATCTGTTACCCGTCCGTTACCAGCTGCTACCCGTCCATTACCGCCCGTTACATAATCTATACATTTCAAGTCCGAATCACACCAGATTAGAATATTTTTGTCCGTTTCAATCCATTTCCTCGATCCGGTGAAGTGTGACAGGGGCTTTAGGATCACGTGGGGAGAGGGCCAGACACAGAGTATGGCATTGAATATCAGTAATAACGAACAATAATATGACAATTCCCTTCAGTACCCTCCTATGCAGCAACAACTGCTTATGGGGCTGTGGTATGCAAATTTGGGCACAAGTTGAACGTGGATGCAGCGTAGTGGACGAGAGAGTAACGGCGGTAAAGCGTAGTGATATCGTCATTCAACGAGAGAGGACAATGTAATGACGCTCACGGAACGTTATGAACGTTATTCCCTCGCCAGAAGAACGCTACGTGATGTTATATACGTCATGAGATGTTGAACGTATGTTGAATGCACGTTCTCCTGACGTTCCCATTACGCCGCATGGACATTTCCACCGGCTTTAATGTGGGTCAACGAGTGGAACGTAGTGAGGAATGTTTGACTAACGTCCGTTTAACGTCATTGAGGTTCGCCGAACATGTACAGAACGTACGGCGAACGTAAACCCTTACGTTCGCATCACGTCAAAAGTTTTGAACAGGTTCAAAACCTTGATGCACGCCTACGTAACATGACGTAACGTGACGTAGCTCGACGTCATTCTGACGTCATCATAACGTAATCCAACGTAGGTCAACGTAATGACGAAACGTGATCACGTCAGGCTTATGTTTGCTCGTTACGTCGTAGTGTGACAGGGGTATTAATAAGTGCCCCAATATCTAAGTTGAATATATAGAATCATATCTAGATATAGTATTTTGGTTTCTAAAACGTTATGCTTTTACGGGACTATGCAGTTTTAAGTCAGTTGATTGAACGCATCATTGTTGCAAACCATACAAGACGATGATTGATATCCACCATTTCGGTGTGTATACCAAAAAGAAGTGTTTTGCATGTTTTCACTTCAAATAACTCCAAAGTTAGATATGGGTTAACGGTATAAAGTCGCCAATTCACAATTCGGCCCCCATCGCAATATTCCCTCGGATGATGTTAGAATGTAAAACCCCAACCAACAATAACACCCGCCTTCCCCTTACCCGAAGCCGACTGCTGTCCAGTAGTTGCGGAGACCTTGGTAGGGACCGACCATCGGGAGTAAATCGGGGGAGTAGACGATCGGGCCCGACACGACCTGCACAATCTGCGCAGTCTCCAGGCAGGGGAACATCTCCATCGCCTGCTCCACATTCCACTGGACGCGGTCAAGGTCAGGCTGGTAAAGCTCCTTGCCGAAACCTGAGAAGAAAAGCTTTTCTTTTTATTGTGCTGTCTCTCTGTCTCTCGATCTTCCTCACCCCTCTCACCACCTATCTCTCTCCCGCTCTCTCTCTCTCTGTCTGTCTCTCTTTCTACATATATATTGTTCTCTATGTATCTGATATATAAGAATTATACGAGTATAAATAATGGAAGTTCTGAAAACACCCACCAGTCTTTGACTGCCATACTCTGCGATTCCACCAACTTAACTGCAGGCGTCATCTATGTGCACCTACCTCTCTAACTGTTCATCTATCATAGGTGAACAGTATATATATATATATATATATATATATATATATATATAGATATATATATATATATATATATATATATGTGTGTGTGTGTGTGTTTCTCTTCTGTCTCTATCATCTATGGTTCTCTGTCTCCCTCTCTGTCTCTCGTTGCTTTCTCTTTTACACCTCTCTCTATCTCCTCCTCCCCCGCCCCTCTCTTTCTTCCGACCAGACAGGGTGGCCGAATAAGTTGAGTGTCCGTCTCCTGTTTTGGGAGATCGGGGGATCAGAACCCATGAGTTTGTGGGTTCAAACCCTGGTTGAGTGAAACAAATGACTTAAAAATTGATATTTGTTGCTTCCTAGCCTGGTGCTCGGCATTATTAGGAGAGGGCACGGACTGGTTGGCTCAATGTCAGGATAATGTGTCTGAGTGGGATATCAGATCATGGTGCTGGTGGCTTGGTCTCCCAGTTGGGCAGCACTATAAAGTCGCCATGAGTGCGCACTGTCACAAGTCAGTACCTGTCCTGATATGACCTTAGATGTTGCTAGGAAGTAAAACAACAACAAACAACTCTTTCTTCCCGCTCTTTCTTTCCCGTCGCAAATAACTCGTGCCATGGGAGGTGATACAACAAACGGGAACACCATTCCTGGAGCAATACTCTGACCTAGATTTCTGTCATTATGGGAGAGCGTCCTAACCATCAGTACACCTAGGCTTCCTGATGCAATCCATCTACCAACGTATATCTATGCAGGCGGCATTTCACCATGGGAGGTGAGTGTACCTCACTACACTAGCATACAATCCATTGGGGAGCACGCCAATGAAAACAAACAAAACACAAGAAAAACTAAAGTTTTAAAGTAATTAATTAATTAAAGTTTCATAGTCCGATAAAAGCATCACATTTTCAAAATAAAAACACTAATGTAGATTTGAACCTACGTATCCCACTTTTGCATAGTCCGATGGTTTTGAGTTTCTGACATTTTTATGAGATAAGTATATTAAATTGATCATTATAATTTACCTTACTTTAGTTTGAAGTAACTTTTAATTGAAATGGCTACCTTTTGAGATATTTGAAATTCAAACATGTGAAAATAATGTTGGCAAGCACGCCAAAACTCTGATACCATAGCCTTCTGCAGTAACAGGTAATATTAAATCAACTCAGTGTTCCCTTCTAGGTGGCAACAAATACTTAATAAGTGCATCAGTATCTAAGTTAGATATGTAGAATCAAATCTAGATAATTGTTTTGATTTTGAAAATTTGATGCTTCATCGGACTATGCAGCTTTAATATACTTATTAAACACTTGTGCTACATAGACGGGCACAATAAGTCTATTTAATCGAACCTGTCACTGCTGAAGCCTATGACAAGCACGTCCAAATTAACTTAGCATGTTTGCACTTCAAATCTCCTAAGTTAGTCATTTTAAAGCACATATACTCAATTAAAGTAAGGTAGATTATAACAATCACCCTAATATATTTATCTCAGAAAATGACAGAAACTCAAAACCATCGGCCTATGCAACTTTAATAATAATAATAATAATAATAATAATAATAACAAAGATTTACTTTAGAATTCAAAGCAGTAGCTGCCCAATGTTTATCTAGTCTATTATAAATACTGTGATGAATCGTTGGCTATCCACCAGTGAAAGCATTGCTTGTACCACACCTACGAAGAATATCATGCTCAGGGATGCTGCATATAAATAAAACAGGATACAACCGGAAATGCGGTTATACTTATAACGTTAACTACCTTGATATGTCTTACTTTGAAAAAGGGATAACAAAGAAACAGCTGAAATAAGATGCATTAAACAACAACAAAACATCAAACAAAAATATAATCAGGTATCTCAACAACCACAAATAGTAAATCAAATGAAAAGAACAACTGTAGCATCTGTAAGTTAATCTGTAAGTTAATCTACACTGAGATGCCGACACACCAATTCCCGTCGCTTGTACTGCAAGTTGTAGTGTGCATCATCTGTGCCTTCTTCACCGAGGTACTCAAACCGCAGCACTCTCAGCGTGTGTTCAGTGTCATGATTTCATTGTAACGTCACTGGAAGTGTCCATTTAACAAGCATAAAGGGGGGGGGGGCGGCAGAACCCCATTTAAAAGGCTGTCTTTGAACTGAACCAAAACTACTTTTAAAAATATTGTATTAAAACTATTGTTGTTGTACACAATGCTACACTTTTCTTTTCATTTTTGTACCTTTCCTTTTTCTAGAACCCTGGGCCTAGTCACATGCTAGTATAGGGAGATAAAGCAATTCCGGTTTAGATTCAATCAGCATTTCATATATACACATAACAACATGAACATTAATAACAAATGCACAAGTCAACCCTTTCAAATAAAGTCAGTTTAAGTTTAACCTAAAGCAGATTCAATTAATATATTTATATTACCAAAGACAATGCAGAAACTCAAAAAGCATTGGACTATGCAATCTTAGCTACGCATGAGATGACAAGCTGTGTCTTGACTAATTAAAGCGGTATCAGATGAAAAGCTGTGTTTTGACTAATTACAGCAGTCGTCATTGAAGTAATCTAGTTCTACATGTTAGTGCACAACCCCACATCCTCACCTGGCGGGGGTCCGTTGATGTACCAGTCTTCGACTAGTCGCATCTTGCTGGGCTCCTCGTAGGGCCCGAACAGCAGCCGGTCACGCTCCATGCGCAGGTAGTATGACCCTTCCAGGTCCCGGATGACAGGGATCTCCTTCTCCAGGGCGGTGACCTCGGGCACTGTGGAGGTCACCAGGTACTGGTGGTCCACCGGTACTAGCGGCAGGTCGATTCCCACCATCTTACCCAGCTCTCGCGCGTGGAAACCTGCCGGTGAACAGGGCTGTTTAATGGAGCCTCGTTTTAATTTGAAACTAATTACTTAAAACTGCACAGTCCGATGAAAACATCAAATTGATCTAGCAATTATCATATTTGATTCTACACAGCTGACTTTGATACTGGTGCACTTATTAAATATTTGTTGCTACACAGAAGGGAATACTGAGGCAATTGAATAGAACCTGGAAATGAAATGAGCACATAACTTCTAATTTAAGAAGCAAAATATATTCTTCACATACCTCTTTATATTTACCCGCTACTTTTGGAGGAATAATTGATTAAAGAACATAGATTAATAAGAATTTAAAACTCGAATCAAGAGCATTTAGTGACAGCCATCTTGGTTGCTTTCCTTTCTCTCTCATCCCATCAACTCTGTGCCAATAACGGGGGGGGGGGGGGCTACAAGATAAACACCGGATGAGGGAACAGGAGCTCATCTTCTCTGATTGGTTGATTGATATCAAACAATTTTCACTCGTTTTTAGACATGTTTGTTATTCACCCTTACTCTGGATATGGGTAAATCTTTTATCTAAAGCCTGACCTGCAGCATTGATGACGCGGCGCGCCTTGACGCCCCCTTGCGGCGTATCCAGCTCCCAGCCCCCATTGGCCGCCTGGCGCATGGCCGTCACCGGCGTCCCCTGGAAGATGGCGGCACCGTACTGCCGCGCGCCGATCGCCATTGCCATGGTTACCGAGTAGGGGTCGACGTGGCCATCGCCGGGGGAGTACAACCCCAACAGGATCTGAGCACAATTGGACGACCGTAAATTATCTGAACACACATAAGCTGCACTAATATATATGCAGTATACATTATTATACATTATTATACATCATTAAACATCATCATACATTATTATGGTATGCAGGTATTGCAGGTATAGCAATACCTCAGGGAGTTTGACGCCCCTGCCTTGCAGAGTTGTAAACCACTGCCTTGTGGTACAGGTTCTTGACAGAACTGAAGGCTAAGGGAGCAAACCCTAAACAGAAAACCATGTCACTGTGGCAGCATTAAGGGCGGTTGATGTATGGAACTCCCAACATCTCCCGACCAGCCACTGCAGGGACAAATAGTTTTGTGCCTGTCTTGACATGTTCTTGCCGGTGTGAAACCTCTATTTGCTCCCCGAGAGAGTGCCGATGGTAACTTGCAAAAGCCAGCAACACTTCAACACTTTTGCAGGCAGCTTTCATGAAATGTACAACCACACAAGGAGAGCGGCAGTCAAGTAATGAAAGCAGTCTTTGTCGTATCGCGACCGACAGCATGATGATGATGATGACATTATTATACAGTATAATACATTATAGATTGTTATAGATTGTTATACATTATACATTGTTATGCAGCGCTATGTATTGTTATGCAGCACTATGCATTATTATACATTGTTATACACTATTAATTATTATACATTATATATTGTCTGGGCGTTATTAATGCAGGGGAATTCTATAGATGTAACACAGTAATTAAAATAACATGCAGCTAGAGGCACTGCAACGAAAGTATATGAGCCCAATGGTCAGTGGCAACATCACAAACATTAAATGCAGTTTTTTGCCATATTTACAGCCAGGCGATCGACATAATCTTAGAGCTGAATTGTGAAATTATTAAATTTCCTCATTATCTCCTTGTGTACAGTAGATTTCAACGGGCGACTATATATATCCAGACCAATACGTTGTCCTGGCATACCAGGTATTCTTCCAACGGAGGGACAATAAAATAAAGCACAATTTGTATATTGAAATATTATCCTCACACAACAGAGGGCACTGAAGACAGGTAGCACTGGACTATCAGATTGGGGTGGGTGGGGTGGGGTGGGGTGGGGTGGGGGCAACAATGCATGCAGACATGCGATGATGCAGCACCCTACTTCTCACCTTGTCAGTGTTGATAATGGGGCAGAGTTCTTTGATTTCATCCACATCAATGAGGCGTTGGGGTGCTTGGTTCCAGCCCTGTCGTTGCATCTGGTATTTAAACTCCTTCACACGCTCTTCCACCGAGGCTATTCGCACACTGCCGCACTTGTGAAGCCCCACTGGCTGACATACAGAATGCAAATTAAGCACACTACTAACTATGCACATAGATATCGGTCAGTAAACTTTGTCAACTGATCATGTACAGCCATACTTCGGTAGTAGCCTCCAAGGGCTAACAGAATATAATATAGCACATTACTTACGATTCATGTAGAGAGAGTTCGACAGATTATATACATAACTATATATTCTATTAAAAAAATTTTTTTATCGCATATAATACATACATCCTGTATATATATCGTATATAATGCATACATATATATTATATAATACATATATATATACAATCTGGTCACACTTGTAGTCACTAGTAATATATATATAGGGCTATAAAACTTATCAAGTAATTATTAGCCAGCATTTTCTAGTTACCATTGATACCCTGGCAACCACGGCTATAGTACAGCCATGCAACAGCAACCAGTAGGCAGAGAGGTAGATACTAAAGCTAAGATTCCATATGCACGGTATGTGCCATGCGAATGCGAATGCGGCAAAAAATGGAAAAGCATATAAAAAGCATGTGTGCTTCCATATGTCCGAATGCGAACGCGAATGCGAATGCGGCAAATGGATCGACCCATGGACCGATCGGTGCGAATGTGAATGTTGCTGCGTTTGCCATAGAAAACAATAGTAACTTTGACTTTCCTTCACAAATTTGGAGCAAAAAAACTCCAAAAATGTGATGGATATCTTTTTGGGGCGGGGGTTTGTTGTTTAGCAATCCCCCAACACAAAAAGAAGACATCGACTATTGGTCGGCATGGGTATCTATGACGCATACCGCATCCGCATGCCGCATATATAAATCTTAGCTTAAGGTGGGTTGACGGGGGGGGGGGGGGGGTGAAACAACCTGCTAAAGCATGGTGCTATATAATTCATGACTGTAGTCACCTGTGTCATCTGATTTCACTTGACTCACCTGTCCCGTTTCCTCTTCCAGCTGGTCATACATGTTCAGGCTGTAGTAGTGGAGGTTCTTCACATTGATCCCAGGGTGGTAGTATGTAGTTAGCCCTGCCTACCGACACAAAATATTGCCTATTAGTGTGACTTCTATTAGAAATGACTTGCTTCTCTGCTTCTCTTACAGTTACACTACCCATTTTAACAAAGTGCAAGAGGATATGAGCTTTATAAAGGTTTTGCGTAGTACTCTGTTTGGGTAGAGTATATATGGAGGTTACACTTGTAATGGCTGCTGTGGTATATATCTGGATCTGAGGCGTGTGATTATATATGAGATATTAGCGCCGACATGATTACAGGCAATATTCCAATAGGGATTGTCATAGTTACGCCATAGTGGCTAAATAAGTTGAACAGTGGCAGTCCTGAAACTAGCACAAATGTCCAGTCATACAACCAGGGATGAAAGTGCTATACATTCTATAGTATTGGAAAAGGCGGAAATGCTGATATTCACCCATAGGTTTAGCATTGTCAGGGAATCGCGGAAAATTCCCGGAAGTCGGGTTTCATAAATATTGGTATACGCTGATAGTGCTGTGCCGTTTGAAGCATGTATTAGGAGTGTATGCTTGTAGGTTGGATTTATTAATATTAGTAGTGTACACTGATAGTGCTGCGGCCTCAGCACCACATATTACTATACGCTGATGGTGCTGCGGGATTGAAAAATCTCGGAAATCCGCGGAATCGCGGAGATCTTTCATCCCTGACATACAACCTAAATACTGCATGTGTAACAAGTACTAAATTTGAATAAATATCAAGAGTCGTGCATAGGAAAAACAACTACAAAGATGGCGATGACACAATACTGTTGTTATGTAATGTATCGCATCGCATCGAATTCCGTTATTGTTATCGAAAGAACACATAAGGTGTAATAAAACTTAGAAGAGACTTGCTTCATAATGGCAAATAAATTGTCAGGATCAGGGGCGCACCCAGGGGGGTTTCCTGGTTGCCCGGAACCCCCCCCCCCCAACAAAAATTTGAATTTATTAAGGAACACTAGATTTTAAGATTATGTGAAAAATTGCACCAATATGTGGGTTGTTGCACTAGAAAACCATGTAAAATATTGCCCTAAAATGGGTGTTGTTCCACCAACCCATGTGACAAAAATTACCCTAAAATAGGGGTAGTTTCGATCCATATTTGGAAAACCCCCTAGCCAATTCCTGGGTGCCCCCCTGAGGATGGTAGTATGTAGTGCCAGGATGTAGGATATATGAGGGAGTATTCATGTCAGCGTGTGACGTCATTTCACAACGTGTGTTATTAGCACTGGTAGCAGGGGTCTAGCTTACGCAGACTTTTTTAGTGATCGACGAAAATGCTACAGTACATAGAGCATACATGTATTTACATCATATATGTTAAAGTTGCATAGTCCGATGGTTTTGAGTTTCTGACATTTTTCTGAGATAAGTATATTAAATTGATCATTATAATCTACCTTACTTTAGTTTGAAGTAACTTTTAATTGAAATGGCTACCTTTTGAGATATTTGAAATTCAAATATGCGAAAATAATTTTGGCAAGTACGCCAAAACTCTGAGACCATAGGCTTCTGCAGTAACAGGTTCTATTAAATTGACTCAGTAGTCCCTTCTATGTGGCAATAAATACTTAATAAGTGCATCAGTATCTATGTCAGATATGTAGAATCAAATCTAGATAATTGTTTTGATTTTGAAAACTTGATGCTTCATCGGACTATGCAGCTTTAATTTAACAAACAAATTGTAATCTCAGGTGGTATGCATCTACATATATGGAAGCTAGGCCCCTAATTAGTATAGACCAGGGATGAAAAGTGGTTTCTAGCCACACAAAAAATTCATGGAAACCAAGCCGAGATTATTACACACATGGCGAATCTCCACGAAAACACATTGGATTTGCACTGTCAGAGAATCACGGGAAAATGCCGAAAGTCAGGTTTAAACTAATCTTGTAGCTATATTATCGCCCATACAAAAGTATTTTTTTTGTGTTATGGCCTAGCAACATCTAAGGTAATATAAGAACAGGATTCAAACTAACCAATTGTTGTCATATATATCCCTTTTCCTTGGCATTTTGTTCAACGTTAATCGGTAATATAAAAGAAATCGTGAAAATCCGAGAAATCTCAAGAGATCTTTCATCCCTGATCCACCCGAGAAAGAACGCTCTTCAAGAATGTGAGCTTTCTAATTTAATGAGTGTCTATTGGCACATAATTGATTGTCTGCTTTTCCATGTAAAAGCGATGGTTTGAACAAAAAACAGACATTTCTTGCCGTGAATATGGTCTATGCTGCCGACACGGCGTAAAGCAACCACCAATCAACCAATCAATCAATCAAGAATGTGTAGATAGAAGAACTGTCTCTGCTCACGGCATGCCATGTTGAACCCGCTGTGAGCTCTGCCTTCTCGAGCAGGACGACGCCTTTCTGTCCGGCCTTGGCGAGGTGGTAGGCGATGGAGGTACCCACCACGCCACCTCCGATGATCACCGTCTCGGCAGTGTCAGGCCACACCTTGGCGTTCTCCACAGTCGGTCTGCCATAGACACACAGACACGCCATCAGAAACTTTCACAATCTTTCCTTTTGTTTAACCCATGTTATAACATACCGGAGATTCTCCATCATTATTCTCACTCCTCGATATATATATATCATATATAATACATACATGTGTCATGGGGGTGATGAAAATGGGAAATATTGCGCAGAGAGCGGGACTCGAACCCACATTTCTTTGTATTCCGGACCAGTGTGCTAACCATTACACCACCTAGGCTCCTTGATATCAACACACTACCCATGCCTACCTGTCTATGTGGTTATTAACCTGACAGGTCAGTGCAGACCACTACACTCATCCCCCTGGAATTGTAAGTCTTTTAAATGGTCATTTAATGCTTACAATTACATATATACAAGCAATGCACTTACACATTCATATACAGGGTAGGTTCAACAACCATACAGCGCGTAGCTTGTACAGGATCATGGTCACGGCAACCAGTGTCATGGGGGTGATGAAAATGGGAAATAGTGCGCCTAGAGCGGGACTCAAACCCACACCCCTTTGCATTCCGGGCCAGTGTGCTAACCATCACACCACCTAGGCTCCCTGATATCAACACACTACTCACGCCTACCTGTCTATGCGGCTCCTTGCCTGACAGGTCAGTGCAGACCACTACACATGTATATATATATATATAAGTATATATATATATAATATTTATATATATATATAAATATTATATATATGCATATATAATAATTATATACATACATACATACATACATACATACATACATACATACAATCTGGTCACACTTGTTGTCACTAGTATATAAATGGCTAGAAAAAAATATCAAGTAATTAATAGTCAGCATTTTCTGGTACCATTTGCTACCATGGCTACAGGTGGGTTTTTTAATGACTTTTCATGGATTTTTCAGGACTTGCCAGCTCTTTTTAAGAACTAAATAGAGAACTACTTACGGCCACCCTTATGAAATGTTGCATGCTGCAACCCTGCAAGGATGCTGGGAGCACCTACTGACCATTCAAAGCTTAATGAATCATGGAGAATTCAGCAACAAAGGGTCACAAAAATCACTTTTTATTTGTAAATCAAGATTACAAAATTAAAATATATCATTTCAAACCGCAACTATATTTTCATGATATTTCATGACACTTTGCATTTAACCACCAATGTAAGGACTTTCCAGTAATTTTTTTTTTTTAATGATCAATGTAAGTACTTTGTCGGTTTTTAAGGACCAGTATGTGTGTCTTTATTCTATTATTTATTCCATTCGGAAGCAACATCTTTTAAGGGTATGGACTTGTGGCAGTCCGCACATATGGTCGCGTTATACTATAATTATAAAGTATAGCAAAGCATTGCATGGTGCTGGAGACACTGTAAACTATATTACCTCCAGCACCATGCATTGATATTCTACTCAGCCACAGTATTCTGACACTGAACTGGACACCAGATACCACCACCATTAAAGTGGCATAGTCCGATGTACGTATCACATTTTCTAAACGAAAACAATTATTTCGATTTGATTTGCATAGAAGGGACTACCAAGTCAAATTAATATACCCTGTTACTGCTGAAGGCTATGGTGTGAGAGGTTTTTGACATGCATGGCAGAATTAATTTGACATGTTTGTACTTCAAATTTTTCCAAAGTTAACCATTTAAAATCAAAGTTACTTCAAACTCAGTTAAGGTAGATTATAATGATAATATATAGTATTATCTATAATGACAGAAACTCAAAACCATCGGACAATGCAACTTTAAACCATGGGGTGCCAGTATTCTCGATGTCGGCATGACGTCGCAACCCCGGAAACTAGCCCGCAAAGGGTAAAATACTGCAGTGATGTGTGCTGCAGCAAAGCTATGGCTATGCGGAGCATTTACTTTTGTAAAATAAATTTTAAAGCTTTCATTGGATCGATTAAAAATATCTTAATGCGGGATTGAAGAGGAAGATCTGAAGTATTTAATGTAACCTAATGGGGCTGTCACACTACGACGCTTCTCACCGGCGACCGGTCGACGTGTGGTGATTTTGGACGAAAATTAGGGAAACGTCGGGAAGCGTTACGCACGCGTTAGGCGCACGTCGGTACACGTCGGTACATTATTCTGGACGTTGATGGTCGGCGGACAACGTCGGCGCGCGTTATTGGTCGCTGAATGTTTTCAACATGTCAAAAAAAAACAATGACCGATAGCGCGGGTCAACGCGCGGGTTCCAATATTATGCCGACGTCAGAAGGACGTCGACGTCGCTGGAATAACGTTATGGGAACGCTAGGCAGACGCCGCGCGCATGGGCGGGTCGTCTCCACATGTTGCGCTAAATGGTTGCTTTCTTGTTTTACGTCCTACCAACATCTAATCTGATATGAGCATGTCACGCCAAACTTTTTTTTGTTTTTTCCTAACGCGTCGACACCCGTTGGCCGTGCACGTATAACGCGCCGCGCTGACGCCAAACTTTTCCCCAAACCGCCGAAAAGTTGGACGTTTCTCGACGCGTAGAAGTTATTTTGCGCGCTGGTGGCACGCTGGCGAGAAACGTCGTAGTGTGACAGCCCCATTAGAGCAATTAACTCTGAATGTATTAAAAACAGAGATAATAGTGAAAGCTGGGATATTCTGAGTGTCATATCAGGACGGGTACCACTAACTTACCAGATCATGACCTCAAAAACTATTTTCACAAAATAAATTCAAGAACTTCCAATTGGCTGATAAAAAAAAAGCTGAATGTGAAATTGTAGAGAAAGATCTGGACTATTTAATAGAAACAACAGAAATTTGCTTTCAAAGCACCAAAAAGCACAAATCACTCTGATGGTTAGGGTGGTTTTAATGTTGTCTCCATGACAGTGGTATTTGTTTTACCCTTCACGCGTTGTGAAAGCAAAAAGTGCTCGGATGTCCGACATCGAGAATCCAAGTACCTGCGGGTCGTTCAACATAGACTATTGAGCTTAGCAACTTAGGTTCAACTCAGGTTGTGAACCTGCCCTTATCACTGGTAGTACTGGGACAGTGACTAAGGTCAACGCAGTGAACCTTGGGATGTCAATCAAGTCCTCTACCCCCACCCACCCACCCACAAACTTGCAACCGCCCACATCCCCCACTATGTAGACTTGCTACCTGTCTATTCTTTTCATTTTTATCCACAGTTTGAGGGGTTCGCACCACACCTGAGTGGTTAACATGGTGCATGCGTGATGTCGCGATTAGGACACGAAACTAAAGGGGGATATCCACGATGAGGAGGCAGAAGAACAACACTGTGACTATCAGCTTTAAACGATTTGCAAACCGGCGTGAACCAGACCATTCTGGTCATATGTGCCCAACAAGGTCAATGATGTCCTTGAGTACGGCTATGTCCTCGAGTTAAGATGTCTTCAGATGATAACAAAGATATGAATAGTTTATAAACTACTCTCAATATAACATATTCAAATATCGTGTACATATTCTACACGACTGACGTAATGTATTTGTCAAAATAAAGAGGATTTCCTTGATGTGGGTTGGTTGATTGTTGGAGTTTTACGTCCGGGCAACATCTAAGGTGATATCAGGACGGGTTTCCTTGATGTAATGCGCATGGTGTTGAAACAGTGTAATACTCTCAGTGAGAAGTATGCTTAGCTCAAGCAATGCATTTAGTTTAAATGAATGTATCTAGATAATATATACACACAATAGCAGTGTAATTTGTTGAAAGGAAATTATAATAACACAATGTGTTTATATAATATATATGTACATATATATGCATATACATATTAAATGTAAACTCCCAGACTGTGAAACTAACTAATGTCCCCAGATGTAATGCGGTACACCAAAACAAATAGTGATTTTAACAAATGAGCTTTAATCTGATATTAGAACCAATCTCATGGTTAGTATTAGATTTGTCAACGTAACTTGTCATATTGGAATAATTTGACAAGAAAAGCAATGTGCGACCAAACTCTCTAGGGGGCATCATATTGAGTCCATTGCAGCCACTGATTCTGGAGTCAGCAATGACGTCCCCCCCCCCCCCCACACACACACACTTACGATTTGAATATAATCATGTGGAAAGTGCTGTCACCAGATAATACTATATATGATGCCATACACATATGTCCGTCTAAAATTAATACATCCATAATTATGTGTGAGACTGACTAGTGAACAGGGCTCACCGTCCTCAGGTCACCCCGCATAGAGTAGGTCAGACCGGTGCCTTTGTAGGTCATACACACAGCCTATGTATGATACATATTGAACTCAACTTTTCTAATGTGAGTTTCTAAGGTAGTTGTGTGGTTTTGGAGTAGGATTTATTTTACATTGTGCTTTGCTGTGAGTTTAGTTTTTGTTGTTTTTTGGGCGTTTTATGTGTGGGGGGGTTGGGGGGGCGAGTGGCCTAGACAAAGCCCCAGATCTGACCATTTTGGTATTCTGTGTCAATTTCAATGTAGGATTGTGAATGTGATTGCCAAGACTGACAGAATAGATACCACTAACTTTCCACCGTGACTCTGGCTCTTGCTGCCGATATGGTGCTAAACCATCAATAACCTTCATCAATCATCACAAAGTCCCTACTAGACAGGACTAACTATCAGTGGCATATTTAGAGGGGATTCCGGGGTTTAGCTGCCAGCTAACGTCCTGTGCTCTCGCATCTGGATTCGCTCAACTCTCACCCCGCCCGGCCTGCGCCTCTACCTCGGTGAACACGCCGGGGCGTCCCCGAAGCCGGGCAGGCCCGACCCCATCTAAAAGAAAGAGCAGAAATAAAAAGAGTGAATATTGTAGTAGCCTGCAGTAACCACATAGACAGGTAGGCATGGGTAGTGTGTTGATATCAGGGAGCCTAGGTGGTGTAATGGTTAGCACACTTGCTTGGAATGCAAAGAGATGTGGGTTCGAGTCCCGCTCTAGGCGCAATATTTCCAATTTTCATCACCCCCCCATGACACTGGTTGCCGTGACCCATGATCCTGTACAAGCTATGCGCTGTATGGTTGTTGAACCTACCCTGTGTATGTATGTGTAAGTGCATTGCCTGTATGTATGTAATTGTAAGCATTAAAAGACTTACAATTCCAGGAGGACAAGTGTAGTAGTCTGCACTGACCTCTCAGGCAAGTAACCACATTGTAGTAGCCTGCAGTAACCACATAGACAGGTAGGCATGGGTAGTGTGTTGATATCAGGGAGCCTAGGTGGAGTAATGGTTAGCACACTGGCCCGGAATGCAAAGAGATGTGGGTTCGAGTCCCGCTCTAGGCGCAATAATTCCCATTTTCATCTCCCCCCACCCCATAACAATATGTATCCAAATGTTACCAAAATGCACCATTTTGATGCAATAAAAGCTAACCCTGCTAGGTTTGTAAGTGCCACTGGCATTCACACATTTCTCACAGCTTCATCCGGAAAACCCCTTAACTAAATCGTGGCTACTCCCCTGAACTATGGTGCACCTAAGGTCACCTGTACCCTTTTCATGAGTGTTGCTTTCCTTCTATCATCATATCGCCAGTAACTTATCTAAATGCACACTCAAAATAATCAACGCTCTTGTGAAGTATATAAATTGCTATCTGGTTACTGTAAAGTCGTGGAATGTGACGTGGAACCCGGGTATAATTGTCATAGCATTACAAACCTTTTTTGCCTTTTTCTTGACAATCTCCCGTTGTGAGTCACTTATGCTAATTGCTGGACCCGGATGTGCTTCCTTCTCCGTAGCCTGCGGCTAGCCAGAGGTGGTATACCGAGGTAAAATATATATATATATATATATATATATATATATATAAATATATATATATATATATATATAGCCAAGATTTTGTATGGGGATTATATATATATATATATATATAACGTGTAAATACGGGGTCACGTCAGGTTGCCACTGTGAAGTTGTGGTGTTCCAAGTATAACATAATTGAGATCATTTTAATATACCAACAAGGGACAAAAGAATCATTATATGACTAAATGAAACCAACGACCCCTAAATTGAGTTCACACTATAAACAAAGTTAATATTTGATTATATATCCCTCAATATTATTATGCTATAGAGTTTAATTACCATAATTAAATGTATGCTATACTCCATTAATCTCTGACTTAATAAGTATTACCCCTGTCACACTACGGTGTAAGAGCCAACGTAAGCCTGGCGTAGGTCACGTTTGGTCATTATGTTGAGGTATGTTGGGTTACGTTATGATGACGTCAGAATGACGTTAGACCAACGTCGAGATACGTCATGTTATGTCGTGTTATGTCGGTGCGCGTCAAGGTTTTGAACATGTTCAAAACTTTCGACGTAACTCCAACATAAGGGTTTACGTTCACCGTACATTCTGTACGCGTTCAGCGAATGTCAATGACGTTAGACGGACGTTATTACAACACTGGTCACTACGTTGCACTACTTTGACCCACATTAAAGCCGGTGGAAACGTCCACGCGGCGTAATGGGAACGTCAGGAGAACGTACCCCGGACATACGTCCAACGTACGTTCAGCGTTTCACCAACATTTCATGATGTAAGGTAATGTAAAGCAACGTAGTTCTGGCGATCGAATAACGTTAATAATGTACCATCAGCGTAATTACGTTGTCCTCTCTCATTGAACGACGCTATCACTACGCTTTACCGACGTTACGCTCTCGTCAACTACGCTGCATCCACGTTCAACTTGTGCCGAAATTTGCATACTATGCCGAGAAGTTCGACGTTTTTCACGTTCTCCCTACGCTGACGTCGTTACGTCGTAGTGTGACAGGGCCTTATACTCTTTTACTCAATTAAACAATAACTGTTATGATAGATTAAAATTGTTCACCTTTATAATTATATATGTTCTATAATATAAGGAGATATGGCCACAGTGATGCTACTAATAGCACTATAACAGTCAAACAACCGGATCGGACGATTCCTCAACCCACGAAGACTGGCTAGGATGATTAATGACCATTAATTGTTTTGTTTTGGGGTGTTTTGTTTGCTGTTTGTTGCTTTTTGTTGTTGCTTTTATTATTATTATTATTTTATTTTTATTTGTTTAGCTATCTAACCTCTATTGAGTCCCCGGGGTCAGGGGCTGGGAATATATTGGTGGAGTACAGCTGTCACTAGAAATTTACATCAGAACCCTGCTCATGGTGATGTGGATGTTTGAAGCTAAACATATGACTTGTATATAGATATATCCATGCTCTGTTTGAAGCTAAATATATTACTTGTATATAGATATATCCATGCTCATTTTGGATTGTGTAGGAGTGCATCGCTATAGAGAAAAGTAAGAAAGGTAGTAAGTAGACAGTACAACACTATTGGTTATTGTATTGATGAATCAGTATTATTGATTATTGCCTAGATGAGCCTGCATATATGCAATTATGACCTGCATGTTTCCTCTCGTCATTTGGTACCCACACCTTGTTTTATTAATACCATGGCATGTGGTACATTGTTTTTATTTGTTTGTTTAATTATTGAGTATGCTTTTTTTCTCTTTCTTTTAAACAACAAAACAACGCTGTCCATTATCCACAACCCCATCAATTAAATAAGTAACTCAATCAACGAAACAGTAAATTATTGATAATAGAATCCACATATAGTCATCTGAGAGGGTTGAATTCCTCTCCCATCCCCACCAAATCACCATGTAATCATACAGAAATAGACGAACGCGAATGAAGCAGTCAAACTGACAATCGATATACATACTGAAGGTCCTGGTTGTCGGCAGCGGTGGCTGCCCGAGTGGACGTGGTGCTGAGAGACCGGGTGGCGTGCCAATGTTGTCGGGTCGCCACCCTCCTCCACGCCGCCTCCGCAACCCGGCGGGACACGCCACCCATCGCACACGCCCTCCACAGGCCCATTGCTCTCCTCCCAACTGCCGATTGTGTGTTGTGAAGCCTCTTTTGCAAAGTGTGACACGCCCGGCACCTAAATATAACTGTACTTTCGATATCGCACATGATTATTGGAAAATAAGGAAAAATTACAGATCATATTAGTCTGACTCTGACTGAGTAAGCCTGTAAATACTGTCTAATAATATAGCCCTACCGTAATACGTAGTAGTAGTGGTGGTGGTAGTAGTAGTAGAACTTAGTGCGCTCGCACAGTAATTATTAGTAAATTGATCATTATAAGCTACTTTACTTTAGGTTGAAGTAACTTTTAGTTTAAATGGACAACTTTGGAGATATTTGAAGTGACAACATGCCAAATTAATTTTGTCAAGCTTGCCAAAACTCTGACACCATACGTCCATAGGGTTATGCAGTAACAGGTTCTATTAAATTCACTCCCTATGCCCTTCTATGTGACAACAAATACTTAATAACTGCACCAGTATCTAAGATAAATATGTAGAATCAAATCTAGGTAAGTGTTTTGGTTTTGAAAATTTGATGCTTCATCGGACTATGCAACTTTATCATGGACTGATTTAGAAATCATTTGAAAAGAATAGTATCTGCACCATAGTGTACCTACAGCCTACCCACTGAGTTGCATAGTCCAATGGTTATCAAAGAAGATAAACACATTAGGTTGATTGTTGTGATCTACCTTACTTTAGTTTGAAGTAACTTTTATTATAAATGGTTATTTCTGGATATATTTAAACTAAAAAGATGCTAAATTAATCGTGGCAAGCGCAGCAAAATTTGATATACTTAATACTAGCTTTATCATTCAGATGATTCAGCATTAGCATGTTCTATTAAATTGACCTAGTTTACCATTCTCTCATACATACAACAATTAATGCTTAATAATTGCACCAGTATATGTACGATCACATCTGATTAAAGCTTCATAGTCCGATGACAACATTACATTTTCAAAACCAAAATAATTATCTAAGTTGGATTCTACATATCTACCTTCGATACTGGTGCACTTAAACATTTGTTGCCACACAGATGGGAATAGTGAGGCAATTGAATAGAAGCTGTTACTGCATAAGGGTATGGTGTCAGAGTTTTGGCAAGCTTGCCACAATTAATTTAGCATGGTTGCACTTCAAATATCTCAAAAGTTACCGAAAAGTTACTTCAAGCTAAAGTAAGGTACATTATAATGATCAACCTAATGTATTTATCTCAGAAAATGTCAAAATCTCCAAAACCATCGGACTATGCAACTTTAAATGATCTGGTTTTGAAAATGTGATACTTCATCGGACTATGCAACTCACCTGAGCAAGTTTTCTTTCAAAGTGTAGGACAGTAGGTGTTGACGTGGAGGCTTACTCTTCGTAGTCGGGGAACACGATCAGACGCGACCACCCACACCTGACGTCACGGGCACCAGGCGATACCAAGACAGACCGAGAGGGGTGTCAGGTTCTTGAGGTGTCTGTGTCATAACAACACAGCAAGTGGTGTAGCACTAGCAACATGCCGAGATACCAGTCAACTCAGACAATGGTCCCGCTGAAGTTGAGACCTGGCATGCCGGTGTAAAGATTTCAAATTCACCCCCATATTCAAGTTCCCCCCCAGGAACTTGAAAACGTTTTCAAATTCCTCCCAGGGGAATTTGAAAACGTTTTCAAATTCCCTCCCTCGTTTTAACTTTCCCTCCCCCCCCATTTTTGGGGAATTTTCTTTATTTTTGTTATTTTTTGTTATTTTTCATGACAAATATTATAATATACAGAGAATAGCATAATGGAAATTATTACTAGTACAATAAAACATATTTAACCACAAATGACACAAAAAGTCTCCAATATGGTTAAGAAAAAAATATTATAGGTCTGACATTTAAAACGTTTTTTAAAGTTTTTTAAACAATTTTAAATTCCCGGAGGGGGAATTTGAAAATAGGGGGAGGAATCTGAAAACTGTTTTTAAATTCCCCCCCAGGAATCTGAAAACGTTTTTAATTTCCCCAGAGGGAAGTTAAAAACGTTTTCAGATTCCCGGGGGGGAACTTGGGAAGGGGGGAAGTTGAAATCGTTACACCGGGTCGCAGCTTCAGCTTACACAGGGGTAATCGATTAATCAACTCGGGTCAGCCGAGCCACATTTTGGCGCATGCGCACATCCTACAGGTTCTATACGCTTCTCCACGCTCGGGGTGGGAAAATGGTGGCTCAATCTAAAACTTAATTCTTTTTTTTAATAACCGATATAAGTACAGCAAATCGATTCACACAATTATTCACACAAAAAGTAGCTGGTTATGATAAATAAACATTTGAACTTTATATTTATCTTTTTAGATTGCAATTTTTAAAATTGGTTTCTCTATAGACCCCTTTCAATGTTTGTAAACATCGGGTATGCGCGCGCAGCTTGGCTGCAGAACGAATGCACACTGCCACTGAGTTTGCCAGTACGCGCAGTGTAAAACGTTTATTTTATTCAAAATTAATAGAAATGCAGAAGCCTAACCATATAAATTTAATATAATGTATTCGGTAAATATGTTTTCTATATCTGTTTCAAGCGGTTTGTCTCTAGGTGGTGTGGGTTTAGAGATATTTCACTTTTTCTGTAAGAAGATTGCTCACGGCCATTGAAAATGCACTGAGTTTGCCGGTACGCGCAGTACAAAACGTTTATTTTATTCAAAATTAATAGAAATCCAGAACCCTAACCATATAAATTTAATATAATCTAGTCATTGAATATGTTTTCTATATGTATTCCAAGCGGTTTGTTTCTAGGTGGTGTGGTTTTAGAGATATTTCACTTTTTCTGTATGAAGATTGCTCACTGCCATTGACAATGCATTGAGT
Organism: Branchipolynoe longqiensis; assembly: GCA_030323885.1. Classification (NCBI taxonomy): domain Eukaryota; kingdom Metazoa; phylum Annelida; class Polychaeta; order Phyllodocida; family Polynoidae; genus Branchipolynoe; species Branchipolynoe longqiensis. The sequence continues at coordinate 44,169,062 of CM059188.1, forward strand.
TTGCCGTACGCGCAGTGCAAAATGTCTATTTTATTCCAAATTAATAGAAATGCAGAAACCTAACCTTATAAATTTAATATAATCTCTTCTTTGAATATGTTTTCTATATGTCTTCCAGTTCAGTTTGTGGCTAGGTGGTTTGGTTTAAGAGATATTTCACCTTTTCTCTATGAAGATTGCTCATAGCCATTGAGTTTGCAGTGTGACCGGATGTTGTCCTGCAGCCAAGTAGCATGTGCACTGACATGCTGACGTCATATGAAATTGGTCAATATGGTTGTCTAAAACTGTCAGTGCTGCTGGACTAAATAAAACAGAACAGAAGCAACCAATGACAGCACTCTCCCACCCCCCACCACACACACACACATATCTAGTTGCATAAACTGAAAACTGGCAAACGTATGCTTGCAGAGCATTTGTCGGAGTATGGGTAGTGTCTCAGCGACCTATATCTGGTCCCTTTAAAGTTGTATAGTTTCATGGTATTGAGCTTCTGCCATTTTTATTTTAGATAAATATATTGGATTGATTGTTATAATCTGCCTTACTTTAGTTTGAAGTAACTTTGATCATAAATGGTTAGCTTTGGAGATGTTTGAAGAGAAAGGCGCAAAATTAATTTTGGCATGCCCATAACAATTCTGTCACCATAGGCTTCAGCAACAGCAGGTTTGATTAAATTGACCTAGTATTTATTCCCTTTTGTGTGACAGCAAATGGTTATTAAGTATGTCAGTATTTAAGGTGGATATGTAGAATCAAACAGGATGGCCGAATGAGTTAGAGCGGCTGTCTCCTTTGTTTGTAGATCGTGGGATCGTGGGTTCGAATCCTGGTCGAGTCAAACCAATGACTTAACAATTGATAGTTGTCACTTCCTAGCAAGGCGCTTGGCATTATTAGGATAGGGCAAGGGGCAGTGGAATAAGGAAGACCAATCATCCACGATTGAAATTTCCCTTGCTAAAGGCCCTGTCACACGACGACGTAACGACGTCAGCATAGGGAGAACATGAAAAACATCAAACTTGTCGGCGTAGTATGCAAATTTGGGCACAAGTTGAACGTGGATGCAGCGTAGTTGACGAGAGCGTAACATCGGTAAAGCGTAGTGATAGAGTCATTCAACGAGAGAGGACAAGGTCATTACGCTCACGGAACGTTATGTACGTTATTCCATCACCAGAACTATGTTACGTGACGTTACATACGTCATGACACAGTGGCGAAATGCTGAACATATGTTGAACATACGTTGGACGTAAGTTTGGCATAACGTTCTCCTGACGTTCCCATTATGCCGCATGGATGTTTCCACCGGCTTTAATGTGGGTCAACGTAGTGGAATGTAGTGAACAGTGTTTGACTAACGTCTGTGTAACATCATTGATGATCGCCGAACATGTACAGAACATACGCCGAACGTAAACCCTTACGTTCGAGTTACTTCGAAAGTTTTGAACAGGTTCAAAACCTTGATGCGCACCGATGTAACACGACGTAATGTGACGTAGCTTGACATCAGTCTAACATCATTCTGACGTCATCATAACATAACCCAATGTACGTCAACGTAATGACGAAACGTGAGCACGTCAGGCTTATGTTGGCTCGTTACATCGTAGTGTGACAGGGGTATTACCATTTAAAATAAAAGTAACTTTGAACTAATGTAAAGTAGATACTAGTGATCGATCTAATATATTTATCTCAGAAAAACTACAGAAATCCAAAACCATCGGACTATGCAACTTTAAACAACTAATGTACCAACAAACAAAAAAACTAAATCTAGATGAGTGTTTTTGTTTTTTAAATTGGACGCTTTCATCAGATTATGCAACTTTAAGTCAGTGGTAGTGTGTCAGTGGATAAGCTATCTGTATATCTCTGATAATGAATGCTATGATATCAGTCACATTTCTAAATTTAATCAGAGATCTAGTTAGCTAACAACATGACTCGGTTCTAGTGCTTTTTTTCAAGGGGAATATGATACATAACCATGACTATACAAATCTCTCTCTCTTTCTCTCTCTCCCTCGCTCTCTCTCTATCTCTCTCTCTCTCTCTCTCTATATATATATATATATATATATATATATATATATATGCGTGTGTTTATATACACATATACATATGTGTATGTATATGTATATGTATATACACATGTATATGTGTGCATATATGTAAATAGGCCTACACATATATACATGTATATGTGTGCGTATACGTACACATACATGTAGTATGCAGTATATTATACACACATACATAGTAACTATTATATGTATACATAAATAATGAAGATCTACACATCGTCACAAGACAGCACAATCACCTCCCGCTCATGGTAAGTCCTGAATATCCCAGGGTTGGAGCGGGGTTGCACACAGCGTGTTTGAATTTACAACAAAAGATACTTCAACCTAAAATAAAGTAGATTATAACAGCGTTGCCAACCTGGAGGTAATGAGAATCCTTGAGGTTTTGCATTGCGGTCGTGGCACCCGAGTGGTGGCAGCCATGATCTATAGCTGGGGGCTCTGGGGGCTTGCCCCCCAGATTTATTTTTAAATGCCATGAAAATGGGCTGTCCAAGGGGTTATATATAATATGATATTTACTTGTATTTAATCAAAAATACACTGCAGTACAGGATAAGACTCTTTTTTTTTTAATGGTAAAAAATAGTAATCAAAACATTCTCGATCCAAGACTCGTGGGGTGACTGATCAAAACCTTCAATTTCCTTGACTCTCACGGTAATTTCGTGAGAGTTGGCAACACTGTTATGACGATCAGCCTAAAATAGGCCCTACTTATCTCAGAAAATGACAGAAACTCAAAAATGCAACTGGACATAGTACATAGCCTCCCCAGGCCAAGTAGGCCTACTGTGCAGGGCCATAGAGTGGAAGGGGAAATGAGGTGGATGTTGCCCCTCCCCTCCAAGTTGGATATTCAATGCTGTTTGGTCAATTCTATAAATATAATTAATCAATTTGGGTAATTTAAATTTTGACAATTTTACATTTGTCAATTAAAATTTCATCTGCCATCGGGACTATGTATGGTATGAGGAAGGATGAGACATGGATGACATAACAGTAAATAATAACAGAGCAATAATATGTACATGACAAATGCAAGCAGTACGCATATCCTTGATGGTCTAAATCTATGTGAGGATGCGCACGCATGTGTTTTAATGTTATGATGGCAGCAGCCCTTCTGGTTGTGCTTATGCGTTATCATTTGGACAGGATCCATCACAAATGCGCCGGGTTCTCCGCTTAATGCTATGATGGCAGCAGCCATATTCTACGATCTATCCCGACTTGAGAATTAATGGCTTGACGGGATCCGCTGCAAATGCGTAGATCTCCAGGTTTAATGCTATGATGGCAGCAACATGTTCAGTTGCAATTCATTGCATAGTCCGATGAAGCATACAAACACACACAGACACACATCCACACACACAGACAATAGACAGACACACAGACAGACACACATACATACACACAGACAGACACAGACAGACACAGACAGACACACAGACAGACACACAGACATACAAACACACACAATGTTAAATCGACAGCTAACCGGCTGGGTTTACCCCTAAACCTGCTATGGAACGGGGTTACCCTACCCTAGTTTACGGTCGTGATGTTAGCGCTATCACTGACTCTTGTCTGCTGACTTTTCGCCGCTAATAAACGGGGGACTCCCGGCAAAAGGAGTTTTGAGTTTTGGAGCGCGAACACCGCGTCACGCATATGGCTCAAGCTTTTAATAGAATGCGTGCGAGGTGCGGCGCTATTTAGGACAATGGGGCGAACCTCGCCTACCGGCGCACCCTCCTAGTGGGCCCGGGTGGTTCGGTCGGAAAAGGCCGGTTTATAGGGTTCGTGCGGATACAGGTCGAGTCTCTCCCGCCTCAACCACCGCCCTGCACGCACAATGACGGTAAGCTCCCCAAACGCACAATCCGCACCCACCGGCGGCGGCGAGTCGCACCCGAGTAGCTGATCTATTTATCTATCTGTAGGGAGTTCACGCGTTGAGCTATTGATCTTAATGCTCGATGAAAAGGCCTTGGTTGACCATAATTTGGTTATTTCAATTAGTTATTTTAATTAAAGCCGCATAGTCCGATGAAGCACCAAATCTTCAAAACCAAAACAATTATCTAGAATTGATTCTCTATATCTGGCTTAAATATTGATTCACTTATTGACCCTTTGTTGCCAAATAGAAGGGAATACAGAGATACTGCTGATAGTTTAATAGAAATTGTAACTGCTGAAGCCTATGAGTATGACATCAGAGTTTTGGCATGCTTGCCAAAACTAATTTTACATACTTGCACTTCAAATATCTCAAAACTTAGCCCTTTAAAATATAAGTTACTTCAAACTAAAGTAAGGTAGATTCTAATAATCAATTCAATATATATATCTCAGAAAAATGGCAGAAGCTCAAAACGATCGGACTATGCAACTTTAACTAATCGTCTCTAGTTTAGGTGGATCATTCGTGGACGATCCATTTGCTTGTACGAAATAGAAACAGCGCATAAATGTCCACTTGCATGATGCACATATTGCAAATCGGGCTGGCATAGGGTTTGTTTGTTGAAGTGTTATGTCCTAGCAATATCTGAGGTAATATCAGGATGGGTATCGACTTGTGACAGTGCACACTCATGGTGACTTTATAGTGCTGCCCCACTGGGAGACCAGGCCACCAGCACCATTACCAAATATCGCACTCAGTCACATTATCCCCGATAATGAGCAAACTAGTCCTTGCCCCTCATATTAAAGTTACATAGATCGATGAAGCATCAAATTTTCAAAACCAAAACACTGACCTAGATTTGATTATACATATTTATCTGGTACAGTTATTAAGCATTTGTTGTCACATAGAAGGGCATTGGGTGTCAATTTAATAGAACCTGCGCCGCGTTCAGGGTCCGTCTCGGAGGCGCCTCGGCGACGTCTCGGCGATGCTTTTTGGCTTATTTCCATTCAGGGTGCGTCTCGGCGACGTCTCGGAGACGCCTCCCTTTTCATTCTGGAGCTGAAAGGGTCCTCGAAAATGGCTGCCACATTCAGTGGTTTCAGCCAATGACAGCGCAGCTTTTCCATTGCAAATGTCCGCCGCCTATGGGGGCGGCCATTTTCGAGACAACAAACTGCTTTTGCCGTTCAGACTAGCGTGACGTCACGGCCATCTCCGAGGCGCCTCCGAGACGGAGCCTGAACGCGGCCCTGTTACTGCATAAGCCTATGGCATCAGAGTTTTGGCGTGCTTGCCAAAATTAATTTGGCATGTTATCACTTCAAATATCTCCAAGGTTAGCCATTTAAACTAAAAGTTACTTCAACCTAAAGTAAAGTACCTTATAATGATCAATTTAATGCATTTATTTATCTCAGAAAATGACAGAAACTCAAAGCCATCGGACTATGCAACTTTAATGCCAAGTGCCTGCAACTTTAATGCCAAGTGCCTGGCTAGCTTGTGGCAGGGGTCAAGTTTGTTTAAAGTTGCATAGTCCGATGGTTTTTAGTTTGTCATTTTCTGAGATAAGTATATTAGGTTGATTGTTATAACTTGATTCACTTTGGGTTGAAGTAAATTTTATTTTAAATGTCTAATTTCTTTAGATATTTGAAGTGAAATCATGCAACATTAATTTCGGCAAGCATGTCAAAACTTCTATGTGTTGACAAATGTTTAATAAATTCATTATTATCTAAGTTAGATATGTTGAATCAAATCTAGATAATTGATTTGGTTTTGAAAAATTGACTGTGCAGCTTTAAGTCATTGGCTATGCACGGCTTGAATCGACAACCTCCTGCACGCGAAACCAGTGAACACTGTTACCTACTTCATTTATAATGAGAATACATATGTGGTACTTGTCCAACACTCATAAGTGATCATTGATTATTCAATGTTCAATAATGCAATCTGTAACAGCTGGCAATCAGCTATGGAAGGCGTCCAACATTGTGCATGTTATTCGTAACATGGGTAATTTACGGGGTGGAGAACCCTGCATATCGAGGGGATAGGTGGCGCCACCTAGCTTAGGGCCAGTAACTCCACCACTACCGCTAGGGGTGATCCGACTCGACCGGCCTTGATTCCCGCCAAATCGGTCACAAGTTCAATCCCCGTCTCATTCAAACCACCACAACACACCCGACTGCAGACAATGCTACACCTATTCAGTTTTCGCTCCTGAGTTCTTCATGAGTGTCGACTATATCTAACACAGTCTACATGCTCCCTGTGTTGCTGCTGTCTTCTCCTGCCGTACCTGTGTGTCGAAGATTTGTGAGTCGACGACTTGTGTCTCGCTTCATTCGGTCTGACGGTATCGTAGAAAACATTTCACTATATATTCGACAGTATTTCTGATTGTGTCGACTACATGTCGACTACCAGTGTGTCGACACTTTGGTTCAGCTCATAACAAGGAGGAACGATCGCGGAACAGAAGATATATATATATATATAGATTCGACAGTATTTGTGAATTCCAACTATCACATTGTGTCAACCTGTGTGTCGAATATGAACGATAATAATAGTAATTACTGTCAGAGTTACTAATTACGCTTAGCACGCGAGGTACGCACCTTGGTACGCTTCTACCAGGCCCAAGGTTCATGGTAGCTGCCATAGTCCAGCGACAAAGAGCACAAAAACAATTCGAGATCGGCAGGGATCGTCGGAGAGCAGCAGTTGTTTTACACTATTTATTTTATACTATTTATGTCATACTACTGACTTTGAAGCCTTATTTATACCTGATAACAAGGAGGAATGAGTGTCGACGATTTGTTTGTTGGTTAGGAACTGATGTTTATTCGACAATTTTGTCGGTTTTAAAAGACTGATTCTCTTATCATAGCCTTATTTTATAGTAATTACATTCAAATTACTAATCAGGCTTAGCACGGCGAGGTACGGACCTTGGTATGCTTGAACCAGGCCCAAGGTTCATCCTAGCCGCCTTAGTCCAGTGGCCAAAGTGCATAAAAACACTTTGAGATCGGCAGGGACCGTTGGAGAGCAGCGTTTTTTATACTATTTATCTTATAGTATATATTTATTTTATTATACTGACTTTCTACCCCTATTTTACATTATATACATTTACAGTTTTACTGCACGTATCTAGTCACAGGAAGCCTCAACATCGACCCAGGCAACAGCTACAGACATGATCCTCCAAGCTGTAAACTCAGCCGTTAGCCATGCCATGGCGGCTCAGATGTCAACCATCAGGTCCGAAATAGCTGGCAGGATGGACGCATTTCAGCATAACTCCCGACCCAGGAGGAAAGCTGCGCAGGAGGAGGACAAGACCCTGTCGGGGGAATCTGACAGTGACAGTGACAGTGAGGACGAACCACAACACATGCCATATAAAGCAACCCGACATCGAACTCGAGTGACAAAGGACTTCGCCACACCGAGGATGGCCACGTCACCACAAACAAAACACGAAACAGAAAAACAACCTATGGGGACGTTACAAACAATGACAAACAATACCGGGACCACTACAACTCCGCACCAATCCTGGGAGGAGGCCACATGAGGTTCAACGCACGCCGTAACTGGGATCACCTGGAGGACGATGACGGCCCGGACAACATATCGGAACTTCTAGTCACAGCCGGCGCAGCACTCGGAAAGAAAAACGGTAAAATACCTCGGCTTCCACACCACTATGTAATTCGGGGAGATAAGAGGGAGAAGATTGGCCTCAGTGAGGCGACCTGGCCTGAGTATCTGGAAGCACTGTGCACTATGCTCAGGGCACCTGAGATCCCTGACTCCTGGGCAGATCCAATCATAGACCATATCCACCAACTAGCTACCATGGCAAAGGACTGGCAGTGGGAAACATGCCGTCTATGGTCTGAGCGCGTCTTCTCAATGATAGACGATCGGCGGCTGCCAAACGGATGGTTGGATCAGTACGCGGTGAAAGATGTACAATGGGACGTCTTTGCCATGGGAGTGCGGGTCAGCACCACAGCTCCAAACAAGAACACTCGCCCCACGTACAACACCACCCAAGCAGCTGGTGGCGCCGGCAGAGTGATTGAGAACCGCCAGGAATTTAACCGTGACACGGACGGGAAGCCATGCCACAATTGGAACTGGGGAAACGATTGTGGTTTCACGGCGACACATCGACAGATGCCAGACAGGAACGTTCACGTGTGCGCATGGTGCGCGATTAAGTACCGCCGTGCGAACATCCATAAAGAGAAGGACTGCATGAACAAAAAGCGTTTCCTCGAGAAGAAGGTAACACTTACAGCCTCATCACCCACGCAACAGACCACCCAGGGTTTTTGAGATGGGGCTCCCCGTGCATCACCAACTTAACAGACGAGGAGCCTGACGAGATCAAGCACTGCAACACCAACTTCAGCAGCACACACCCTGTATGTGCAGACAAACACTGTGGCAGGTACACTACCACCCAGGTACGTCCCGATAACTGTAAGCCACCGGCAGAACAGACCGTTCAGGCCCATGATATACCAAAAAGCGGACATGATTAGGCTCTCAAACATGCAAGAAAACTAGGCATCCCCGATGCCGCGCATCCCTCACGTAAAGACCACAGCTTCCAGGAAGTTACGACAAGTGGCGCCACCGCCGCTACAAATACAAAATGGCCGCCAACAGAAACTGCCGTTGGGACCAAATGACCGACCGCTACCATACAAGACCACCGCACCGGTGAGGACAACACTGCAATCAAAGATGGCAGCGTCTATGGCGCCAGCCGTGACACCACCAACCTCAGCAGCACACACCCGATATGTGCAAACGAACACTGTGGCAGGTACGTCCCGATAACTGTAAGCCACCGGCAGAACAGACCGTTCAGGCCCGTGATATACCAAAAAGCGGACACGATCAGGCTCTCAAACATGCAAGAAAACTCGGCATCCCCGATGCCGCGCATGACTCACGTAAAGACCACAGCTTCCAGGAAGTTACGACAAGTGGCGCCACTGCCGCTACAAATACAAAATGGCCGCCAACAGAAACCGCCATTGGGACCAAATGACTGACCGCTACCATACAAGACCACCGCACCGGTGAGGACAACACTGCAATCAAAGATGGCAGCGTCTATGGCGCCAGCCATGACACCACCAACTTCAGCAGCACACACCCAGTATGTGCAGACGAACACTGTGGCAGGTACACTACCACCCAGGTACGTCCCGATAACTGTAAGCCACCGGCAGAACAGACCGTTCAGGCCCGTGATATACCAAAAAGCAGACACGCTCAGGCTCTCAAACATGCAAGAAAACTCGGCATCCCCGATGCCGCGCATCCCTCACGTAAAGACCACAGCTTCCAGGAATTTACGACAAGTGGCACCACCGCCGCTACAAATACAAAATGGCCGCCAACAGAAACCGCCGTTGGGACCAAAAGACCGACCACTACCATACAAGACCACCGCACCGGTGAGGACAACACAGCAATCAAAGATGGCAGCGTCTATGGAGGCAGCCATGACACATATGTCACAACCCACGGAAGGGGAGATAATGGAAATGCAGGCAATGATGAACCAATACTACACGACCCCGGGGCGGATCACGATAGCCAGGTGCTCGAGTTTCCTGAATATCGATGGCCCGCTGAATATGCAGCTCCTGAGCCCCCTGTCCCCTGCACCGCCAACCATACGGACGATCCCAACATAGAAATACGACGCAAACCCGGCAAAAACCTTGTCCTAGCAGATGCCCTGAGCAGGAGGGCCTTTGACATAGATGCTAGAGTCAGGGCAGGTCGCCTCACTAGAGATATGAATATGTCTGAAATTGAAGTCTCTTTTGAAAATGTTTTTTACCCAAGGACTCTAGGTGAGCCTGTGAATATCGTACTAAATTGCTCCTCTATTCCCAGGCTACCCCAACCAAACACACAAAAGAATCCTGGAGGTATACTTTGCGGGCCTGGCGAGCGGGACCTGGAAGAACAACGTGGTACAGGCAAAGAAGTATATCCTGTTCGCAGCCTGCCATCGCATCGACCCACTCACCCCGACGCAGTACAACATGATGGCATATATACTCCACCTAAAAGAAATCCCCGGGAGCAGCCATGAACTACATCAGTGGGGCCAGGACATGGGTACTTATGTTCGGAGGGTCCCCGACACCTTTCGACACGTACCCGGTCACCCTGATGAAAAAGGGTGTGGCATGCCTAGCGAACCACACCCCCAGGCCGGCGCCAGCCACTTACTCCGCAGCACATCAGAGGACTAACCCGCTACCTGACAGCAGCGGGTCCAACAACCAGAGTACTCATGGCGGCGCTCCTCATCCCATACGCAACACTACTCCGCCAGGGTAACCTACTCGCAAGCGGATCCACCCATGACCCAGGACTGTCCTGAGGTGGGGGGCATTGCCAGAACAAAGGAGGGACTATCAGTACTAGTCCGCACCACCAAGACCATGTGGAGGCCGGACCAGGCATACTGCATCATCATCCAAAGCCTACCAGAGTCACCATGCTGCCCCGTGGCGGCCTGGGATCGATACATCGCATTCCAGCGCCCTCGCCCAAGCGATCCGGCCTTCCTATTGCTTGGAAATGTCCCCCTCCGAGCACAGGTGATGCTCGCTGCCCTCCGCATGGGACTGGCAGCAATCGGTGTAAGGGCGCCCACCGAATACACACTCCATAGCCTGAGGAGGTGCGGGGCACAGGCCTGTGCAGCGGCAGGCAGCTCGATCGCTGAGATCATGCAGCTCGACACCTGGACATCGGCTGCGGTCCATCACTATGTACCAAAAAGCATCCTTGTGGACGGCCCCCCTCCCCTCATATAATTGGTTAAGGGTTCGGGTTCCACCCATTTGTTGCCGGGAAATGAGAAATAACATTTGGCACAACTGCATGTAGACATGAACATAGTGATTGATTCGTAACCTATCTGAACTGTCCTCATAGAATTAAGAGCTAACCCCGTCCCGTTCTGATTAAAGAATTTTACCACTATTCACTTTATGGCTCCGCCTTCATAAATTATAGCTGAGGCAGTAGAGAGAACCATGGTAAATGTTTAATTTTCCACACAAAGAATGTGTATTTTCCAAAAATATTTGGCATACAATTCTTTTATTTTGCCGAGTATTGGGATACTCAAGCTTAAAATTGTACAAACTGTACAAATTCATATAGATAGGCATATCTTTAAACAAAAGGTTGTTTTATTTAACAATGCCTCCAGAGCACATTGGTTTTAATCATCGGATATTGGACATCAAACATATGGTCATTCTGACATTTCTTTGGAGGAAACCCGCTGCCGCCACATAGGCTACTCTTTCCAATAAGCAGCACAGGGTCTTTTATATGCACTTTCCCACATACAGGACAGCACATACCACAGCCTTTGACAAACCAGTTGTGGACCACTGGTTGGAATGGAAAATAGCCCAAACTACAAGTGTGTCCATTGAGCAGAATCGATCGGATGATCCAAACCTTCACAGGTGTATACTCTACCGTCTGAGCTACGTCCTGCTTCCCTGGCATATCTTCAAGCCCCGTTGTATGCTGGGTGCACAGTCCTTGTAACCCTTTAGTGCTACTGCACTGTAATATTGCACATGTACTGTAATAGTAATCTAAAGTGTCATAGTGTGGTATCCCACTTTATTTTATTCCTGAACTATTAAACCAAATACAACTTTTATTAATGGTTATGCCTACAGAAATAATTACAAGAATACAGTTAGCATCCTTAATGGCTCATACATAAATGACCATATATGTGACGTATTAGATACGAGTATAAATTCAGGAAAGTTATTATTACTAGGTATCGGCAGCCCAATGAAAGAAATCCATTGTATTGAATATGTATTAAAGCTGCCTAGTCCGATGAAATATCAAATTTTTAAGACCAAACCAATTATCTAGATTTGATTTTACATATCTAACTTAGATACTGATGCACTTATTAAGCATTTCTTTCTGCATAGAAGGCAATGCTGAGTCAATCTAACAGAACCTGTTACTGCAGAAATCTTTGGTGTCAGAGTTTTGGCAAGCTTGCCAAAACTAATATTCCATGTTTGCACTCAAAATATCTCAAAAGTTTACCATTTAAAATCAAAGTAACTTTGAATTAATGTAAAGTAGATACTAGTGATCGATCTAATATATTTATCTCAGAAAAAATACAGAAATTCAAAACCATTGGACTATGTAACTTTAAGTTTAGATGGACGTAACATCCATTTAAGTTATGGTAGTATCTGGTAAATATGTACTTATCACTGGTGTAAAGCCAAAGAACTCCAACAAAGTTAATTTTACTTGGCCCACGCTTCCTTTTGCTACGTGGTACAAAGTTGGGAATGGTGCCAAAAGAAGCAATCTCCCCCAAGCTTTCTACTTGTGTTAGATCATGTAGGCTTTACCGAGGTCAAACCGGGCGCGGTGGCCTAATCAGTAGAGCGTGGGCCTCGCGTGTGGAAGGTCGGGAGTTCGGTTCCCGGTCGAGTCAAACCAATGACTTTAAAATTGGTACTTGTCACTTCCTAGCCTGGCGCTTGTCATTAATAGGATAGGGCAAGGACTGGTTAGCTCAGTGTCAGGATAATGTGACTGAGTGGGACATCGGGTCATGGTGCAGGTGGCCTGATTTCCCAGTGGGGCAGCACTATAAAGTCACCATGAGTGCACACTGTCACAAGTCGGTACCCATCCTGATATGACTTTAGATTTTGCTAGGACGTAAAACAACAACAAACAAACAAACCTAGGTCAAAGAAGTCCATCACGGCAAATTCTGGAATTAAATTTCTTTTAAAGTTCGAAACTGTCTACTGACAAAATACAAAGTCATAACCTAATAAGGTTTAGTGTGACTAGGTAGACAATTGCTTTTCCTTTCCAATGGTACCAGTATTAGTATGAAGCTATTTGGTGAGAAGTTCTGCAGAAGAATATTGAGACTAATCTGTCTGGGCCTTTGCTACCCTCAGTAGATTCACAATGGTAACACACATAATTAAAGCACATTTCTGATATATTGCTATGAATATGTATTAGGGACGTGCTACTTAGCGCTTTCCTGTGAAATACAGCAAACAAGGTAATTTGACAGGACCCCTAGCTCAGCCTGACTGCTGTAACATTGAAGCAAGGGGACAGGTTCCCTAGACCACCCGGACTGTTGGACCATCAAAGATAATGTACAACAATTATAGTGTATTATCTCCTAATATTAATAATGAAAACAAAATTATATTATAGACCTATTTCATATGACTTCAGCATACGTATCTAGGTCGGTGCGCGCGCCTTTTGGCTGCAGGACGACACACTGTCACATTGCAAACTCAATGGCTATGAGGAATATTCAGAGAACAAATATAACTAAAACCACACCACCTAGACACAAACCGCTTGGAACACATATAGAAAACATATTCAACGAAAATATTATATTCAATTTATATGCTTAGGGTTCTGCATTTCTATTAATTTTGAATAAAATAAACGTTTTGCACTGCGCGTACCGGCAAACTCAATGCATTGTCAATGGGCATGAGCAATCTTCATCAAGAAAAGGTGAAATATCTCTAAAACCTCACCACCTAGACACAAACCGCTTAGAACACATATAGAAAACATATTCAACGAAAAGATCATATTAAATTCATATGCTTAGGGTTCTGCATTTCTATTAATTTTAAATTAAATAAACGATTTGCACTGCGCGTACCGGCAAACTCAATGGCAGTGTGTTTTCGTTCTGCAGTCAAACTGCGCGCGCATACAAAATGTTTATAAACATTGAAAGGGGTCTATAGTAATGTTCAAAGATACCTTAAGCACTTTAATCTGTGCCATACATAAATACAACGTGTGATTATGTCTGAGTAAGAAAACTACTACGCCTGATCAAAGACAATGTACCTTGTTTGCCATGGGATGGTGTCACTGCATGATTAAGAAATTCCTATATGAAAGCGCCGAGTGGTGCATCTTGTCAAACATTGTCTTTGGTATTACTGTTAGTCTCAGAGAATGGGTATTTTAGTACTATGCAAAATTTGACGAAGATTCAAAAGGTTGTTTAGCAGTAATGAGCTTTTTAAAGATTGAAATATTGAAATATTTCGCTTGCAGATGATTTTTACATGCGAACAAGTATACTTTGTCACACATTTTAGGACTCCTGGTGGCTTTGATGTACCCTTTGCTGGACTGTTTGTTCCACAGTGCTTTTAAATGTCCAGTATATTTGTATTACTGAGCACGTTCGGAATTATTCATGCTTCATTTGGTATGAGAGGGGACAGTCTGATCTGGGTGGAGATGGCGAGGATGGTTGTCAAGTTCTCAGATCAGCTTACATGTAGGTCATTGACCCACAAATAGTATCATGAATTAAATTTACTAATAAATCATACTAGCATTGAGACAAAATATTTATTTGTAACATACGTGGTTTCATTGTTTGACACAATGCACTTAGAAATGGTACACAAGGTACTTAAATATATATTATTTTCCCATAATATTCAGACTATTTATTCAGGTACGTTTATATATGTTCAAGCATGTGAACTTATTTGCTAAATTATGGGGGAAATGCCATCATTTCCATAAGGCATTGGAGAGAGAAGAAATAAGCATAAACAACTAACAACTGCTACAATATACCTCTACAGTTTAGCTTTTCTTTTGCAACCACTCTGCCTACCCCTATGCATCCAGAACAAAAACAAAAGTTAAGCACGTTGAGGACGTTAAGCATTGTTGAGTACATTAACTGCACTACAAGACAGTTTCATTTCATTATGAATATCTAGTCATGTATATCCATAATAATTTTGATTACTGTGAAGTGAGAATCTGAATGATTGAAATGTAATAATAGTGGTTATTCTTTTGTTATATCAGGGAAAGAAAGGGATCCTTGAGCGACTGGCAGAGGGCCCTGTGATTGGAGATGGTGGATTTGTGTTTGCCCTGGAGAAACGTGGTTATGTCAAAGCGGGACCGTGGACTCCTGAAGCGACTGTTGAGAACCCAGATGCAGGTGAGACAATGGTGCATCTCCGATTTATGCACGACGTGGATACACACCCTTTTGTTATATTTGCTTTGATTATTATTCTGCTTTGTTAACTTTTAGTTAACTATGTGCGGAACAAGCACCATTTATTAATGAAAGGCACTATTTGATATTTTTTGAATTTATGTGAGGCAAGCAGAATTAAAGCTAAAAGCATTTGTGAGCAATAACTTATGATATTCAATTCTAGTATGTAGATTCATGTGTCTATCCTATATTTGTCTGAATCCTGTAGTCCGCCAGTTGCACCGTGAGTTCCTGAGGGCTGGCGCTGATGTGATGCAAGCCTTTACCTTCTATGCCAGTGATGACAAACTCCAGAACAGGGGTAATGAGGCACAGTCAAAATACACTGTAAGAACTCTGCTAAACAAATTTGTTCTTAGAAAATTAGATCTGCTCTTTATTTATATGTTATATACAGTAAAACCTCTCTGGCCGACCATCTCCACAGATCAACCACTCCACTTATATCGATCGCCTTATTTGGGTCCCAAATGATCGCCCATACAATTCCATTGTAATTATTAAGAAAAACTCCCTGAACCGACCACCTCCCTAAATCGACCATTTAAAGTCGGTTGGATGGTCGGTCGATTTAGAGAGGTTTTACTGTACTCATATCTCAACACACTCTTAGTTTTTCCTAGCAGGCTGTGCGTCCCATCCATGCTTCAAGGCCCAATCAGTTAGCTAATATAAATACCTAGAAGAGATAGGAATGATGGCCACACTGTACAAGTTCCGTGCCCAATAACTAACACAAATGTGAAATACAACAGGTTGAAGCCCATATTGACACCTGCTCATAAGCCCGTATTGTTCTATTATGCTCCATGCGAATAGTAGGCCTAAGCATCATATCAATTTCATCAGGTGAAAAACAGGCATTTCTATTTCAACACACGCAACCCTTGTTTATATTATTGCACTAAGATAATGTAGACCTACATGCACACACTTGCTTACCGTAAAGCCTGTTATAATAGTATACACGCACTGTAATTAATGATAATCCCACACTATCCGAATATGTCCCACCCGGACATACATGTGAGAACAAATTTTAGGGTCTTTTCTCCGTTGACTGTCCCTCGGATGACAGGACACCTGCTCTTATCAGGACAACATTGTCCTCAATGCAGATCTGTTCTTTGGAGACATGTATTACTGTATGTGATATTTCCAATATCAGAATTCTGCATTCAACAATTGCAACCGGTGAATAATTGTAAGAATACTTTATTATTAATCAAGACAGCTGGGAAGATGTGATGTACACAAAACACTTTCCAAACTAATACTCACCATGTACTGCATGACCACTGGGTGTTATGTACACATTTCAGGGGTCAGCCATCAACCAGGCAGCCTGTGACATTGCCCGTGAAGTTGCTAATGAGGGAGATGCATTGACCTTGGGTGGAATCTGTCAATCGCCAACGTATCTGTCTGGCAAGGGCAAAGCAGCTGTACAGGAAGAATTCCGCAAGCAGATTGATGTCTTTGTCAAGAATGATGTAGATTTCTTACTCTGTGAGGTAAGTTATTATGGCTGTCATAAAGGTAGACATTCCTGATATTCTGTGCATATAAAGATGTGCTTAAAAAACAATTCTTGCAAAAGTTAATTTCCCTTAAATCTTTTTCTTCTAATTAAACATAATTTAATGCAATTCAATAATGAATAATGAATTTAATCGAATTCAATAATTCATGTTAATACAATGTGTTTTGAACTAGGCACATCTAATATTTGTGTATTTTATCTTCAGTACTACGAGCACATTGAGGAGATGGAGTGGGCCATTGAAGTATGTAAGAAGACGGGGAAGCCAGTTGCCGCTACTATGTGCATTGGAGCTGAGGGGGACCTACATGGAGTCAGCGCTGGAAACTGTGCTGTCCGCATGGCCAAAGCTGGTAAGGATTATCATATAAAAAAAATTTTCCCTTGCAGATCTTTGCACAACTTTCCAGTCAATATGACCAAACATGTGTTGGGAGAATGCTAAGAAGTGAGTATTGCCATGCAGTGTTTTTTTACATCTTTTTTTTTACTTGGTCGTAACGTCTTGCAATTAGCTTGGTATTCCAATATAAATAAACTGCAATGCCACTCAGAAATATTCATGTGTGAACAGAATTGTAAACAGCACCGAACGCAGTAGGTATTTAGGTTTTGCTGTGCGCTACTGTATTTAATATGTTTTATGTATACAATGCATACAATAGTTTTGTTGCTTAGTCCGATGGTTTTGAGTTTCTGTTATTTTCTGAGATAAATATGTTAGGTTGGTCATTATAATCTACCTTACTTTAGTTTGAAGTAACTTTTACATTAAATGGTTAACTTTTGAGATATTTGAAGTGCAAATGTGCAAAATTAATTTTGCAAAGCTTGCCAAAACTCTACCACCATAGGCTTCTGCAGTAACAGGTTCTATTAAATTGTCTCAGTATTCCCTTTTATGTGGCGACAAATGTTTAATAAGTGCAGCAGTATCCAAGTTAGATATGTAGAATCAAATCTAGAAAAGTGTTTTAGTTTTGAAAATTTGATGTTTTCATCGGACTATGCAGCTTTAACCTCCGCTTGTTGGGCGAGTTTGTCTGTCAGAGATTGTTGGAGCATGGTTATCTGGCGGTCTGCCGAGGTTTAGTCCCGTCCGGTGGCTGCTGCTGCCCGTTGTATGGTTGGTTGGCGGCCTCCAGCTCGGCGGCGGCGGTTTGCCGCTGGCGGTTGGCGGCGCGTTGCATCTTAGGAGAGCGAGCCGGGTGGTTGGAGAGGTCTTGAAGAGGTGAGAAAGCTGGCCTGTGGGGAGTCCGGTAGCTCCAGATGAAGTGATGCTGGTAGAGGGTTGTGGGTTCGAAGTCGGCCGCCGTGGGCGAGATTGGGTCAATCCATTTGGGGCGTAATCGATTAATCAACTCTGGTCACCCGAGCCACTTTTTGGCGCATGCGCACATCCTACAGACTCGGGTCGAATAATTGAATACGCTTCTCCATGCTCGGGTGAAAAAAATGGTGGCTTAATCAACAACTTGTTTTCTTTTTTTTTTAATAACCGATATAACTACAGCAAAATAGGATTTAAAGTATTTTATGATTGCATGTTATATTTCCAATTCATTAATTTGTGTTATTACCAAAAAAATACATTTAGGACTGGTACTGGTAACTATAATCCTGCAGGATGGTACCAGCATAAATGTGACGTCATCGTTCCTAGCAAACCCCAGCCAAGAGGTGGGTTACTGGGGTCGGGTCGTTTTGCACACGGCACATGTTTTTGTCAACTCCACTCGCGGTGTTCGATTTGAAATTCTAGCAACTCGGGTGACCCGAATCGCCATGGACGTGTTAATCGATTACACCCTTAGTGTCAGTGGAGGCAGGTGCTGGGTTCGACCCAGGTGCTGCCACCGCAGTTCTCCTTTGCCACACGTAAATTACCCATGTTGGCGAACCAACATGAACAATGCTGGAGAACATTCATCATAATACATAACTGTTTTTTCTGTGTTTTTTGTTGTTTGTTTAACGACCCCCCCCACCACAAAAAGTTAACTGTTTCATCCTAATCCATACCTAATGCCTCTAATAATCACTTGTAGCATGGTTGTGATATTCATACATATATTCATACATATATATTATATATATAATGTACGTAGTGTTTCCATGTAGCATTTAGAAAGGGCTGATTTCTTATTTCATGGTCACTAATCATAAGTCTCATACTTAGTTTTACAAATATGCAAGTAGTGCACTTTTACATTGAGAAAAGACGACAGGCTCACTAACGATATGAGGCTCAGTGGTGCATAAACCCCCAGCATCATTAGGTGTTATAAATAACATGGAAAAGCATGCCTAGAAAGGGACTCGAACCCACATTTCTGCCATTCGGTTGCTGGGAGGAAAGATCTCCGCGTTTTCGCGGATTTCCGCGATTTTCCCGTAGGACCTTAGATGCTGGTACAACATAAAGCCCTAGACAAAACATTCACTTCTGTCTCAGAAATGGGGCTGCATAGTAACTAATGAAACGCAAATAAAGAGTTAGGCCTTTGTCTACAACGACAGTTGAAATCTAACTTCCAGCATTTTACCGTGATTCCCTGACAATTCTAATCCTATGGGGTAAAATCCGTGTTTTCGCGGAAATTCGCTATTGGTTCTGCCGGAACCCTCTAGGTGGCGCCATGGTATCGGGCTGATTTCCACATTTTTTGTCGGAGACCGTTTCCGTCCCTCCGGTTGCAAGCATTGGAAACCATTAGACTGAATACAGTTGGAAATCTGGTTAAATATTTATGAAGTCTACGTAGAATTTTGCTAAGTCGTGGTGCATGACTTAAATTTAATTTGGCATTTGGTTTTTGGTTTTTGCATAAAACAGGAGCGCAGATTGTGGGCATCAACTGCCACTTTGACCCCCAGATGTGTCTGGCGGGCATAAAAAAGATGAAGGAAGCCCTGGATGCAGCCGCTCTTAAGCCCTTCCTGATGGTGCAGCCTCTGGGCTACTTAACCCCAGACGCTAACAAGCAGGGATTCATTGACCTCCCGGAATTCCCATTTGGTTAGTATGAATTAAGCAGTGTATACTGTAAACCCTCTCTAACTGATCATCTCCACAGATCAACCATTCTCATATATCGATCGCTTTATTTGTGTCCCAAACGATCACCCATACAATACTAGTAACAATTTTTTTTAAACTCCCTAAACCGACCACCTCCCTAAATGGACCATTTAAAGTCGGTCCCATGGTCGGTCGATTTAGAGAGGTTTTACTGTATATTCTAATGCGTGTGCCTTAGGGGACCGACGCGCCCTGCCAAGTAATGGTATTAATCCCTTTTTGGAGAGTTTAACCACAGAACATGGTCATAGAAATACTTACAATATCCATTAGGCTGTACAGTTGCGGTGTTCGGACATAGTGAAGTGAGTCTGGCAGGGAGAGCTGTGTTTGATTCTCTTGCGCCACCTTTGGGGAGAGACCGGATGCAGTGACCGAATCGACTGGCTTTCCATGTGGCAAGTCGTGGGTTGAGCTCCAACTGAGTCAAGCCAATGACTTACAAAATTGATACTTGTCATTACATAATCTAGCTCTCGGAATTACTAGGATAGGGCAAGGACTGGTTAGCTCGGCATCAAGATAATGTGACAGTGGGATATTGGGTCATGGTGCCAGCAGCCTAGTCTCCCAGTGAAACAGCACTATAACATTGCCTTGAGTGCACACTGTCACATGACCTTAGATGTTGCTGGGATATAACCCCCCAGGAAATAAACAGTGTCTTGGAGTACTGTGGGGAGAATCTGTGGTTTGGGTCAGAGTGGTTTCAGATTACTATAAGCGTATGATGTTAGTATTGCGGAAGACTTCCATGATTCAAACTTATGGTTGCGAATGAATGATGTAAATATGATAGAGATAAATGTGACACTATTCTTATGACATATAAACTTAATTATCTGGCCACCTGATTTGACCAAAGCTTCCCTTTTCCAGAAAGGTCAGATACATTGCACTTGAGATAGGCTATTTGAACTCAAACTGACTAGGCAGGGACTGATCTGTCCAGGACTGTTAGACTGTCTATTATGGCTATTCTTAGTAGTTGTGACATCACACAGAAATTGGAAGGATGAACTCACATAGGTTAAAAAACCATCTTCAATAAAACTTCAAATTGACTTTTAAGTGGGAGGGCCTACTGATAGTTAGGTTTACACTACTTTCCAAGTCTGTAAGTATATCCTGGCCTACATCTTTTTTAACAGCTGAGGAAGATCAGTGACATTAATAGTCACAGATTTAGAGACCCTCAGACCATGGTTGGATCCTAATTAATTCCCTAAGAATAGGTTATTTCAAGCTGTATAACTTATGAATAGTCACAGTTGATCATAATAATTGTGAATAAGTAAAGTTGTGTTTGTCATGTTACTATCCCTTTAAGTTAGTCAGAAAAATGGTATATATGAGACTGATAATTAAAAGGTTATGTGTGACTGTACATGTTTAAATTCTAAATAGCATGTGATGTGTATTCCCACACATAGCCTTAGAGCCTCGCATATGCACAAGATGGGACATGCACAAGTACGCCCGTGATGCTTATGACCTGGGTGTGCGCTACATCGGTGGCTGCTGTGGTTTTGAACCCTACCACATACGGGCAGTGGCCGAGGAGCTTGCAAAGGAGCGGAAGATAATGCCTGCAGGATCACAGAAACACGACGCGTGGGGAGCTGGGCTCAAGATGCACACCAAGCCGTGGGTCCGGGCCAGGTGTGTGCACCCAGTAGATCTTCACTTAAGCATTCCCTCTCTGATAAGCGGCATTTCCGAGTAAGCGTTGGTAGACATCAGATGTTTGTAGGATGTGAACCCAATCAATCAAATAAAGGTATGACGGTGGATGGATGCTTGGGAACATGGTCAACTGATGGGAAGTGTATGTCAGGATGGGTGAGATATAGGACTGTGGAAGAAGAATGGTATAGATAATAGACTATGAGGGATTCCCCAAAATGACGAGGATAGATGACAGTAAGTTGAACGCCCGCTTCCCGTAATGCAGATCCTAGGTTCGAAACCCGACCGAGTCCAACTAATGACATAACAATGTATATTTGTCGCTATCTAGCCTGGCGCTCGGCATAAGGTGGTGCGTTCGAACAAAAACCGAGTTAAACTAATAGGACGTATGTACTTATCAATACCTAGCCTGACACGTGGCATTACTATAATAGGGCAAGGAACCCTGGAATGAGGAAGACTAGTTGTCCATGATTTAAATTTCCCTATCTTAATCAACAAATCTAACAAGAAAACATGATAAATTCGTTATGCAACTACGCCTGTTTCATAATAAGCGATTATTTCCCGATATAGGAATTTGAAGCCAGTGTCCTGAGATGCCCGTGGGACTCCATATAAATATGATGAACCATTTATTGAATGATTTCAACGTCGTTTTCCAATTACAGCAAATCTGATTAGTATACTTCAATTTAGAATGTGGGTTGTGGCTAAAATCCATTACTAATTAACCCATTGCTACTATTTGAGCATTTAATAGATTGATTTTAAGGTTTTGCTTCTTAGCAGCATCTAAGGACGGGTACCGACTTATGCTAGTGCACACTCATGGCGACTTTATACTAATTATTTATAGTACTGTGCCACTGGGAAATCAGACCGCCAAGCTAGGAAACAACAAGTATCAATTTTGTAAGTCATTGGTTTGACTTGACTTGGAATTGAACTCCCAATCTCCCGCAGAGGGGAGGTCTGTGCTCTACAGATTCGGCCACTGCGTCGGGTGTCTCCTATATAATGTTCTTTTCCTTCTATTCAGGGCAAAGCGGTCTTACTGGGAAGCTCTGCGTCCATCTACAGGTCGGCCACACTCCTCATCCATGTCCATGCCAGACAACTGGGGGAAAACTGCCGTATGTATTCTTTTTATTCTTGAAAATGTATACTGCGTATCATGGATAAGTCTGAATAGTCTAGTTTTCACCATTAGACAGTTGGTTGATAGAAAGCCCGAGCCTACACTTTTACCGACCCAAGGGATTTTTAACCTTCCACACCACATAGACATGGTATGAGAGCAACTGGCCTTTGATAACATTGTAAGTTATACACAACAGTGGAAATTCAAATTTGCAGATGTGATGTCATGGGGAAGTTTATAATTATGTGAACTCGTACTCTTGGATCTAACATAACAGTTGTGTGCTATTTACCTTAGTTGTGTGTTATTAACTTTACTGCTGTTTATTGGGACACAGTGCTGAGTGATTTTATATATTTGAATAAATGTATGTTTGATAGCATGGACATGGTAGCTTATCAATTATCGAAGGCTTAGCTAATATGTGTATATATATATATATATATATATATATATATGTATATATATATATATATAATTGGCCAGAGTGTGGGGCACGTAAGCATACTGATAAGAACAACACCGACCCTTCCTTGCCTATCCGGATCGTACTGGCCTGGTCTGCACTTATCACTGCTTGAAATGTATCCATCAACCAACAGTTAGAGCGACCTGGCGACCGGTTGTCCCTTACATTCAATAAGCTATCTGCAACAAACATACACTGTAAACTCAACCAGTAGCGGCCAACTAGACCAAAAAACCCATCTACAATGGAATGAGCCTGGAAATGATTCTAGTTGGATCCTACTGAGGTACATGATTAATCAATATTAACCTACTTACTAACTCAATAGGCCCCACCTGAGATTACCATGAACACAAGTTCAATCACAAAGGCCCACCCTACATCCCCCATCACCCTTTCAAAGAGTATGTTACTATTAGAAAGATGATCAGTTATGCCCCACCCCCTGTTAACGCCTACCATACTAGTCTAACATAGTTACCTCCCCGCATATGTTTCTTTTTTCTCTTATCTTGTTCTTTACCTATCATTCATGTACCGATGTTTTGCTTATTTCCCTGTAATTGTCTATCTGTATATTGTTGTAGATTTGTTTACTGTGTAGAGGCAATTGTGACTAGGGCTGGAAGACCAGTGCATTAGCACTGACAACATATTCAGAGGAATAAAAACACTTGAACAAAAAAAAAACGACCGGACGCAATGGCCGAATCGGTAGAACGCAGGCCTCCCGTGCAAAAATCGGGAGCTCAATTCTCGGTCGAATCAAACCAATGGCTTACAAAATGAATACTTGTCACTTCCCAGCCAGGCGCTCAGCATTATTAGGATAGGGCAAGGCCTGGTTGGCTTGATGTCAGGATAATGTGACTGAGTGTGATATCAGGTCATGGTGCTGGTGGCCTGGTCTCCCAATGGAGAAGCACTATAAAATTGCCATAAGTGTGCACTGGTACAAGTCGGTACTTGTCCTGATATGACCTTAGATGTTGTCAGGATGTAAAACTCCAACAACCACCCAACCTAACTGCAACCTCCCCCATCATCCGCCCAGCACTACTATCACTCAGCCCAATTCAACCCAGTATTGTCTTTAATGCATTGTTAGTAGGTCCTTAGTGACCAGCTAGCGTGGACAAGACTCTCCAAACTTACTTATTGTCTTCACCTCCTAATGTAATAGCTTAATACTTTTGTCCATTTTCTATAATCCTGTTCCAGGGGGACGAATTGCTCATCCAGAAGAAGGCGGCAACGACCGATCAGGAAATTGAGAACCTTAAAGAAATGAAAAATGCACTTTAACTTAGTTTCTCTGCACACTGTCCGGTGTGGAACCAGCGTTATAGTGTGTGTCTCAAATTTAAGAAACGTCAATTTTAAATGGTATCTATTTCTGAAAATCTAACCAATTCCTTCCCACTGCGGTGGGAGAACCATGGGGAAGAGGAAATGTACCTCCTTCCTGGTAAAACCAGCAGAGTAGTTTAACCATATAGAGAACTGAGTGGCTGCATTGTGGTTTATTATATTATGCTTATATTGGTAGTGGTGTTTTGCATATCATTGATGTTTTGCTATTTTTATGTGTGTATTTTTATGTTTGTTTTGCTATTTTTATGTGTGTATCTCAACTAAACGGCATGCTGGTGTATATTTTCTTTTGGGGAATAAACCTTTTAACATAAAAATGCAATCTCATGTTATTCTGTTGGGTAACTTTCCCATCTTAAAGTCGCATAATTCAATGGCTTTGACTTTCTGCGATGTTATTTGTTGTTATTTTTCTTCATAATTCAGGGCATGAGACGGAACTACATAGTATGGGAATTTATTAGTCTAAAACAAAGAGCAACAGGTCAAATTCAAATGTTAGGTAGAATGTTCAGGTAAGGTTCGAGTCTGCATGACCCGGCACTCAACCCTTGCGATTCGAGTGTGTTAAAGTAGGGTCAGGTGGGGCGGTGAGAAAAGGTGGGTGACGGTGTCGGTCTGGCATCTGGATGGTAAGTGCTGATGGTGTGGAGGCAGGGTGGAAGTGACGTCAGAAATGGGTCACCGGGTACAGGCGGTGGTCGCCGCTGGTGTCGCCACCTGGAGTTAGTGCAGTTTTTTGGCACCTATGAATAAAAGGGGGGAAAGGGTGGTAACGTTAAGGCCGGGTGGGAAATAGGGGAGTGGTATCTGTCCCGTCTCGGTCCAGAATTACCCACGTTGCCAAATCAACATGACCAATTCATCAGTTTAATCTATATAATGTGTTTGACAAGAGTGTGAAGTGGCTTTTATTTTAAAGTGTTACGCTTGAGGATATTTGAAATGAAAACAGGCAGAATTAATGTTGGTTTGAAAAATGAAAGAAACTCAAAAGCATCGGACTGGGCAACTTATCTTTGTTTGGTTTACTAGTTTAGATAATGGTTTCTTCGTTGCTACTATGTTATACCCCTGTCACACTACGATGTAACGAGCCAACGTGAGCCTGACATGATCACTTTTTGTCATTACGTTACCGTACGTTTGGTTACGTTATGATGATGTCAGAATGACGTTAGACTGACGTCGAGATGTCGTGTTACGTCGGCGTGCGTCAAGGTTTTGAACCTGTTCAAAACTTTCGACGTGACGTGAACGTAAGGGTTTACGTTCGCCGTAGGTTCTGTATACGTTCGGCGAACGTCAATGACGTTAAACGGACGTCAGTCAAACGTTCCACTATGTTCCACTCGTTGACCCACATTAAAGCCGGTGGAAACGTCCATGCGGCGTAATGGGAACGTCAGGAGAACATACGTTCAGCGTTTCGCCAACGTTTAATGACGTAAGGTAACATAAAGCAACGTAGTTCTGGCGATGGAATAACGTTCATAACGTTCCGTGAGCGTCATTACGTTGTCCTCTCTCGTTGAATGACGGTATCACTACGCTTTACCGACGTTACGCTCTCGTCCACTACGCTGCATCCACGTTCAACTTGTGCCCAAATTTGCATACTACGCCGAGAAGTTCAACGTTCTTCACGTTCTCCCTACGTTGACGTCGTTACGTCATAGTGTGACAGGGCCATAATAGGTACCTTTGTTATATGAAAGGAAGGGGCGGGAAGTGCGATGGTTTACTGGAGGTGATCCTAATATCAGTAGGCCTAGTGTTGACATAGACATCCCGGACAGCTTGATTAGTCAGGGATGTGTACAATCAATGATAACATGGGTCATGCGTATCCTGTGAGTAGGAACTTATCAATTAGATACGGGTCACTGTCCTGAAAACCGATCAGCATGGGATGGGATTTTAAAACTTCAATAAAAAAATGCCTACTTATAAGAAATAAGGGAAATAAAATAAACTACATGCAACTTTGGTCTTTTTAGTTATAAAGTCTTTTTGTACAACGAAAACCTATTTTACAGTCAGCCATTTGTAACATGACATATGGAACATGGTTGGATCCTTACTAACATATTGTATTGCATTGATATATCAAACAAAACTTTTCCAAATCAAAAGGAAGTATTTATTAACATGTATGCATGCTTAAATTAAAAAGAAAATTATTTTGATGTCTTCAGAAATAACATTACAAATTTCTGTCACAGATGTAACCAGTGGTGTCTGGATGCCACACAAATATTGTACACTAATTATTCAGTGAATAAAGCATGGCTGGGAATTACTTTTTTTTATCACTATAAGCACTACATATTTCTGTATATTATGGCATGATTAATATGCTTCTAAGTATGAAATTATTTTATTCTGCTTAGATATTTTAGTAAGCAGACTGTCTCGTGTCCTAAACATGTATTACATGTGAGCAACACATGTTATACTGCCATATGACATAGCTTAATCATAGACTACACCTTTATTTTTTATCTCATCAATTTATATTTTACATAAATGTAAAGGGGAGATTTCCAGCTTTCATTGGCAACCAAAAAATGTTAAAAATTCAAATATTAGATTTTAACTTTCCATGTGACACTTCTGGCCAGTTTTCAGGAGCGTGACCCATATGCAAATGAGAGCCGCGCCCCCAAATGTTATCTTGTCCAAAACAATAAGAAGTCAACACCACCAGTTGAACGCCATCGTCAGTAAACCCAGAGCACGCATAGTGTGGAATATACGCAGCATATAAACACACATACCGATATATATATATATATATATATATGTAATTATATAGGCGCTATATAAATTTGAAGAGTTCAGGTGCAAAACCACGTAAACCGCAATGTAAAAATGGAGATAAACATTGGAATGAAAACCTACACAAATTTAATTTGTTTATATTCCTATATTTTTATTAATTTCTCCATACCCATATGATCATAGGAAAAGTGGAATTAGTGAGAAATAAAATCATTGTCA
This sequence comes from Branchipolynoe longqiensis, assembly GCA_030323885.1. Lineage (NCBI taxonomy): Eukaryota > Metazoa > Annelida > Polychaeta > Phyllodocida > Polynoidae > Branchipolynoe > Branchipolynoe longqiensis. Next base: position 44,196,592 of record CM059188.1, read on the forward strand.
TGTACAAAATTTTTATTTAAACTACATTTTTGGTTTGTCGTTTACGTGGTTTAGCGCCTGAGCTCTTCATTTATATGTCTGTGTGAGTGTACATTTTGCACACATGGCTGCATTTCCAAATATGGGTGTGCAACTATGCAGACGCTAGGGCTATATAGTATAGTTACTATATTAAACTCTAAACTGCATTTACACAATACAATGTACATGAATAAGGGATCATCCAAAGTTTTCCACATTTTCAAGGTAGTACAAAGAGTATTAGACCTACTTTTCCAAACTCCTGAGTAATACGCATTGGCCTTTTAATACATACCCAGAATTGAATGCTTGCCTCCCGTTTTGGCAGGTAATGGGGTTCGAACCCTGGTTGAGTCAAACCAATGACTTACAAATTTGATACTTGTCGGTACCTAGCCTGGCATTCAGCATTACTAGGATAAGGAAAAGAGCAATGAAATGAGGACGAGTAATTTTCCATGATTGAACCCCCCCCCCCCCCCCAACCCAACCCAATCTTAATAAACTAATTCACTACACTCGGACAAAGAGACAAGGCAAGTATAACGTTTAAAGTATTTATTTAAGGTATATTTATTTACTAAAATAAAGTCGGGACCTATGAAAGGCCAGCAGTTCTCTTGTTGCTTATGGGTGGCAGTAAAGTCGGGAACTGTGAAAGGCCAGCAGTTCTCTTGTTGCTTATGGGTGGCAGTGACCCGGTAATCAGTAATATGCTACTCTACATGATTGTTCTCAATGCAGGGTGTTAATTGTAGAGGCAGGGTATCATCTAGTCGGCGCTGAAGCCAATAGCTGAGTGAGCGCCACGGGTGCAGCATCCATGACAGTTCGGGCCAGGTAGGCTGTAGTGACAGAGCTGGGTCGTGGGGTAGGAGGTCAATGGTCTTAGGTAGTTCCTCCAAGCTTGAACCGGGCAGCAGTGGGAATTAGGGATGGGGGAGGCGGAACATCCTGGGCCATATGCATGAAGCAGTGTTAGCGAGCCAAAACGCGTTTAGACGGGATTTCTGGTTTAGCGCCGAAAAGTTGCTATGCATGGAGCAGTGTTAGGCCTAAACTCAACAAGCTTAAACTAGGTTACGGTAAACCCGTTCCATAGCAGGGCCGCGTTCAGGGTACGTCTCGGAGGCGCCTCGGCGAGGGGCCTGACGTCACGCTAGTCTGAACGGCAAAGGCAGTTTATTGTCTCGAAAATGGCCGCCCCCATAGGCGGCGGCCATTTGCAATGGATAAGCTGTGCTGTAATTGGCTGAAACCAATGGAAACGGCGGCCATTTTCGAGGCGCTTTTTGTCTCCTGATTGAAAAGGGAGGCGTCGCCGAGACGTCGCCGAGACGCACCCTGAACGCAAATAGGCCAAAAAGCATCGCCGAGACGTCGCCGAGACGTCCCCTGAACGCGGCCCTGGTTTACAGGCGGTGTTAGGTACCGATTAGGGCCAAATCTATTCAATGCTATCATATTTGACAGAATTACATATCCTAAATGTGATATTTTATCAATTTAACCCTAAATTCGAACCGATATTAACGCCGCCGCCGCATTGGCGGCGTTATGCATATTGTCGAATCGACGAATGTAAAGTACACAAATCGCCGCCGCCGCAGCGACGTCAATATCCATACTGTCCAACATCAACTAAACATGGCCGCTGCCATCACCGCCGTATCGGCGGCACTATATTAGGCCCAAATCTATTAAATGCTGTCATATTTAACAGAATTACATATGCCATAAGCGAAATTTAATCAAATTAACCCTAAATTCGAACCGATATTAACACCAAATCTATAAATAACTTCACGTTTAGCTATGATCAAAGTGCTATGCGCTCCTGCATACCACTTGACATAGTTCCCGACCTCAGTGATAGCTAAACGGTGACCGGCTGCAACACCAAAAGCGTGTCATGCATATGGACCCAGGGGTGGAGCTGAGGCTAGGCGGGTTTTGGAAGAATGTAGGGTTACTATCAGCTCTTTCTTCCTAAGGAAGACAGCACCAAACCGTAATAGATGTGGGCCAATGTCATGGAGATCATGGGGAAGGAGGTTTCTTTGACGCATTAAGTTTCGGAAAGCTAACAGGAGAGCTACAATATCTTTAAAAATTCATGACCGCCCCAGGAGAGTTAAGGAGGTTTGAGAGGAGCAGGAGAAAGGACAGAAGGTCATAAACGGTTAGGGAGAATGGTGGAACATCATGTAGGTTGCAAAATGCTAGATATCTTTTAATGTGAGTGACTTTTTCAGCCAGGTTCTCCGGACAAGCACGGACTCGAAGAGCTCGATGACCCATTCATGGTGCTTCAGTGTGTAGCCTGAAAGATAGAGGCACAAATTATATTATCTTTCAGGGTGAATGTAATAACAGGAGCATATCGAGGATATCGAGGGAGAGATTGGCGTTAAACTTCGATTAAACTGCTATCTGCACAGAGTTGTGCTGCTTTTTGTTTAAGACTGGAATTTTGGAATGTCGTACTCAGAGCATCGGCTAGGATTAACTGGTGAGCTGGTTTGTGGAGTATCTTGAGCTCAAAATTATTAGCTGCTGCTAGGACCCAAAGCTGTCTGGCACAGGCACAAAGAATGGGATCATTTCCTTTTCCTGACGAGAGGATTAACTGTGACGCTAAGTTATCTGTATTGACACTAATGATGAAGTTTGGGGGATTAGGTGGAGCAAGAGAAGAAAGAGACTGCAGATTTCCAGGTGCCTGCGGCCATTATCCCAGGTATCGGGAGTCGAGCCTGGTCACCAGCTTGAATGGCGCCCCTCTTGAGGCTGTGGGGGGTATAGGGCTTCAGGGAGCCAGTGGCTGCCACAGCAGCGGTCCTAAGGGTGTGGAGGAGGGCTGAGGCAGTGAGGGGCACACCAGTTGGGAGTGACAGGGCAGGGGCTTCAGGGAGGCGGTCAATTGTCTGAAGGTAGTTCCTCCAGGCTTGTACCGGGCCGCAGTGGGAATTAGGAATGACGGGGAGGGGACTGTCAGGGGCGGAGCAGAGGAGAGGCGGGTTTTGGAGGAGCGGAGAGTTACTAGGAGCTCTTCATGATGCTGTAATTTGTGAACATGACATAATGATGAGAGTGCTACAATGATGGACATGCACTGGTGAGCAGCATTGTCACTGTTAAGTTGAGTTATGTTGAATTGTGGAGGAGAGACATCGCATGTAGGAGTAGTCTTTATTCTTCAGCCATCTTGTACCCACTGGTGCCCATGCCTCAAGTGTTCATCCAAGTATGGATTCATGATAATACATAACGGAATAGGTATACAAACATCCCTTTTCTTATAAATGAAAAGCAGCAATCTTCCTGTGTTACAATACTCATGTTGATGTATACAAGTTTTATACCTATGTGGATGTCAATACAATTTCTCATCATGCTAAGAATATTTAGGTTATACCAAAGACCCTATAATACTAAGACAGCTCACTCAGCCTGTACTGTGTAATCAAAATGATCAAACCCACCACTTGGTGCGCTGGCTGTTCTCTTGGTTAAACAGTTGCTATATTATATGTATAAATGTATATATGAATGTGAAAGATGTGTGATGATGGTGATGATGATGATGATGCTGATGATGATGTGTATTTGTTCATAGCAATTTCAAATTGATGTGTATTCATACTTACCTATCTCATGTATAATATAATTGTATGTGTTTACAAGTGAAACACCAACCAGCAGCCGGGCTGATCAAACCCACCACAAGGTGCACTGTGAAATTTACATTACCATGGGAGAAATAGGGAGTATTATAGGGTCTTTGGTTATACATGTGCACTTGTGGACCGCTATTACCATTGCACTTACTTATTTCACTGAAAGATAATCTTGAATATTTCCTCCAAATCACAAATTCTGATAATAGTTTCTCTTGCAGTTGACTAATACTGTGATTAACTTTGAATTTATATAAAAGTTGTGACTGACAACATAATAAATATGATGCTCAGACATACTACTGACTAAGTCTAGGAACTTAAATTAACCATGACTCCGCACTGTTCAATTAGTCTTGATGGTTTTTAGTTGTTATTTCAGACTGTCTATGACTAAACACCTCTTTGACCAGTTGGTCACTACAAATGACTGTGACGTTTTCACATTCACTAAACCTCATACTCTTTTCAGTTGGTGGTCTTGTGGGTGAGCAAGTCACACACTGCTCATTCCTAGAACATTGGCTTTGTGGAGGGGGTTCAGCTTCAGAACTAGGACTTTCTAGGTCAGTTGATTCTCGCCTAAATCCAAGTTTCTTACTAGCCTCTGCACTAAGCTCTTTCAATAAATGATGGTTATGCCGTAATACATTTCCATTAGGAGATTCAATCATGTATGATCGAGGCTCCTCACACACTGATTTTATAGTTCCAGGAACCCATGAATATTTGCCTGGTTCCTACATCAGTACTTTCATAGCAGGGAGTAATCCTGGCAACTCAGGACCTGCATTTTGGTCATAATACTGTGATGACCTTTTTGCATTGTCACTCAACTAATTATGATGATCACTCACTGACTGTCAAATTTCATCCTTGGCACGGAGATCCGAACGAACCTTTCTTCCATACAGCAACTCAGCCGGGCTTGGGACTCTGGGTCCAAGCGGGGTAATTCTGAGGCACAGAAGCGCCATCTGGGGATTTGTCCCAGACTGCTTGGCTTTCTTCAGAACCGCTTTAACAATACCAACTGTTCTCTCAATCACACCATTACTCTGCGAGTATCATGGGCTGCATGTAATATATTCAAACTCCCATCCCATGGCAAATTTTCTGAATAATGCTGCATCATATTGCAGACCGTTGTCAGTGTACAGTCGTTTTGGTACACCATGAATGGCAAACGTGTCCTTGAAAAATTTGATAACTTCAAGACTGGTTAATGAATGAAGACCACGTGCAAAGGGCATTTTACTGAAATGATCAACCAATACAATATATGTATGGCCATGCAGCTCAAACAAGTCACTGGACAGTACTTCCCATGGTTAAGAGAGAAGGTCATGTGGCTGCATAGGCTCCTTTTGGATACTCTTTGAATTTTGTAGACATATTACACAATCACTTACTAGTGTCTCTATGTCAGATGACATGTTTGGCCAGTATAGGCATTCCTTTGCTCGTAACTGGGACTTTGTGATACCTTGACTGGCATGAATGCGTTCGAGATATTCCTTGCGGAAAGACTCTCGAATAACAAGTCTATTTCCGGCATATACAAGACCATCTTCAACAGACATATAGTCTCTCAAAGACCAGTAGTTCCGAAATAACTTTTGGAACTTGTCTAACCTGTTGTGGCCAACCTCGAATAATCTGCTCAGCCAATGCCGATATCTCAACATCTTGATTACTACCTAAGCGCAACTTTTCAAGCTGGTTGACTGAGATTGGTACCATGTGTATCGCTTGTTCAAGGTCTACACTTGGTCTGGGAGAGGGTGCTGTTCATGACAAGAAGTCAGCTAAGCATAGACCATCTCCTTTCCAGGACGGTACTTCAAGTCAATATCATACGGCTGGATGTGCAACAGCATGCGCTGCAACCAAGGAGGAGCTTGGCTTAGCTGCTTCAGCTTAATGTTTTCTAGTGGCTTATGATCACTAAAAACAATCAGCGAGCGACCAAAAATATACGTATGGAACTTTTCTAGGCCATATACAACATCTAGCAACTCTCTCTCTATGTTTGAATACCTAGTCTCAGCTGGAGTAAGTGCTTTTGAAGCGAATGCAACTGGCTTCCCATTCTGAATGAGAGCAGCACCTAATCCAAGGATGGACGCATCAACCTCTAGTTCAAATGCTAGGTTAGGATCAAAATACCGCAACTGCATGTCTTCATTAATAGCCTGTTTTAGTGACTCAAAAGCAGCATTATGGTCTACATTCCAACACCAATCAAAATCTGATTTCAACAATAAGCATAATACACTGGCCAAACATGTCATCTGACTGGTGTTCGCAAGGAGGTTGCAGCAACTGCACTAATAACCTCCTTGCGACCAAAATGGTAGTCCAGAAGTTGGCGACCATTAATGGTCCCAAAATGGTCGCCGGTGACAGTGGGTTTTTTGGTCCAAAGTAGTCGCAAAGTGGTCGCAAGCGGTCGCAAGCAGTCGCAAGCCGTAGTGTGACTGGGGCTTAAGCGCCTTATCACAAAGGGTTGTTATCAGTTAGCATTATCGCCTCTACCCGAGACATACACACACTCGCTCATATGTGTAGCCTGCTCCATTAAAGATAAATCCAGCAATACCCAAGTTGAAATGTACCTACTCCGTATAGGCACATTCTCTTCAGTACATATGTATGCTTTGTGGCTAAAGAGAATGCATTTGATGACAATAATTTCACGTAGAAACGTAGAAGTTGTAGTTAGTCCCGCAACCCTCTTCCTGAGACATGGCTGCTGAACAACCCATTAGAAAATGTGTCATAAAGCTGGGTAAAGGAAATTATTACGTAAATTTGCAATCAAAATTCAAATGTGTTAAGCGGCTGTCACACCTCGCCGGATTGAGCAACGGACAGAATTGTCTAGTCCGGTGGTGATAAGTATCAAAATGAATTAAAATGTATCAAAATGTTGCACTATCGGGTCAATGGCCACTGGACGAACGGACATGAAACGGACATGAACGGATAGCCAACTGATGAAACAAACTCAAACCGGACAAGAACTATAGATGTCAATCCGGTGGCATCCGTTCCCAGTTTTGTGCATGTTCAAAACTTGTACGGGCACAAACCGGACTTTGTTTGGTTTCTGTCCGTTTCCCCCAATCCACTGAGGTGGGACAGGGCCTTTAAATGCATAGTTTAAATGCTTATTTATCATAACCCACTATTCTTGATGGAAGAATCTATGAAATCATCTATATTAATATAATCTAAAACATGAATGGAGAGCTTTCTGTAGCTGCCATCTTGTTTTTTGGGAATGTATTCTTGTAAGTAATTAAACTGAAATAAAGCACACACACCACCACCATGACCCCGACCGGATGAGATGGTCGAATCTGTAAGCAGGATGGTTGGCTTCAATGTGGGAGGTGGTGGGTTCAAACCCTATCCAAGTCAAACCAATAACTTGCACAATGGAAATGTGTCACTACTTTCCTTGGTGATTGGTATTAATAATGAAAAAAATAGGGCAAGGACTGATAGGCTTAGTATCAGGATAATATGACTGAGTGGGATATCGGGTGATGCTGCCCACAGCTTGGTCTTCCAGCGTGACAGCACTGTAAGCGGGTCACGAGTGCAGACAGTCTCAAGTCGGTACTACGGTGGCCATTTCCAAATCTATAAAAAAAAAAGGACACAGCCACTATCTGTGTTATGTGTGTATGTATGTATGTATGTATGTATGTATGTATGTATGTATGTGTATGTATGTATGTGTATGTATGTGTGTGTATGTATGTATGTGTGTATGTATGTATGTATGTGTGTATGTATGTATGTGTATGTATGTGTGTGTATGTATGTGTGTATGTATGTATGTGTGTATGTATGTATGTATGTATGTGTGTATGTATGTATGTATGTGTATATGGTACATCTATATATATTTTTTTAAATTATGTATAGTCATTATGTATATTCATTATATATACATATATATAATGAATATGCATAATGCATATACATAATGAATATATATATACACATATGTATAATGAATATGCATAATGAATGTACATACTCAATATACATAATGAATATGCATTTTTACTTCATGATAACCCTAATACACAAATTACAAATTATACTATTAAACCAATTTATTTGTATAATCATTTGTCTGAATACTTAACTTAAATCAAACATGTTTTTCGATGAGATGAAGTATATAAAACACCATTAAAAAAAAGCAGGAATGACTTTCCTAAAGCAGAATATCTGGTCACCATAGTCAGTAGCCTACCCGTCCTGATATGACCTTAGATGTTCCTTGGATATCAATCCACAACAAACAAACCACCATTGATCGAGGAAATAGGTAAGCTTACTCATAACAGAGTCTAGGCCTAGACTAGGCCTACTATTCACTCCATGTGTACAAAGCACAAAACCCTCTATTTTTTTCCCCAACAACATCATCAACAACAAAAATCACCAAGTAGGCGAACATAGCCTATCCGTTTGGGCAGGTTGTGGAGTGAGTAGGTACTTGGACGATGTACGTGAGATTTGGATCAGTCACAATTTGCAGCTTCGTAGTAGGGTAGCAATATCCGGAACAAACCGGAATAAACTGGAAATGTATTGATTTTGTGCGTAAGCTTGATAATGCGCCTTACTCCACACAAGTGGGGGCCGCTTTTGCAATGACAAAACTATGATGTGTCAAATAGTCAAATACGATATGGGAGCGATCCAAATCATTCAGTTCATCACTGATTAAGTTAGCATCGTTGCATAGGCATATATATAGGCCTATTTATATAACCATTATATATGTGCGTGTAGAAACATTTATTATATAAGTGTATATGAAACATTTATAAATATAGTACCCAATTAACTAATCAATGATCTATATATATATATATCGATGTATATTTAATTGTGCGCATAGGTTTCACATATGTATCAATATCAGTATCAGGATATATATATATATATACCTATATACATATATATGTCCATATACATGAATGCATATATATTTATATTTATATATATATAGTACTGGATGCGGTGACTGGTCGGAATAGTGCAGTTGGGGAGTTCAAACCCAACTGAGTCAAATGAACGACTTGACAAGATTGATACTTGCCGCATCCTAGCCAGGTGCTCAGCATTGATATGATAGGGCAAAGACTGGTTATCACAGTATCAGGATAATGTTACTGTGTGGGATATTAGGTCATGGTGCTGGCAACCTGGCCAGTGGGGCAGCACTAAAAAGGTCGATATGAGTGTGCACTGTCACAAGTCAATGCCCGGCCTGATATGACCTTAATAAATGTTGATAGGACATAAAAGAACAACAAACAGACGCTATACAGTTCCTGACATAGAATCGGTTGCCAAGGTTATTACCGCCACTTAGGAAGGCACGCGCTAGCGTGGATATGGCCACCAACTACATTGATATTCTGCGGGGAGGCTAATACTAGCTAGCTGTGCTATTTTCCTATGAACTCAGGCATCTACTTGTAGACTTGTAACTATGCCTCCAATAACACCTGTTGAATCGTGAGAATTTGGAAGACGTTCGATGGAAGGTGTTCATCTAAATATTACAAGTATATATCAGCATTACCTGCATTCAAATGACAACTCTGCATGCGGACAAATATCCACACAAAAACAGTCAAATGGGACCAAAAAGAGCTGCACATTGTAAAATTGTTCACACATGGCAAGGGTTCAGAGGATTATTGAAAACAGGTATCATGGGAGAATATATGTATGTATATATATGTATATATGTGTATATATTGGCCTACATACACATATATATGTGTATATATATACATATTGTTAACGCACAGTTGTTATATATTATATATATAACATACACAGGTATACTCGGTTAGCTGCTATACCTCATTCGGCTCTGATTCGCTATTACACATATTTATTCACTTTACCTACTAATCTGTTGTATTCACAATTCCATTACATTACTGGGAATGGACAAGGACTGGTTGCCTCCGTCTCAAGATAATTTGACTAAGTGGAATATTAAGCTAGCAGCCTGGTGCATGCAGCAATATAAAGTTGCCATGAGTGTGCACTGCCAGAAGTCGGTATCAATTCTGATATGACCTAAGATGTTGTTAGGATGCAGAGCACCAACAAACAAATGCACTCTATTTATTATGTGTTATAATGATACCATATAGCACTAATTCGTTTAGCGCTGCATTTTTAGGAACGTGTCTCGAGCGGTAACCAAGGTATTACTTACTCTGTATGTGTATATATATATATATAATATATATATATATATAATATATAATATATATATATATATATATATATATATACATACTGAGTGATGGCACTATATATATGCGCATACACAGGTATACTACGCATATATATTCCTATCTATATAGGACCGATATATTTAAATCTGGCATATATAATACATGTATATATAAACATATATATATATATATTCAGTAGGGCCTACACATACACATGATTTCCCTATAATCTCAGTATAATCCCCTGTTCCACCAACCCCCCAACCCCCCATGCGATTGCATACATTGCGTCAATGGGATGATCATTTCTTATATTTGTGGGAATACATTCCTTACTGTGACACGCGATTACACCTCCACCTCCACCCCCACCCCCACCCACGCACGAGATCACGACTATATCGCATACACATACTATCAAGAGGACAAGCACGTCTTATAGATCTATACTTTTGGGAATCCTTTCATTGTAATACGCCCCCCCCCACCCCCAAACCCCCACTCCCCCCCCCCCCCGCTGCCCTGACCACCACCCACCCCTTACTACCAGAATGGACTCGACCATTGTCATCCTTTCTCTGACGCGTCCACCGCCAAAATTGTATAAAATACGGCCTGGTGTATAAGTTCGTTAATTCAGCTTCGAGCGGCGCAACTTCGAGGAGCAACTTCTTGGAGCAGGCAGTCAGTCATCAGACACGATGTCAGCAGTGAGTGTCATTTTGTTTGAATAGCATTTTATTACAACTATATAGGCTTGCTGTTAGGAAGGACAGTCCTGCTTTTCTACAAATTTTGATATGCTTAAACTCATCATATGACATGATTGATTTAGGTTAAATCTTCAGGCTTAAGGCTGGCTTCACGCTAGCCGCGGGGGAAGCACAGTGCGAATCCTACACCCGCATATACGCTGGCATATATACGTGGCTATATATATATATATATATATATATATATATATATATATATATATATAGATACGTATAGGTACATATATATATATATATATATATATATATATATATATATACATATATATGTCCATATACATGAATGCATAGGTATTTATATATATATATATATATATTACTGGATGCAGTGACCGGTCAGTATAGTGCAGTTGGGGAGTTCGAAGCCAACTGAGTCAAACCAATGACTTATAAAATTGATACTTGCCGCTTCCTAGCCAGGTGCTCAGCATTGATAGGATGGAGAAAAGACTGGTCAGCACAGTATCAGGATATATATGTGTATATATATATATATATATATATATATATATATATATATAATATATATATATATATATATATATATATATATATAGCAGATGTGTCCTTTTTGGAGATTTGGAATGGACCCATCCTTGTCCTCGTCTAAAAACTAACTCTAATTATGTTACTATGAAGCATAGTAGGCATATCATATCACTAGTAATACTGGTAACACAAGTCACAATATTCACAACCAATAAATCCGAACTTGATTCGTAATTATGTTAGTAAGGTATTAACAATATCACTGACACATTGATTGACTCGCATCCATTGCATAGCAGTGCTTGTGACATTTGTTGTTCTGCCACTAACTAAGATATTCTAGTTACATTTCAACTGCAGACAATTGGTCTTTCTCATTCCACTGCTCATAGGTTTATCTTTGTAATGCTGAGTGTCAGGTATATATTTTCAAGTCCTCGGCTTCACTCAGCCGGGATTCGAGCCCACTGCCTGTCGCACGGTGGGCGAGTGATTTTTATATTGCTTAAAGTTGCATAGTTCGATAAAAGCATAAAATCTTCTAAACCAAAACACTTTGGCCTACTTAGATTTTATCCTCCATATCAAACTTTGATAGATCTACTGGTGCACTTATTAGCATTTATTGCTGCATAGAACGTAGGCCAATTCAATAGAATTTGTTACTGCACCCTGAATGAATAATTCCTGTCCTGATATGACCTTAGATGTTGCTAGGACGTAAAACAACAACAAACAAACAAACTTACTGCTGAATATGTTGCACATTGCTCATTTCTATGGAGTTTATTTCTATATTGCATAATACTCAATTCTATGGATTCTTGCACCAGTGGTCACATGGGCACGAGCTAAATGCACCCCTCTAATAGACTAGATTACCATTCCAGCCACGCGGTGCATTGTGGGATGCGTGGAAGAAAAACAAACCCCTGAGAAGCACATCGTGCATGCTAATACACTGGGTGCAGTTATGAAATGTGCTATTTTCAGCTCATCTCAGCTAATGTTGGAAACATAGAATACCAACTAAAATATATATATATAATAAATTAAGATATTAATCTTTTATCCAGCATTTCATGTACATCAATATAATTAGCAGGTCTGGGGACTCAGACTAGTGTTAGAGCCATAGCCAGAGTCAGTTTTACTAATTTTATTCATGTTTTTATTTATATCCTATGGTTAATGACATATGTAGAACTAGAACATGAGTAAGGTTAATCAGATATTGGTTATATATTTCTCTCAAACAAGTGTCTGTTGACACATTTGACATTTTAATATTTAAAACAAGAATTAATAATGGTGATGTGGATATCAGCCTTAAACTAGTTAAAATGACTAATTGTTTTGTGTTGAATTGTATGTTTCTTAGCTCAAAATGTTTAACTATGGCTAGTGCTGTCTTAAATATATTCATCACATCATTATATTTCCTGTGTGCATACATGTTTATGCCAAAGTGTTATGTATTCCTATTAATTTGGAATAAAATCGAAGTTTTGCCCTATGCATATCAGCAAACTCAATGGCCGTACGCCTTTGCTTTGCTCTCGATGCCGTTTTCAGCACATGCGCAGTTGGAATGGTGATCTCGTCTATTATTTAATATTGTCCAATATGGGCCTTATAAGGCCCAAAGGTGCGAGAAACTATAACTCCACATTAGGATGGTAATTTGGTTGAAATCTGATTTCTTATGCGTCTTTTAGTACTCGATTTTAGAAGACTTGATGGTTTATTTAATATTTGATCAATAGTTATACATATAATATATACATGTGTGTATATATATATGTGTGTCACAGTGAGTCATGAGCTTCCAATTTAATCCTTTGGACACGTGTAGACTTCACGTTTTCTCTTAGTCGTACTGTGATCTTTCTTTAAATGAAATTAAAATGTAACCTTTTCAATTTTGCTTTTCAGGGAAAGAAAGGGATCCTTGAGCGGCTGGCAGAGGGCCCTGTGATTGGAGATGGTGGATTTGTGTTTGCCCTGGAGAAACGTGGTTATGTCAAAGCAGGACCGTGGACTCCTGAGGCTACTGTTGAGAACCCAGATGCGGGTGAGAAGGTTATTTGTAGTGTGCAACCTACGTGGACTTTAACCATATCCCTAAGATGTTGGTTAAATAGAGAGGTCAAGTCAGGTCAGGTGGTTCCCTCTGGGGTAGGGGTAATAATAAGATCAGGGCCATGTTCAGGGTACGCCTCCGAGATGTCTTGGGGAAATCTCTGATGTCACGCTAGTCTGAACGGAAAAAGCAGTTGGTTGCCTTGAAAATGGCCGCCCCCAGAGGCGGCAGCCATTTACAATGGAAAAGAAGCGCTCTGATTGGCTGAAACCACTGAATACGGTGGCCATTTTCGAGGCGCTTTTTGTCACCTGTCTGAAATAGGAGGCGTCTCCGAGACGTCGCCAAGACGCACCCTGAATGCAAATAGGCCAACATGCGCCTCCAAAACGTCGCGGAGGCGTACCCTGAAGGCAGCCCAGGTAGATGTTAATACTGTGGGAGATCACACGCAATAGTAGCACCGGTTATTTACTAAATAGCATTATTTTCTAGAGGAATAGTCGGGGTGTTGGCGAAGTGAGGACACAAAGAGCAATCATCACAGCATCTATAGTGGTTCTTATTGGATTGGACATTGCCCAACAGTTATCTGTATAAACAAAGATATATAATGTTTATATAATGATTTCCTGCACATGCGCATCAGCTGGTCGGCAGAAGTAACTGATAACCACCATTTAATAGTAGACCTACTAGTAACTGGGTTATAGTTCGGGTCCTCTGGCACTTACTTATTTGTCCATTTGTTTATATATGTTGTATTCATTTATTTATTCATTCACAATGTTTTGGAAGCATTAAACATGTAGGCCTATATATAGTGGCAAAATCACGGCGATCTGCATTCGCTACATCCACAGGGAGATCTATGACTGTTCTCTCAAAACCATTTTTTTCTCCTCTCCAACCTGACTGCATTTTAGACATGAAACCAGTCAAATCAGCTACAGAAAAATAGAGACATGTTATTTGAAATTCACCAGTTTATATATTCAACAAGGAATTTACTTTTGACATGGCTTTTGCAGTTACAAAGTGAGAAATCAAAGCATTGCAGTAATACAGCAACATTAGCAGTAATAGGGCCTACTGCTATTTCTTTTAATGGCATAGCAGTTCTATGCAGTTCTATGGTTATGATTAAGTGGGTTTTATTTATCTATTTGTAATGTTTTGAAGCATTGGACAGGCGAACAAAATGACAAAAGAACTGTGAGCTGAAATGGGTAGGACAGTTTGAAAGTTATGGAAATTGTCAATTTAATGGAAGCATTGCTCACAGCAAAACAACACAGGCTGCTCTATTTTGTCAACAAGACCATTCCGAAGTCCAAGTCACGTGACAGTGACGTCACGGGTCAACGTGTCTATAAACTTTTAGCAACCATTCCCAACCATTTATAAATATATAAGATTACAAGTGTGTGTTTTCGTATGTGAGTGGGGGGGGGGGGGGGGGGGGGGGCAGCACCCCAATTGGGAGCGCGTTCCACTCACATCCGCCGACATTGGAGAGTGTAGATTGGTTGGTTGGTTTTGAAGTTTTACGTCCTGGCAACATCTAAGGTCATATCAGGATGGGTACTGACTTGTGACAGTGGGCACTCATGGTGACTTTATAGTGCTGCCCTACTGAGAGAGCAGGCAGATGGCACCATGACCCGATATCCCACTCAATGACATTATCCCTGACACTGAGCTAACTAGTCCTTGCCCTATCCTAGTAATGCCGAGCGCCAGGCTAGGAACCGCAACAAGTATCAATTTTGTAAGTCATTAATTTGACTTGACCGGGAATCGAACTCCCGATCTTCCGCACGAGAAGCCTGCGCTCTGCCAATCCGGCCACCCGTCCTGATATGACCTTAGATGTTGCAAAACGTAAAACTCCAACAACCAACCAATTCGGCCGGAGGGTGTGGGTTTTAAATGGCTAAATTTGTATATATTTTAAGTTAAAATATGCAAAATAGCTTTTGGAAAACGAGTGGAAATTCTGACAAAATATGCTTCAACGTGATTACTTATATTGACTTAATATTCCCTTCTATGCAGCAAAGTGCACCAATATCTAAGGTGGGTGTGTAGGGTCCAAGGGAATAGATACATTGCAGTACTGTATGCACGTGCAAACGAATTATCTCAGCACCATATCTTGTCCATACTAAATCTGTTATATACATTTTTTTTAGTTTGTGCTTATACTTTTTTTTTTTAATGAACAATTTTATACTAACAATTTTGTTCTATACCCCTGGGATAAAATATAGATTAATGTTTTCGTTTCGAAAATTAGATGCTTTCAGTGAATTATGCAGCTTTAACAATTTAGCATTGGAGGGAGAACCGGTCCAAGTTAGGGACGCAACTATTTATTTATCTGTGACACACTTGAACAGTCAAAACAAGTACAACGTGTACATGCATATTGTGGCAGATGAAACACGCATACCTGACCGAAAATAGAGCTACAGGAATAACTTACTGCACTGTGTAGCCACTAAGTTACGCAACAGAAATGCCTTGCAGGGTTTTTGTTGGTGTTTGTGTGTGCTTATATAACCCTCTCTCTCTTGTGTAGCCTACAGTAAAACCTCTCTAAATCGACCGATCATGGGACGGACTTTAAATGGTCCATTTAGGGAGGTGGTCGATGTAGGGAGTTAGAATATGGTTACACTTCTATTGTTGGCACCCAAATAAAGCGATTAATATAGGAGAATGGTCGATCTGTGGAGGTGGTCGGTTAGAGAAGTTGTTTCTGTATATAAGTTTCTTTTCGACGTGAATTAATTTAGAACCTAAGTAAAGGACTGATAACGCGTATTGTTATCTCAGATTACCCCCCCCCCCCCCCCACACACACACCTGTTAGAGTAGGCCTATGCCTCCGTGTTGACATGTTGTAATGTGCCCTGGTTATAGAACAGCGCGTTGCATGCAAAATAATGTAGGAAGCAACAGGACGATACCAAACATGAAGTTGCGTAGTCCGATGACTTTTAGTTTCTAGTATATTTTAGATAACTATATTAGGATTATACAGGGGTGAATTATTTCGAGGATTTCCACGATTTTTGATAATCGCCAATCAACTATCACAAAATGCCAAGGATATATATGACAGCAATTAGTCAGTTAGAATTCCGTTGTGATATGACCTTAGATTTTGCTAGGACATAAAACCCAAACAAACAGAAAAGCAAGGCGTGATCATGGGGAGAGACATGGGGAATTGGTGACATGGTCGATAATTCAGTCACACCAAAGATAGTGAAGCCTTCTGCAAGGATAGTCTGTACTGACTAGTCAGTAGAATGGAGCTAGGATAGTGCTTGGAGACACTTCAGGAATGTTCTGTGATTCCCTAACAGTGCTAAACCTATGGGAGAACATCCGTGTTTTCGCAGAGATTTTATGATATTGGACAATGCAAGACAATAATTACTAGGATAAGGATATTATTGCTGAATCAACATTCTGTTTTCAGTGTTCTCGATTATTTATAGATTCTTCGCCACATATCTCCACTGTCTTTTTGTGTGTGCCAAATACCACTTTCATCCCTGATAATAATCTAGTTTGCTTTATCCTGAAATGACTTATTTTAATAGGGTATCTTTAGAGATGTTGAAGTGAAAACATAAAAAATAATGTTATATTAGACATACATATATTTAATTTTATGTTCAACATATATAACTGACAGCATTTTCTTGCTTTAGTCCGCCAGCTGCACCGTGAGTTCCTGAGGGCTGGCGCTGATGTGATGCAAGCCTTTACCTTCTATGCCAGTGATGACAAACTGGAGAACAGGGGTAACGTGGCACAGTCAAAGCACAGTGTAAGTAGTTTCCATATAAAGTTCTGTGTAAATAATGCTAAACCGACCGACCTTTGGACCGACTTTAGGTGGCCCATTTAGGGACGTGGTCGGTTTAGGGATATGATTACAATGGTATTGTTGGGACCCAAATAAAGCGATCGATATAGGGGAGTGGTCGATCTGTGGAGGTGGGAGGTTAGGGAGGTTTTACTGTACTACTAACAGTGCTAATAGTAATAGTTTGAATTTAGCTTGATCATCTGGATTAATTTGTAAAGGAATTGCTCAATTTGGTGAAATAACAATTGTCTTACAATTTAGATTATACTTTTCGGTGCCACGATGATTGATTTATTCTCACATTTTATTCTTCTACTAAACTAGGGGCAAATGATACATTTTGTTGCAGATATACTACCCATACACTGTTAAATATTCATATTTGTTGTTTTTTAACCACAGTACAGAAAAGAAATGCAACTTTCAATCAACTAATCAGTTCCATGTTCTCTTCAAACATCACTCTAATGCTAAACAATGACTTGGCGGTTTCAGGGCCAAGCCATCAACCAGGCAGCCTGCGACCTTGCTCGTGAGGTGGCTAATGAGGGGAATGCGTTGACCTTGGGAGGAATCTGTCAGACCCCAACCTATTTGTCAGGCAAAGGCAAGAATGCCGTCATGGCAGAGTTCCGCAAACAGATCGATGTGTTCGTCAAGAATAAAGTTGACTTCCTGCTCTGTGAGGTCAGTATGCATCTTCAAACCTATGTACCGTAACACAAAATGGATACTCTACAGATTAAAATATATATATATTTAATTTTCTTTTAATGTATCCATGTATTTAACTTATTCACATACAACAGAAATCTCCCTATGAGTTTATTTTCATTTAGTTGTATTGTTACATCATGTTGTTTTGCAGTACTTCGAGCACATTGAAGAGATGGAGTGGGCCATCGAAGTCTGCAAGGAATCAGGGATGCCAGTGGCTGCTACCATGTGCATCGGACCTGAGGGGGACCTGCATGGAGTAAGCGCTGGGGACTGTGCTGTCCGCATGACAATAGCTGGTGTGTATATTGATACAGTACTTAAAGATTTAGTCGCCTTATTTGAACATGTATTCTATACACGAATATTCATTATATCTTAAATATTCAAGCTCTAGAAATATTAGCTGCATTGTACCTACATCAACCAGGAATAGCTTTGGTATCGATTGGTTCAGCACCATTACACAAATCAATCCTTAGTTACTGGTTTGAAACTCAAATAGCCCATGCTGTGACATTATGCAAGGAAGGAATGAGCGGAATTACATAGATTGTGAGGCATAGTCAAAAGGCTTCAAATGCATTATTAGTCGAAATGGGCTATGTGCTTCTTTACTTGGGGAACTATATTGCAGTGAACCGCTTTCTTCTTTATGATCGTGCTCTATAATTAATGACCCATGATTATAAACATGTTTCAGTTCTAAATATATCTGAAAAAAGTCCATCATGGTGCTTATGTATTCCCTGACCTACACCACTCTAACAGCTGATGAGGGTCATTAGGGCTGAATTACACTAATATTCAAAAGATAACCACAGAGATCTGTCATAGTTGGGCCCTAAGCAACTCCCAGAGAAAGATTGTTTCAAGATAAACAAAATCATTTGATAATGATAACTAGGAATAAGTAATTGTGTGTTGGTCATGTTATTGGTCGAGCAAAAGCGCCTCATACTCCAATTAATAACTCATCCACAAGTGATACACGACAGAGGGATATCTCCTAAACCGAAACCTGGCGCGGTGGCCTAATCGGTAGAGCGCGGGCCTCGCGTGCGGAAGATAGGAAGTTTGCTTCCCGGTCGAGTCAAACCAATGACTTTAACATTGATACTTGTCGCTTCCTACCTTGGTGTTCAGCGTTAATAGGATAGGGCAAGGACTGGTTAGCACAGTGTCAAGATAATGTGACTGAGTGAGATATCGGGTCATGGTGCCAGTGGCCTGATTTTCCAGTGGGGCAGCACTATAAAGTCGCCATATGTGCGCACTGTCACATGTTGGTATCCGTCCTGATATGACCTTAGATGTTGCCAGGATGTAAAACGCCACCAAACAACCCTAAACTGAATTCTTCATGTTTCCACTTCAGGGGCGGACATTGTTGGCATTAACTGCCACTTTGACCCACAGGTGACCTTGGAGGGGATGCGCAAGATGAAGGATGCCCTTGACAAAGCCGGCCTGAAGCCGTACCTGATGTGCCAACCTCTCGCCTTCCACACCCCCGACGCTGGCAAGCAGGGATTCATCGATCTGCCCGAGTTCCCATTCGGTAATTCTATGTTTGGCTTAATAAATATCCTAACGAATTACATTTTCTTTAATTGCATCATAATCGGATTCGTACACGCATGTCTTCTATTTGTCGCTATTGTTTCATGTGGATATTCCTTTCCCCACTGGCTTATAAGCCGTGTTTACACGGGCAATTGTGAAGCGAATTAGACAAAGCGATTTATATGAAGTGAAGTAGTGGTGCATTTACACGAGCGAGTTTGAAAGTCTGTCGGCGACCGGGAACCAGCAGCCTTAGTGCTGCCTGTAGCCGGCGAGCACTGCTATTTGTTTACTTTACACTTGTCGATTCGACGCCGATGTAGCTGCTACGTTAATATCGCTTGGAATTTATGGTTAATTTAATTAAATTTCATTATTTGAGGATTTAATTCTGTTAGATATGATCGCATTTAATAGATTTCGGCCTAATCGGGCCCTAACACTGCTGGGCACCAGCGATTAGTTACTGCTCCATCTGTAGCTGCCAAGCGCTACTATTTTATACTATCACCGCCCGGGAACCAGCAGAATCGCTTCATATAAACCACCTCGCAAGGTGGTTTACATAAAGTGAATCATATGAAGCGAATCAGCCCTAATCCGCCTCAGAGTCGCGTTTACACGGCGAATGTGAGGCGAACTAGGCAAGGCGATTTATATGAAGCAATTTAACTCTCCCGTGTAAACACGGCTTTAGATGATCATTTTTGTTGGTCATATGCGTAAATGATTTATCAATGTTGTGCCAACTTTAGTCTGGTTCCTGATCTCCCCATGCATATTAGTGACGATTCAGTGCATCGATCCTTGAACCTGCCCATGTGATGCCAACTATTTTAGAAGGCTTGGTAACCAGGCAATTTTTTGTTTTTTTGTTTTTTTTTGTTTTTGGTCCATTAGTTGTTTAAGCAGGGGAAATTTCAGTAATAGACGACTGGTCTTCCTCATTCCACTGCTGGTCGATAGAATTCGTGTATTAATTAACCACTATATTTGTTTGGTGGGTTATATCGAGTATATAATTATCGAATGTTGCCGTGTATAAGCTGAATTTTGTAAACCAGACCCTTTCTACAAAAGGACAGTCGGCTGATAGGCTTACACAGGGTTAAGGTTAGGTAATTTTTGTACCAGATATTTAGGGTCAATAAGGCCTGCTTATCCATGGAGTAGGATATTAAATAGCCATGCATGGTAACATGTGGTAGGCTACATGGGATTATTTTGTATGTGTAATTTCTTTTCCATATTAGTATTAGTCATTGCTTAAGTATACCTGCATAGTATTAGATATAATATAGTGTGCCACTAAATCATAAATGTCTGTTTTCCCAACTGCAGCGTTGGAGCCACGGATCTGTACGCGGTGGGAGATGCACAAATACGCCCGCGACGCCTACAACCTGGGTGTGCGCTACATTGGCGGCTGCTGTGGCTTCGAGGCCTACCACATCCGGGCAGTGGCTGAAGAGCTTGCAAAGGAGCGCAAGGGGTTCCCCGTGGGCAGCGAGAAGCACGATATGTGGGGTGCTGGTCTGCGCATGCACACCAAGCCGTGGGTGAGGGCACGTGCACGTCAAGAGTACTGGGAGAGTCTCAAGCCAGCATCGGGCCTGCCTTTCTCACCATCCATGTCCAAGCCTGACGAGTGGGGAGTCACTGCTGTAAGTAGTTCATTGCACCCCTCCCAAGCCCCACCCTTCCACACACCCCATATGTAACATATCTTATTGATGTGCCTACTTTACTCAGGTTCCTGATCTTCTCATGAATGTTTTGTTTGTTGTTGTTTTACGCCCTAGCAACATCTAAGGTCATATCAGGGCGGCTCATGAATGTTAGTGACCCTTCAGTCTATCGACCTTTTAAACCGACCCATGTTGCGCCATCTATTTGAGAAGGCTTGGGGACCAGGCGATTCATGCATTAATTAACCACTATATTGATTCGTATTGTTAGCAGGGTTTCAATCGTTAATCGTAACTCAGTTCCAATTTGCCGTTAGCTTGGATGGCGGATATCATAGTAACGAATCCTCGTGTAGATCATTGCCTCAGCGTGTTTGATCCTGAACAATGGTCTTCACGACAATCGGTGGAGCGCCGGCCTCGGGTGCGGGAGATTGGGAGTTCGGTTCCCGGTCGAGTCAAACCAATGACTTATCAAATTTATACTTGTCACTTCCTAGCCAGGAGCTCAGCATTAATAGGATAGGGCAAGGACTGTTTAGCTGAGTGTCGGGATAACGTGACTGAGTGGGATATCCAACCAATCTTCGCGACGTCAGAACTGCTGGATCCATGCTGCTTCCAATTGTTGTTTAATAGATGGATGTATTTCAGTCGCTTACATCGCGATGCTTGCCTTTATTTTCAGGGTGACGCGATTCTCCGGCAGAAAAAGCAGACTACATCCAAGGCCGAGGTCGAGGAGTTGTGTAAGACACGACAGAAGACTGCTGACGTCACAGGCGAGACGTAACCGGCGCGCGGCCATCGGCGTAACCATGGAAACCCGGGCCCGCGCTGCTACCGGCACCCACCGGAAACTGCCAACTAAAGGAAGTAGTCTGCGCACACTCAGTGACGTCAGACGCCAGCAGTGAGTGCCGTGAAGCAGTAGTAATTATTTACACACGGGCCTCTGATATTAACTGCACTTGTATGTAAAGAAAAAAAAACGATATGGGAAACTTGTAAAGTATGAAGTCAATGGTTTCAGCTTTTAGAATGCGAAACTAATGTATATTAAAGTCTGTAGTGTAGTATGGAGGATGGCCATGCAATGCAGTGCCTGCATCTTTAAAAGAGAGTTAACACAGAAGGCGATGTGTAACAGCAGTATGTCCACCACATCACCGACTAGAGAGAACGGGTATGTATGTAATACTAATAGGCATGACGTGTGAGCTTTGTCAGGAACAGAAGCGCTTTTAGTTTTATGTATCTATGTAATTGATGTAGCTTTAATAAATAAATAGGTTTCCTCTATAAAAAGACATTGTGTACTGTTCGTTCATTCCGATGTTGCCGTTTCCCAGGGACAATAATTTGCACATGTGTCAAAATCGAACAGCATCGTCACTAACCTTATAAATTTAATATAATGTTTTTGGTAAAGATGTTTTCTATATGTGTACCAAACGATTTGTTTCTAGATGGTGTAATTTGAGAGATATTTGACTTCTTCTGTATTATCTGTATGAACATTGCTCATGACCATTGACAATGCCTTGAGTTTGACGGTATGCGCAGTGCAAAACGTTTGTTTTATTAAAAGATAATAGAAATCAAGAACCCTAACCGTATAAATTTAATATAGTCTTTATGGTAAATATGTTTTCTATATGTGTACCAAGCGATTTGTTTCTAGATGGTGTAATTTGAGAGGTATTTGACTTCTTCTGTATGAAGATTTGCTCACGGCCGTTAATAATGCATTTGAATGGATGTGTCCCTGGCAAACCGGTGTGCCTCAGAAACCACAACACCGGGACCGCCTCCTTGCTAAAAGCTTCAATCCTAATAAACTAATATTTACTATTATTATTATATTGATTCGATACAGAATGATTGATACGCGAGTATTCAAAGCTTATAAAACAAGACTTTATTGACTATTTTCACAGATTGTTGACTAAATAGCAGATTCAAGCATAGAATAACATATATGTTCTAAGAAGAACCATAAGAAAAGCTGTTCTTTTAAATGATAATTGGTTGGTTGTTAAACCGATGTCCACAGAATTGACTAGACGAGTACATTTGTTTGGTACTTAATTCTGTACCTACATCCTTCTAAACTGTGTTGACATAAATCGAGGTAGAGCTTAGATATACATCCCACAAATCAAAGTTTGCGGACCAACCATGGGACATTCATTGAATGCGATTTACAATCCATGCGAAATCAAGTTCATGGGAGGTAACATGAATCAATTAAATAAAGATTTACTTACCCACCCAATGTATTTCTCTCCCTATTTTAGAACCTAAAAATACACCAATTAGACCAGATAATATGAACAGATTAATTACTCTTTTGAAAACATCTACATTGTTGGCTAATGTTTAACAAAAAGGTTTAATTAAAAGACAGGGATAAAAGTGGTCTCCGGCAAAAATCGCGGAAATCAGGCCGCCAACGGCAAATTTCCGCGAATCTTCTCCCATAGACTTAACACTGTCAGGGATTCACGGAAAAACACCGGAAGTCAGTTTTCAACTAACCTTGTTATGACTGTATTATCGCCCATACCAGACTTGCTCTTGTTTGGGTTTGATGTTCTAGCAACATCTAAGGTCATTTAAAAATGGGATTCGAACTCCCCCAAGTGTTGTCATATACATATCATTTTTTGTAATGTTTAAAGTTAATCGGTAAATATAAATAATCGCGGAAATCCGCGAAACCGCGGAGATATTTCATCCCTGAAAAAAGAAAACGCGAACCCAGCTTAGCATTACTGAAAAAAGTATTTGACTCTCCAAAAATGGAAGAGTATTTCAGCCTTAGCCACGCTCAATAATGATAAACTATTATCTACTTTCAACAAATTCATGTGCAGCCGATCCTCAAATCTAATTAAGATATTATAGATTCACGTACATCTTAACCTAAAAGTAAGCATAACAAATGCAACTAGACAATCGCTAATCAAGATATCCAGATGATCAAATGAGTTACACTGATTGCTGTCAAAACTAACAGTAACACACACCTCCATGTAAACAACTGTTCTACGCGATGACGGCCCCCCCCCCCCCCAAAATACAAGGGAAACATTTCCATACACCCATTTAAATGCGGAATGAACAAAAGTAGCGGGTCGTATTTCATGGTAACATATAACATAACGCTATATACCTCCGAATCAAACTGTCAAGTGAAAGAATGGACGTGCACACATGTTAAGCCAACCAAATCAAACTAATTTATACTTATATCGGTCCATCTAAGGCCATCATCGGTTATCACGGTCCTGATCATTCGAATCATCCCAGTCATCAGAATTTCAAATAGAACACTTCGAGGTGTACCTAAAAAAAACATGGGCCGTGTGCAAAATGATCCGACTTCAATGCCACATGTCTTGGCTGGGCACGTCAGGAGCAATGACGTCACATTTGTGGAAAAAATGGTGGCAGCAAGGCCTTGTAAACATTTGGGAGTTTCATAAAACACTAATGTAGCAGTTCACATACAGCTGGTTAAATATAAAAATATATATAATGCTTCAGCTGATATTAATTTAATATTAAATAAGATTCATGTTATTCATGCAGAACATAAATGTGTGCAATTTATTTTGTGTGAAAGTAGGCAAAATCAAATTAAACACAGAGTGTGCCATTTCATCTACTCTCAATCCACCATTTTTACGCCCCGAGCACATTCATTTATGCCACTCGAGTTTGTATGATTTGCGCATGTGCCAAAAAAAATGGTTGGGATGATCAGAGGTGATTAATCGATGTCAGCCTAAGTGTCGACCCTAACCGGATGTATCGCCCACGGAGGTAAAAAAAAAACATGGCCTATACTGATATTAAGTTACACCCAGGGAATGTGAGGCATACATAGCATGGACATTTTAGTTTATAATATGTGTACATAGCATGCATCACTATGCTTTACCGGCGCACACTTCAATTGGCACGTTAATTCTTATTCGCTTAAAATCCTAAGTCTTAATGGTACCCGTATGCATAATATCACAAATGCGTAATAACTAATAATTTCATCTACCACTCTTCACCCAACATGTATGTACGGTAAAAAAAAAGGCATGTAACCTCAGTGGTTCCTGAATACTGTATCACACATGTAACACATGCCTAGGAATGTGCATGTGCGATATACATCGATAAAACATGTTTATTTAGGGTTAAGTGTTTAGAGTGATTGCTACAAGTCACACCATGCTATCGGGTATATATGGGTTCTGAACACGTAGCATACTGGTGGATCACAGCTGCTGTACCATCTACTGCACCGGTGAAGCGTTGGGTTTAAGTCTTATGGGCATTGCCATAGATATAAAAAAAAAAAGAATAACAATAAAAACAGTAAGAAAGTAGTCTCTCAAATAATTCATCCAAAATTGCGTGTGTATATGTATACATACATATATAACTTATAAGTCATATTGACATCGACAGTAACAATACCATGAACTGGCCATTAAATACGGTCCACTTGGCATTTAAGCAGAAAGAATGTTAATTATATTTGCTACAAAATGGACTTAATTAAAAAAAAATTAAATTAAACTGACTGAAGAGCGTTGAGAGTGGCTGCCCCATCTGTCAAAAGGTTGAAGGGTTGGATATCCCTACGTAAGGCATTGCATGTCAGTAGAGTTCACTGAACTGGGGGCATCCTTAAAGTTGCATAATCTGATGGTTTTGAGTTTCTGCCATTATTATTTTTTAATCAAAGAAAAATATATTCGATTGATCATTACATTCTACTTTGTCTCTTTTTCTTTTAATCAAAGAAAAATATATATGATTGATATCTTAGTTTTAAATAACTGAAATCTTAAACGGATAACTGGATATATTTAAAGTGAAAACATGCAAATATAATTTTGTCGTGCCCACCAAAATGCTGGTTTTTCTAAATATATTTGAAAATTGAACCTATTTTCGAGCATAGCAACCTAGCACCAAACTGCGGTAAATGCTTAGTAAGTGCACCAATATCTAAGTTGGATATGTACGCGTTTTAGTCTCGAACTATTTGATGCTTTCATCGGAATATGCAGCTTTAACGAGACGCGCTCACCAGGATATACACACAGGAAATAGCATGGGACCTAAGGCGTCTCAGTGACCTTGAATACACATAAACCAATACTAGCCAGGTGGAGGCAGACGGAGGGCCACTGGTAGATGGCGCTTCACATGGCAAGATGCAAGTCTACCAGGTTATGTGTTGAACGCATGCCACCTATGCCATATTTTCTTAGATACAGCTATATTCAATTGCGCATTATATATAATCATACCTTGATATTGGGGGGGGGGGGGAGATTTAATTATCTGAGTTAGTGGTGGTGGTGGTAATAATTGTATTAATATTATATTAAGCTCAGTACTGAGTGCTATTTATGCTATTATGGGTTAATGCAATATATTGTAGGTTTTAATAACTAGGTTAATGGGGAGGCTTTAATCTATTGTGGTATTTGTGTTAATATTATATTAAGCTGAATACTGTGGTAGTTATGGGTTAATTCTGTAAATTATAGCTTTTAAAACGTAGGTTAGTGGGGGGGGGGGGGGGGTTAGTACCTAATACGACATTGCATTAATATTATATTAAGCTACATAATGTGCTATTATGAGTTAATGCTATAGATTTAGGCTTTAATAACTAGGTTAGTTGGAAGGTTTTAATATCTGATGTGATATTTGCATTAATATCATATTAAGCTGCATACTATGGGTATTTATGAGTTAATGATGTCGATAATATGCTTTGGTGTTCACTGTGTCAGAGTGGTTAGTGTCTGACTTTTTTCTAGGCCAACTCCTAATCTGAAGGTAGGTGGTTCGATTCCCCATGCCCCCCCCCCCCCCATCTCTGCCAATATGGATTTCCACCGCTGTGTATAACTTACAGCGTCATCAAAGACCGGTTTCTCTCATACCATGTCTATGTGGTGTGGGAAGTTAAAAATCCCTTGGGTCAGTAAAAGTGTAGGCTCGGGCTTTCTATCAAACAAACTGTCTAATAGTGAAAACAAGTCTATTCAGACTTATCCATGATAGGCAGTATACATTTTCAAGAAAAATATAGGGAATTTAACATAATTTATGAAAGCTGCATCAATGTTATGATATTATGTAGTTTACTCTGCGGTTTCTATGGTAATGGTATAATCATCTGAGTTACTGGTGACATTATATCACCTGATGCAATAGCTGTATTAATATTATGATACCAAATTGTATACGGCAACATGTATTGTTTTACAGTTTCATATTATAAATAGTGTACGGTGATTTATATATCATGAGGCGGTGGGGTATTTAGTTTTCAAGATATATAGGCGCAATTAGCGCCTCTTTTACTTTGAGGAATGTGGGTGGTAAAAATCTGTTGTTGACAAACAGACACACAGATAGATAGACACAGACAGTACAGTCCAGTAGAAGGTTGGACAGTAGCGTATTATACAATAGAGCACTGTACAGTACAATACTGTACAGTACAACTCTGTACAGCACAACACTGCAGAGTAAGCACAGTACAGCACAATACTGTATTATACAGCACTGTATAACACTGTACAGTAAAACACTAAGTAGGGAGCCTACTTATACCACTGTACAGTACAACACTGTACCTCACAGTAAGTCCAATGCAGTCTCGCACAGATAAGTCCTGTCCAGCACTGTATTACAGTACAAGACAGCACTGTACAATACATTTCTGTACAGTACTGCCCAAGATAGTACAGTACTGCATAGCACAGTAAACTGCACTGTCAGTGGTGAGTCACCTAGTCCTCTTCACCATCATACAGCGCTTCGGTCTGTCGGAGAAGACGCCGCAGAGCGGAGGCGTTGTAGGGGAACAGTTCCTTGTCGTCCAGCCGCTCCACGATAAGCCTCAGTCGGATGAGCACAGCCATCACCTGGTCCAGCGCCCCGTCTTCCACGTCCGTGTCCATACTCATATCCTGCAGGTCGGACGGCATGTCAAGGTCACTTGTGACAGAGGTCAACGAGGTCAGGCTGGTCGTCAACGATCTGCCCTGGTCACTGCAGGCCGAGTCGGTTTCGACGCTCAGCTGGTTGTTGGAGCCAAGTGTGTTAAATGTGCTGAATCCTCCTCCTCCCCCTGCCTCTGCATCCTCCTTGCCTCCACCTTCGCCTTCCGATTCGCTCAGAGAGTCATCCGAGTAGTCGACGAGTTTTGGAGCCAGCGGCTTCAGCACGCCAGGCATTCCTGCGTTGGCCGGTGACTTCCGGCCAAGGCATAGGCCCTTTCGCGCCTCCTCCTCGGGCGGAGTGAGAACTACATCGGGGGGCTGCTCGGCCGCGCCGTCCTTCAGCGTGTTAACGCGCCCGCCCAGATCGGCGCCCGCCACCCTCAGCTTACAGCGCGGCGCCTCGTTTTGAATCTCACACTGCGCCACCTCCTCCTCTTTCCCCTCCACTACCAGCGGATTATCCACCAGGCTGCTGCTCGACTGGCTGGCGCGCGGCGTGCAGCGCTTGTCGTCGGGCGGCGAGTCGCTGTCGGTGGGGCGCGGGGTGCGCTTCTCCAGGTCCTCAAGCAGCGGCGTCCACGTGAGGCAGATGTCAGAGAGGCGCTCCCAGCTGTGCGCCGCGTGGCGCAGGTAGCGCACCAGGTACAGGAGGAAGCAGGTCTCTGGGGAGGTGAGCAGGTCGAGCAGCACCGTGTGGTCCATTGACGCGTGCCCCAGGAAGTGCAGGAAGATCTCGTGCGGGTCGCTGCCATGCTGCCACACCAGCGGCCCGCCTGTGCTGCTGGTGCTGCCGCTGTTGGTCCCGCTGGCACCCTGCGATGCACCGCCCGCCGAACCGGCACACTGCCACCTGGCGGCAGAATGGTCTCGTTGTTATTACACACAGATGTATATATTTTATGTCCACTAGACGAGTACATCAGTTTGGTACTTAAAGCTGCATAGTCTGATGAAGCATAACTTTTTCAAAACCAAAACAATTACAGTAAAACCTCTCTAAATCGACCGACCATGGGACCGACTTAGACCGTCCATTTAGGGAGGTGGGCTTAGGGAGTTTTTTTAAATTGTTACAATGGTATTGTATGGGTGATCATTTGAGACCCAAATAAAGCAATCGATATATAGGGGAGTGGTCGATCTGTGGAGGTGGTTGGTTAGAGAGGTTTTACTGTATCTGGATTTGATTCTACATATCTCACTTAGATACTGATGCACATATTAAGCATTTGTTGCCATATAGAAGGGAATACTGAGTCAATTTAATAGAACCTGTTACTACAGAAGTCTATGGTGTCAGAGTAAGCATGCCAAAATTAATTTTACAGGTAGATTATAACAATAAATTTAAC
Source organism: Branchipolynoe longqiensis (assembly GCA_030323885.1). Taxonomy (NCBI): domain Eukaryota; kingdom Metazoa; phylum Annelida; class Polychaeta; order Phyllodocida; family Polynoidae; genus Branchipolynoe; species Branchipolynoe longqiensis. Next base: position 44,226,180 of record CM059188.1, read on the forward strand.
ATAGTTATCTCAGAAAATGACAGAAACTCAAAACAATCGGACTATGCAACTTTAATTCTGGCCTACATCCTTCTTCTAACAACTACGCTGACTTGTATCGGTGTACAGCTTCGAAAATTCACCCTATGGAATTTAGTTTGTGAAGCAACGAGACAATGCACAGAATATGATTCAGAATCCACATGAAATCAAGTTCAGGGGAATAAAAATGAAAACAATTAAATCACGCAGACGGACAGGAAATTTATACAACAAATAAACAGAAAAACGTTGTAGGTGAAGTCCAATGGACCCCGCGATTAAATGCTATATTAATTTAAATAATAAATAAAGCTACATTATAGTTGAAAGGCCATTTTACCTACACCTACGCTTATGTAATAGTCAGAGCAAGTGGGTGGAGTAATTTCAAATGGGTAGACGCCGAAGGCTGAGGCCAATTTGAAAAATTATCCACCTATACACATACACACACACAGATAATGGCAATTACGATGTGTACAATCATGTCCTTCGTTTTTGCATTGCACATGTACATCTTTCTTTCTTTCTTTCTTTCTTTCTTTCTTTCTTTCTTTCTTTCTTTCTTTCTTTCTTTCTTTCTTTCTTTCTTTCTTTCTTTCTTTCTTTCTTTCTTTCTTTCTTTCTTACTTAAAACCATTGGTGCTTCAGCAGATATCCTTGACGCTGAAAGGAAATAGCATTGTTTGTCATCAGAAATGAATGTACGAAAAGCTACAAAACATGAATCCTTCACCCTATAGTTGTGTAGATATCGAGCAGGCAAAGCATGGCCTCGATCAAGTAGTCGTCCTGATCGCCGAAAACTGCAATGACCCAGTGGTGCTGATCGGCTGGTGGCACGGTCCGCACTGACCATTCCCAGAGAGTCTCTAGTACCAGCTCCACTGCACCCAGACTGATACCTGGAATACAAAGTCACACACTATGATTATGAACCGCAGCCGAGGGAGGGGTTGCAGCTTGTTTGAGTTTTACATCCTGGCAACATCTAAGGGCATATCAGGATAGGTACTAACTTGTGACAGTGTGCACTCATGGTGACTTTATAGTGCTGCCCCACTGACAGACCAGGCCACCGGCAGCACCATGACCAAATTTCTCAGTCACATTATCCTGATACTGAACTAATCAGTCTTTTCCCTATCATAGTAATGCACAGCACCAGGCTAGGTAGCAACACGAATCAATTTAGTAAGTAATTGGTTTGACTCGGCCTGGTTTCGAACTGCCTGCGCTCTACCGATTCGGCCACCACGTCTGGTAGGGGAGGTGTTGCAACAAATAGGAACATCACGCCCAGAGTGAGACTCGAACCTACATTTCTGCCATTCCTCGACGAGCGTACTAGCCAATAGACTATCTAGCCTCTGTAATGCAATACTTGTAATTAAACAATATTATGCAATTTTCACAAGTAACATGCACACAAAAACAGGAGTATAAAACAAATAACATGCCCGTCTAAGGAGGAAGAACAATTGCACACAATTTCGATTTCCCCATCTTAGTAAAATAAAAAAATGTTAAGGAAAAAAACTCCTTAATATATAATAAATTGATTAGAAAATCAAGCCGTACGCCGACATACCTGCATACGTAGCTGATCGCGTAATGACGGCGCACGCCTTCAGAACCAGCAGTGCCACCTTGCGGACACTCTGAAAGTTGGTTGTATCCAGCTGCCTCTCAGACTCCAGCGGCTCCTTCCCGCCGTCGGCGTCCGCAGTCGGCGAAAGGCAACCAGCGAAGCCCCTCTCACCGGCGTCGACGGGTACCAGGTCGAGCAGCCCCATCTGGACGCTGCGCAGCACGTCGGCCGCCAGATCCACCGCGAAGCCATGGCCTTCGCCGGTGCCGTACTGAAACTGATCAATGCTCGAGCCGTACAGCAGGGTGCGGTTCAGCACGTCGCAGATCTTGTCGAACACGACGGGTGGCAGGCGCTGGCGAGCGGCGATGCCGACGAGGCAGGTGGTGGTGGTCTGCAGCGGCGCGAGGCACTCGGCGTCCAGCACGAGCAGGTCGGAGGCCAGGTGCGTGTAGTGCGTCTTTATGAGCTTCACCCACAGTGAGAGCAGTGAGATGAGAACCGGGTCCACCACTCGCGAGTCACTCGTCAGCGACTCGGACAGGCCGCGCGTTAGCACGTCGTCCACCAGGGGGCGCCACAACCAGATGATCTCCTGCATGCACCAGATGCGCAACTCTGCAAAGTGATGCATAGACAGCGGCCGGCAGTAAGCATTGGTGTTTTAGGGGAATAGCAAAGCCAATGAATGAATTGCATACTTTATTGTGTAATTCATCATATTAACAAAAACCTTTTCTAAATTGTGGTAGAATCATAAAACTACTTACTTTCTATGTCACAGATAGCAGCCGGCAGTGAGCAAGAGTTTGTTAGTGGAAAAGAAAATCCAACGAATGGCATACTTCTCCATTGCGTAATTCATCATTATAACAAAATCTTCTTTTAAAAATAATTGTGGTATAATCATAGTAAAACTACCTACTTTCTATGTCATAAAGACCAGCGCCAACCGCCATCATTGTTCGCTTTGAGAAGAGAAGTCTGAACAGGTCTATAACAGGCTCGAGCCTGTTCCCGACTCGCAAACATCTCAGGCAGGGCTGGAGCACGGGCGCATACCATTCTGCATCACAATCCTGAAAACATCATATTAAGCAATGGTACAAAAAGGGGTATCAAAGCATAAATCCAAACAGGCTGATAGATAAAAAAAGGAACCCATTTTTTAGTCTGTTTAAATAAATATTCCAGATAAATAGTGAACGCTACCAGTTAAATAAAAACAACTATTGGTTCAGACAAAAAACAACCACACCTAGCAATCCTTTATCGATGTTTATTTAAAGGGACATGAAAAGATTGATAGATTTCCTATCTATTTTCAGATATTGCCTTCATATCCACGTTTCTTGCGTTATCTAATACATTAGCTTGTATTGTCAGAGACACACAATTAGCACCTGACATGACCTGACCTGAATTAAAACAGACCATAATTACCTGAGGTGGCTTCGATGCTAGGCACTGGGAAAGACATTTGATGGCGAGGTTTGTTATGAAAGGATCTTCTTGCGATGTGATCAGCTTCACCTTAAACCGAAACATTCGATATGATGCAGTGTAGGTGATGTGTTACTATAAAATACATAGTACAGGCGACGACTCTAGAACATTGCAAATTATATATACTAAAAATACAGGCCAGATGTTCCGGCACTTATGCCATTAATCTTTTATTTAAAAAAAAAGCTAAACGTGTGGATATTGTAAATCATGTGATACCTGTCTAGAATCTAAATAGTTCATTATAATGCGACAAAAATATGATATGTCCTGAATATTAAAACTTACACCCTGAGTCCTTACCAGTGCAGTGGACAGTTCCTGTAGTGGAATCTGCACGTTATTTCTGTACTTCATCGGTACCGTCAGATTTATGAAGACGGTCAGTAGAACGAGCATCTGGTCTCGCATTGAAGGCTCATCCTTCGTCCTTTCTGCCTCCTCACCCGACCTGAATCCCCCAAGCACCTCTAGCAGGCGCCTCACACATTCCCGCCAGGGGTGTGGTGGTGTGCTGTTTTTGGTGATGGCACAATGCACGTCCTGGATCAGCTGCCATGATGACATAGTTGTGCAGCCGGTCGGCAGGGCTTGTTACAAAGTCACAATGTGTCACAGTGTTTTCTTCAAGATGGACCCATGATGTAGCTGCAAACCGAAAGGACTATTTAAAAGAGGAACAAATACATAGTGTGGTGCATAGTAAAACTTAGATAATACTGACATGAGAATAGAAAAGTATCCATCCATCTCCTAGCTTTCCCTTGACCACAAATATATGATTGTGAGCTTTCTAATTTAATGATTGTCTATTGGCATATAATTGATTGTCTGCTTTTACATGTAAAAGCGATGGTTTAAACAAAAAACAAATATTTCTCGCCGTGAATATGGCCTATGCTGCCGACACATCATAAAGCAACCACAAATCAATCAACCTAGCTTTTCACGAACCTTCATCTTTGAATGTTGATTCGGTATGCACAATCACCACATAAAACTAATGGCTCACTTCCTTAGAAAACTAAGGACAGAAATACCCCTACCCCCCACCGCCATCACAGTAGATAAAAGATTCACCCCTATCCAGAGTAGGGGTGAATGACAACGTAGTCTAAATACAGGCGAAAATTGCTTTAGTATGGAACAGGATCAAATGACTACTTATATTGGCACAGTTGGTAAAATGGGAGAGAATGCAGCAAAAAGACAAGAAGGTGACCATAGAATGCTGTCGATATCATTTTTAAAGTCCATTAAACTACATGTTTTATTATATTTTTCAACTCAGGTAGCAGGTAAACACGAACATGTATATGAAGAATATATTTTGCTTCTTCAATTAAGAATTTATGTGCTGATTTCATATACCCAGCTTTCGCCTCTTTTTCTAATGGCTCATTTTTCACCCATACTGCAAGTACTGGGTGAATCTTTTATCTAACCTCAGAGATCCACACCTGAGAAGCACAGAAATGGACTATTGATCGCATCGTCTCTTACATTTCAGTTTGCTATCATGTTTAATGATGGTGGATAGTATTTATGAATACTTCAATATATTTGTATTAGTACTATTAGTACTATTAGTAGGCGTACACTTTCGCATAATGATAATTCGGAATAATCATCGGCTTATCAACAAAAAGTTAACACTGCCACTGTATAAATCGGATCGTCGACTGTCACCACTGTATAAATCGGATAGTCGACTGTCACTGCAGCACTTTTACTTGGTATCGATGCTACCAGTATGAGCGGTTAGAACAGAATTCCTAGTATTATACTTCAGTTTACATAAAAGATTCACCCCTACGCAGACTCTAGGACTAGGTTACGTAGGTAGGTACATCAAATCCCGCTTGGGGTGCTGCGGTATAGCTGGCTCCACTACAGCAGCTGAATTCTGTGACCTGGTTTCTATATGCCTATATTCAGAGGTGCTGTGTAAAATCATTCACAAATACTATGCAAATGGCTTGCCATACATGATGTCATCAGAATTGACCAATCACAATCTTGTTTACATCTGGGAAAATTTCTAGTACATTATGGGATACCTTTCATGGTTTTACAAGCTGTTGAAGTCAACCACTGTTGAAAAAGTCATCGAACAGATGAGTAACATTCCAAAATCATTCTAATAGTCTGACAATCCTAAATAGTTAGTTATTTATCTTTCATTTGACACCTATTTAGTGTATTTCTGTCCATTCGGAAAGACACTAGAGCACTTTTAAACACATGTTTAAATCGGCGGGATTGCCGCGGTGGTAGCTACTCACGACTGTTAAAACAATACAGTAATTTGTGCTGCAGCAATGCTATGTCTATGTGGAGCATTTATTTTTGCAAAATAAATTTAAAAGCTTTCATTGGGTCGATTAAAAAGATCTTAATGCGCAATTGAAGAGGAAGATCTGAAGTATTTAATTTAACCTAAGAGCAATTTTGTGTGAAAGGATTTAAAAGCAGAGATAATAGTGAAAGTTGGGATATTCTGAGTGTCATTGCCAGTGGTCACAACTTATTAGCTATAACCAATAGGACAAAATGTTGATTTCTAGGAAAACTAAATCATAGATAACTTTGGAACGACTAATCATATTTACTCGAATTATACTTATACTTATCCTCTTCTGCTTAAGAAATTAGGCATCAATGCCTGTTAGCAGCTTTGGCCTGTCTAAGTGGGACCTCGTGAAATTATAGTTTTTGTGCGGCGATCGCTGACTGTAGCGGTAAATTACCCAGTGCTTATCGAGGCGTCCTTTGAAAGAGTTTAAGCTTGGGGTGTTCACTACATCACCTGGTAGTCTGTTCCAAGTGTTCCGGCTCTTTCAGTGAGGAAATTTTGACGAACCCGCTTGTTAGTTCTGGGTTTGACGATCTTCTTATTATGCCCTCTGGTTATCAGACCGTGTGTTGGCTCGAGTATGATGTACCGGTTTTTGACTGTATATGTTCCGCTGAGGTGTTTGTGTTCTTCAGTGTTATGTGTGGTCTACTCTAATGTATGGGGCAGAGACATGGACAATCTCTAAGAAAATGTACAAACATTTGAGATGTGGACTTATCGAAGGATGATGAAAATATCATGGACAAAGATCACCAACAAAGAAGTTCTCAGAAAAATTAAAAATAAGAAAAGCTTGTTTGCCACTATACAGACAAAGAAACTTATTTATTTTGGCCACATCATTCGTCAGAGTTCAATATACCGTACATTGTTGGAAGGGAAGGTGAATGGCAGCAGAGGGAGAGGGAGACCAAGAACATCATGGTTTACAAATATTTCACAGTGGACAGGCTTGAATTATTCACAGTCTATCAGAACAGCACAACATCGGGATAGAGGATGGAACTATTGATTGATTGATTGAGGTGTTTGTAGATCTCAATGAGGTCTCCGCGGGCCCTTCTGTAGTATAGGATTGGCAGGTTTAGTACTCGTAGTCGGTCTTCGTAAGAGAAATTCTTCAGGGTTGGTACCAGGCGGGTTGCGTGCCTCTGTACTCTCTCTCGAGAAGTTCACAGCCCTTCTTGTACATTGGTGCCCATGCTGGATATCCATATTCTAGCTTGCATCTCACCAGGGATGTGTATAGCTTGGTCAGACTGACTTCATCCAGGTATGTGTAAGTACGTCTTATGAGGCCGAGTGTTCTATTGGCTTTCCCAGCCTGGGTCTCAGAATGAATGGAGAAGGTCAGGCTCGGGTCTATCCAGACCACCAAGTCTTTTTCGAGATCCGTGCTCTGCAACTCTATCTGTTCTCCTGCAGCTGTAGACATTTTATAATTTGCCCTCTGATTGCTTCGTCCGAGGTGGAGCACTTTGCATTTGTCGGGGTTAAATCTTAACTGCCATGCATCAGCCCATGCTTGTAGGTTATTCAGGTCGTCTTGCAGTGTAGCTACATCAGACTCGTCTTTGATATGCATGAATAGTTTTGTGTCATCCGCAAACATCTGGATGCATGTGTGTACCATGTCAGGCATCTCATTAACGAAAACAACAAATAATAGCGGCCCTAATACACTGCCCTGTGGGATACCGCTGAGAACTGCAGCTATGGCTGACAAATATCCTCTGATACATAGTCGTTGTTGTCTGCCCCTGAGAAAGTCTGCTACCCATTTCCACAATTCTCCCTTGATGCCATACTTGTCCAGCTTCATTAGCAATCTCTCATGGGGGACTGAATCAAAGCACATTGAGAAGTCTAAATAGACAGCATCTACGTCACCTCCACCATCCACAAGATCTGTCCAGTGGTCCAGTGTTGCGAGTAGTTGGGTGATACATGATCTCCCTTTGATGAACCCGTGTTGACAAGAAGATCGCAGCTCGTTTTTGACCAAGTGTTCTATGATTATGTTGCGTATAGTCTGCTCCATCACTTTGCATGCTACTGAAGTCAAGCTTACTGGTCGATAGTTTGATGGTCTCAGTCGACTGCTTTTCTTATGTATTGGTGACACCCAACCCGTTTTCCATTCCTTTGGGAGGATCCCATGTTTTAGTGACAATCTATATACCTGGCACAGTGGTTCTGCTATCTGGTCTTTCAGCTCTCGTAGAACTCTAGGGTGCATTCCGTCTGGTCCTGGTGACTTTGACGGGTTGAGCTTCTCCAGTTTCTTCTTCACCATATCTGAAGTGATGAGGAAGTCAGTCAGTGGATGGTCGTAGTTCCTTTCATCGAACACTGGCATGTTCCTTAGGTCTTCATCCATGAATACCGAAGAGAAGAACCGGTTCATCAGATTTGCTTTCGCTTTGTCATCTGTTACTAGGTTGCCACCGTTATCGGTCAGATTTATGATCCTCACTCTAGTCCTCATCTTGGATTGTGCATACTTGTAGAATGCTTTTGGGTTTGTCCTTGCCTCGCTTGCGATTCTTTTCTCAAAGTCCTTTTCCGCTTGCCTCCATGCCCACTTTGCTTGATTTCTGGCCTTGGCATATGTGAGGTAATCCCTTCCGTCTCCAGAACTTTTCCATGTCCTAAACGTGTTCTTCTTCTCATTCACTTTATCTCTAGCTTTGGCCATCATATATGGCGGCCTTTTCTTCCGATTGTGCGTCGGTCTGGTTTTCGGTATGAACTGGTCCATGAGCTCTTTAACGTAGTTGGTTATTGTTCTCCATGCAGTTTCTATGTCTGTATCTGGTGGTATTTCCCAGCACATGCTGTCCGCTTTATCTCTCATATTCATGTAGTCACCTTTGTGGTAGATGTATTGGCTTGATGATTCACAGGTGTTTCTACATAGCAGTTGAAGTAAAAGTTTATACAGACATGGTGGCTTTTCCCGATTGGTGCATTGAGCTCTATGTTGTCCACTATGCCCTCCTCATTTGTGATGAGTAGGTCCAATGTGTTAGGCTTCTGACTACCTCGGTAGTGAGTTGGGTCCCTTATATGCTGGTATAAAAAACAGTCTCTCAGGCACTCCATAAACCTTGATGCCACATCTGCTGGTGTTGTTTCTGTTCTCCAGTTGATATCGGAATAATTATAAAACCATATAATCTATTCTGTGAGCTCTGTCTGTGTACCGATTTGCAGTACTGTGCAACAATTTTAATGTGATGTGCCTAACGTAGGTACTACTGGTGTCTACTCAGTCTACTGGTAACTAGGTAGGTACTTTAGGGGTGAATAGGAATGAATATTTGATTTAACTTCAGTTCAGATCTCAAACGGTGTTACGATCACAATAACTTCTATGCATGATGAGCATGTGACAGTTCTTTATTTTCTAGAATACACCATATATCTATCATTCTATGGACACGTCATCTACCCGACCCCCACACCCAAATTACAAGACAGATCGAGGCGTAAAATATGAGCGATAATGAGTGAAAACCGTACAAAGATTATGATATCTGTCCATAAGCAAGCTGGAATCAATCAGTGTGTTGTGGTATTGTATCTCAGTATATATGAACGCATATATTGTGTAAATAAATGGTGTGAAAAGGTAATGTAAATGGCCATAACTTAATTATTGAACATGACTCACAATCGATGCCCTTTACTCGTGAGATTAGGCGCTGTCCGACTTATGGCTAACTAACCCGACCCGTAACCAGCTTCAGTCGACGCTATCGCCCCCTAGTGTTAATTTAAATATTCAGAATTAATAGTTGCTTACAGTTCAATCATCTAGTTAGAAAGTCCACATGTCAAAATGCTAGGAAACAAAACTTCATTTTCTTAGTATAATTACGATAAAATAGAGAGCAATTTACTGTCATTTGGGGAAATATTTGGATTCGTATGGTATCGCCACCTATCACATATTTAACGAACTAATCGATCGACAGAAACCAACATGGCCATCCCATGCGCCCTTATCGCGAGCTGCATCGAAACAAATCCGCGGGATTTAGTTAAACGTGGGTATAGTTCCACCAACCTGATAACGTATTGACATTAACATGTTGTTTGTTCAGAAGTGATCTAACATAGTTCTTTGACTCGGGAAATACGAGTCACACATGACCTCTTTTTCAGTGCTGTGCCTGTGGTTTGTAGTATTAGACTTGTTAGACTATCTATGGCATTGGCAGTGTCTATGCCATGCACATGTCAACGGAATTACATATTCGGGACCATTGGTCAAAGGGTGGTCATTACAGTACTGTATTTATTTTTACCCATGGAGGAGTCCAACTATATTGGTGATGATGATAGTCCCCACGAATTGTCTAAATAAGATCTAATGCACGAATTAGGCTACAGCGTGCAGGAATGGGCCATTGATTGAGTAACTGGTGGGCGTGGCAGTATCAACAGTGTAAAATGAAGCGCCGTGACATACTTTAGGAAAAATAAAAATTACTTGAGTTCACTGCACTATGCATTACGTATTGACCATGTAGTGCTTAAACATGTTGCTTTTCATGTAACTTCTATTTCAGAAATGCTTGATGTTGAGGCACTGCCAGAGGCTGAACATGTATTGGAGAAAATAGAGGCTTTCCCATGGCATGTAGATACAAAATATTACACTGCTGATGTACGGCTATGTACTACGGATACCAGAACTATCGGTGACGAAGAATTTGCTAACTCTGTACAGGCACTGGTGCTTATTTTTGACAGCAAAAAGGTATGGATTACTCATTAATAAGGGGATCTATATGTTAGAAAAGGTTCATGTAGTACATACAGCTAGTGTTAAGAAATTCGTGAGGGGAGGATTACATCTCAAACCTATACATACACGATTATACAGTGAGACCTCTTCAAGTCTTTATTGAATAGAAGAAAGTACTGAGCAATGCTGATAAAAACTGCAAAGTTTTACAAATACGTGTGTATTTCTTAATTGGTATAAGTACCCACTTAAGTAAATCTTGTTTCCAAATTATGATGCCATTTATGAACATGTATTCTCCCCGCAGGAAGCAAGCTTTGATCAAGTGAAGTCTTGGTTGCCGTTTGCCAAGGAGATTGATGCTACCGTCGAGATGTTGGTGTGTAAACGATGTGAACCAGATGATGGTAATAACATATATTCATTAGTTAATAAAGCCTAGACATTTCAACTGTCAGATATGTATGTGACACTTATTTAAAATTAAATAAATCAGTTTACATGATGAGCTCTATTTCAAACAGTGCGTCACTCCAGAATCAATAACCTCAATACCATTTGATGTGAATTCCTCTTAACTCATTTGAGCAATTCGGCAGAAGTTTTGATTGGATATTTCAAGCTTACAATGAGTTTTTGGACTATTCTCAGCAATAGCCAAGAAGCGAGTGCAAGCGTGGTGTTTGAAGAACTCGTTTGAGCTGGTTGAGCTAGAACCGGAAACCTTCAGTGACGAGGAAGAAGGTGAGATTTCACATGTTTGCAGATCCTAATGTAGTAGTCTACACTGACCTGTCAGGCAAGTAACCACATAGACAGGTAGGCGTGGGGAGTGTGGTGATATCAGAGAGCCTAGGTGGTGTAATGGTTAGCACACTGGCCCGGAATGTAAAGAGATGTGGGTTCAAGTCCCACTCTAGGCGCAATATTTCCCATTTTCATCACCCCACGACATAACATAAACTATGGGGATTACTATAGAATGAGGTTGTAGTGTCATGAATGTAACTACTGCTAGAACATGATGACCTAGCGAGAACCATCTTTTGTACTATAATAATTGATAGAGAAAATTGTTTGAGGCATGGTCGGGACATGGGGCTTCGAAGATCAGTCGACTGGCTACTCCAAGAAGTACGTACGTCCATTACCAGGATGTTAAAAAATCCCACCACTTTTGAGATAAAAAAAAACAAGCAATTATTTAATTACAAGTAGCTTTTCTACTTGAAGCTCTGTAACCCCTCGCCTCATAAGAAAGGTAAGAAAGCAATCTTTCAACCCCATAAGTTGCTTTTGTGTATAACATAACTATAAAACCCGCTAGAATCTAAACTAATAATTTATTTTGGAGTTAACAATAATTGATTTGTCAATCTGAATTCATACTTATTATTTGTGAACCATGTGATTTGATTTGACTATGAACATTGTATACTCCGTTTGAATCTTATAATAATTTTGTTTAATGTTATAGATGATTTCCCGGAAACAACGGGAGTGAAGCGGATCGTACAAGCCTTACACGCACACATGTGGCCAAACCTGGTTATGAAAGGTAACTATTTCCTAGGTTAGCTGATAAGCAGTTAACTCTATGCAGGTGATATCTACATTACTTAATTGAAGTCGCATAATCCGACCAAAGCATTTAAAAAAAAATCTAAACTTGATAGTATTAAAGAAGAAATTCGTGATGGGAGGATTATAGTGATTGATTGATTGATTGGTGGTTGCTTTACGCCGTGTCGGCAGCATAGGCCATATTCACGGCGAGCTATTATAGTGATTATACAATGCTGGTAATAAATGCAAAGTTTTACAAATACATGTGTATTTCTTAATTGGTATAAGTACCCACTTAAGTAAATCTTGAAACCAAATTATGCCATTTATGAACATGTGAAACTGCGTATACTTGTGCATACACGAATGATTTCTTTACAATGGTCAATACAAGTAATTGGTTGTTGACAATACTAGTTATTAGCTATTGAGTTTTGCTCTTTACGACATTAAAACTCACTGGCTTCAACAAATGGTGACATGACCTAGTTAGCGTAGCACTGGCATATTACACTTCAATTGGTGTGCACACACGAATTAGTTTTCATGCTTTCACTTAAAAAAATATATCCACTGTTAGACAGATATGATGATGGTCACTAATATTTTTTTTATAAGGAAATAACGATGGGGGCGGGGAGCCCCCTTCACAACCAAAGGGTTATGCAACTGTAATTACTGTCTATGTAATGAATATTACTGTCAGCTTATGTATTTAGCATTCAATCAATTTGTGGCCAATACCATTTTCGCAGAGCATGAGCAGTGGAGGCAATACATAGAGTAAGTGGTACAAATATTAATAATAATTCCCATCCACACCTTTATACTCACATAATACGTTACGCATCATATAATATTTTTTTAAAGATTAAGAACGAATTAAAGTTGACATTATTTTCAAGCGATGCCAGCTATATCTTGAATTGTGGTTGTAAGTTCACGGATGAATATATCCTTCCGCAATTCCTTCCTATGTAACAATGTTCATGGTTCAGTATTTCCCCTTTTTATACAAATATAAAAATATGGTGGAAGCAGAAATCTAGCTTCCAGTAGATTTTCCGCAATTCTCTGACAGGGCTAAGCCCATGAAGGGTTGTCTGTTTTTCTTTTTCTTTTTCTTTCTTCAGAAATCAGCGAAAATGCGGTTTGAAAAAAAAAAATTTGTTTAAATTAAAATGATTTTTGTTATATCCCTGTGACTCTTTCTCCCAGACTCCCCGTCCTTCCGCAGCCCCTACATGAACCAGATGATGGCGACAGAGGCAGAACACAAGCGAACCCATAGTGACAGTAGCGCGGGTGATGAGCAAGACAAGCAGCCCACGCCCACCGACTCGGGGCAATGTGCGCATGCGCCCACGGACCCCGTGACATCACCAACTCACACGGAACAACACCCGGCGGTGGCAGCAGACGCCGCTACCCCACACCCGGCCACTATTCCAGCGTCCCCGCCAGCGGGCGCCACGGCCGCCCCCGCGGCAGACGCGGCAGCATCATCGGTGAAGACATCTCCATCCAAAGGCTGCTCAGCCAAGGCGTCACCAGGCAAAGCCATGACGGCGTCAACTAACCCGAGTAAGGAAGAGAAGGATCGGGCGAACAGGGAGGCATGCCAAGAAGCAAGCCATGGAACAAGCCAACAAACCTTAAGTAACTAAAGCCCACATATCTACAAGCTCATTTTCTGGAATATTCGTGTTTTTTTTCTCTGCTTCTGGAACTATAGAAGCCGGTGATGTAGGTTTAATTTAATAGATTCATTGGTTTGTTTATTTTACACTATTGATTAGGCGAGGTTAGGCAAATTAGGAGGAAAAAGGTAAACAGACCAGTTTAGCAACAATTTGTCAAATAACAATTATGCTTTTACAAATGAAATTTATTACCATATGTGACCCATCAGGATTATGAACGCTAAATAAATACATATCTGTAATAGACGGGACCCAGGATATTCCAAGGAGATGTAACACCAGTCCAACACTCCCTCTTCCCACCTACCCGCACCCCGCCTTCAAACCCAATTGATCTCTGCCACATCTCCCAATGCGCATGAATAAATATCCTAGAAATAGTTGACTAGTCCTGCTTATATTAACTCAATATCTTTAGGAAAATTCAGTACATACAAATAACTAAAACCGGTAGAAGTAGTGAATGACGGGTCAGTCACCAAAGCAACTTGTAAAGTCGACGGCTGGGCGGTTTGAGTGGTGTAGATAGGCTAATAAGAATTCACTACAGGCAAGTAAGGAAAGTAAATAAAGAGTGAAAGGTAGGAGAGTGAGACTCTCTCATTTAATGTATTTACAGTTTCAAGAACACGATTGTGGTGATCACATGATCCAGTCTTCCAATCCCTAACAAGCATTCCTCTATCCACCAATGAGGGTTCAATATCCCTGTTGCCAAGGCATGGTTAGATCTGGCTACAGTGCCCTGTTGTGTCCGGTGCAGTGATCCATAAATAACTCTTGGAGGGGAGGGGGTATGTGAGGCAACTTCCCAAAGACTGTCCCACATGTCAAGAAGTGACACTCTTTCAGGTCAAGAAGTGACCCTCTCACTCTATACTATATTATTACACAATTTCTATCCTCAATTAGTAATAGAGCACCAACTCCACATATACCTTATATGCCTTTGGTTTTATATACTATTTACCATTTTATAGATAAGTTTGCAATTTATTATAGCAGAGTTCTCCATATCCCAAATATCGGAAAATTTTACAAACTGTCCACTCACTGTTTATAAACAACTACATTATTAGAAAGCACATGGTGCCGCTCAGTATCAAAATTAGAACCCCTGCCCTTGTAACACTTCGTAATGCGAGATCATACACGCCACATAGCAGGGTTGCCAACATTGGAAAAAGAAAAATCAGAAGATCTTAAGGGATGTTATATTGGGGGGGGGGGGGGGATTTTTAAATCTTAGATGTTCTGTGGTGCATTTTGGACACAATAATCAATAATGAAAAACCGAAAGATCAGCGTACGGTGATGATGGGGGACATAAAATATTGTACACCTGATGGCGAAACCGTAAGGGTTGGCCACCCTGCATAGCACTTGTAATATTTGAATGGCCCGTTAAAGGCCTTGAGTGGGGTGGCCACAGGAGAGTGCCCTAAAGATCAACACTGGAGGCAGCACCATGTGACCTGAAATAGGACAGCGGTCCAAAGTAAGCGTATATGAGTGTCAGGGTCTTAATTGACAACTAACTGGTTATTGTTCCACTGAAAGACTGGCCTTTTAATGGCGAACCACTATATTCACCAACAGGAACCTGTTTGCTTTCAGATTCTCTCATCAATAACGACGACATCGCCCTGTTCTCATCACTTGGCAATGAAGACTCCTCAGACGAGACCTTTGAGCAGTTGTTTGAAAAAATGCAAATAATGAAACGTGAGCGTGCATTTAATGTTTAACTGTACTTGTAATTCAGACGGAATTAGCCTGATAAGGGTTGCGTAATTAAAATGTAATTCCGTAGAAGTGTGTCCCTAGAGGGTAAAGACAACGTACTTTCAATCATCTTAAAAGAGGTTACCTAAAACATTCAAATTTTACACGGATAAAGTCTATCACATATTATAAAATAAAAAAATGCCTAGCATCCCAACTATTAATACCCCACCTCAACTCCCCTCACGTGTCACAGACCAGGGATCTTACGTCTTAATTAATCATGCATTATGCATCATATAGTATACTAAATACTTATATGTATTCTTTTGGATGGCATAACCTATGTAACTCCTGTATCTGTGTATAAGGAATCATTTCCATGACATACATCTAATAGATGTATGCATCCCATGTAATTTCCTAACTTGTGATGTTATTGTTAAACTATTAAAATATTTGGGTGAACAGACAGGAAGATTACCAGCTTGGCAGATGCCAACCAAAAACACCATACCCAGGATTTTTGCCAGAGAGTAAAATTCCATACCCATACATTTTTGAGGGTATGACTCTGTATCTACAGATTGTTGGGATAATTTCTTTTTTTTTAAAGGAGACAGAGGCAACAAAGTCAGCATCGATAATCAGTTAAGACTGTTAGTATATAACAGTAATCATCATGCTCAGTGTTCATAATTGGCCAAGTGATGTGGACAAATAATACCCCTCCCCCATCCCCATTCTGCATACCCTCAAATTATTTGTTTGGTGGAAACCCTGCTACCATATTTTATGGTAAAATAAAATTCGAAATATAATAATAAAAATGTATATTTGTTTTTTAGAGAGAGCAGACAACCTACCCCCGGATCAAAGAAGAGCCTATGCCGAAAAGGTAAACACTACTCAATTTTCTTCAGGTTCTAGTAGTCAATCGTCAGTATATTGTCTACATCATATATCATTGGTAAAATGTATTAAGAAAATTGCAAATGTACCTATTTATTTGTAACGGTCAGTTTAACTTTGCTCAGTCCCCAGGTGCAAGATCAATCAATCAATAGTTCCATCCTCTAGTCGAGGGTTGGATGCAATGGTTCTCCACTTGTCCCGATGTTGTGCTGTTCTGATAGACTGTGAATAATTCAAGCCTGTCCACTGTGAAATATTTGTAAACCATGATGTTCTTGGTCTCCCTCTCCCTCTGCTGCCATTCACCTTCCCTTCCAACAATGTACGGTATATTGAACTCTGACGAATGATGTGGCCAAAATAAATAAGTTTCTTTGTCTGTATAGTGGCAAACAAGTTTTTCTTATTTTTAATTTTTCTGAGAACTTCTTTGTTGGTGATCTTCTTTGTCCATGATATTTTCATCATCCTTCGATAAGTCCACATCTCAAATGCTGCTAAACGTTTGTACATTTTCTTAGAGATTGTCCATGTCTCTGCCCCATACATTAGAGTAGACCACACATAACACTGAAGAATACGCTTCCTTGTTTGTATTAATATCTTACTTGATGTTAACACTCTATACATTTTGGAGAATGTTGTTTGGGCTATTGTTATCCTTCTTTTAATTTCTTCCTCACATCTCCCATCATTTGTAATCTTTTGTCCGAGATATATGAATTCGGATACTTGTTCTATGTTTGTGCCATCTATGATTATATTGACGTTTGGTTTATCTGTCTTTTTACTTATAACCATTGTTTTGGTCTTCCTGGCATTCATCTTCATGTTGAATAGTATTCCAGCTTTATTGATTCTATTCATGTTACATATCCAACAACCACTTATTGGCCGGATGCCTAAATATTACTCTCTGGTCTGTTGTTGGATAGTCACAAATTCCAGGATCTCTCAATGAACAGATAGTGAATGTCTATTCACGCAGTCATGCATACGACATCGGTTCTTATTCAAATATTAGGAAGCATGCCTTTATTTCAACACCCCTTTGTCACCTTAAAACTACTTTTTTTGTAAGGGCCCCCCTCTCCCCATATCGATGTGGCCCTTAATTCCAACATGTCCCCTTACGCCTGCTAAATAAACCATGCTTTAATTGTCGACAGCGTACTACCCAATATCCATATTGTCGCCCAAATTATTACTCTTCCATAGGTGGCCATAACTTTTTGGAAAGCAATTGGAGGGAACGAAGACGAAATAGAAGGAATTTCCGACGACGACGACGACCCGTGAAACATCAGAAAATAACATATCACACTTAGATCGAGTCTTCACACTATAATTTTTATTGTAGTCAACGACCAATCCCCATGTGACAATTTAACTGAAGATGCAAAGACGTAAAAGAACAGTGTTTAGAGTACATGATGGCATGGTAGTAACATTTAAAATGCATGGATAATTTGACAAACTTGTGAAGAAGTACTTAGGGGTGAATCATCTCCAGGTATGCACCTTATGTTGTAATCTTTATTTAAGATGACAATGCACTGTGCCGCAAGCAAACGGGCGCAAAGGTATGGAAATTACTATAGACCCCCTACGTTTACAAACACTGTATGCACGCCCAGCTTGGCTGCAGAACGAAGGTACACTGCCATTGAGTTTGCCGATACGCGCAGTGCAAAACGTTAGTTTTATTCAAAATTAATAGAAATCCAGAACCTGAACCTTATAAATTTATTATAATATTTGTTAAGCATGTTATCTGTTTGTGTGGCATGCGGTTTGTGTCTAGGTGATGTGGTTTTAGAGATGTTTCACTTTTTCTGTAAAAAGGATTGCTCAGAGCCATTGACAATGCATTGAGTTTGCCGATACACACAGTGCAGAACATTAGTTTTATTCAAAATTAATAGAAATCCAGAACCCAAACCGTATAAATTTAATATAGTCTGTTTGTTAAGCATGTTATCTGTTTGTGTGCGAAGCGGTTTTGTTTCTAGGTGGTGTGGTTTTAGAGATATTTGACTTTTTCTGTATGAAGATTGCTCATAGCCATTGAGTTTGCAGTGTGACTGTGTGCCGTCCTGCAGCCAAGCAGCGCGCACTGACCTAAATACCCATGCTGACATCATATGAAATAGGTCTATTTAATCATTAATAACAGACATACTACATTTTGATGATATTTTTAATTGCATTGTATATTTAACAAACAGATGACATTTCACTCACTCATTCCTGGTAAATACAAAATTTTGTTTGTAAAAATGTGATAGCCGGTGTAGTGTTTTCTTCACATTATTGAATAAGCACGAACACATTTATACTTACATATCTATAATTATTTATGTTCACTCCGGCTAGATCTAAATAAGAGGGTGATATAAAGTTTACCATGGACTTTCTTCAAGTATATATAGTGTATATGATTTAAACCTAGCTTGATGAGTCAACTTGGCTTCAGCCCATAACCCGTCCTGATAAGACCTTAGGGTTTACATCCTATCAACATCTAACAAACCAAATCCGCCTTAGATAGTTCCAAGTACCTGCCAGTAAGGACAGTTCAGGGTTAGGGTTTCTGCCGTTAACTACCAGACAGGATGGCTGAATGAGTAGAGCGTCCGTCTCCTGTTCTAGGAGATCCGAACGCATGGGTTCGAACCATGGTCCAGTCAAACCAATGACTTAAAAAGTGATATCAGGTCATGGTGTTGGCGCCCTGATATCCCAGTGGGGCAGCACTATAAAATCGCCATGAGCGTACTATCACAAGTCGGTACCCGTCCTGATATGACCTTAAATATTGCTAGGACGTAATACAACAACATACGAATCTGCCGTTTTTTCAGACAAAATATATTAGGTACATTGTTATAATCTACCGTTGATGTAACATATTTTAAATGGCTAAGTTTGCAGATATTTGAAGTGAAAACATGCTTAATTAATTTTGGCGTGCACATCAATGCTCGGAGAGCATAGGACGTAACAGTGACACGTTATATTAAATTGACTAAATATTCCAGTATTTGGATATGTATATTTAAATCTGCTTTGGCGTAAACAAATCAGAGGCTTTCATTGGACTTTGCCGCTTTAAAGAGCGAGATGATTATGAATTCGTTAAGAAACCCCAAATAAAAATATTAATTAAAATCTTTTTTTTATATAAATCAGTTGAGAACAAAGGCAGAAACAACTCACTGATGCTATTTCATAAAGTTAAGCTTCTCCTCCACTTTCCTCTTCACTCAAACTCATTTGCAGTATGTTTTCTAATTCAGACTCCTTTCTTTGTGGGGCTCTAACACTTGCACCACAATCGACATCCTCACTTTCACTCAGCTGCAGACGGAGACGCTCACTTGGGTGATCGGACGCAGCCTGGCTTTCACTCAGCTGCAGACGGAGATGCTCACTTGGGTGATCGGAAGCAGCTTCGCTTTCACTCAACTGCAGACGGAGACGCTCACTTGGGTGATCAGACACAGCCTCACTTTCATTTAGCTGCAGACGGAGACGCTCACTCGGTTTAGTAAGCGCTACCTCACTCTCACTCAGTCCCAACTCCATTTTTCCTGTCCTATGTCTGACATCCGCGATTGAGTCTCTGCTTGTATCACCCTCAGTACCAGTCATGCGCAATTCTAATGCGCCACACAATGTGTTCTCCTTCTCGGCTGATTCCTCAGTTTCGGAGGAGCTCATTCTCAGTCGCAAGCCTACGCTGTGCTCACCCGCCGCTTTCTCGGTACCCTCACTCTCCTTCGTGACGCTCACTCCCAATTCTTCACTCTCCCTCTGAGTTTGGGTGTCCTGTGCATCTGGCCTGTTCGTCTCGATGGATGACGTCATCTGCACCGTCTCCGTTAGGTGCAGGCCCAACTCTTCGCTGTCCACCTGGTTGTCCTCCAGCTCGTCCCCTGTAGTGGATGCCTTAAGGCAGGACTTCGGAGTGTGTGAGGAACCATCTATCTGACTGCTGCTTGCTGCTTGTGCTTTTGAAGCTGGAATCAACATGGGAAATCATACATAAATAAATATTTTCTCCAATAGTTATAAGGTGTATTGATAACATCAAATGGACAAGAAATAAAACCAGGGGCCCAAGTCGTATAGAGGGTAGAATTAATCAAAAGATGGGGTTATTGCATAGTAAAAATCTTTATTGTTTTACCCCGGTCTCACTTTTCAAATATGTGTAACAAATTAGAAATTGTCCCGTATCAGTAAAGAAAATTACCTTAAAATAAATCAATTTGAAAAAAGAATCCAATACATGCGCCTGAACCCCAAAATGGAGGACTGTGAGAACACTGATCAAAATAAACACGGTATAGATAACTGTAACAATGGATATATTAGACGGACTCATACCCGGTGACTTCCCAAGCTTGGCCAGCCTTCGTTCTAAAGCCAAGTGTCGATTCCGCTCCATCCTTGCAATCTGCTCATCAGTCAAACTCTGGGGGAAGATAAAAAAGTCCAGTGTCCGTTGTCATAGATACAGATACACTTCTGGTTTCGATCATGAGCATAACCGACAGACTCAACCACTATAAGCCAGGACACGCTCTCGCACACCGGAATTAAAAAAGGTGTTATGTAGCAAATAAAATATATATATAACCAAGCTACTTTAAAAAGAGAAAGGAAGAAAGATAACGGGAGGCGGAGGGATGAAGGAAGTGGGAGAAAAAAAAAGGATGGGAGAATGAAAGAAAGCAAGAGAGCAAGAAAGAAAGAAAGGGGGAAAGAAAGAAAGAAAGGGGGGGGGAAAGAAGACAATTGTATATATATAACTTTTGAACAGATTTGTTTTATTGGCCCAGCTTACCGCTCCTGACTGGCTATCTCTTGGTGTGTTGCTGGTGGTTCCTTGGGAGAGGCTGCCCCCATCCCCGTCCCCACGGGTAGGAGTCGGACTGGGACTCTCGGCCCTCACACGCCCGCCGTCACCGCCTCCATGAGAACTGCCGGGTGTCGGGGACAATCCTGCCGCTGGGTTACTTTGTTTTCGCCTCTCAGCCATCTCCCTCTCCTCTCGCATCATTTCTTCGTACGCCTCCTCAGCGTCTAGATGGCTAGTCTGTGAATACAGACGAAGGATAATTTATTCATGTCGTCCGTAACTAAACACCAGCAAGATATTTTATATAACTACACAACCACAATATAGTAATATTTGTGTCACCACATTGGCTACAGGTACTGAGCTTGAACTAGTGGGCATCCAGGTGGTTATATGAGTAGCAAGGGCTCTGCTCAATTTAACTGTTTCAAGGGCATTTAAACCACCGTTTTAATGAATCGGGAGCAAATAAAAATAGAACCTGCTAAAAGTATTTACACCTAAAAAAGTATGAAAAAAGTATAAAAAGTAGTTTTCCTTGGAAAAGGTATAATACTTTAAAAAAAGTATAAAGTGACAGCACTGATAATGTGACTGAGTGGAATATCAGGTCATGGTGCTAGCGGCCTGGTCTAGCAGTGGGGCAGCACTATAAAGTCACCATTAATGCACACTGTCACAAGTCGGGACCCGTCCTGATATGACCTTACATGTTGCCATGACGTAAAGCTTTAACAACCAACCAACCAACCTTACTCCGAGATTAGTTAATAAGCCACAATATTCAACACAAGTTGTTGTCAATAACAGAATTGGAAACAAAATAATAATAAGAAAAGTACAATGATAAGTTTACCAAAATTCCATGGTATTTTTGTGGGGTTCTTTCTAGGTTAGGTCCCAATTTAAAGTATTTTCAAGAGACATCCTCAAATGGCTGGCCTTTTCAAGATGGCGCAAACCCTGTTCACTGACTACTCGCTTTGCGTCACATCCCTGACGTTTATCCACCCGCTGGACACTGACCTCCTTAGCAGCAGCGCCTGCATCCCCATCGCCCACGCCCCTTTCCGTCGTGTCCTCCTCCTGCTCATCACCGCTCCGAACTACGTCGTCCCCAAATTCATCCATGTCAAGGCGGATTCGCTTAATGCACGTCTGCAAAAAGAGAACACAACTGTAGATATCTATCAAAGTTTACTTTTATTTAACCACAAACATGTAGTAAGGTGACTGTATGGCTTCCCCAATGGGTGATCTTCTAGCCGAGCCGAGCAACATTAAATTAAAGTTTGCAAAATACATTGTCACAACAAATCTTCAATTTAAATCTTTACCCAGAATCAGATGTCCCTGGATGTATACATATTTGTAAGCATATACATATCGCCATAGAACAACTGATGTTAAAGTAATATAATAGTGACTCCATGAATAGCCTTCGTCCAATATGTTCCTATTTTAGGAGACATTCGTCATTGTAATTTTCATACTTGAACAAGATGCAAATCAGCAATTAATATTTTTATTGTTAAAAAAACACTATTAGGCATAGAATCAGATATGCACATATGCAAGCATTTTATATTCAGGCTTCCTGTGCCGAAGGTAGGGAGTTCTAATCCCAGTCGAGTCAAACCAATGATAAACAAAATTGATACTTGTCGCTACCTAGCCTGGGGCTCAGCATTAATAGGATAGGGAAAAGACTGGCTAGCTCAGTATCAGGACTGAGTGAGAAATCAGGTCATGGTACCAGCGGTCTGGCCTCCCAGTGGGTGAGCGCTATAAAAGTTGCCATGTTGTCACAAGTCGGCACCCATCCTGATATGATCTGAGATGTTGCCAGGAGGTAAAACCCCAACAAACAAACAATCTCATTTACACAGTTCTGAGTAAAAACAAGCACGCACCTGAACGGGCTTCTTTGTGCCCAATTTCTCCAGTTTCTCCAGAAAGTCGTCGAAAGGATGTTTGGGGTAAAGTCGATGAGCCCAGTGCTCCAACTTCCCCATCAGCAGTCCCAAGTCTTCAGCCTGCAGTCACACAATTATACCATGGAGCCACATTTAGGTGCATGAGCTGTCTACGTTAGATGTGAAAAGAATAACAATTAAAAGCATTTAGAAGATGAATATACAAGACCGATATTCTAGAAATGTTTTTCAGGACTGAGCGATTTAATCTGATATGGGATGAGGAAGGTTGATTGGTGGTTGCTGTACACCGTGTCAGCAGCATAGGCCATATTCACGCGAGAAATGTTTGTTTTTTGTTCAAACCATCATTAAATTAAAAAGCTCACAATTATATATTTGTGGCTGAGGGAAACAAATTCCTGTAAAAAAAAAGAAGTTTTATTAATAATTGTTAGAATTTATTTAGCAAATTATATGAGGTGGTATAGACCAGCTGCCCTCAAAAAGGCTAAAATGTTTTCTTTTTTACTTTAGTAAAAAGGTCATGCATACTGTCTGCAGTGTAAAATTGTTGGCGCAGGGCCAAAAAATCAACACAACTTAGTCAAATGTCAGTGGGGATTGACACCCAATACATTCAGGGGGAGGCTCCCCCTTGAGTAGAAAAGCATGTGTAAGCCACGAGTGGCCAATACGGCAGCAGCTAAGGACCACTTGGTCCTGCTGACCTCCCGCATGAGTATGTGGTGGTTTTCCCACAGATGGTTCAATTTCTTAAATTTCTTAATGTTTTCATCCCACTCATGTTGCCATTTGGATTTTATGTGGGTGGCTATTAGTGGTTTTAGATCAGAGTGAGGGATCAGACACAAGAAAGTCCTTGATGAAAATTGGCAGGTGCCCACGAAGGACAATCGCATGGAGATCTTCCATGATGCCGTGCTGCCACGTTGTGTCATAGGCTTTTTTTAGGTTGAAAAAGACATCCACAACGGGCTCCTTCTTATGAAAATCTCCATGCGAACCAAATGGTCGAGGGTGCTGCGCCCCATCTGTAGCCACATTGGAGGTTGGACAGGTGGTGTCCTGACTCCAGTAGCCAGACGAGGCGGTTGTTTACCATACGCTCCATGGTTTTACAGACGCAGAATGTGAGGGCTATGGGACGATAGTTGTTGGCTTCACTCTGGTCTTTACCAGGTTTGGGAATCGGTATTACTGTCGCCTCACACCAAGAGGCGGGGACGACACCCGACTCCCAGATGTTGAAGAGTTGAAGCAAAAGTCTCAGCGCAGGTTCGGGGAGATGTTTAAAAAATTGATAATGAATTCCATCAGGTCCAACTGCCATGTCATGCAAGCTTTCCAAGTAACACCTCAACTCACCCATACTGAATGGGGAGTTGTAGTGCTCCTCGCCATCAGAGGAAAAGTCCCAAGAGCTTTCGCTCTTTGTGTTGCTTGGCAGGAGGCAGTTTGCCAAAGACGAGTTTCCAGCAAAGGTGTGAGCCAATTCTTCACTTATTTCATCGTGAGTGATGTGAGAATGGTGCCGTCGTTTCAAGTACTGGACTACAGAAGAATCACCTCCCCTTCGTTTGATTCTCCTGATCATTGTCCACGCCCAACGGCGTGCGCATGGTGATGCTAGAAACTGCCTCCGCGCTTCTCTGTATGTTCTGCGAGCGCGTGCCTGCAGAATTCTAAAGAAAGCCAGATTTTCAGCAGTCGGTCTCCTGTGGAATTTACGCTGAGCTTTCTTTCGTTCCTTAATAGCCCATGGAGGCGTCAGACGCTTGGGAGTTGCCGAGGTCTTCGGAACAGTTTTCTCCGTGATCCATCTCAGCATCTCAGTGAAGGAATTGATGTCACTGATGTCTGGAGTGAGCTCCTCGCGACATGGCGTCTGGAAGGTGGGCCGGTCGGCTCTAGGCAGCTGCCAGCTCCTCTCTCGCTCTACGGGAGATGCCCCTTCGCAATTAAGAATAATTGGGAAGTGGTCGCTCCCGCAGAGGTCATCCCAGAAGTTCCACGAAAAGTCCAGCGCCAGTTCTGGTTCTACAATGCTGAGAGCGATGGCAGAGTATGTTCCATAGCCGGGATGTAAATATGTGTACGAACCATCGTTCAATACACACAGAGCATGACCGGCCACAAAGTCCTCAATTCTCTTGCCTTTAGCGTTCATATTGTCACCCCACCCCATAATGGGTTGTGGCCGTTAAAGTCACCCATAAGTAAATATGGGGACACTAACTGGTCCACAAGGGCATCCAGTGAGAACGGAGCTCAGGGAATGTAAATGGAACAGAGAGTTACAGCCTTATGCAGCGTCAGACGAACAGCTACAGCCTGTAGTGTTGTCTAACGCCACTGGCGTACATACCACATCACATCACATCTGACCAAGATGGAGGAGCCGCCAGCGGCTCGGTCTACATCTGGTGCGTGCTTGTTATAAATGGTGTAGCCTCTAAGACTACAACTCTCAGAAGCTTTAATATAAGTTTCTTGTAGGCAAACAGCAAGTGGATTGAGGTTGCAACAACGAAGAGACAACTCTTTGATGTTGCCCCTAAAACCTCGGCAGTTCCATTGAATAAGAGATCCGCCTGTCACTGTCATTTTGGAGCACTGACAGGTGTTCTCCCCCCTCGCCTTTGGTTTGGGGGAGAGACTTCGACTGCGGGTTTGCACAGTCTCAGGCATCTCAATATCAGCCAGCACCTGATATCAATTTAATGTTAAAAGTTTTTGGAGATCGATGACACCCTGGATGTTTTGTCCATAGGGGTCAAAGATCCCTTCCGAACTCGGTCCGACAAATTATTCTTTTTCTTTTTGGGCATCGCCGGCTCGGCCAGCGTCTGCGCCGCAATACTGTTATTACTATTGTTATTTTTGGGGGTCGAAACCGGAGTTCCCCCCACCCAGACAACTACGTTAGTTCAGTCTGGCATTCAATTGTCCTGTTGGAGACTTTTGCTGCTGCAGCATACCTCTTGGTGGTTGGCGAGAGAGTAATCACCTCAGCCAGCCTTCGAGCTTCTGGGTAGCTTAGCTGCTTTTCAGTTTTGATTTGCTGAATGAGCTTTTCTTTTTTCCAGACAGGACAGTCTTTAGATATGGCCATATGATCACCCAGGCAATTGGAACATTTTGCCTGGTTTTGACAACTGGTGTTGTCGTGACCTTTCTGACCACACTTAAAACAGATGATTTCATTTTTGCATCTATCCTTGCCATGACCAAACTTCTGGCATTGGAGGTGCCAATGTGGGTTTGGGATGAAGACATCCACATTCACACTAAGGTATCCAATTTTTAAATTCTGGAGTGGAAAAGGCTTGCCAAACATGAGGATATATGTCCCTGTTTTTTGTTTATACTTGTTATCTCTCTTTATAACTATTCTTCGTACGTTTAACACTTCTTGAGACTTCAGCTCATGCGCTATCTCATCCTCATCAACATCACCAAGATCTCAAGTCTGGATTACTCCTTTGCTAGAGTTGAGAGTTCGATGAGGAGAGACCTTGATGCTGACACCTGCTAGTGTGCTTGCACTTTCTTAGCACACTCTACCAGAATATGTCCAGTTTGTAGCTTCTTCACGTCTTTAACTGTGCCAGCGATTTCCATAATACCCTTGTGAATGGCAAAAGGGGAAAGTTTGGCAACTGATGCCTTATCATTTAATGATTTGATCATAATGAACAGTGGCCAATCATCAGCGTTCGAACGTGAGTCCGAATCCGATTTCGTTTCCGTGTCTAATATTAGTTTTTTGTTTGGGGTTTTTTGTGTAGCCATATTTAGGTTTATTTGGTTTGTCATCCTCACTCCCCACCCACCACGGAGCCCTCAAAATTGGGGGGTGTCGCGCTGCGGTAACCAACAGATACACACCATGGATACGAGGATAATATACTCCAGCATAGAGGCAAAAAAGCATAACCAGTACTAGATTGACCCTAGCCACCACCTTCTAGGAAGTGAAGAATGACTTGGTAGTTGTGTAAATATAAATATCAATACAGTTGGTGTATGATATAATATATCGATTCTCCAGTAATCTACCTAGGGCTTGGCATAACAAGCCGATTAATTGGAACGGGCCAGTCCAACCTCTCGTCCAGATGAAGTCACGGCCAAAGTGCAGTGTTGGTCCACAAGGAGCCTTGGCCCCTTGCAGTCCTCATGCACCAGGAATCCAAGCAGACAAATTCAGCAACATTTAATATTTATTCACACTACAGTGATCATGCACTAGTTTCTATACCTCATGTCCTTTGCCTTTAAACTTTACAGCTTCAAATATTTTGGGTAATGCCCGTAGACCACGTTCACTTTTGAGTCTGAAAGGAAAATGAAATGAACATAATCATTTCAAATCAAATTCAAGTTGTCGTTTTCTACGAGATATACTCTACACGTTGAGATTCATGAGGTGAGTTCCTCAAATTAGATTTCGAACTGAAAGTAAGGTATATTATAACAGATTATTTGTTGTATCTAAAAAAACAAAAAAACAAGCAGAAACTCAAATCCATCGGACTATGCAACTTTAATACGATATAAATTCATATAAGGGCAGTAGGTGTAGTGTATTATATAGGCCACCGATGCATAAACATGGCTAATTTGATCATATATATTTGTTAATCATTCACTCACCTTTCACTTGTTAATCATTCACTCACCTTTCAAGGTCTAGTTTAGGTTGTGGCCTCATTACTTTATTCTTGGCTGCACCCTTAGAAAGGTCTTTAAGTTTGGAGAGAACATCGGCATCTGTACCGTCCTCTCCTAATGTAGATGCATGAGATAAGACTTTCCATCACAGACCTTTATTGCAGTGAAGCAAAATAACACGTTTTCATTATTATGATCACATCATATCCAAATTTGGGAAGAGTAGAAATTGTAAATTGAAAAGAAAATATTACTTAATGCTCAAAACATCATGCTTAGAATAAAATTTTAAATGAATACATGTATGCAGACATAATACCGTCCATCGCTACCTTTATTTGTCAAAATTCAATCACGGGGAGGTTGGGTACGAATATAGGACATTACCAGTATCTGGTTTCTTATTAGTTCAGATTACAGCTTTTAACATTTTGATATGGTAGTTCATCCAGAAGCCATGAAAGGTCACCGTTATGTAAATATATGCCTATAAATATAATGTTGCTAAGTTATCAGTAAAGAGTGCATGATGCAGTCGCTTCTACAAAAAAGAAGCAAATCGATCATAAAAAAAAACACCCAGTGATCTGTCTTCCTGTAAACCTTCTGTTCTAAGCATTTAAGGGACTATTCGCTCTTTTGTGTGCAGAAATTTACGGAAATATGTCATCCATGAAAATAATGCGAACAAAACATATCAAATGGGAAACATGTTGCAGGAGTCTACTTAGACCTGAGCAAAGCATTTGATACCGTAGACCATGACATCTTACTCTCAAAACATAGGCACAACGGATTTCGAGGCCAGGGACTTAAATGGTTTGAGAGTTACCTAAGCAATAGAAAGCAATTTACATACATAAACGGTAAACGATCCAAGCTAAACTTAATCAGCCATAGTGTTCCTCAAGGACTGTCCTGGGACCTCTCCTATTTTTGATCTACACAAATGATATAGTCAACTGTACAAAACAAGAAGTCAAAAAAAGGTTATTTGCAGATGGTACCAATGGCTTCATAACCTCAAATTCACCCAAACAACTAAAACATTCAATTAAACATTCCTTTCAGATATATTTACATGGTGCAATGATAACAAATTAACAGTAAACCTGAACAAAACATGCTACACAATATTTAAAAGCAGAAGTACCCATTCCTGATTAGCTAAACAACATAAAGATAAACAATAACACAATAAAGAGAGTCCCTTCTGTGAAATACCTAGGTATAATTCTAGATGAAAACCTCAACTGGGATGAACATATTGATAACTTAAATAATTCAATCATTAAAACAGCTAACTCATTCAAAATAATCAGACGATGGGTACATGAGGAAAATAAAAAATTACTATACTATGCATACGTTTACTCCAAAATTCAGTATGGTATAGAGGTGTATGGGAGAGCTAAGGTATCAGCCCTAAAAAAGGTACAGACACAACAAAACAGAGCCTTGAAAATACTGTACAGCAAAGACTATCTCACCCCTACTAAATCACTTCATAAAGACCTGGACTTACTTATTGTAACTGACATTTATAAAATATACATTGCAACATTTGTTTACAAGCAAAAGAATGGCCTCCTCCCTGAAATATTTGATAATCTCTTCAAAGAAAACAATCAGGTCCATTCCCATAACACACGACAGATAAATAACATACATCACAAAGACACTAGAAACAAATATGGCAAAATAACAACTGAAAACCAAGGAAACAATATCTGTAACTCAATACCAATAGAGATTAGAAACCTTAAAACTATGAAAAACTTCTGTAAAAAACTAAAGATGAGCTATCTCAATGCATACTAAATCGATTACCAGTAAAGAATATATATAATAGGACATAGTTGTCATTAACTAGTCGCATAATTTAAAATATCAAGTGGCTATGGCAAAGAACATAAAATTTACACCTATTAACATACATGCAAAATAACTACTGATACTGCATGTAAGTACATGAATCCATGACACAATATACATATAATATTCCTATCATTACTTAGTTTTTTTACTAACTGTGAAGAGACGCTAGAGTATCTCATTATAATCATTAGTTAAAAATGTAGCTTAAGTTTAATCATTTGTTATTGTCATCACTTGTTCATTTACATCATGGAAACCAGCTAGATAAGTATCGCTTTTCTGGGATCCTTTCTGTCTGTAAGGAATTTGTATGCATTTATTGTATCACCTCAGTTTATTGTAAACATACCTTGCAGAGAGTTAAAATAATAATAGCACTGGAAATGGAATGGTGCTTCAATAATAGTAGCATAATCCGAGTAATTTATTGTCTTTAATTTGATTAAATTGCCATAAAACATGGATATTCTCCCATAGGTTTGGCACTGTTACAGAATTAGGGGAAATTCCTAGGAGTTAGGTTTAATAGAGTACACTCCAAGCGCCATCCTAGCTCCATTCCACTGATAAGCCAGTCCAGACTATCCTTAATGAGCGTTCCACTGTTCTTGTTGTGACTGCATTATATTGACCATACTGCCAATTCCCTTTTTCTCACTGCACAAGCACTCTTTGCTTTTCTGTTTGTTTGGGTTTTCTGTCCTAGCAACATTTAAGGTCATATCCAAATGGGATTCAGACTGACCAACTGCTGTCATATATTTTATTGGCATTCTGTGATAGTTAATCAGTGATTATAAAGGTCGTGGAAATCATGATAATCTTCGGTCCTTGATATAATACCAAGGGGCTAAATATCAGGTTATAATTATGACGATACGTTATCATTGAAGTGTATAATAAAACTTTACATATGTATTATACCACATAAAACGGTTATTTAAAATTATTTTGAACTAGATTCTTATATTTTGCATACCTTCTTCCTGCTCGCCGATTTCATGGAGCGGTTCTAAATTATCCTCAAAGTCCGGCATTGGGGGAGGCACCGCTAGGTCGTCGTCTAGGTCTGCCTGAGTGTCAAAGATTTCTTCCATATCGAGTCCATATGATTCCATCTTGATCAATTTGTCCTATCAGCTACAAATTACAATTAAGTTATTAACAGTTAAAACATTAATACAAAACAAAAATATAGCATGTGGGAGACTGCTGGGCGTGAGGGTTTAATTGTTTTCTTTTGGGAAATTAAACTAAATCTCAATCAGATCACAACAATTTCCGATTTGAGTAAACCGACGGTGTAAAATCTATTCTTTTAAAACATTTTTATTTATTTAATCTTAACCAAAAGGATTTTGCAATGAAAATGATGTTTAATGAACAGTGATGGGCATTTATAACTTCTCCTCCAATCTCTCCTCCAATCTGCTTCGAAAGCAACCGAATTACACCTCACCTACGCTTGTTACTTAGGCACATTGTAACATCCTTCTCAACCATATCTCGGGTGGCCTGCCGCTGGTTGTCGCTGCCCCGCTGCGGGCCACCACCCATGGCCTGACGTTGGCGTGACATCGGGCACCGACGGTGTAAATTCTATTCTTTTTTAAATCTTAACTAAAAGGCTTTTGCAATGAAAATGGTGTTTATTGAGCACTGGCAGGCATTTATAACTTCTGACTTTCAACCGCCCTGCTCCGAAAGCAACTGAATTACACCTCACCTATGCGTGTTACTGTTAGTTAGGCACATGGTAACATCCTTCTCGATCATATCTCTTCACCAGATTGAAGACCTGAACATAGGCTCTGTAGTTGCTTGTCTATTAGCATCTCATAATTTGGGACCCACATGGGATCAACATGGGTCCCAAATTATGATATGCCAACAGACAGGCACCTACAGAGCCTCTGTTCAGGGGCCGTATGCAGGAGTCAGTGTTAGCGAGGTTTGGTGTTACAGCCTATTACCGGTTAGCTATCGCCGATGTCGGGAACTGTGTCAAGTGGTATGCAGGAGCGCGTAACACTTACATTATAGCTAAACGTGAAATTATTTATAGATTTGGGAAATCCCTCTGCGTCTGTACCCATATTTTAGGCTTATATCTATTAAATGCTATCATATTTAACAGAATTACATACGCAATAAGTGAAATTTGATCAATTTAACCCTAAATCCGAACCCTCCTTAAGGCTACCGCCGTATTGGCGGCGATATTAATATTTATACGTTCGTCGATTCGAACATATAAATATTGATATCGCCGCCAATACGGCGGTAGCCTTAAGGAGGGTTCGGATTTAGGGTTAAATTGATAAAATTTCACTTATTGCGTATGTAATTCTATTAAATATGACAGCATTGAATAGATTTGGGCCTAATAAATTCGCTAAACCTAATATTTTTTAGGGGTAAGGTAACACCGGTTAAGCCTTTGGTGTTAGGCCTAACACTGACTCGTGCATACCATTTTTCGCCGCTAAACCAGAATTCCTGCCAAACACCGTTTTTTCCTCGCTAACACTGACTCCTGCATACGGCCCCAGGTCTAGAATCTCCCTCAGCCATCAAGTGGTATAAAGATATGGTTGAGATGGATGTTAAAATGTGCCGAACTAACAAACATAGGTGAGGTGTAATATGGTTGCTTTCGGAACAGGCCAGTGAGAGTCAGAAGTTACAAATGCCCGCGAGTGCTCATGAAACACCATTTTCATTGCAAAAGTGTTTTAGTGAGGAGTGCTGGGTTTTGTACAGCAGGCATCACTTGCTATCCAGACCTCACTTCGTCCACACCTCTCTCTATCTCCTCTCCGCTGGCCTTGCTCCTCCTTGATATGTCTGAAAAGAGTTCCAGGAGGGGGAGCCCGCCGGCATTTCACTTTCTACTCTTACTCTGTCCGTGTCTTTGGCTCGCCGACTGGTCACCATAGAGCAAATATAGACACGGTCCTTTGACTCAACTCTCCTCATTTCTATTTCCTAGACTCTACCCTTTTTTTTCCCTCCCAGGCATACTCCTCACCCTGACCAGGGGAGTTGTGTGCTTGGGTGGGGCCTTTAACTTTACGTTTCTCGCTTTGTTCTCGCTGCTGGAACCACCGCTGGACCATCTTTACCCGCCCTTCCTCGAAACCCTTGCTGCTGCCTGCTGGATACAAGTGCTGTGCTACCGCCAGACCGGAGTGATCTGGACCGCCAAAACGACTCGTTGTTTAATTGTCATAAAGACATCCCCCAGCTTCTACAACCGTCCCAACAGAAGATTATTCTTCAACCAAAAATTGGGCCGATTTATCGGAGCCTCTCTGTAATGTTGCAGTTCTGCAACCAGTAACTGTCGTAAGGTTACAAACAACCCGGAAGTCAAGTCAAGTACAGCAGGCATCACATCTTAGCTTAACTTTTTAGCCAAGATTTATGTCTTAATATCTGATATTTTCAGGTGCATGCATCTCTATCATATTAAACAGATTTGTTTAAATTGGAGTTTTGTCCTCCAGTGCCATGCTTTGCGGTAGACGTTACCTTTCAGTTCCTCAAAGGGAGGGTTCTCTAGCTACAATTTAGGTCTTGTTTTCATGACATAGAAATCTTCATCAAATTAAAAGAGTTTTCGAATGTTATAAAAAAAACGTCATATTGAAGTTAAAAAAACGTTGCACTAGCATTAAATGAAAACGTCAGTGACGTTAAAAAAGTCTCTAAAACGTTATAAAATAATGTTATATAACGTTATTTACTCCATACAAAATAATGTTTATATGACATTTTTTGATAATGTTATTGTAACATTCAATAACATTATAATGACATCAGTGTCACTTTTTTTGCTAGCTGGGATGTAGGTAATAAAATCTATAACATAATTATATATAATGTAAAAACTAAGTAGTAAGTACAATTTTAAGATAATTAATTTATATTTATACCAGACAGGATGGCCGAATGAGTTAGAGCATCCATCTTCCGTGTTGGTAGATCATGGGATTGTGGGTTCGAATCCTGGTCATCAAACCAATGACTTAAAAATTGATACTTGTTGCTTCCTAGCCAGGCGCTCGGCATTATTAGGATAGGGCAAGGAGCAGTGGAATGAGGAAGACCAATAGACTACATCACGGTTCCGACTGCACATGCGCTGAAAACGGCTTTGGGAGCAAAGCAAAGGCGTACGGCCATTGAGTTTGCCGATACACATAGTGCAAAACTGCCATTTTATTCAAAATAAATAGAAATACATAACAATTTGGCACAAACATGGACGGAAGGATGCAATATAATAATATAATGAATATGTTGAAGATACAACTCTCCTTAATTAAGCAATTTGAGCTAAGAAACATACAATTTCAGTCACTTTACAGGCTGATGTTTACATCACCATGTCAAATGTGTCAACAAAAACTTGTTTCAAAGAAATATATAACCAATATCTGATTATCCCTACTCATTTTCTATTTCTACATGTCATTAACCATAGGATATAAATAAAAACATGAATAAAATAAGTAAATCTGACTCTGGCTATCGCTCTAACAGACTAGTGTTAGTAACACTAGTCTGGGTCACAGTGGGTGCCTAGATTTGTCTAAGACTAATTTAATCTAAATGCGCATGGCATAAGTCTGTGCTGAGTATATGATGTAAATGCAATGCTGGATGAAAGATTAATATCTTAATTTATTATATATATTTTTTTAACTTGGTATTCCATGTTTCAAACAAGAGCTGAGATGAGCTAAAACTAGCACATCTCATAGCTGCACCCAGTGTATTAGCATGTGCCATGTGCTTCTCGCCGGTTTGTTTTGCTCTGACACATCCCACAATGCACCAAACCGTGATGTGGTCTTTGGTCCACGTCCACGATTGAAATTTCCCCTGCTTAAACAACTAATGTACCAAAAAAACACTAGAAATCGGGAGTCGCAAGACGCACCACATAGCCATAAGCATATGAGTCTCAAGCCATAGTGAATCCAAGGAAAGCATGCTCTAATATGCCAATTAGATAACGTAATCGTACTTCAATTACCTTTGACGTTTAAATGTATGTTGTTACTGAAATCAGGGGTTTTCCGAAACCAAATTTCGCGGGAAAATCTGCGATGTGCCAATGAGGCTATGACGTATTTCCGGGGAAATCCACTTTTGTGACCACAAGCAGATTTTCAATATTGTAATTACCTTCATTTTATATATGCGCTTTCAATCAGTTCCTGTCCAATTTATATAAGTTTATATTATTATTCCATAGCCTTAACATTAAAAGCTCAATGACTATTGAAATAGTTCAAAACTCCACGCACACAAATGGATAAATATAATTGAAGGATAGTGAGACTTACATTCTGCTAAATTTGTTTGCTGGTTCTGGGTTCGTTTCGTTTAACTTGTTAGCCTAAACACAAAAGTACATATCAGAAAATACCTAGACACCAAGCACACAGTGTACAAGTACAGTTAACAAGGGCAACCGGTAAAGCGCACAAGGAAAGGAAAGGAACGGCATACATTCTACTTTCGTACTCCGCACGTTGGGTACCGGCCCGATAGGGGTCGCTCAGCACACCGCATGTCAACATGGCGAAGTGTAGTATCTCCGTTCAGCAATCTCGCTTTGCTCTCTTAAAGGTGGAAGGTTCTGATGATGAATCGGATGACGCACAGGCTAAACAAAATGGTCAACACAACCAGAAAGGTGGAAAGAACGGTCAGATAAGCGCAAGTGCCAAACGTAAGAAAAATAAAAAGAAGAGGGATGCCGAAGCGGCACAGGTAAGTCACTGACGAGTCGAGTGTCGTGTCGACGTCGACAGCTGTTCTTACATTTACTTTGTCTTTGTACTCGGCTATAGTTTAATAATATTTATAGTGTTGTGAGAGATGTTCAAGAATTTGTATCTCCTTAACAGTATTATTCCCCCTTTTAGTCATGGGTTCAATCGGGTAGTTTTAGGACCTCATACAAACTAACAAAGCCCATTCACTGATTCAGTGAATGATTCTCTCATCATCCACGGAAAGACCACTGCACTCAGCACTGGCACTGACACCGTACCGTGTCCGTGTCAGTAAGTTGAGTAACTGAGTAAGTATCACTATCACTAGTATCAGTAGCAATGTGGAAAACATTTTCAAACCACACCTATCTGAAAATGAATGGCATTGTTGGAAAGCTTTGAAAACCATACAAGAAAATCCAACAATCATGTCAATCGGTTGATTATTAAGCGTGCTAGAGCTATTTCAAATTAGGTAATGAGGGGTAATTGCCTGCCATTATTTTACTGTTTTAGCATTACAAGTGTGTGACCCAAAATCTAGATATTTAGTCAATTTTTGTTCTAACTTGCTTAATAATCGATATATCTCACTGACATTTTTGGTGTAATTAGATCCCTAGCCGTCCTGTTGATTTCACCCATTAAAGTAAAAGTGACTTGGAGGATATAGGCCATTAAAATCAAACTAAATGAATACATTAGTGATTTAGAAGGAGGTTATGGAAATTTCTCATTGTTTAATGAGTATATCCATGGGTCCATTGTAACTACTTTCATCCTTACCTTTGTATTGGTAGATTCATAAGAATCTCATTAATACGTCAACTTACAAGTAAGTCCAGTATAACTATCATATATCCATGAAACTTTAAGTTTTCTTCCTTTGTTTTGCTGTTTTAGCATTACAAGTGTGTGACCCAAAACCTATATATTTAATAATTTAGTCATTTTTTGTTCTAACTTCCTAAATAATCAAGATATCTAAATGAAATTTACAGTGTAAGTAGATGCCTATCTCCACTGTCGATTCCACCTGTTAGAATAAAAGTAAATGCAAACATCAGTGACATATTTGTGGATTTTCAGTTGTCATTGATATGATTGATCTTATAACACTGAAACCTTGGTGACCTAGCAAAGTACCTTTTCGACCTTACAGCATCATGAAACTTCACACAATGGTCAATTCATAACAGATTTAAATGTCCATCTACCTTTTAAAGCTACCCAAGATATATAGAAGGTGGAGTTTGAGTGTTGAAATCAAGTCAAATCTTCTGAATGTGCACAGACACAGAAAACGTGAACGGATTTGCAAATTGTAAAAATGAGGTTGTAGATGGACATTTTATCTACATCATAGGCTGAAATTCATGAGGATAGCATTTTGGGGGACCCCTCTGCAAGCATTTTGAGGGACCCCTCTGTTATCAGAACAATTTTTCCGGGAACAGATATTTGGCAGAAAACAGCCGTCGTGTAGCGCGCGGACATGCACATACCTACTATTAGTAGCATCAGAATGCGTATCACTAATTTCACTAGTATTAGTAACGCTAGTAAGTTAGTAGTAGTATCAATGACTGGCTTCTTGACTAAGGCTAATTAGAATATGAGCCATTGTCAATTAAGTTTACCAAGTTTTAACGGCAAGTAACATGCACATAGAATTTAGGTATGTGACAAAAAAATTCAAAGTTAACAGATTCCAACATAATATATATCATTGCAAAGGAATTGGAAAGTCCTTTCTAATGATACCTAAATCATCATCCTGTGATAATTATCAAGGAAGTTGTGACACTTTATAAAGCATTTTTTTATGGGTAATTTTGGTCCATTGTTTCAATGGAAAACCAGTTGAATTCTGTGACCCATCTCATGGATTCCCCACAATTTAATACCACAACTTTCTCAATTCTTAACCGATTTTCAAAAACTTTGTGTCTATTTCCATACTATTTTATTCATGATTGTGTTACATCATAAAGTGTAAGTAACGCAAGGGGTGGTCCTGATCCATCACGAAGTGGAGAAAAATCTCCCGAAAGTACTCCCATTCATCCAACTGAAATCCATTTCAGACCATGTTCTGTCCCTATGCTTACTAGGGCAGGAATGGCAGTGCCTGACAGTTGTAATTTATAGGATTCACACACAGTAATTTATCACAAAGATAATATTAAATCACCACACATCAGATCAGCTGCCAAGGCACATTGTATGAGTCGTGGGTGGCGTGTCAATCCAGTATGTCTGTCACCACTTTACCAGATACACCTTTTTCTCCGCCCTCAAAATCAATGTTCCGGTGCTCCAATTGACATCAAATTACATGCTAATATGGAGAAGTGTATAAAGAAACAAAATAAACTAGTTTCAAAGATATTAAAACTTACCTTCAGGTAGTATTCCAGTGACTTTAGCAGGCATAAATTTGAATAATGATTTGTTGTCACTTCTATAAATCGGACACACCTTTTTCTCCGCCCTCAAAATCAATCTTCTGGTGCTCTAATTAACATCAAATTACATCCTAATATGGAGAAGTATATAAAGAAACAAAATAAACTACTTTTAAAAATATCAAAACTTATCTTCAGATAGTATTTCAGTGACTTTAACAGGCATAAATTTGAATGGTGATTTTTTTTTTCATTTCTATAAATCGGATAGCAAATATTTTTGGATATAGCATTGGAGCAACTATATCATCCATTTCGGTACATTCCTAGTAATCCTAAAATAAAGGTTGCAAGTGACATGGAAAAACATAGTCAGGTGTGCTCCACACAGTAGCGTGGAAGCTGCACGTTTTTCGCGTACCTACATAGATACTCCAGTTCTGTTAGTAATTATTAAAATTCATTGTTATGGCTATGCACTGTTCAGGCAGTTAGTGTTAGTTTCTTTATTACATTTTTTATTCACAATTTCTATACATTATTCGACAAATATTATTCCATAAT
This sequence comes from Branchipolynoe longqiensis, assembly GCA_030323885.1. NCBI lineage: Eukaryota > Metazoa > Annelida > Polychaeta > Phyllodocida > Polynoidae > Branchipolynoe > Branchipolynoe longqiensis. The sequence goes on from CM059188.1 coordinate 44,264,445, forward strand.
TATGAAACGAACATTATTTATTAGGCATTTAATCGTTTAGAAGCAGGGATAGTTATAATATAGGTACGATACATAACACAATCAAATAAAACACAAGGGGGTCAATGCCTTACAATTATGATAGTTAGATAGCTAGACCAAACCAAACCAAACCAGAACTCAGAATAGTTTAAATTATCTTCTATGGAATCAAAGTTATGACGGTTCTAAGATTGCCAAATAGGGCACCAATTTGTTGTATGGTTTGTATGGCAATGGTGAAGTAATTAGGGTTGGCCAACATGCCCAACTTTTGTGAGTAGAATTAGATGAAAAACATTGACATATTCTAAATGCTTGCACTTAGGACAATGAGAATAGGTATCTGCGGGTGTTTTGAGGTGCTCCTTCACAATCTGGAATCAAAATTCATTAAATAATAATAAATACAAACATTTTTAGGGTTATCATGCTTCCTATGGTTGCAGAACAACCCAAACTGTATATTTTTGGAAGGCTGCTTGAAATCAGCTGACCAGAGTGACCCATTTTATGTGAAACAAGGTCTGATAAATCACTTTATCAAGTTTATGGCCATAACAATTCACTTTAATGATGCTTTACCTTCTTTTTACCAGACTGAAAACTTCAAAGTCAATTCTTCAGGAGTCAAAATCAGCAAAACATCAAAATGTATCTGAATCAAAACTAAACCAGAAATACCTCAGCGAATATTCCCATAGAAGATGCATAGGGAGCAAGCTAGTTGTGGGCATGTATTTCATGGATGCACACTATTTTGAATGCATCGCGATAGTTGCGCACCTCGCGACTACACGCATACCTATATAATATATATTATTTCATCAACATCGATATACAGTTATCTGTTATATGGTTCCTATTCTCAGGTTCTATAACGACTTAGTCACACACAAAAAATGAACAGAACTAAATTTTTAAATGGATTTTTAAATGAACAAAATTAAATTTTTAAATGGATTTGTTAATCCTAGTAATACTTATAATATGTCTAAATGATATAGACTTGCACATGATCAGCTTTCATTTTGTTCTCTCAAATAATAATTTCACGGAACTAGGAATAACTAGCATAGTCATATATTGATACTGTTTCTTTTGTTTCAGTTTTTTTTGTATGCACAGACTATGCAAAAGCAAGGTTGACCTAATTTTCTATTGCTCATACGTATATGTAATAGCTAGATTTAATTTATTAACTAATCAAATAAAACAATCACGGTTTAATCAGTAATTGTATATGAGCGCTAGTAACCCAATGTTTATTTTATGTGGTATTTTACTAAGTAGTCATGAATATTTAATCTTTATATATAACCTGATTTCTCCGGAATTCCAACATAATACCTGAAATCTATTGAAGGGACGGGGGTGCAGTGGCTATTGCATTAGGCATCAGAAAATACCCAGACGTATTAGTATTTAATTAAAAATCCCTTGGCTTGGGTCTGTAAAAGTGTAGGCTCAGGCTTTCTATCGACAAACTGTCTAATCGTGAAAACAAGTATATTCAGACTTATCCATGATAGGCAGTATAAATCTTCAAGAAGATATATAGATATATTTGGAAGTGGCTATTCGCACAGCGGCTGCACAAATAGTGGTACCTGGATTCTTTATTCACTCAGCCCCTGTATGCCTACACAGAGCAGCTGTGGGTGCGTAGATTTCAAGTCATACGTCCATACAAAATCTTCAGCTGTTTCCTACCTCAGGTTGGGAAGGGGGGAGGGGATGTGCCAGCTCCACAATAAAAAAACAAGTTATCATGGGATTCAAAAGTGTAATATATGCATACTGGTGTTGGTGGGATGCCCCCCGCGGCGAATCAGGTGCTTTGATTGGTTGTTTGCCGCTGTGCGAATAAGAAAACCAGATACCTCTATTCGCACCGCCGCTGTGCGAATGGCCAGTGTGTGTGTGTGTGTGTGTGTGTGTGTGTATATATATATATATTTATATATATATATATAGTAAAACCTCTCTAAATCGAACAACCATGGGACCGACTTTAAGTAGTCCAGTTAGGGAGGTGGTCGGTTTACAGAGTTAGAATATACTTACAATGGTATTGTTGGGCCCCAAATAAAGCGATCGATATAGGGGAGTGGTCGATCTGTGGAGGGGTCGGTATAGAGAGGTTTTACTGTATATTTATATGTATTAAGAATTCAATATGACGGCGTTGCTATCAATCAAATTGTGCTTGTTTATATTGTAGTTAAGGAACATCGCTTTTGGAGGACCTGGAAAGAATAAACACAAACAACAACAACAGCAGCAGCAACAACAACAACAACAACAACAGCCGAATAAGCCGACTAATAGCGGGGACAATGAGACTAACGACGCCCAGTGGGAACAATGGAAGAAGACGGATACTGAGGTCAGTCTCGGTCTGTGTAGTTTCTGTAGCGTCCACTTCAAAGTAAGCATGGCTATGTTGTTTCGGTAATCCGAATGTATCTAGTGTAGTTACCGTATCATTGTCACATCATGAACTGGTTCCTATAATTTATTTTCATGTGAATAAATATATCTTAGTTTAGTACTTTCTTAATGTTGAATTTATGTTAGTTCTTTAAGGTTGCATAGTCTGATGAAAGGCGTCAATATTTTGAAACCAAAACACTTACCTAGATTTGATTTGACATATTCAGCTTAGATAGTGGTGTACTTATTCAGCATTTGTTGCTGCATAGAAGCAATTTAATATTATAACTTCTTAAACTAATAAACCACCAGCCTCTACAACTTTAATAAGTGGATAAATCTGTCGAGGTTTCTAGACACCATGCATTACATTGTTTTAATTATTTTGTTGTGATACATTTAATTACCCTCTCCCATACGGATAAGTGTGTTAACACCTGTTTTCAATGCTGGGCAGCACTAGTCCAATTTGATTCAAGTCTATTGAGTTTTGTCTCAGTAAAAATATTGGATTAATTTTTTTATGGGTTGCAACTGTTTGTAGGTTGCTAACAATCCTAAATCCTGCTTTTACGATTCTTTATATTAGTCCATTAACATATAGTTTTTAAGATTAATTTGTTATTATGCATTTGAACTATTTCAATGTAAAAAGGTACAGTGTGTACAGAGAATAGCTTTAGAGTCAGATGTGCCAAATCAATACGGTTAGGTTACATATCAGCATTCATACTTTAGTACGCAGCCGATACGTACCAGGAGGACTTGCAACAGGCCATCATGCAGAGCAAACTGGAGTATGAGCTACAGAAAACTGTAAGTAACGTAGACATGCATTCAACCCCAATAATATTTGTGTAGGCTGCATTGAGCTCGTAGGCATCTGGGGGAATTGGGAAGGTAACTAAAACAAAGGGCCTAGATAACCTAATGGTTAAGATGCTGGCCCTGGAATATTAGAAATGTGGGTTTGAGTGCCGATTTAAAAATTATGTTCCCTTTGTTTGCAATTCTATCCACGACAGTATCTCAACCGACTAAATTTCCTTTGTGTACAAATGTCTCACATTAGGGGCTTATAGTTATACACAAAAACTAATTACATCCCTCTGAGGGGTGCGTATTTGTTTGCCCGATTATACAATGTGTGATATAGGGATGATGTATCAAAACGAGTACATATGCTTATGCGGACTGTAATCGTGGTAATAAGGACGAAATTTGATGGATTTTTTTCCCCGATGTTTTTTTAAAAACTGCTAAAATGAAGTCGGTGTAATTTTTGCACGTCTCCCTAACTATTGCCTATATTGATGGTTTTTAAACAACAATTGTATATTAAAAAAAATGGACATACATAGTTTTTAATCTTTTGCCTGGTTTCACACTTTTAATAATTTCCTCTATCAATATATTTTTTAATTCGATGCTTTTTACTGTGGGTCTTGGGTCTGGTACCCTAGCCGTTCACTTCGTTAATGTACTGACATTAAAAAGATGTGATACCAATGTAGTTTAGTTCTGAGTTGTTCCATGTATGTTCACTGTTTCGTACCAGGCAAAGGAGAAAGGAAAGGATAGCGGGGAGGAGAATAAGAAAACAAACAAAAAGAAGAATAAAAAAGGATCTACCATGACTTTAGAAGAATTTAATCAAAAAGTGGCTGCCATGAAACCGAAAACGAGGTTTAAGTCAGGTGAGTCCTTTAGTAATAATTTACCTTCATGCGCTTACAAGTTATGCGAGTGCATTTAAGATACTGTTCATGTTATGGACAAGAAAATACTCCTAGGATGTTTTAAACAGGAAAATATGAGAAGGGAGTAATAGATTAAAATTCATCACCATGTTAGAAACAGGTGATCTCCATGGCAGAAGACAATTTGAGTAGTTACGTATATATATATATAACAAACATGTATATATACACAATATTTCGATTTATGAGAAACCAAAACTAAGAGAATATATTTGCTACTAAAGGTGATTTTTGTGAAGCTTTGTTGCTGAATTATCCAATTAACCTTTAGATGGTCAGTAGGGTGTTCTCTGTGGTTAGAGTGTTTGACTTTTTTCTGGTCAGACTCCTAATCTGAGGGTCGGTGGTTCGATTCCACCTCTGCCAATTTGGATTTCCACCTCTGTGGATAACTTACAGCATCATCAAAGGCCAGTTGCTCTCATACCATGTCTATGTAGTGTGGGAGGTTAAAAATCCCTTGGGTTAGTAAAAGTGTAGGCTCAGGCTTTCTATCGCCAAACTGTCTAATGGTGAAAACAAGTCTATTCAGACTTATCCATGATAGGCAGTATAAATCTTCAAGAAAAAAATGATTCGGGCATCCTCACAGGGTTGCATTGTGCACAATTTCAGAGGGGTGGCTGTATGATTTCTGTATTTGGAGCTGTCTCAGTCCCGAAAAGTCATGAGGAAAACAACCTCATAAAAAGGGGGAATTATGGATTAGAATCGAATCACAAGATAACATGGATTGTACTACGCAACTATACCTGGAGGAGTGGGGAGATGACAGTGTAGGACAGTAACTTTTTTCACCATTGACTCAATTCTGAGGGGATTTTCAACTTGCCTAGTGGCAAAACTACTTGCCCACGCCCAAGTCAGGCAATTTCAACTGAAATCTGCTACTGCAGATTTAAAAAAATGACAACTTACCCATTCGGGCAGGTACCCGAGAACTTCACCTGCCCGACCGAGTAAAGTAGGTGCACCAGGAAACCGGGCTGTCCTTATTGACCTACTCTGGGTAATATAGGTCATCCTATCGACCCATTTGCAGTTTGGGCTATTTTCCATTCCAACCAGTGGTCCATAGCTGGTTCATCAAAGGCTGTTGTATGTGGTGTCCTGTCTGTGGGAAACTGCTTATAAAAGACCCGTTGCTGCTTATCGGAAAGAGTAGCCTATGTGGCGGTGGCAGGTTTCCTCCAAAGAATGACCATATGTTTGACGTCCAATAGCTGATGATGAAAATCAATGTGATCTAGTTAAATAAAATAAGCTTCACAGGGTGGTATATATAGTGTTGAATGCCTTGTTTACCGTTTGCTGCTCCAATTGCTCAGACGCCCTAATACACACCTACCTCTGCCTCCCATGTCCAGACGTGGACGAGTTGGGGTTGAATGACGAGCCCGACACGCCACCGCCATCGCCACCTCCTAAACCCAAGAAGACTCCAAAGTCTCCTGTCGTACCTGAAAAAGCTGACAAGGAGTTCTTTAAGAACGTCCACAAGGACGCCACCAAAATCATTGAACGAGAACAAATACAAGAACAATACCAAAAGGTACCGTGCCTGGTTAATGTGATAGAAGATGATATGCAGTATGGAGCCGTTAAAATATTATCTAACGCTATTTTTGGGGTGGGGTCAAAATTAGATTCCCCACCTTGTAATGCTAGACCATACGCACCACATAATGCTTTGACCTACACCCCCCTCCTAAGCGGTACGTAATATTTGAATAACTCTTTAAACACCCCGGTTAGCGCTCTATGTACGTTTCTAAACAGAAATGCAGGGCTAAACGAATCAGCGCTATACAAGTTCAGTAGAATAATGCGCCGGGATTGCCAATATAACATAGAACTAATGTGTCAAATAATATTGTAATGTGAAGGAATTGTGAATAAAACAGATGCGTATGTAAATTGGGTATAATGGTCGATTGTGTGATAGTTAGATGGCCCCTGCGTATGCACGGGTGTGAGCAGTCGAAATAACCCAGGTTTGATTCCCATATATTGAGTAGATGTTAATTAGCTGCTGTGGTTCGATTCGGCCCTGTATGGAGGATGGAAGGAGGTGGTTGCTGTATCTGTATTTGTTAGGCTGAGAAAGTGAATAAAAGCGCTATAGTGAATCAACACTAAGTGGGGTATACCTGTATATATGCAGGGGCCTGGAAAGTATTGAAGTTCATTTGCGCCATTTCAAGGCCTTGAAAAGCCTTGAATTAAACCTATTCTTGGGTAATTAGTCTTGAAAAGCCTTGAATTCCATTAAACTCTCTCCACTGATCTAAATTAGTCCAAATTCGCCATTTGGCATAAGATAATCTGACATACCTCCACATCATAAAATATCAATACTCATGAATTCCTAATTTTTTTATAAAGCCTTGAAACAGACATGAATTCCATATCTTCACATATGTGTGTGTTTACACCTCCGCACACATATGTGTATATAGATACACATGTGTATTAATGGAATTGAATTAGTATAAACAGGAGAAAAATACCTTTAATTAAATTTAATCTATCAAAACAATTAAACATTTTTTTAAAAGGCTGAATATTGGGGTGGTGCAAACCTTTTCTTTTAATCACTGAGTATCCTTTAGTAAATCATACTTTTAAGCCAGTAAATACCCTTTTATGAATCGTATGTTTAAATAAATAAACGCATCTTTAGCCAACAACCTCCTGTATATTGTAGTCATTATGAAATCCTAGTAAATGATTTCTACATGTCCCTTTCCGTACACAGCACTACATCGTGGAGAATGCTCGAATCCAACAGTTTAAGGACGACCTGAGTAAGAAGGACAGGGAAATCGCCATGCTGCGGGTATCTCACGAAAAGCTTCAGGTAGGAAGACGCAACTCAACATCAATGGAAGTTCCAGAAGCTATTGGGTGATTCATTAACGGATGCGGTTGCCAAATCGGTAGAGCGTAGACTTCCCGTGTGGAAGGTCGGGAGTTCAATTCCCAGTTGAATCAAACCAATGACTTGCAAAATTGATACTTGTTGTTGCGCAGCCTGGTGCTCAGCATTACTAGGATAGAGCAAGGACTGGTTAACTAGGTATCAGGATAATGTGACTGATTTCGAAATCAGGTCATGGTGCCAGCAACCAGGTTTCCCACTGAAGCAGCACTATAAATGCACCATGAGTGCGAACTGTCACAAGGCGGTATCCGTTTTGATAATGACCGTAGATGTTTCCAGGACGTAAAACAAACAATCATTAATAATGATTCCAATTTGTTAACTTTTCCCTGGTGAAAATATGGTAGGTTGTACAATGTTTCAGTACTGACCGTTGAATTTTATTTTACTATAATATATGGCAGTTTTTACAATTTTTATTGAAATGAAATGAGAACCAATATTATGAACTTAGAAAAAATATAACAGAATTCAGGCAATAGTGAGAATTACAAATTAGTGGAAGCACAATGCCCGTGTATTTGGTTCGACCATGGCTTACCCTGTCTGGTGGCTTTTGAGAATAAACATTTTGTGTATACACTTGTACGTTGTTCACTGCTGTACATCACTTTCTTTTGCAGGATGATCTGAAGACAGTTAAGAAACGCAATCAGCAATTATGTTTCATTATCGGACAAGGTGAAAGTGAGTACTTACCTTAGGTTTACTTCAGTCTCTACTGGGCAGTAATTTAGATCTGGGGTGACCAGACAGGATGGCCGAATGAGATGAGCGTCCGTCTCCCATTTTGGTAGGTCCTGGGATTCGAACCCTGGTCGAGTCAAACCAATGACTAAAAATTGATATTTGTTGCTTCCTAGCCAGGCGCTCGGCATTATTAGGATAGGGGAAGGACTGGTTGGCTCAGTGTTTGGATAATGTGACTGAGTGGGATATCAGGTCATGGAGCTGGTGGCTATAAAGTCGCCATGTGTGCACACTGTTACAAGTTTGTAACAGCGTAAAATTCCAACAACTGACTAACTGTTAGATCTGGGTATCCAGATTACTGTGTCATGACTGGAGACATGTCATTTTTAGACTGGTTTGTGTGACATAAGTTCAGAGCCGCTTCATAATTATGTACAATATCTTTGATCCTTTTTGCTATTCCCTCACTGGATGTGGTAGACGAATCGATAGAATGCAGGCTTCTGGTGTTTACGGCAAGGAGTTCGAATCCCAACCGAGTCAAATTGATACTTGTCGCTACCTAACCATGTCAGGATAATATGACCGAGTGGGATATCGGGTCATGGTGCAGGCGGCCTGGTCTCCCAGTTGGGTAGCATTATAAAAGTCACCATGAGTGTGCATTGTCACAAGACAGTACATGTCCTGATATAACCTCAGATGTTGCTAGGACGTAAAACCCCTGAATGATTTCAACTGAGTTGAAGCCAAATTGCTTCGGGATTTTACAACTTGGGTTTACCTTCTTTCTTTTATTTTATTTTCAGTGAAAGACAAAAAGACCGTGTTACTAGAACTTGAACAGATTAAATCTGTTCGAGACGAGCTCCGTGAGCAGGTGGCGGCCCTGACGACTGACCTGGAGAAGGAGCGGACTAAAGTGCACGGTCTCAAGGACGAGATGTACAAGCTCAAGGTCAGTCAAAAAAATGCGCTTGGCTTAATATATATATACATATATTCTTTTTTAAATTTGTGTGGGGGGGGGGCTATTTTATTCCACTGATTTAATTTCTTTTTTTCCCTCCAAGTCGGTTCTTAGCTTTTTAACTTCATAAGTGTCTTTTGACATGTTTGATTGTATGCTTTTATATTTTGTGTAAAAGCGATGGTTAAGTGAAAATGGACAGAATACATGTTAAACTTCTCGCTGTGAATATGGCCTTTGCTGCCAACATGGCATAAAACAACCACCAATCAAATAATCAATCAATCTCCACGCCTGGGCGTTGGTCTTCAGCGTTTGCACTATATCAGCATATAGCGATTTTATTAGGATATTGAACAGGTACATGTGTTATGGGAGCTTGTCCTGGTTAGCAAAGCCTTTGACTATTATTGAAGGAGGAAACATTTTGTAGTCCCGACTTAATTTCATGCATCAAATTCTGTGAATCAAAGCTCGGTCGGTGTACACGTAATGTACATAGAATGGCAATCTAAAGCTGTTAAAATCTTTTATTTTACATAGAATGGCAACCTAAAGCTGTTAAAATGTTTTATTTTACATAGAATGGCAGTATAAAGCTATTAAAAGTTGTTCATCTTTCATGAGACCTCAGGTTTTTGACTCATGAAAAATGGCAATACCATAAGGGGTTGTACATGTGATGGACCAGTTTCTATCCTTTCTATCTATCCTCCTAGTCGGTATGTAATAAGGAACGACACGCCATAGTTGCTTCAGTCTTTGGGATCGTATCCCGGTTTATTCTACCTAGAAGCGACAACCACTGCATTTATAAATCGGGTAACATATAACCTCAATTAGAAGGGTGGCCGCAGGCAAGGGGTGGATTAGTCCACCATCGGGACCACTCCGCCCCGCTCCGCTCCGCTAGTTTACGACCTGCCAGTCCTCCTCACCCAGCATGGGTCAGTGTAGTCAAGACTGCCACCATGTTGTAGTGGGACTCATTAGTGACTACTACAGTAGCATCCCATATAATACACACATTAATCAGGCTTTCAAAATCCAAAACCACAATTGTTATTGGTATCAAAGTAAAGTAGACCTAGCTGTGGCTTAACTTGTTATTTGTGAATAGGTGAGCAAGACAAACAGATCACCATGAGATGGGAAATAAAGTAGTCTTCAGTTTTGAGGAATTTGTAACTTATTACAATCTTTTAGCAATTTTCGTCCAAAACCGGTGCTTTTGTTATAATTTTCGAAGTACATTTTGTACTATACAATCGCCGTTGTCAGGACTAGATTCCAGTACAAGCTATAAGCATACCATTATGGTCCACATTACTGCCTTACCGGCTTGACTATGTCTTGCAAATAAATTTAAAAAAATTCTTGGGAAAAAAAGAAGACAATTACATGCTTTTACTGATTGTGCTCGTTGGGGAAAATGATTTGAAAGATAGAAAGCATTCAGATTGGGTTATGTACAGACTACGCTGGAACCTAGGGTGTTTTAGTTTTTGTATTGAGGTAGCATTATTCAACGAATAAAATCTGTCCGTGCCACAGTATGTGTTATTCCCACATACACATTTCCTTTAGATTTTGTTCTCTCCCACCCTTCACCTTATTGCATATGAACTACTTTAGTTTGAAATAACATATATTTGATAGAATTAACATTTAAAGTGAAAGCCTAAATCACACCAAAATACTGGACATCATATGCATGAGCAGTGACATGTTCTATTAAATTGACTTCTATGCAACAATACATGTTTAACGAGTGCACCGGTATTTAAATTGGATATGTAAGATCAAATCTGTTTTAGTGTTGTGGCTTCGGCAAGTTTATGCTTTTGTCAGACTACCGCTTTAACCCTTTTTTTTTTAGGGGGGGGGGGGGGGGGGGGGGGGGGGGGGCAGTCCAGGAGTGCCTAAATGCGCCTGCAATCGGGTAGTACTGTATTTCTGGTATGATCTACAAATTTCGAGGAAAACATTTCTAGAAATACAATTCAACTACAGGCGTTCCCGGCCCCAAAGGGCTAAGTTAGTGGCGGGTGCATCCTGTGATACCCATGTCAAGGTCCATACACGGCATGAAAAGTATTTATTTACCCCATTTCAAGGCCTTGAAAAGTCTTGAATTTAACCTATTTCGGGGAATTCCGTTAAACTGCCCCCACTGATCACCATTCGCAATTGTTTTGGTTTTTCCCCCTGAAATACAAATGAAAATAGTCTTTGAATTCCTATATAAGAGGGGGGAAAAAAGCCTTGAATTCTATATTTTCACAGGTGTTCGGACCCTGCGTTGTGTTTATTGGCAGCCTCTGTACCTGACGTCGGGGCTCTGTATAAACATTGAACTCCGGTTTTGTTTCCTTACAGGAGAGCAAGGGCAAGTAGGCCGCTGTGGGTGGATGCAGCCTCCAGGACACACGTGATTCTGGGGATGGGGTAGTAACTGCACCGTCACCAGTTCATCATCACCACCACCACAATAATAATCTTCATGACTCCCATCTCTTTATAAAATAAAAAAAATATATATAGGAAGTGTATGCAAACGCCAAAGGCGTACGCGGGTTATGGACCTTTTTTTAGTATTTCGATACACACTTATTGGTTTGTTTACAAAGTAGTCCTCATGGTACACACCCCCCCCCCCCCCTAATATATACTATATGCATGTCGATGGTAGACACTTCATCAGAAATGTAGTAGGTACCGGCGTGTATAACCCTGCAGCCTATTTCGGCAGACTCGAAATTCCAGTCGCAGTTATTGGGGGGGGGGGGGGGGGGTTGGACAATTTTAATACATGAAATTCCGAATATAACCAGTAACTGCCACCAGTGGCACATCTTAGCTGTAGTTACACCTATACCCCTCACCCCACCCACCCTTTCTTTGGCCATGTTATCTATCGCAACAGTATCAGCAGTTAGTGGATTTAATTTATCCACAATCTTTATCTCCTTTTACTGAATAAAATTGAAACGTGAAAGTATTTTTTGGTCTTTTCATATTTAAGTATTTGTAATTTTTTTAAATTGTGTAAAATTAAGTGTTTTTATACATTGCGTCCACGTACGGAGAAAGCGGTGCTTTGTTAAACCGAACTATTATTCACCCATTTATCGTTACCATGGTAACCATTATCCGAGAAATGGTTTCACTTGTATTACTATTACAAACCTGCCTGCCCCAAATTTCCTATTTGGGTACTCCAATGGAAGGGGAAAAAACTACTTTCCAAATTTGGTATTATTACTTCTTAATCTAAATTTTAATTTTGCGTATTGACATACCCCGGTGTAAAGATTTCAAATTCCCCCCTGATTCAATTTCCCCTGGGAGCTTGAAAACGTTTTCAAATTCATCCCAGGGGAATTTGAAAACGTTTTCAAGTTTCCTCCCTCGTTTTCAAGTTTCCCTCCCCCCCCCCCCCCCCCCATTTTTGTTATTTAAAAAAAATTTATGACAAATATAATAATAGCATAATGGAAATTACTACTAGTACAACAAAGCATATTTCACCCCAAATGACACAAAAAGTCTCCAAGATGGCTAAGATAAATATATTATACGTCTGAATTTTAAAACGTTTTTTAAACAATTTTTAATTCCTGGAGGGGGGAATCTGAAAACTGTTTTTAATTTCCCACCCCCACCCCCCCCAGGGAAATTAAAAACTTTTCAGATTCCCCAGGGTAACTTGAAAAGGAGGAGAAATCATTACATCGGCTTAAAACCGGTGTACAAAATACGCAAAAATGGTATGGGTTGGCATGTCTGCAATTATTATATGTGGAGTGGTTTAAATCAAGACAAAACGCCAGCTTTGTTGCACAAGAAAATGTACATTCGAATTTGAGATTTGGTTGCAGATGGTGTGGTTTGCTGCATTGTCCACAGTCCTATGTGGTTGTGTACAGTGCGGGTGCAGCATTAGATGATTTCTGCAGGCTACAAACCGCTATGGGCCACTTGTAACCAAGGGGGGGGGGGGGGGCAGTCCGCCATAATGGGCCTATATAATACACAGTGCTTAGTTTTCAGCATTAAACTTGCATTTCTATTGCTACAGATATGCTGTTAGCGTAGACCATACTAATGTGTAACTGTGCCCTTACTGATAAGGACCAGCATTTACTATCAAACCCTAACACAACTTCAGAAGCTAAATCCAGGAACACAAATGTCTGTACCATCTGTGAGCGAGTATCAACTCCGCAACTTGTAATGGTACCATGTACCGTGCATAATGCGGTACATATGCGCCGTGTACCGCAGCTTATTAGTGTAAAAAAAGGAATGGAATGCACCCGTCAATGTTGGTTGGTATCGGCTGCTTTTTTTCCCTGGTGCCCCAGGTTACCCACTGTTGGCAATTTAATTATGCAGGGTTATTGACATGTGACATAGACCAAGAAAGATACTTGATATAGGCCTGCATTGTTTAATTTTGTAATAATGATAAGATGGGGGAGGGGGGGTAAATACGTATGCCTTAACAGGTGTCTAAATTGTGTTAACAAGTCACGGTCCTACAATAATGGCGACCAGACCCTCGTTGTTTCATTTTGTAATAAATAAAATACTTAAGCCTTGATATATGTTGAGTGAGTTTTTGTTCCATCGCATTTAGGTTCTTAAATATATCAGGAGGTTGAAATGCATAGTCGAATAATAGAGGTTCCAACAAAGGAATAGCTTGCTGTACAAAAGTAAATTAGGAACAATACTTACTAATGATACAATTAAAGGCAACGCAAAAGTGGACCCATACATGTTAGAATATTCAATTTAGATATAATCTGCGGATATGACAAAACCGGGTCTATTTCTATAAATCCACAAATTTCCTCTTCGATTTTTACTCCTGTTCTAGTTCAATTAAGACGCCGCCACAGTCCTTCGGGTGCAGAAACATGACCGGCTTTCCGTGGGCGCCGATTTTAGTTTCTTTGGCCAGTGTGCGAATATTTTGCTTCCTTAAATCGGCAACAGCAGAATTAATGTCATTCACCTACAAACAAAGTAACAACGGCAACAATTTAATAAGCATATTGTACTCAAATAACTTACAGGGACATAATTTTTTTTAAATAAATAATTTGAAGAAAATATGCGCAATAATTAAATTATTTACTTTGAGGTTATTTTTAAGGAGCATGAGCACTCAACTGAAATTTGGGTTGAGGGTCATTTCTGGAAGTGAGTACCGAGTTTGTACAGATTTATTATTTACGGTAATGATTATCGAACCTTCCCTTTCATAAATAATATACGAATTGCCTATCATTGTCGGAGGTTCTGGACGATTAATATAAAAATAAGCAGCTAGTACTTCAATTAGTAACGACATATTTAGTTCTAAAATGAATTGGAACCAAACACATGTCAATAAGAACTTGCTTCAAAAGCTTGCATACAATAACGGTCGAACCATACTTTGTTATCCTCTGTACTTGCTATAACAAAGAGGAATAAGAATGACCATCAAAATAACCTTTATTCTTAATTTACGGCTTTTCATATGAAAATGAGGATTTCAAATGTGTTGAGGAAATCGATTCAAAATAACGGATTTAGTAAACTGACAGTGAATGGAGAACCCTGCCCTTATAAAATGTGCTATTAGCGTTGGTACAGTGAGATCCCTTTATAACGCGACCGTTGGGGTCCAAAAAAAGTCATCGCGAAAAAAGGTGGGTCGCGCTAAATCGAGGTTCAATTGACTGAATTACCTTTGAATTAAATAATTTTAGGTCCAATGAATCGCGTTATATCCGAATTCGCGCTAAATCGAGGCGTTATAACGGGGTTTCATTGTATTAATATTGTATTTTCCTTGTGTGTTTGTGTGTGTCTTAGCTTCTGTGGTTTGGGTTCTATTGAATACATTAGTTTTGAATTCCTATTCAGAACAGAGGGCGGGTTGGTGGAGGAAATCGTCTATAAAGTATAAGCATGAGATCTAGGCTAAATGGGCGCTCAGGGGTCAAGCTAGTCTAGTAATAAGAGCAGAAAAATAAATACATATATACCAAGAAAATCCAAAAAAACGAACATAGGCTACTAACCATACCAACCAATTATCTATCTGCTACTGAAATGCAGGCAATCAAATACCTTATCAGCAGCCACTGTGTGGTAACATAACACCAACACTACAACTGGCCAGCATTGAAAACAAGCCTGGGTACCCGGGCTTATATGCTATGGACAGTATAAATACAGCATGATGTATTTGGCATAGCTATCTCAGGAATGTAAACATGTGCGACAGGTTTGCTCGTGATTTATGGCGATTAGACGCTTATAACAATACACATGGGAATGCATCTGTACACAGATGCAACACTACACCCAGAGACTCACCTCGATACAGATGTGGTGCATTCCTCCGCTTTTGTTCTTCGCAAGAAAACCAGCAATAGGACTATTTTCTCCTAGAGGGTACAACAGCTGAAATGTCAAAGAGTTAGTTTTAATGCCCCTCCCATACACAAACAAAAGAGAGGGGAACTTCTTAAAATTAGAAAGGGGAAAAACAGCTTCTTACAAAAAAGAAAAACCCAGACATTAATGATTAAATCCTTGCATACTTCAATGTGAGAATTTAAAAAAAAAAAGAATTAATAGTTAAAAAGGTGCCTACACAGTATCATATCATATTACTATCATGTTTTTAATGTGCAGTTGAAACGTTACAGTGAGATATGGATTACTTTGATTGCGTGCCACAAACATATTTAGAGTAAAATAGGTTTTCACCACAGCTATATATCCAACGATCAAAGTGGTCTCAGGCAAAACCCGCCGAGATTATGACCGAATTTCGGCGAAAATGCAGATCCCCCCCCCCTCCCCAACCATAGAATTAGCACTGTCAGGGAATCGCGGGGGGAAAGCCAGAGGTTAGGTTTCAAATATCCTTAATCGCCCTTGCATAACTATTTCTTGTTTGGGTTTTATGTTCTAGCAACATCGAAGGTCATATAAGAACGGGATTCGAACTAACCAATTGTTATCACATAATCCATGGCATTTTTGTAAACGTTAATCAGTGAATCTAAAAAATGGCGGAGATCTTTCATTTCTATATGTCAAAGCAAAATCTGGGCAGATTATAATAACTCTTTCTTACCTCCAATTTTGTGTCTCCTAATTTTACAAAGACTGTGTACACGCCATGGTCTGGCTGCGGCTGAAACCACAAATGCATATTGTTAGATTTAACAGCATATGGTCGACATTTTCATCAGTAAACCAAGAACGATGATACAGCAGAACCATATGAGAAGATACGAGATTCAAGGCTTTTCAATGCTGTCTATTTTTTTTATAGGAATTCCACACTATTTTCATTTGGATTTCAGCGGTGGAAAACTACAATGGCGAATGGCGATTTCAGACTAATTTAGATCAGTGTGGACAGTTTAATGGAATTCAATGCTTTTCAAGACTAATTATCCAAAATAGTTTAAATTCAAGGCCTTTCAAGGCCCTGAAATGGGCAAATGAAGTTGAAGACTTTTCAAAACATTCCAGGCCCCGTAAGGACTCTCCAGTTAAGAAAAATAACACCTTTAAAAGAAATTCGCTTGCAATTGAACTTATGTTTGCATCCAAATGAACTGACAACAATGTTATTCCATTAGCTCGTTTGTTTTTATTTTCAGAATGCAAATTAAAGCATACTAACTTTTTTTTTTTAAACAACCCATTTAAACTCTCCGCTAAAGCTGTATATTCTTTTATGCGCTTAGACATACTTACTTCAGGATCGCTAACTTTTGCTCCTAGAACGTCTCTGTAGAGTGCGATCGCCTTGTCCAGGTTAGGCACTGCGATAGCAACATGGTTCAGTTTGCCAACTTTCCAAACACGCGATGGATCCGACTGATAGAAGAATTAAAAACAGAAACAGGTCACCCAGATGCTGTCTCAGTAGGAGGCGGTCGTAACACTTTATTAGCAAGAGCCACCAAGGCACTGTGCAATCAAACCACAGCAATACATATTTACTACAACCCGTGGTTAAAGAATATTGGTGATTGCTTATATTTTATTTACCAGAAAAAAAACCCAAATGAAAACAGGGGAGACTTAAAGCTATATAATCCAAAGAAAACATCAATTTTTCTCTTAAAAAACACACACTTGCCTAGATTTGATCTTAAATATCAAACATAGATACTGGTGCACACATAAAATATTTCTTGTATTTTTTTATGCTCCTGTGCTAGGGTCGGAAACAGTTAAACAAAACCTATGTGCAGCATTGCGACATGCACATCAAAATTAATTTTGGATGTTTCAAAACTAATGTCCAAAGTTAACCCTTCAAAATAAAAGTTACTTCACACCGAAGTAATGCAGAAAATAACAATCAAGCTGACATGCTAGTTTCAGTCACGAATAAGAAAAAGAACCTTCTGGCAAAGTACGAAATAGCTGGTGTGTTTGTAATTGCTGCCATCACATAGGAATCGCGGTCGTGCATAGAACCTTGAAAAACATTTTTATGTGTGCACATATATTAGGATGCGATTTAATAACGAACATTTTGAATACAATTATTTTTTTCCTTTTACCATAATGAGCTAGCCGACGATCTGTAAGTTAACCTATTAAATTATTGTGAACAAAAACATGGTGCACGGTGAACAAAAAAAGAATTGCGAATTTTCATTACTTTTCACAACTTTATTGATATATGGCAGTTGGTTTTTCTCAAATATGCCGACAGTTAGTGATATGCAAAACGTCACCAATATATACTAAGTATATGCAACACGTACAATTTGATATTTAGGTTACGTGAAATCCCAAAGGGAGCCTGGTAGCCCACTTACATCATGTGTTCGTACAGGTGACGTCACAGAGAAGTATCTGACGGTTTGCAGCAGGCTCTGGAGGGGAATACAGATTTATATATTTGGAATGTAATAGTTTAAGAATACCCACCACTATTTCAGGTATTTTCAAATTTCTAGTAAGTAGTATGATAGATTCGTGTATTGCGCCACTAGAGGAACAAGTAGTTTGACTAATTGAAATAACATGAAGCCCGCCACATAAGAGAGGGTAAATGAATACTAACTTGGGAACGAATTAACCGTTACCTTAGGTGGAATGAAAAGAAACTTATTTAAAAGAATTTGGTTTGTTAATCTTTAACGGCCGAAGTTGACACGCAGAAAAGCAACTCGCTACTGCGTACAAAGTGATAAGCTGTAAGAACTTGAACATATAAAATCATTATAAGTATCAATGGTAAACGGCCACATAATTTGTTAGA
Source organism: Branchipolynoe longqiensis (assembly GCA_030323885.1). Classification (NCBI taxonomy): domain Eukaryota; kingdom Metazoa; phylum Annelida; class Polychaeta; order Phyllodocida; family Polynoidae; genus Branchipolynoe; species Branchipolynoe longqiensis. The sequence continues at coordinate 44,282,570 of CM059188.1, forward strand.
TTAACTATCAAAACCCTAATATTATTTATATTTAGTTCTAGCCCAAAGTATTGGAAAAATAGTTGGCGAGAGACCGGGATAGGTCATAGTTTAATGTAATATATTCGTTCATGTGTTGGAGAGGCATCTTTCCTTAAAAACAAGTTGTGTTAGTCTCTGCCCCCTTTTTTTTTTTTTTATTGCTATACATCTTCCGTATGGCCGAATGAGTTAGAGGGTCCGTCTCCTGTGTCGGTAGACCATGGAATCGTGGGTTCGAACCCTGGTCGAGTCAAACCAATGACGTAAAAATTGATACTTGTCGCTTCCTAGCCAGGCACTCAGCAATATTAGGATAGGGCAAGGACTGGTTTGCTCAGTGTCAGGATAATGTAACTAAGTGGGATATCAGGTCATGGTGCTGGTAGCCTCATCTCCCAGTGGGGCAGCACTATAAAGTCACCATGAGTGTGCACTGTCACAAGTCGGTGCCCGTCCTGATATGACCTTAGATGCTGCTAGGATGTAAAACAACAAACAAACAAACAAACAACAATCTCCCGTTCCCCCTTTTAATTTAGTTTATAATCTCAAATTTATTATTTTATGAAAACACCACCAGTAAAGCATTAAATCGGGTCTATTGTAACATTACTAACAAGATTACTTATTGGCGAGGAGGGTAGTGAGTGGAGATTGCGCATGAACATTGTGATATAACAAAACACAGAATCCCACCACAACCCCAGCCAGCAATGTACGTGTCAAGATACTTTGAACTATTAAAACACTAGAACTGAAATTTAAAAAAGCCGCCTGCATATTCTTCCATGAGTTCCATGTGCATGAGCATAACTAACCCTAACACAATGGCAAAAGCGAAGTTTCGATCCTTGCACCTCTGGGTTATGGGCCCAGCAAGCTTCCACTGAGCCACTCTGATCTTAGATAAAAGATTCACCCATTGTAGTACACGGGTGAAGACCAGCCTTATATAAATACGGGCGAAAATAGCGTTAGTATGAAAGTGAGGCTCCAGTATGGAAGTGAGGCTCCAGTATGTGGCTCCAGTATCAAATGGATACTTCTATAGGCACAGAGTTGGTGAAATGGGAGAGAATGCAAAAAGACAAGATGGCGGCCACAGAACGCCGTCGATTTCACTTTTAAATCTTATTAAACTATATATTATATTATATTTTTCAACTCAAAAGTAGCGGGTAAATAATAAAACATATGTAAAGAATAATTGTTGCTTCTTAGATTGTAAAATTAGGCTCTCAATTCTTTGACCCGTTTTTTCGCCAGCTTTTACATAAGGCTGGTTTGCACCCCTACTGCAGCAGTACGGGGTGAATCTTGTACCTACTCTGATCTCTGCTCAACATTATGTAGGTTTGCCTGAAAAAATACTCTTAATAGGCCTACTGCCGGAAAAAGATGATCCAATACTTGACGTGTGCTTGTGTGTGAAACTCACAGAAGAATATCTGTGCGATTTACGGCAGCCTAAAGAATTCCAATACAAAAGTGATGTGCTATTAATTAGAGTTATAACTTATATATATATATATATATATATATTGAATCTGACAAACACTGAACAGGTAACAAAAAGAATAGCTTAAAACTTGTCTTGGGAGTTGGATTAATTAAACGCCCACCCCTCCGCTCACTGTTCCTTTCGATCATCTGCAGCAGAATGACAGAGTATACACGTAAACACATCTACATATAATTGCTATATTCATAAAAGCTAGAGCAGAGGGATACTTTATTCTTACCAAATTGTGATCATTGCCCAGCGTACATCGCTGGATTACATCTACAAGCAGAATTGTTGTAAATTGTCATTCTTTGCTGACTACACGACTTGGTCTTAGACTATGAAGCTGGTATCCTAAAACGACACGTGTGGGTGTTTTATTCTTCTAAATTTAAATTTCGAAGTTGAACATTTTATGAACTTGAAGCAATGTCAATGAAGGGTTGGAGTGGCATATCAGTGTCACTGCAACCATTCAATTAATTGATGGCGGTGCATTCTCAACTAGTTAAGTTATTGCATTGTGTGCTTATTAATCTAATTATAGACCCAGCTGTACAAAATGTAATTGATAAAACAAATAGTATCTAGTAAGAAGACCATTCTTACAGATTGTTGAGTGATTCTCATCAAATGCCAGGCTCGGAACGCCATCTTGAAATTTCAGCCGGTGTTGTGCAATCTGCTGGTCCTGCCCCCTGGTGCAGACCTATAGAACAAAGGTTTTTTTTTATCTTAGCAAATTATTCAATTCAATTCAATTACAAATAAATAATATACGTCATTTTCGCATACTATTATGTTAGTGTATAGGCATAAATCATTTTAACGGATGAATACGTGATAACTATAGCTACCTACACATTCAGATAACAGAGAGACATACCAACTTGATACTAGCGGCTGACATGTATACGGTGCTGCGACCTACCGATAAATCGGCTAACATTTTGTTTATGTCCAAGCGACTTTTTAATTGAAATCCAAGATGTCAGCGCCCAGTGGAACATGTTGTTAAGCCAGAGTTCGATCACCCACAAACTTGGTTATGATTAACATTGAACATTTGAACGACCAAAGTCACGCACACGACATAACTATACCGCTGATATATATTAGGTATGTGCGAGCTAAAACTGGAACGTGTAATTAGCTTTTGAAAGTTCTAATTCCCACTCACCGACTCCAGACTGAGTAACTCTCTGTCTCTGCATACATGGTACACAGCGAAGGTGTTAGTTTCAAGTTTGTAGACAACTCTGTTAGTGTTAATCTTAGTGTTAACAAATATTCACCTTCAGTAGGCTACGTGTACATAGTAAAGAGCTGTGTTAGTTGTTTTAAATATTACTCAACACTTTATTTGAAAGTATATGACTAACTCAAGTTTAAACGAAGACCACCATGCCAAATATAAATTCGTCTTACCTAGTCCTAGTTACTCCCGTATCCCGGTGTCGTATTGTCAGCGCCCGGTCATCGTCAGCGGCCTGTCGTGGCTTCTGCGCATGCGCGGATTTTCGCACGTTGCGGCGATCACTGCTATTTGTTTTGTTTACACTCGGCGATTCGACGCTGATCGAGCTGCTACGTTAATATCGCTTGGAATTTAAGGTTAATTTAATTAAATTTCATTATTTGAGTATGTAATTCTGTTAAATATGATCGCATTCAATAGATTTCGGCCTAATCGGTCCCTAACACAGCCGGGTACCGTGCCTGAGCTTGTAGCCGGCGAGGGAATGGGTCTTTTGCATATGTCTTAAAATCCGCGCATGCGCAGAAGCCACGACAGGCCGCTGACGATGACCGGGCGCTGAGAATACGACACCGGTGTCGCAGTTTCAGTTCTCAACCAGACTCAGTTCTCAACAGCGCTTCAAACCTTCGCCGATCGCTGCCTAATACTGTCACTAAGTGTCAGTGTCATAAATTTAATATAATCTTTTTGGTAAACATGTTTTCTATATGTGTACCAAGCGATTTGTTTCTACGTAGTGTGGTTCTAGAGATATTTCACTTTTTCTGTACGAAGATTGCTGGTGACCCAAAACAACAACAAATAAAAACTTGAATTTGCCGGTGTCGCAGTTTCAGTTCTCAACTAGAAATCCACAACCCTAACCATATCAATTTAATATAATCTTGTTGGTAAACATGTTTTCTATGTGTACAAAGTCATTTGTTTCTAGGTGGTTTGGTTTTATAGATATTTCACTTTTTCTGTATGAAGATTGCTCATGACCATTGACAATGCGCAGGCGACGCTTTTAGATTTTGACGCATGTGCAGAAGCGATGTTGAGAGCTGAGTCTGGTTGAGAACTGAAACTGCAACACCGGTGTGGCGGTTTCAGATCTCAGTGGGTTTGGAGTCTTCGCTCGGGGTTTTGTGCATGCGTCAAAATCGAACAGTATTTCAGCGTATTCGATTAACCCACTCGGGTGACCCGAGTGACTTTTTGACGCATAAATGTCGTCAAGGCATTATTAACTGGTCAATTCACGAAATATATATTATTGAACACTCAACACCTTATTGTTTTCTTTGTACCAACTTCAAATTGAACCATAATTTCTGTACATCCAGGTTCACCACACTTCAGCAGCGACCATGTCAGATGATGAAAAACCAGATCAGTTCCAAGCTGTTGAGGCCAGATTAATTGAACTGAAGCAAGAGCTGCTCGACACACAAGCCAAACTTCTCAGCTCGCAGACTGAGCTGGAGACATCTTGTCGTGAGCTCAGTCAATCTCGGCGCAAATATGCAAAGGTTGTTGAAGCGAATGAGCAGCTCCGGAAAGAGAATGAGTGTCTTAGCCAGCAGTTGCACAACTTCAAGGTAAAAAGCGCTCTTTAACTGAATTTATTCCTAGATGTCTCTCCACATATTCATTTAAAGTTACAGAATTCGATGAAAGGACATTTTCAAAACCAAAATATCTACCTGAATTTGATCCTACAAGTTTACAGCTTAAATACTAGTGTTTTGGGTGGTTTTCTTTAGGTTTCCCCTTAGGAACTTGCTGGCTTCAACAGGTGATAGCGTCTGTTCAGCAGGTGAAGCGTCTGTTTATTCGTTGGTTTTTTATGTCCAAGCAGCAATCAAGATCATCATCACGGGTACCACCTTTTGACTGCACACTCAATGCGACTTCATAATGCCGTGCCACTGAAAGACCGGGCTGCCAGCACCATAACCCAATATCCCACGCACTCAGATTAATCTGATACCGAGCAAATCAGTCATTGCCTTATTCTATTTATTAATACCGAGCAATTTGAGATGTCACTGGTTTGACTCGGTCGCGGGTCGAATCCGCAGGCTCTTGCCCGGGAAGCAAGCTACCACTCTTACCGATTCGGCCATCCCGTCTGATTGTACAGGTCATAACGTAATGTAGCAATAGTTTATTGCACTTGGCTGCAATTGGTGTGCGAACACTACTTATTTTGGTTGGTTGTTGGAGTTTTGATTAAGCAGTGGACTGTTGGAACTTACGGTTAAACACTTAAAACCTTTAACCGTAAGTCCTAGACTGTATCAGCTTTAACAAGTCCCAATTAGTGCCGACAGTTTACTGCTTAAAGTTGCATAGTTCGATGGTTTTGAATTTCTGTATTTTTTCTGAGATAAATATATTAGATTGTATCTACTTTACATTAGTTCAAAGTTATTTTTATTTTAAGTGGTAAACTTTTTTTTAGATATTTTGAGTGCAAACATGGAAAATTAGTTTTGGCAAGCTTGCCAAAACCCTAGCACCATAGACTTCTGCAGTAACAGGTTCTGTTAAATTGACTCAGTATTGCCTTCAACGCAGAAACAAATGCTTAATAAGTGCATCAGTATCTAAGTTAGATATGTAAAATCAAATCTAGATAATTGGTTTTGTTTTGAAAATTTGATATTCCATTGGACTATGCAGCTTTAATCAAAGGTAATTAATTAATTCCCATGGCCCACGTGCTCGTCTCAGCCGGTCGAATAATCGGTATAGCGAGGGTAGGGTCATGTCTAATGTGATTAGCATAATTAAAGCTGAGAGTATTTTTAGTGTTGGTTATATCTATCATGAATTAAATTTGGTTAATAGCAAAGATAACATTTAATGTCATGGTGTTGCCACAATTAAACTATGTGATTTGAATGTGCTTTTATTGGTGTTCTCTGTGGCGGAGTGGTTAGAGTGTCTGACTTTTTTCTAGGTCTGACTCCTAATTTGAAGGTCGGTGGTTCGATTCCCCGTGCCCCCATCTCTGCCAATTTGGATTTCCACCGCTGTGTATAACTTACAGCGTCATCAAAGGCCAGTTGCTCTCATACCATGTCTATGTGGTGTGGGAGGTTAAAAATCCCTTGAGTCGGTAAAAGTGTAGGCTCGGGCTTTCTATCGACAAACTGTCTAATGGTGAAAACAAGCCTATTCAGGCTTATCCATGATAGGCAGTATAAATCTTCAACAACAATAACAACCTCATCGACTGGGGGCCATTCACACAAATTTATATGGGACCATCCACACATTTTGATATAGTTGGTCAAAATATTTATTCAGCTGAATAAAAAAATATTCAGCACCGAGGCATTGATCCCCTCGCTGGTATTCAGTTTTAGTGATATTCACGACCTTTGTGAGTTTTTTTTTTTTTTTAAATCAACAGCAAAAAAATCCTTTATTTTAATTAATTTTAAATTTGTGTACAACAAGAAATTATGATTTATATTCCTTAACACAATCTTATTCAACAGGTGGCTAAGAAGAGTCGGGTGGCCATTGGCGTGCAAACTGAGGAGTGGAATCAACCAGCAGTAGAACAATACGCCACTCATGACCCTTACACGCAGTCATGGGTAATGAAGGACACAGAAATGGCCTACAATTCCGGAACCACAGCAGAACCCACAGGTATGATCAGTTGTGGTATGTGACAGCAACACAAACAGAGTTCTGTTTTGCTATTGAAACTGCAGTAAACTAAAATATGTTTGTTTCTTGTTGTTTTACATCCTAGCAACATCAATGGTCATATCAGGACGGGTACCGACTTTTAACGGTGCGCACTCATGGCAACTTTATAGTATTGTCCCACTGGGAGATGAGGCCGCCAGCACCATGACCCAAAATCCCACACAGTTACATTATCCTGATATTGTGCTAACCAGTGCTTATATTGTCCTATTAATGCCGAGCACTAGGCTAGGTTGCAACAAGTATCAATTTTATATGTCATTGGTTTGACTCGGTTGGGATTCGAACTCCCGACCTTCTGACCTGCACTCTACCGATCCGGCCACTGCGTCCGGAACTAAAATATATATAGGTTGCCTCATCAAGCCTTGTATCTACATGCAGTGACATACTTTGTTTAAGGGGAGACACGGGTGATCGGAACATGAATTTGTGTGAAACTGGTGATTTTGGGTTTTTGGTGTACTAATTTGGTGTAAATGATATGTTTTTTGGACAGATAATTACTTGACTGGATATTTGTGTATATAATATGGGATTCTAGATGATGATACTGGACTTTACCATTTGAAAGAAACACTTTGTGAACTTTGAAGCTCGTTTTCTCATAACTGCTTTTCCCAGAGTTTTGCCAATTTGCCCCCTCTAAAAATGTAAGTTATAATTGTAGCAGAAAGTTGAAACTTGGCAGTCTTATGTGAAAGTTGCTGCTGAGTGCAATAAGATGGTTAAAAACACTGTATCTTTCATAGTTCAAGAGCTAGGGATGGAGACACAAAAATTGACCATTGAATTTTTTTTACCTCTGGTTCGTCATGTAGGGACATGTTGGTAATGACATATATAAATTCACAAACCACCTTATTGCACTCAACTGGACCAGTTCTTCATATAATAACTTGATTCAGGCAAATCTAGGCACATTCAGTATACTTCCTGGAGGGGGTAAAATTTTGATATTGTTTTTTGCAAGATCCTTCATCATATGACCCCTACTCAAGATATACCTTTGAAACTCTGCAGATATGCTTCTCTTGATACAAAGAATGTGTGCTCCAATTTCCAAAGCTCTAACTTTAATAGTTTTTGAGATACGGAAATCAACCAAAAATCACCCGTGTCTCCCCTTAACGACCCCCCCCCCCCAGCCCAAAAGGTAGATATCGGCCATTGGGGGACTGTGACATACATGCAATGTAAATTGTGTAGTGCCAAACATAGCCATAGGTATCAGTTGGGTGATACCACATGTGCTTTCTGCACTGGGCATTTGCTGCTAATGCCTTGTGAGGCAATGAGTGTCCTAGGCTTAGGGCATAAAGGGACTGAGCAGGGAAGTAATACAAGTTTGATTCCCATCGGGGTGCAACTGTAATTAGTGTGCCAATACAGCCATGTGTGCATTAATTTTGCTCCCTTTGTTTTAGAAACAAGGAAAGTCGGTGACTTGGGCGAGGACGGGATGCCAGTTTGGGATGTACCCAAGGATGATGGGAAGGAAGAGGTAAGACATTTCACTTGAACATTTCAAAACATCTTTATTTTTCTCCTTCAATTAGCCATCACGCTCAAAGCAAGCAAGTGCTAATACAAAAAACAAGAAATGTATGTATGTATGTATGTATGTATGTATGTATGTATGTATGTATGTATACATATACATATACATATACACACACCTGAACTACAGTGAAATCCCATTATAACGCACCCTGATTTAACGCGAATTTGTATATAACGCCATGATTCATTGGACCCCACATTTTTTAATTCAAACTTAATTCAGTAAACTGAACCCTGATTTAGTGCGATCCTGCTGTTTTCGCGATAACATTTTTTGGACCCCAACGATCGCGATAAGGGATTTTGCTGGGATTTGAGTTGATATTCATGAAATCGACAATAACCATTCACATTTCTTTTTATAGGCAGGGGGAAGTGGGCTGAACCTAAACTAGTTACAATCGTATTTGAGTTGAAATCTGTGAAAGCAGCATGAAATCAACGGTTACCATTCCCGCTGCTTTCTACAGACAGGTGGGCTGAGCATTGCTGAGGGGCTGAAGGCGGCTGCCACAGAGGTGTTGCAGGAGACCGGGGTCGTGTACCACGAGGACTCGGGGCTCTACTACGACTATTCCTCAGGCTACTACTTTGACCCCGTGAGTAACATCGGACAATGGTTGCGCAGGAATGAATAGAATCCACATCTCGGTTTCGTCTAGTGTCCTTTCATTAATCAAATATACTGCAGATCACTTGTTATGCCACATCCCTGTATCAGCATATAAAAATGTCACTATATATGGCAGTCTCCATGCTATAAATATTACCCTGATGTAAAACCTCCACTATAAGGCAATCTCTGCACTATTACTCTGTATCAGGATGTAAAACCTGTATTATAAGATAATCGCAATGCTACCAGGATGCAAAAGCTCCACTATGAAGCAATCTCCACCATAAGAAGCACCCTGTTGTGTCAGATTTTAACATAACCAAAATCAAGAATATGTAAGACGTCCACTATAAGGCAATCTCTGCACTATTACCCTGTATCAGGATGTAAAACCTCCACTATATGGCAATCTCTGCACTATTACCCTACATCAGGATGTAAAACCTCCACTATAAGGCAATCTCTGCACTATTACCCTGCATCAGGATGTAAAACGTCCACTATAAGGCAATCTCTGCACTATTACCCTGTATCAGCATGTAAAATGTCCACTATAAGGCAATCTCTGCACTATTACCTGTATCAGGATGTAAAACCTCCACTATAAGACAATCTCGGCACTATTACCCTGTATCAGTATGTAAAACCTCCACTATAAGGCAATCTCTGCACTATTACACTGTATCAGCATGTAAAACGTCTATTGTAAGGTAATCTCTGCACTATTACCCTGTATCAGTATGTAAAACGTCCACTATAAGGCAATCTCTGCACTATTACACTGTATCAGGATGTAAAACGTCCACGATAAGTATAAGGCAATCTCTGCACTATTACCCTGTATCAGGATGTAAAACGTCCACTATAAGGCAATCTCTGCACTATTACCCTGTATCAGGATATAAAACCCACGATAAGGGAATCTCTGCACTGTTACCCTGCATGAGGATGTAAAACCTCCACAATAAGGCAATCTCTGCACTATTACCCTGCATCAGGATCCAAAACTTCCACTGTAAAGCAATCACAATATAATAACATCCCGTCGTTTGGGATTTTCACACAACCACAATCAAGTGCATATGTACAAAATCCTTCGCTGTAAATTCGCCTCATAGAAACCAGTACTATAAAATCTGGATTTAGAGAAAAACCACATTAATAGGCACTTCATTCAGTGTTTATTTTTGTGTGTGTTTTCCATTGTAGTCTAAGAAACTTGTTTCCTCTCATATTCATGTAAATAGAAAAGAATGCTTAACTGTACTACAGTATAACCCCATTAAACCAAACTTGAAGGGACCCTAGAAATTTGTTTGGATTAAGCGATCATTGGTTTAACTGAGCTTTGGCTTCAACTTTGACTTGGCTTTGGCAAAAACGTGGGTGCATTATGAATGTAATATACAATGTATGTGGACACTTTGATTATTGTTTTTTTTATGTATATATACAGTATAACCCCGTTAAACCAAGCTTGGTTAAACCAAACGATCGCTTAATCTAAACTTTTTTCGGCGGCCCGGCAAAATACTATTATTTATCATATAAAAAAGTCTCAGATGACCTTATAACCACATGAATGTTTGGTTTAACAGTACCGGAAGTGGCTTGGGGCCCGACAATTTTGTTTGGATTAACCGACTTTGGTTTAACCAACTTTTTTATATGATCAATGGTAGTATTTTGCCGGACCGCCCAAAAAAGTTTGGATTAACCGATCGTTTGGTTTAACGGAGCTTGGTTTAACGGGGTTGTACTGTATATGAAATAATAAATAAATCCTTTATTTGATGTCCATAGGAGCGGTCGCTCTATTACGAGCCTCACTCTGGCGTGTACTACCTGTTTGACCACGACACGCAGGAGTACAAGTTCCACTCACAGGTGGACCTCACGCTGCACCAGCAGGACAGCAACGACAACAAGCGCAGCAAGAAGAAGAGCGCCAAGAAGAAGAAGAAGACATCAGCCAAGAATGCCGCGGAAGAACTGCCACGGAAGAGTGAAGAGCAAGATGACAGAAAACTACAGGTATGTGTTTCTTGCAACCAACATTGGATCGTTTGTTTGTTGAGGTTTTACATCCTATTAACATATATGGTCAGGACGGGTACGGACTTGTGACAGCGCACACTCATGGTGACGTTATAGTGTTGTCCCACTGGGAGATTAGGCCATTGTCACCATGACCCGATATCCCACTCAGTCACATTATCCTGACACTGAGCTAACCAGTCCTTGCCCTATCTTAGTAATGCAGAGTGAGCGGCTGGCTAGGTAGCGACAAGTATTAATTTTCCACATACAGTAAAACCTCTAACCGACCATCTTCACTGATCGACCACTTCCCTATATCGATCACTTTATTTGGGTCCCAACAATACCATTGTAACCATATTTTAACTTCCTAAACCGACCACCTCCCTAAATGGACCACTTACAGTCGGTCCCACGGTCGGTCGATTTAGAGAGGTTTTATTATAATTGGTTTGACTCGGCAGGGATTCAAACTCCAGACCTCGTCCGGTCCCAACATTGGATATATCTGCCACTGAGCTATCAGGGTGTATGATGGTTCACAGGGTAGTCTAGGCAGACTGAACTTACAGGGGTGAATACTAAATATTTGCGCTCATATTGCAATAGCGGATGGTCATGGGATCAATTTGGGTACTTTGGAGTTCCGCTGGTCCTTCAGGGAGGACTAAAGCTGTGACCCATTCTGGGAACTGGTATATGGGGAGGTCAAAATAACTGGATTGTAGGTGCATCCAATCCCCGCCCATCCCCCATGTCTACAACAGTGAAGTGACAGCGCCAGTTCAATCTAGTGAGGCCTCTCTGAACTAACGCCCCCCCCCCCCTACAACAACAGCCATATTGGAAATAATACTGACATATTCAAATATAGATCAAGCTACGCATTGCAATAGCTGGTTTAAAAGAAAGTTTATATCCATAAAAAGATTATATCCCATTTATTCCCTAACTCACATTCATTGCTTTGTTATCATCAATATACACAATTTCAAATTATTCTTGATCGAAATTGTCATGGTTTGTCTTGGTAAGAACTCGTTAAAAAAAAACACTCGAGCAATCTTTGCTTAGTATAACCATATACCTCCCCCCCCCCCCCAACCTTCCAACCTCCATTGTCACCCTCTCTTGTGTGCAGCACTAGGCTTAGACCATGCAAACCTTACAATATTTATTTATTTATATTTGTCAAATTCCACATGCTTTAATGATTTTTTTGTCTAACTACTTCATTTTCTTTAGAATCTCAATCAATCAATCAATAGTTCCATCCTCTAGTCGAGGGTTGGATGCAATGGTTCTCCACTTGTCCCGATGTTGTGCTGTTCTGATAGACTGTGAATAATTCAAGCCTGTCCACTGTGAAATATTTGTAAACCATGATGTTCTTGGTCTCCCTCTCCCTCTGCTGCCATTCACCTTCCCTTCCAACAATGTACGGTATATTGAACTCTGACGAATGATGTGGCCAAAATAAATAAGTTTCTTTGTCTGTATAGTGGCAAACAAGCTTTTCTTATTTTTAATTTTTCTGAGAACTTCTTTGTTGGTGATCTTCTTTGTCCATGATATTTTCTTTATTAATTACCATTGCTTACTATGGGTAAATACTTGGTAGGTTCCCCTTCCTTTCCAAGGTGACTGGCCACTTACTCATCTTTGTCAGAGTGTGCCCTGATGAGCCACATCATCTTGCTGTTACACCTTCAAAGCTATTGATCTTCTAACTCATCTGCTGCTCCAGTCTTCATGCACTTGAAGGGGTGACATCCCCTGACCACACCAACAAAGTTGATGTGCACCGCACTTAGTTTAGGCCGACAATTGAGTCGGTATGGCCGCTGGTGTGCACTACCAACTTCTGGTCTTCCCATAAATGGGACTAGCCGCACGGCAGCGGGGGTTTTTAAATCAGAGTTTACCTTCTCCTAGATGAGCAGTCAGCCAAGATTGACGAGCCCCACCTGCCCGAAGCATCTGGTTTTGAGGCGCCAGAGATCCGCCTTTGCCCCTTCTCCCGTCAGTAGAAACAGTTTCGCCTCGTGAAGGCCGGGAGTTGGACTTGGTTATCAGAGGCTGTTTGATACGCATGCCATGAGAAAGTACTTTATAGGTAGTGAGAGCTTATCCTCACTATCACTTCTGGCAATAATAACCCTGTGCCCTGTGAAATGCCCTGTGAAATGTTATCCGTAGGGAAGGTGAATAATTTAAGTGACAATGTCAATCATAGTATGTAAACCTGTCTGAGAAGCGGAAGCAGAGTAGACAAAATAGACAAATTGCGTCCTTTTCTACTTATAAACGAGCATTTGGACAACTATTCAGTTGATTTATGTGGACCATTCATAATGCACATATATCCTAATAAGACACTGTTCACTGATAGAGTGACCATTTTGACGTTGACAGGTGGATGATGTATCATTAGTGGCAGAGGCGTTTTCAACTCTCTCCATAGACAAGAATAGGATCCATGCAATAGGTAACTATATCTCTCTTTTATCCACCCCGACAGGCTCGTGGGCAGACTTCAGATATAAGCGATAAGAAGCCAAGGAAGGGGAAGTCTAAAAGGATAACGCGGACATTAAAAAGAGAAGATAAAATGGCGGCTACAAGTGGAAAGAACGACTTGAAACCTAGTAAAGATGGCGCCCATGCAAAGGGAGAACGGAGCAGAACGAAAGCGAGGCTAGCTCAAGGACATCATGGCGTAGTTCAAGGTCATCGCGCAGGAGCTCCGGATGCAAGCAGTTTAATAGAGGAGGCCAGATCCTCAAACCCGAACGGCCCTGATGATGGTGATGGTGATGGTAATAATGAGGATAGCGAAGCAGAGGAATCTCGTGAGGAAGCCAATCAAAACAGTAAAGACGAGGGGACGGGCGATGTGGACATGGTGGACAGCGGAGTGCAGAGCAGGCTTCAGGGTAACGGAACAGCCACTTTACTCTGGTCCTTTGGTGTTTTGAAGTTCATAGAAGTTCATAGAAGCGCAGTATTTCAGGATCATTTAGTCATATTATACACGTGAGCGATATTAAGTGGTTAAATATACGTATGTATATATATACATATATATATATGTATGGATATATATATAATATATGTATATATAATATAATATACATCACCCCCATGCACACATATTATATACAATATATTATATATATAACATATGTGCTCTATAATCTTTTATGGGAATATAAATAAGGACACTGTCATCTTCCGTTATATCTATATTATTATATTGCGATCCGCGGCTTGTGTATGCCAGCGAGTTAGTTCCAGATCTGGCCACATCGGCGCCACCTGTCACGGGCTCTGACCACGTATATGCCAGCTGTGTCTGGTCGTTGTCGCCTCCAGACCCACTTGGATGGTCAATATGCCCTGCGAGAGTTTCCGGCATTTTCACGCTTACTGGGAACAGGAGTAATTTGCCAGTAGGCTAAAATTAGTTTTTTTTTTAAAGCAAAACTTTCCTTAAGCTATATTGAACACGGTTCGTATGCATCCTAACAATCCTAGAAAGTCCTTAAATTTTGTCATTTCAAAATCCAAGCCGGGAAATATCCATGAAAACCAGACAAAGACCATTACGTCCTGGAAAAGTGATTGGATTTGTAAAACAACAGCTCTAAAAATAATAAAAGTTTTGCTGTTTCGTTCTTCATTGGATTCCACATACATATTACAATTAAATTAAATAGTTTTGGTTTGTTATCCTGAATTTAAAACAAAGCGACTCAAAAATATTTTAGATATATATTTATGAGTATGAATAGAACTACAAATTCGCAGCCAAATTTTTTTTTTAGTGTCATGATATCTTTAGATTATTACATAGAATTCGTGGAAAAAGTCCTGGAATTTTATTGGTCTCTAGGAATAATAACCTTGATGAACTAGTTGAAGGATAACTACTGTATACTACGTCAGTAAAACAGCCATTTACAAAAAAATACCTAGTATGGATATGATCACAGAATTAGTAAGTAACCTCAGGTGGCGGGGATTTGTTTTATTTCGTTGGAGTTTTACGTCCTGGCAACACCTGCGGTCATATCAAGACGGGGGTGGGGTGGCGAGGAGGGATGCTGTAGATCCTGAAGTATGGCGCTTCTATATATAATATAGCCTATATTTTGACAACTCCAAGACCGCCCCAGATGCTAGTTGAAACGACCGGTAACTATGCTAATCCACCAGGTGAGACACCTGGCGAGAAGGGCGAGGACGTCGAGATGGACGCCGAGTGCGAAACTAACGACGGGGAGGACTCTGAATCCGAAATGGAGGAAGGACAAGTGCTGACATCTACCGACGACGACTGTGAGGATTCAGACACTGACTCGGACACTGATGAGGGGTCTGAGGGGAGCGCGGAACAACTCCCACCGGAAGAAGGTATCACCCTGATTAGCTGAGCGTTGTCAAGGACTGCTGGTACTACTGCTGTACATGTGCGCTGTATTCGCCTACGTGTGTAGTTGTCTCAACGGTTTAACAATTTCATTTTATTATAATGTAATATTTATATATTTTTTAAAGGAACTTTTTTTCTGCTCCACGTCCTGCACATGCATTATGGTTCATCATCATCATGCTGTCGGTCGGGATGCGACAAAGACTGCTTTCATTACTTGACTGCCGCTCTCCATTTAGCTCTCTGCTGTGAGAGTTGTGTCCATGAGTCGGTCTTAATGTCTCTCAGCTTCAGGTTTCATGTTTATGGTTACTGGGTCCAGATATCATTGACATTGTTTGTCGACAAGAAATGCCCTCTACTTCTATCTAACAAACGTGAAACTGGTCATTTCTAGACACTCCTTTACACTTGATAAGTCACCCGTTCTTAAAGTTGCCTAGTCCGATGGTTTTGAGTTTCTCTTTTTTTTACTTCTTCTTTTTTGGTGATAAATATAATAGATTTATCGTTATAATCTACCTCTAGTTTAAAGTAACTTTTATTTTAACTTTGGATATATTGCAAACATGCCCAGCTAATCTTTGCACGCATGTTAAAACTCACAGGCTTCAGCAGTAACATGCTCTATTAAATTGACTTAGTATCATGCTGTTCTCAGCCCAGATGAACCGGAATTTAATTACCAGACACCCTTTCTATCCACTCAGCAGAGGCATATGATACGATTAATACATGGTCGTTAAACAGACGATCTTCCGACGTCTGCTTTCTTGTCCATTCTGCTGGTCTTCCGTGCTGCACTGTAGTAATGTTCAGTGCAACGAGATTTCTTTCTTTGAATAACTACTTCCCTTATCCCGGTATGCCGATTGAATATTACTTCTTCCTCCACCGCCACCTGCCCCTGCCCCTGCTTCTTCCCATTCCCCTCCTGCTCCCGCCCCCTCTTGCCCTTCAACCTCTCCTTCCCCCTCCTCCCACCTACCATGCCCCACTCCCCTTTCATTTCACTTCTCCCTCTCCCTCTCCCCTCCCCCCCCCCTCCCCTCCCCTCCCCTCCCCTCCCCTCCCCCCCCCTCCCCTCCCCTCCCCTCCCCTCCCCTCCCCTCCCCTCCCCTCCCCTCCCGTCCCTCCGTCCCGTCCCTTCCCCTCCCCTCCCCTCCCGTCCCCTGTCCCTCCCTCCCCCCCCTCCCCTCCCCCCCCCCTCCCCCCTCCCCTCCCCTCCCCCCCTCCCCTCCCCTCCCTCCCCTCCCGTCCGTCCCCCCTCCCCTCCCCTCCCGTCCCGTCCCCTCCACTCCCCTCCCCCAGCCCCCCCTCCCTCCCTCCCCTCCCCTCCCGTCCCTGTCTCCCGTCCCTCCCCTCCCCTCCCGTCCCCTGCCTCCCGTCCCTCCCCTCGTCCCGTCCCCCCCCTCCCCTCCCCTCCCCTCCCCTCCACTCCCGTCCCGTCCCGTCCCCCCCCCCCCCTCCCTCCCCTCCCCCCACTCCCGTCCCGTCCCCTCCCGTCCTCCCCTCCCCTCCCCTCCCCTCCCCTCCCAAATTCCTCTTTTCTTCCCCTACCGCCACATTCAACTACCCTTTCTTAAACTTTTCCCTCCTCACCCTCTCCCATTCTCTCCCCTCCTCTTTCTCTCCCATTCTCTCCCCTCCTCTCCCCTCTCCACCTCTCTTCTCTTCTATCCCTCCCCCCTACCCTCCCCTCCTGTTCCCACCTCCATTCTGTCCCTTCCTCTTCGCTTTTCTTATATTACCCCACCTCCTCTCACCTCTGCATTCTTTCTTCTCCACTCCACCCCTTCTTGCTCTCCTCTCCCCTCTCCTCTTTTCCATCCAATTCTCTCCCTCCCCCCTCTCCTCCATCCCTCCTCTCACCTCTCTTCTCGGTGTGGACAGCCGGCGAGGGGGGGGGGGGTGGCACATGTGCTAGCTCGCATACATACACACACTGTTTGTATGTGTGTACACATACACAAATACAAAGGCACACACGTACATATACACAAACATATACACAAACATACAAACAAACACACATACACACATACATACATACATGAACACATATGAAAATACAAGCACACATACAAGCACACACATACACAAATACAAAAATACACGCACAAACACACACAGACAAGTACAAACACACAAACACACACACAACCTTGACTGTCACCTCGGTGTGCCCTCACACACACACTCACAGACAGCGCCCACTGTGACCTGACCTCCGTGCGCCCTGTTGCAGAGAGCGTGCCGGCCCACTACGCGCCGTGTATCCGCGTCATGGTGACCGAGTCGGACAAGCTGGACGTGGCAACCCTGTTCATGGTCACGTGTCGGGGCGGCACCATAGGGCGTGAGGCGAGTCTGAACCACGTCATCACCATCCCCGACCTCAACGTCAGCAAGGTGGGACTACCCCTCTCCGCACTCAGTTTGTTTTGTTTGTTGTTTTACGTTCTTGCGACATCTAAGGTCATATCAGGATGGGTACCAACTTGTGACAGTGCATACTCATGACAACTTTATAGTGCTGCCCCACTGCGAAAACAGGCCACCGGCACCATGACCTGATATCCCACTCAGTCACATTTTCCTGAAACTGAGCTAACCAGTCGTTGCCCTATCCTATTAATGACGAGCGCCTGGCTAGGAAGTGACAAGTATAAATTTTTAAGTCATTGGTTTGACTTGACCGGGAACCGAGGCCCGCGCTCTACCGATCAGGCCACCGGGCCCGGTCTCTGCACTCAGTACCAGGCCACATTGTAAAACAAATACATTTTACTTGGGGGTGGGCGGGCGTGGGTCCTAAAGCTAGGATTCCATATATGCAATATGCGAATGTGACATGAAATGGAAAACGTGTAAATAGAATACGAGTGATTCCATATGTCCGACTGTGAAAGTGATTTGCAGAGACGCCAAACTGGATTGCTCCATGTAGATTGGTGCAATGCGTATGCAAAGTTGGGTGGACTGACTGAAAAAGTGCATGGGTATTCGTATTTATGGGAGCACACAAATCGCATACCTTGGACACATCTTCATTTGCATGCCGCATACTGCATATATGGAATTCCAACTTTAGTTGTTTTATTTAGTGTTGTCTTAATACTGTAGATATATTCAGTGGTTTTCCCATTTTTGCCTCCTTGATTATTTACATTGAACAGCTTGACTTTGTAAAACTAGCCAATTTTCCATCGTTTCTTTTAAAATACATAAGTGTGGGGTACAGACTGTACTAACCTCTGCTCCATTTCTTACCATTTTAGACTTTTTCAATTCAAGGGTCAGCCAAAGTTTTCAACATTTTCACGGTCGTACAAAGTGTAGGATGAAAGATTTGAGGAAGTTGGGGGTGTTAATAATATATGATTTTTATGGTCTAATATGATGCTGATTTAACATAACCTCCACTCATATTCTCTGATGAAATATTGATGTTTACTACTTTTTAAGGGTGGTGAGAGGATCTGGGAAAGTCATACTCTTTATATGACCATCAAAATCTTGAAAGCTTTCGATCATTCATTAGCCGATTTTAAGCTCAAGGGACTCCGGGATCAGTGTTAATGAAAGTAAAACCAAGCTGGATATACAACCCATAGGTCCTAGGAGAGCAAACCCCAAATTAGGGCGATAATGTATTCATTGAATGACTTCAGCTTCAAACATTTGACATTGGAAAATCATCGAAGCTAAAATATCAATATGTTATTACCGTATAACCAGCCATAGCAAAATACCCTGAAGTAATTTTTAACTGGGCTAGTTCGAAATCAGTATGATTGAACTGGACAAGTCACTGGTAGTTATATTGAGACTATATTGCTGTCAATATCAGTTAGACATCTAATAAACCAACATAGGAGAGAATAATTATAATAATAATAATAATAATAATAGACGTAAAAGCGCATATAGGGAATAATAATGGTAATGATAATAATTGTTAATATAATAGTAATAATAGTAATACTAATAAAGTGAAACCTTGTAATACAATTTTAACCATATTCACACAGGCTCACGCGGGCGTGGAGTACAGGGAGGATCTTAAGAAGTATACGCTCAGCGACTTTGCGTCTCAGAATGGCACCTTCCTGAATGGACACCGCCTCTCAGAGGTACACGTTACACGTCACACTGCTTAGCCGTCACAGACAAATCATTCCCTGCTGTCATTAAATTATCAAGTAATATCATACAGACACAAAGAGGGAAAAAGGAGAAAGTAAAATTATGATGACACTACCTCTATAATTGTGCATTATTTCCATTTCTATCCCCTCCACCCAGAGCCTCAGCCTCAGCCTCAGCATCAGCATCAGCCTCAGCCTCAGCCTCACCATCACCATCAGCCTCAGCCTCAGCCTCAGCCTCAGCCTCAGCCTCAGCCTCAGCCTCAGCCTCAGCCACAGCCTCAGCCTCAGCCTCAGCCTCAGCCTCAGCCTCAGCCTCAGCCTCAGCCTCAGCCTCAGCCTCAGCCTCAGCCTCAGCCTCAGCCTCAGCCTCAGCCTCAGCACCAGCACCAGTACCAGCCCCAGCCCCAGCCCCAGCCCCAGCCCACAACTCCCAGCTCCAAGCTCACAGCTCCAAGCTCACAGCTCCAAGCTCACAGCCCACACCCCACAGCTCCCAGCCCCAGTCCAAGCCCACAGCCACAGCCACAGCCACAGCCCTGGAACTCGAGCCCCAGCCCTGGAACCCAAAAATGATTTCTGTAGTTGATAATTAAAGGAGGATACATTTAGTTCCGATCATACCCAGACAGGATAGCTGACTGAGTGGGTCCTATGATTCCTGGGTTTGAACCATGGTCGAGTTAAACCAATGAGTTAAAAATTGATACCAGCTGTCCGCATTACCAGGATAGGGCAAAGAGTAATCGAAGAAGGAAGCCCAGATTGTCCACGATTAAACTTCCGCTTGCTTAATCAACGAGTGTAGCCTATTACCTTTAGTTTTAAATCGCTCATTTCCCTGCTGACCAGCCCAAGAAGATGAGCGCGGCGTTCCCCCTGAGTCACGGTGACGTCATCCTGCTGGGCGGCACGACCCTTCAGCTGCACATCCATCCGGGCTCCGAGACGTGCGACACGTGCGAGCCCGGGCAGGTACTCGCAGCACTGCAGGGCGAGCGGGACCGACTCAAAGGTAGTACAGGTGTTACAGGTGTTACGGGTATGACAGGTGTTACGGGAATGACAGGTGTTACGGGTATGACGGGTGTTGTTTCAGACATTATGGGTATTATGGGTATTATAGATGTTACAGGTGTTACAGGTGTTACAGGTATCACAGGTATTACAAGTATTATAGGTATTGCATATGTTACATGTATTATGGGTATGACGGTGTTACAGACCAGGGTGGGTGGGTGGGATATTGTCTGTCTGTCTGTCTGTCTGTCTGTCTGTCTGTCTGTCTGTCTGTCTGTCTGTCTGTCTGTCTGTCTGTCTGTCTGTGTGTCTGTGTGTCTGTGTGTGAGAGTGAGTGAGTGTCCGTCCGTCCGTCCGTCCGTCCGTCCGTCCGTCCGTCCGTCCGTCCGTCCGTCCGTCCGTCCGTCCGTCCATCTGTATCTGTGTGTGTGTGTGTGTGGGTGTGTGCGTGTGTGTGTGTGCGCGTGTGCGTGTGACCTATCTTAGTGTACTAGTATCAGTGTTTGATAAATCGGTCCCATCTGTCTCAATCTGTTTCTTCAACAAGGTGAAGCCTCACCATCAACATTTACATTGTAGGGGAAGAGAAAATCCTCACGAAGCGGGAAAAGGAACAATTACGCCGACAACAACTGAAACAAATAAAGAGGAAATTTGGACTGGAGGTAGGCTTCTATTTCCAGTCTTAATTTCCTTCTGTGTCCCAACATCTTACTCAAATTGAATTTATCAATAGCTAATTGTTTATACGGTATTTAAGTAGTCCCATTTATACGTTATTGTCCAATCTAAAGACTATTTTTAAGCTGAGTAGTCCAATGAAAGCGTCACATTTTTGAAGCAAAGATATTTACCTAGATTTAATTCTACACATTCAGTTTAGATAGTGGTGCACTTATTAAACATTTGTTGCTGCATAGAAGGGTCCATGTCATCGCTGAAGCCTATGTTGTCTGAATTTTTATGTGCACATCAAAATTAATATTCCATGTTTTCACTTCAGACATCTCCAAAGCTAGCCACTTAAAATAAAAGTTACTTCAACTAAACTAACATAGATCATAAAGATGAACCTAATATATTTATCTTAGAACACCCCCCCCCCCCGGTAAAATCACCAAACAATCTGACTATGCGAGGTTAAGAACTTGTGATAGCGATACCTAGATGGTGAGTGTTCGAGATTACTAGGATGGAGCAATGAGTAGTAGCATGCGGAAGAGTCCAATAAATGTTTCAAAATTAAAAAAACTAAATACTTATCTAGATGTGCTCTTACAAAACCCAACTTAGATATTGGTGCTCCCATTAAGCATTTGTTGCTGCACAGAAGGGGATACTAAGTCAATTTAAAAGAACAAGTTACTGCTGAAGCCTATGGGGTTAGAGCTTTGACAAGCATGCCAACATTAATTTAGTAGGTTTGCACTTCAAACATCTCCCAAGTTAGTCATTTTAAATCACAGTTACTTCAAACCAAAGGTAGGTAGATTATAACGATCAACCTAATATATTTACCTCAGAAAATAACAAAATCTCAAAACCATCGGACTATACAATTTTTAATCTAGCATAGTTTTTTTATTGCACGTCTCTCAAATCACCCTCTTTTATATTCACAGAATGCTAGTTACATTGACAACAAAGATGCGCTCAGTAATCCAAATTACGAAGACAAGGCCAGCGAGCGGCGACGCACGAAGGGCAGCGACAACCCATACCAACCAGATGATGTGCCCGCCTCTGTTCACAGGTCAGAAACCCGTGGTTGCAGATTTCCCCCTTCGCCAACTCTCCTGGATTGTTAGATTCCCAATTAATCAGACCCACAAACAGCCTCAGCAACCTACCTGGGAGACTAGCCACCGTTGGGGCTAGGTAGTAAGTAGTAAAGGAGAGTTGTATATTAGTACTTGAGTCATTCCCTGAAACTGGTCACTAAAGCGTGACATGGAAATCAAAAATGAAAAACCTTTCAAATAATAGAAGAAAATATTCTGAATAATAGCAGAATCCATGTTCATATGAAGGATTACATGTTGTGCATATGTCAGCATTGAAAAAAGCTATTTCACTTTTTTATTTATTTATTTATTTTTTAAAATTAAATCTTTAAAAAAAAATCTTATATGATAGAGCGATATGTTAATGTCACTCATGTACCATGGAAATCAAACACACATTTTAACATACCCAACACATTCGAACACAATTTTATTGATTACAGTTAAGCAAACAAGATTATGTCTTACAAGAAAAAAGTTTGGGTAAATGCATGTTGTCGATATCTAAATTTTCACATTTTCACTTTAGCACAAAACCACGCAGGCATGCTTTTGATACATTATGTGGGATAGATGTAGTCTTGCTAACACACTTTTAGATTAGAGTGCTTGAGCTATAGGCTCAGGCCAAGTCGGAGATTCCACCAACAATAATTATTTGACTTGCTACCAAAAGAAGAAAGAATTAATTATCACCATCATAGCAATGAAAACCAAATATGTGGTGCCCAGTTTTAGAGAATGACCCACTTATAACTATGGTAGTGACGAGGTAGCCTTCTTGTACTGACTGATTTCAAATGAGCCTCCGCCTTTGCACCTGAAATCACACCGCCCTCCCATCCAGACAATCAGATATGCCAACGTGTTTGTTGTTTTAATACTCTTGTTAATTAAGCAGTAGCAATTTCAATTGCCGACACGTGGTTTTCCTTATTACACTGCTCCTTGTCCTAACCTACTAATGGTCAGTGACAGGGTAGCTAGTGACGAGTATTAATTAAGTAATTGGTTTGACTCGCGCAGAGATCCAACCCACGACTTGCTATATGGGAAGCAAGCCCTCAACTCATTCGCCCACACTAGGGTTAAATCATGTCTTTTCATTATAATAGATTATTATATTCTCACGAGTCTCCTTCCCAAGAATCTGCTACCCAGGTCCCGCCCTGATATGATCCTAGATGTTGCCAGGACGTAAAACTCCAACAACCAACCAAGCTAGCCAAGGCCGCGTTCAGGGTACGCCTCTGAGTCGACTCCGAGACGTCCTTTTGGCCTATTTACGTTCAGGGTATGCCTCGGAGACACCTCGGAGACGTCTTGCTTTTCAGGTAGGAGGTAAAACATGCCTCGAAACTGGCCACCGAATTCAGTGGTTTCAGCCAATCAGAGCTGTTCTTTTCAATTACAAATGGCTGTCTTCTATGGAGGTAGCCATTTTCGAGGCAACCGACTGCTTTTGCTGTTCAGACTAGTGCAACGTCCGGAATTTCTCCGAGACGCCTCCGAGGCACACCCTGAACGTGGTGTGATTCTAGTAACGAGGGAAAGTTGAATCACTAGGTGGCAGGATCGTCAGTACTAGAACTAATGAACAGTGTTACTTTGAACCACCAGATGGCAGCACTTGACAGAGTACAAACCCTAAATGGACGTCCGGCATTTCCCCTTGGATACATAATTACTTAATTTTTACAACTAAGAAATGACTGTTCATGGCAGCAGACATACTGAAGCTGACCCTGCGTAATAGGACCGAATGTTGAAGTAACTCTTGTTGTGATTCTTGAGGTCAGGAAATAGTAATTTTTCTTTTGCGTGACGGATCCATAGAGTAGTCTTCCAAATCAAGTCGTTGAATCACTGACGGTAGAAGCATTCGAGAGACGGTTGGATAGACATTGGAGAAGGCACCCACAATTATATGACTTCAAGGCTCCATCCACCACTATGTGCCTGCAAAAATATAGTTCTTTTTGCTATAATGAGCTGGCATTAGAGGCCCAATAGGGCCTAGATCAGCCAGAACAGGATCTGTAACTAGTGTAAGTATAAGCGCAATAATATCCCTTCTCTTTTGTAGGACCAGACAGGATGGCTGAATGAGTTGAGCGTCCGACTCCCATTTTGGTAGATCATGGGATTCGAACCCGGGTAGAGTCTAACCAATGACTTAAAAATTTGATACTTGCCGCTTCCTAGCCATGCGCTCAGCATTATTAGTATCTAGAGCAAGGACTGGTTGGCTCAGTGTCAGGATAATGATTGATTGATTGATTGGTGGTTGCTTTACGCCGTGTCGGCAGCATAGGCCATATTCACGGCGAGAAATGTTTGTTTTTTGTTCAGACCATCGCTTTTACATGTAAAAGCAGACAATCAATTATGTGCCAATAGACACTAATTAAATTAGAAAGCTCACAGTCATATATCTGTGGTCAAGGGAAACAAATTCCCATAGAAAAAGAAAAGTTTCATTAATAATTAATAGAATCCATTTAGTAAACTATATAAGGTGGTACAGTCCAGCTGCCCTCAAAAAGGCTAAAATGTTTTCCTGTTTTACCTTAGTAAAAAGGTCATGCATACTGCCTGCAGTGTAGAACCGTTGGCACAGGGCCAAAAAATCAACGCAACTTAGTAAAATGTGTTTGAGTGTCAGTGGGGACTGACACCCAATACATTCAGGGGGAGGTTCCCCCTTGAGCAGAAAAGCATGTGTAAGCCACGAGTGGCCAACACGGCAGCGACTAAGGACCACTTGGTCCCACCGACCTCCCGCATGAGTCTGTGGTGGCTTTCCCACAGATGGTTCAATTTCTTTAAGTTTATTGATGTTTTCATCCCACTCATGTTGCCATTTGG
Organism: Branchipolynoe longqiensis; assembly: GCA_030323885.1. Classification (NCBI taxonomy): domain Eukaryota; kingdom Metazoa; phylum Annelida; class Polychaeta; order Phyllodocida; family Polynoidae; genus Branchipolynoe; species Branchipolynoe longqiensis. The sequence goes on from CM059188.1 coordinate 44,307,547, forward strand.
ATTTTATGTGGGTGGCTATTAGATTGCAAGGGTGGGTGGCTATTAGATTGCAAGGGAGTGACAATAGGTGGCATGAACATCAACAATCTTAGATATGCCGATGACAGTGTAATACTAGCAGACAGTGAGAAAAACCTACAAGATATAGTGAATAGAATCAATAAAGCTGGAATACTATTCAACATGAAGATGAATGCCAGGAAGACCAAAACAATGGTTATAAGTAAAAAGACAGATAAACCAAATGTCAATATAACCATAGATGGCACAAACATAGAACAAGTATCCGAATTCATATATCTCGGACAAAAGATTACAAATGATGGGAGATGTGAGGAAGAAATTAAAAGAAGGATAACAATAGCCCGAACAACATTCTCCAAAATGTATAGAGTGTTAACATCAAGTAAGATATTAATACAAACAAGGAAGCGTATTCTTCAGTGTTATGTGTGGTCTACTCTAATGTATGGGGCAGAGAAATGTACAAACGTTTAGCAGCATTTGAGATGTGGACTTATCGAAGGATGATGAAAATATCATGGACAAAGAAGATCACCAACAAAGAAGTTCTCAGAAAAATTAAAAATAAGAAAAGCTTGTTTGCCACTATACAGACAAAGAAACTTATTTATTTTGGCCACATCATTCGTCAGAGTTCAATATACCGTACATTGTTGGAAGGGAAGGTGAATGGCAGCAGAGGGAGAGGGAGACCAAGAACATCATGGTTTACAAATATTTCACAGTGGACAGGCTTGAATTATTCACAGTCTATCAGAACAGCACAACATCGGGACAAGTGGAAAACCATTGCATCCAACCCTCGACTAGAGGATGGAACTATTGATTGATTGATTAGTGGTTTCAGATCAGAGTGAGGGATCAGACACGGTTCAAGATCACAGTTCAGGGCCTTCTTCGCAGCCCGATCAGCTCATTCGTTTCCTTGTATGCCAGCATGGCCAGGCACCCAGCACAGGTGGATATCATACCCATCTGTTGTCAGTTGGTTCATTTTATAAATGACCGTTGCTAGAATAGGGTGATTCGTTTTCAGTCCAGCAACAGCCAGGAGGCAACAGTCAGGATAATGTGACTGAGTGGGATATCAGGTCATGGTGCTGGTAAAACTAAGAACCAACCAATCTCTTTTGTAGGCCCATTGAGGAAACAAACAAAGGACACAAGCTGCTGTCGAAGATGGGCTGGAAAGAAGGACAAGGGTTGGGCCGGGCAGAGCAGGGTGTTAACGAACCGGTAAGTGGAAATGTCATTGTTAACAGGTGTCAACAGGTGTCTACAAAAAAGTGTCAACAAGAGGTTTCAACATGTTTCAGCCGGTGTTAACAGGTTTCAATAGGTGTTTGCAGTCTGACGTCTACTGGATAAATACATTAATAGTCCCCTGCCAAGCAATGCCTCGCTAGCCATACAGCGCACCACTGCCTGCTTTGTAATATAAGTACTAATATAATTATGTCCTTCGCTGCTGACAACTGAGCCCCAGAGGGGCTAATTTCCCAGCACCTTGTCTAAATGGTATTTGGGTATGGTGTAATTAGGAATCTGGCAGTGCTGGAGAGTTGGCGGAAGGTGAAATCTGTTTTAAATGCCTTAACGTTACTATCTAGCTCTGGTGGTATAGGTTTAATGAGGTTTCCCGGTGTATACTCACTGGTAGACATGAGGTGGTCTTAGCACTCCGATGATTCCTGTTTGATACTATTCAGCATTGCCGCATTGTGGTCACGGCACCAACGTTGTGTAGGGGGGGGGGGTGCAAACAAATGGGAATAGCATTCATAGAACCAAACTCGAACCCTCATTTGGACCATTACAGGACGAGCGTCCTAATCATTAGTTTATCTAGGCGTCCGGTGTAACTACCGTATATGTCCCAATAGACGCGCACTGCACGAGTGCAGACACATGGATGCGGGTCTATTCAAAGTTAAAGTATTTCATGGATTTGTTTTTGTTGTGCCTCTGAAATAAAGTGGTATTGTCCTATTCTATGTGCATTCACTCTGAATATGATTGTAAATTTTAATTTGTTTTTGTCGTGCCTCTGAAATAAAGTGGGATTGTCTTATTTTATGTGCATTCAGTCTGAATATGATCCTAAATTTGTGCATGCATTCGAATCCCGAAATGGGGGGTGTACTTCTATTGGGTAGCGTGCTTCTATTGGGACATCTACGCTATGCCATGTACATGGCCTTTGCTGCCAAAAAGGCGTCAAATCATCACTCACTCACTCACTCACTCACTCACTCACTCACTCACTCACTCACTCACTCACTCACTCACTCACTCACTCACTCACTCACACTCAATCAATCAATCATCAATCAACCCTGATAACCAGACGGGATGGCCGAATGAGTTAGAGCGTCCGTCTCCCGTGCTGGTAGATCGTGGGGTCGTGGGTTCGAGTCCCGGTCGAGTCAAACCAATGACTTTAAGATTGATACTTGTTGCTTCCTAGCCAGGCGCTCGGCAATATTAGGACATGGGCAAGGACTGGTGTGCTCAGTGTCAGGATAATGTGACTGAGTGGGATACCAGGTCATGGTGCCGGCGGCCTGGTTTCCCAGTGGGACAGCACTATAAAGTCGCCATGAGTGCGCACTGTCACAAGTCGGTACCCGTCCTGATATGACCTTAGATGTTGCTAGGACGTAAAACAACAACAAACAAACAAACAAATCAACCCTGATGCAATCGACCTACCTACTACCAGTGTATGTGGCATTTATTTGGGGGAGTTGAGTGCAATTCACTACATATAATTTAATGTTTAACGTGAACTAAATTGTCTGTGCTTGCAGGTGAAATAGACATGGGCAGGGTCTGTTTAAGTAGGTGTAGTAAACTTATTATATTTTTATTTTAATCTCCACTATGGAGAATGTTTTCAAGTTAAGCAATGCAGATTGGAGCCTTTTTTTGTACGGTCGTTGAAAGCGCAGATTTATCAGTCGAACTGGCGGTTTATAAGGTGGCGCCACCTGGCGTAGCTAATAGCTAACTAAATTCGCTGCTACTACACCAGATAGACTCGCGCTATGTGATGACAAGGCACTGACAGTGGATTAGTATAGCATATACCGATTAGCCTTGTCATGTTACTACCAGGAGGTGAGATTGAAATTCGAAGAAATAACAAATATTTCTAGAAAGAAATATAAAATAGTCAGAAATATAAAACAGGAAGCCCAGCAAAAGCTACAGGTAGACAGTTGATGATCCGGTGTTGCAGTTTCCGCGGCACACCAGTTTGCGAGGGACACATCGCTTCTGCACATGCATCAAAATCGAACAGCATCGTCACTAACCTTATAAATTTAATATAATGTTTTTGGTAGAGATGTTTTCTATATGTGTACCAAGCGATTTGTTTCTACAGTAAAGTAGAGATCACTAGCTTTAGTTTCATATCCATTACGACCGACTTCGGGCGGGAAAAATTATAAAAATTGAGGTTTGAAAACTTTGGAACAATCGTAAAACATGATTTTACTAAATGTTTTTTTATGAAAAATATAATATTAGATAGACAAATTCTTTCTCTACAAATCTGTGTAGATTGTTAACCACCATTTAGCACTCACTCTCAGCAGTTTTGACTTAACCATAGGATGGGTATGGTAATTAGAGCAATCCAATTTTTTAGATTTGTTACATGTGGATATAGCTTAAAGACAATGTAATCACATTATAGATATTTGCATTCTGATAATTTTGATATAAAAATCAAGTCAATATCTCAAATAGAACCAGAGATATTAATTTTCTAAAGATTTTGATCAAGGACGGCTAGTGAAAATCACACGATTTGCCATGTTTGATGTCAAATTGCTCAACAAACATTTATTTGTAAGGTCTGAAAAAAAATTGAGATTAGAATTTGTACTAGGAATAATAAGTTAAAAGACTAATGATGTGATTAAAATGTAATTTGCCTTCAGAAGGCAGCCTCAAACATCAGGATTTAAGCATTTGCGGAATCATGAAAAATGTGTGTAAAATTAAGGACAAAAATTAAATATTAAAAAATCCATAACTCAGTGTAAAGTCTAATCGACTAATCCACTCGTTGTGGTCACCAGTTTTGTAAAGTCCAATGCTCGAATCTGTGGCTGTGTAGGCAGGCTAGGGTGAAATCAATACAGACAAAGAGAAAGGAAGGGTATAAAGGGTAAAGAAGAAGAGAGAGTCCAGCCCTCTGGTTTATTATTTATATGGTTACATGGGTTCATTGGAGAGTATCACCCCACCCTTTTCCCCCATTAGAAAACCAGCATTCTTGGCCCTACCAATAGGGATCCAGCATTCCTGGTCCCCATGGATACCAGTGGTCTGCCCACCACCACAAGCTGTATGGCCTCAAGGCCACCACCAACCTTGACCTTTGAGTGTGGTGATCCCTAACCCAGCAGAGGGGGTAGGCCCGGAGTGCACTCACACCCAGACCTGCCAGCACCACTATGTCTATTTACATCCCACTCAGACACCACCAACCCATACATATGTATTTACATACATGTGCCTGGGCCGCGTTCAGGCTCCGTCTCGGAGGCGCCTCGGAGATGGCCGTGACGTCACGCTGGTCTGAATGGCAAAAGCAGTTTGTTGTCTCGAAAATGGCCGCCCCCATAGGTGGTGGCCATTTGCAATGGAAAAGCTGCACTGTCATTGGCTGAAACCACTGAATGCGGCGGCCATTTTCGAGGTGCCTTTCAGCTCCAGAATGAAAAGGGAGGCGTCTCCGAGACGTCGCCGAGACGCACCCTGAACGGAAATAGGCCAAAAAGCATCGCCGAGACGTCACCGAGGCGCCTCCGAGACGGACCGTGAACGCGGCCCAGGTCACGTACATCGATCAGTAATAGAACATTTGCATTCCCCACTATGCTGAATATCAGAATATTTTGCATCAGGGACTAATAGACCAATTTTCCATCATGATATATATTTGTAATCAGAATGATATTGATGAGAGCTTTCCAACTGTACCATTTGCAAATTAACTTTATGAAAAGAAAAATTCAGTTTGGAGTACATACTAGTATGCTAACATGTTTCCGCATACCACTAATCAGTACGTATTCACCATTTTAATGGGGTTTTACCCCCAAGCAACATCTATGGTCATATAAGGGATTGGATATCGAATTCTAGGCTCGGCTATTCCTCCCGGTTGCTTTATGATGCAACACTAGTTAGTGGAAGTGGCTTATATTGAAAGGTCCTAGCTTTCCAGACTACAATGCCTGCAGAAATCTGCATATGCAAATTAGAACCACAACGCTCATTTCCCGGTGAAGAGGCAAAACATATGGACATCTATGTAAATAAAAACAAATGTGTGTGCGTTTGTTTGTGTGTTCACAAAAACATTCTGACAAAAGAGTCTTAAATATAACATTGGTTGGGACTATGATTGGGACAATGATGTCGGCGGTGACCACAATATTTGCAACGTCCATGTCATCCATCCTAATATGACATTAGGGCGTAAAACAACAACCAACCAACATCCATGTCAGTTGTGTCCACCATGAACCTTAGTTATATGGGCTGAAGGCCCAAGTAGCTCTCCACAGGAGCAAGCTTTGAAGTCTATGCGGATCATGGCTCTTAAGCTTGTTTACCATATATGTAAGTGTGTGTGTACCTGTGCGTGTATGTGTGTATACACATTTATTTTAGGTTCAGGCTTTAGTGAGTGCAGTACGATGAACCTATATCTTTCCACTGATTACTATTATTCTTCTTCATATTATTATTTCTCATAATGAATGGTGTTTATATGTGTGCTATGCATGTCGGTAGGTGCGTTGTTGACTTGACTCAGTGGAGGCATTCGACTGGGACCTTTCTATCCGGAAGATTTACGGATGGAGCGGATGGAGCCACAACACACATCCGAATCATATGTATAGAAACCCACTTCCGGTCCTAGTCGAATAGGAATTTGTAAGGAAAATATTTTGATATTCACATAGAGAGGCTCAGTCGAATGCCTCCATAGTGTGTGGCAGTTGTGAATGGTCCCCGTTCCGCCTGTGATTACATTAAATCACATTGTCTGTTCTACATGCCAGTACTGCCGGTTGAGTGTGCAATAAACGTCATCTGACCCTCTTTTATTAGCATCTACTCGGAAAATTGTTCGACTACTATTAGTATGGGTTGGTGCATTTGATTACATACATACATGCATACAAACATACATACATGCATACATACATTCATACAGACATACATACATACATACATACATACATACATACATACATACATACATACATACATAACATACACACATTACATAATTACATACATTACATACACATACATACATATATATGACACTGGATGGCCGAATGAATTGAGCATCCGTCTCCCGTTTTGGTAGATCAACGGGTCAAACCAATGACTGATGAATTGATACTTGTCGCTTCCGAGCCAGGCGCTCAGCATTATTAGGATAGTGAAAGGACTGGTTGGCTCAGTGTCAGGATAATGTGACTAAATGGGATATGAGGTCTTGGTTCTGGCAGTCTGGTCTGCCAGTGAGGCAGCACTATCATCATCATCATCATCATCATCATCATGCTGTCGGTCGCGATGCGACAAAGACTGCTTTCATCACTTGACTGCCGCTTTCCCATTGTGCGGTTGAACATTTTCATGAAAGCTGCCTGCAAAAGTGTTGAAGTGCTGCTGGCGTTTGCAAGTTACTAGCGGCACTCTCTCGGGGAGCAAATAGAGGTTTCACACCGGCAAGAACATGTCAAGACAGGCACAAAACTATTTGTCCCTGCAGTGGCTGGTCAGGAGATGTTGGGAGTTCCATACATCAACCGCCCTTAATGCTGCCACAGTGACATGGTTTTCTGTTTAGGGTTTGCTCCTTTAGCCTTCGGTTCTGTCAAGAACCTGTACCACAAGGCAGTGGTTTACAACTCTGCAGGGCAGGGGCGTTAAACTCCCTGAGGTATTGCTATACCTGCAATACCTGCATACCAGGCAGCACTATTGCTATTGTTATCTCCGCAGCCAATACCTGCACGAGTGGTGCCACTACCGCACCTTTATGATGCTACCCATTTCTGTATATTGCACTCACTGGTATACAAGGCAAGCTTGCGATTTTCAGGTGGTACGCAGACTTTTTCGGCGATGGATTAAAATGCTATAATGCTTATAGTATATAGAGTATACATGCATTTACATCATATATTTTAATAAAAAATAAAACCCCCAATATTTGTAATCTCAGGTGGAACTCAGTTGCGTACCTGCGTATATGGAAGCTCGGTCCCACATATATATATATATACGTTTGTTTGTTGTTTTACATCCTAGCAACATCTAAGGTCATATCAGGACGGGTACCGACTTGTGACAGTGCACACTCATGTCGATTTTATAGTGCTGCCCCACTGGAAGACCAGCCCGCCAGCACCATGACCTGGTATCCCACCCAGTAACATTATCCTGACACTGAGCCAACCAGTCCTTGCCCTGTCCTAATAATGCCGAGCGCAAGGCTAGGAAGCAACAAGTATCATTTTTTAAGTCATCGGTTTGACTCGACCAGGGTTCGAACCCACGACTCACGATCTACCAACACAGGAGACGGACGCTCTAACTCATTCGGCCATCCCGTCTGGTATATATGTAAGTATGCGTATATATGTGTATTCAATGTATGTATATAATTATGTTCATATATATGCACATACACACATATATATATGCACATATATATACATGGGTCAGGATCACGAAAAGAGGCCAATTGGTGGAAGTTGTCGGCGTCGAGCATGGATGTCGGCGTCGATCAGTATAATTATAATTTAGCATTGACAGAGGTGTTGGAAAGTCTTTAAATTTATCCTGATTGTAAAGGTCAAGAAAATATAACAACCTGATTTGTTTCTAGGATAATTTAATAAAAAACAAAGAAATGCACGAGACTTTAAGAATTGCGACGCCGACATCTGTTAAAGTTGTCGGCGTTGATCATTGGATGTCGGCGTCGATCGGTAGAATTATAGTTTAGCATTGACAGAGGTGATGGAAAGTCTTTAAATTTATCCTGAATGTAAAGATCGAGAAAATACAACAACCTTATTTGTTTCTAGGATAATTTAATATGAAACAAAGAAATGCACTACACTTTTAAGAATTGCGATGCCGACATCTTCACTTGACCACCGATTGGCCCGTTTTCGTGAGGCTGACTCATATATACATATACATATGCCTATATATATATATATAACAGCTTATACATATTCTTGCAGGACATGACTGCTTTCTTGGTATTTGCTGAATTATGTAATTATAATGGGGACCTTTCATGAGCCATTTCTCTTGCTATACACTTGGTGGCAGCACCCGTTCCCGGTTCAAGTCGGCCATCATGGTTGGATAGAAGGGTGTAGTTGTGTGTGTTGGTGGTTTGTGGTGGTGTTTTAGGGATGTGGTGGGGGTGTAGGTATGTGTATCGTGGTGGTGGGTGTGTGGTGGGGGTGTAGGTGTGTGGTGGGGGTTTAGGGATGGGGTGTAGGTGTATGGTGTGTGTGTGGTGGTTGTGTAGGTGTGCGGTGGTGGTGTAGGTGTGTGTGGTGAGGGTGTAGGTGTGTGTGTAATGAGGGTGTAGGTGTGTGTGGTAGTATAGGTGTGATGTGTGTGTGGTGGAGATGTAGGTGTGTGGGGGGTTTAGGTGCGTGGTGGGGGTGTAAGGGGTACTGGGGATATAGGTGTGTGTAGGGGGTATAGGTGTGTGGTGGGGTGTGTGGTGGGGGTTTAGGGTTGTGGTGGGGATATGTAGGTGTGGTGGGGGTTTAGGGATGCTAAAGATTGTGAGGTGCCGCTCTGCAAGACACCCCTACACCTCCACCACAAACCACCTACACCCCCACCACCTACACCGTCAACCCCTACCACACGCACCTACACCCCT